>CM077085.1:46713706-47313706 GCA_039513925.1 Platanthera zijinensis | reverse complement strand
GCTGTTTTAAAATAGATCTCTGGGGAGCAGTTTTGAAAAGCTGCAGACTGTTTGGGTGTTCTGTGCAGAAGTGCGCTCGGAATCGCCGGAGGAAGGACGTCGGGGGCTTGGAATTGCCGGAGGAAAGCCGTCCGGGGCTCGAAATCGCCGGAGGAAGGCCGTCCGACCTCTGACCATGTTCCAACTGAAGAAACCATTAGATTTCCAAAACATGTGAGAGAGAAAGCTATTTTGCGGGAGCAGAAGCTGGGGAGGAAGAGATTTCTCAAAAGCTGCAAAACAGCTCCAGATTTTTGAAAAGCTCTTCACAGAGAGCTGTCCCAAACAGACTGAAAGCAGCTCTGGCGGTTGGAATAGAGATTTTCCAACCGCCAGAGCTGCCCCAAACAGACCCTTAGTGTCTCGCGTTCTTTTTGATGATTGTTTTTTGTCATAGTTGGTGCATTGTAGCATCGTAGTGTTTTTGTTTGTTATGCAGTCATGACGACCTTTTACGAGTTATGAGAATGCTTTTATATATGTTGGCCATTGTGCTGTTGTCGTTTTCAATGCGTTCTGAAATCCTGTTTTCTTGTTAGGATGGTTGTGGGGCCCTGTTTCCCAGCGTCAACAACAATGTCATCGCTCAATGTTGAAGACGAAAGTAGATCCTCGGTTCTGGCGTAGGGGATCTCCGTCCACCCTTACTGGGGTCTAGTTGCTCGGAGTCGGTGTCAGAGGTCGTTGCTTGAGTTTGTTGCTTGGAAGACATGTTACCCCTTCGCTCTATAAAAGAAGAACAACGTATGAATGGGAGAATTACTGCACTCTCACGATTTTTAGCACGGACTGGCGACAAGTATCACCCTTTTTTCAAGATTCTTCGAGGAGATCGTAACACAGGATTTCAGTGGACAGATGAATGTCAGGCAGGCTTTGTTGAATTATCACAAGATGATCAACAAGATAGTCTAACGCCAAATTAATATTCTCAGAGCTATCAAGATCACACTTTGATCAAGCGGAAAACAGGAAAAGCAAGGTCAAACAACCAAAAGCAATTCAATGAGCAAGCAGATCATATATTTACTATCTTTTACAGTGCGAGGTATACATGGCGAGACATGATTTCGCCAAGTACAAACAGGAAGCAAGAAAAACACAAGTGACAATCCTGGCGGATAGGAACAGAGACCGCCGAGACCGCGAGTCCGCCGAAGCTGCCAAGACCGCACAAACCGCTGCAATGCCGAACTGAACTAAGAAGTCCGCAGAGACCGCAAGGTCGCGCGGACAAACTGTTATTCGTTGCACAACTTGTCGCTCTCTGCAAGCCGCCTAACCGCAGTCACCTTGCTGCCAGAGTCCGCGAACAAGAACTGAACTGACGAAAAGGCCGCCCGGACTGGAGGACACCGTTATTGAACAGAAGCTGGAGAAAACCGAATAGCCGCAGAAGCGGCCTGCTGAATCCGCTGATTGAAGCCGCAAGCTAAGCAGAAACCTGACTGAAGTCAACACCAGAAACCTGGCTTTCCTGAGTTAGCCGCACAACCTAACCCAATACCAATCGGTTAACTTCAAACCGCCCGGACTGACAAACAGAGGCCGCAATTTTTAATCCACGCTCAACTTACTGTTCACTCAGTTACAAAAGAAGTGTCGGGGGATCCTATTTATGGGCGGGGTGAGGAGTGTGGTCACCGCCCTATGAGATAGGCTAACCGCCCCTTGATCGCAGCTAGCACAACCAGTCCGCCGAGTCCGCATTGACCGAATCAACTACGCCGGACTCGCGAACAATCCGCCAACCATCAAGCGCAAGACCGCCGCCATAGCAGACCTGCTAGCCAGATGCCAGACCGCACAAGGCAGTCCGCCCAGTCCGTAAGGACAAGGCCGGACCAACCAAACACACCAAGCACCAAGGCAAGGATCAAGTCCGCACTCTCTAGCGGACACTGCACCAGTCCGCAAACACAAGTCCACGACCAACAAGCAGACCGCCCGGTCACAGCGGACTTTACGGACTCTGCGAACGTCGCATCATCCCGCAGCACAAGTCCACGACCAACAGGCAGATCGCCCGGTCACAGCGGACTTTGCGGACTCCGCGAAAAAACCTTGAACTCGCCACAGACGCAAGTCCAAACATCCTGGCGCGAGCTCAGCGGTAAAAGACACCAGTCCGCCAACTCTCAAACCAAACCGCCAGCAAGCTGCTCCTCTAGAGGTCAAGAGCAACCTTCGCGGACTCAGAGAGAGAGTCTGCCACATCCTGTGGATAAACCTCCTATCCACCCGGTTACATCAAGGAACAACCAACACTAAGACTGCAACCTCAGACAGCCTAGGACGCAACCTCAGTCCGCCACTATCCGCCTAGACCGCGACACCAGTCCGTCAGACAGTCCGCTCATGTCGCGCGGTCTGCTTGATCAACCTCCACTTTCACTTCACAATTTTCAACACTCCCCCTTGAAGTGAAAAGTGGTGATCGAAACCAGCAGTTCCCGTAACCGAGTAAACGACACCTTCGGCAACGGCTTTGTGAAGATATCTGCGATGTTATCCGCACTCTGTACATGCTCCGCCATCAGACTTGAATTCGATGCTTGCATGACAAATATCGTCGAGGTTAATACCACATCGCTGTCACCCTCAAACATAACCATTTTATCAATAGATTCTCGTGTCACACTCCGGGAGTGAGACACCGCAGACCTAAACATCACGTTCATTTTTTCTTCCTACTTCGGGTGTATGCCTCCATATCGAAGCTTCTTCGCATTTGACACCACCTAAATAAAAATTAGCCACTTATAATAAATATAGATCCTACTGCCTCTATAAATTAGTCACTTACAATATATTAGATAATTAGTAAATTCACCATTATTCGCTCATCCAACCACTCGACGGATGCATCAATAGTTTTCCTCGAAGAATTCCAACTTAGTCCAGTCTCTCCGCATTTCAACTTATGCCATAATTTCCATTCTTTGTTCAAGTGATCTCATTTAATTTTCCTTTGAACCTTATCATAGGTCTTTCCTGCCCGCTCGTGAAATTTCACCACCAAATTGTTCCACCCGTCTTTACTGAAATGTGGCATTGGCATATTACCAAGCTCTATCTCTTTGAAGCATAAATCACAAAGTATCATCACGTCACTTGATTCCCAAATGGCTGATGCATCTCCTTTTTTTTGTTTTCCCATCTAACAAAATAGTTTGTGGAATCATAAACAATACAAAGAGAAGAATATGTTGCTAAAGACTGCATTCTTTTAGGATCAAAAAATTTCATATAGGAGATCACACTAGCATGTATACACAAATTTAATCCTATAATTAGGATATATGCAAGCTCTCCTAATTCCAGAATAGATAATATCATAATGATCTGTGAACAGTCCTAGTTGTTCACTCACACAAAACTGAAATTTCATGATAAAGATTTTTAAACGTTTTTTTAATTATAGCAAATCTGAAATGGAAGAATGAATATGAGACCAAAACTGAAAAAAAAAACAATCGACAGGGGAAAATGGTAGCAAGATGGGTGCAAGTTCAGATCTAGAAATGTTTTTGAAGAAAACTGGTTGCAGATCTGAAAATGCCAAAACATAGGAAAAATGGCAGCAAGATAAAATCAGAAATAGGGAACAATGGGTGCAAATTCAGATCTGGAAATATTTTAGAAAGATAACTCGTTGAAATCGAATACCTTCAACTAGTAGCACAAAATGAGGGAGGAAGAAGCAGGCCATGACCAGATCTGGAAGAAGCAGGCCAGGATCAGATATGGAAAAAGAAGCAGGAACCAATCAATTCTTGAATAACCTGAGGGGGGAGGGAAAATATAGCGACTAACCATGGAGAAGAAGAGGCTAACCTTGCGAAACCTTGGAAGACGCTGACGGGTAGCAGCTATGGAGAAGAACTTGCGCGCGGGTTGCAGCAATGGAGAAGAACGGGTGATAGAACTTGCACGCAGGTTTGCGGCAATGGAGAAGAACTTCCGGCAGGTTGCAGCAATGGAAAAGAACTTGCGGCGGGTTGCAGCAATGGAGAAGAACTTGAGATAGAACTTGCGTGCGGGTATGCAGCAATGTAGTAGACCTCCGCAGTTGTAGCAATGGAGAAGACCTCCGCAGAATCTTCGAGAGAGAGGGTCGGGCGACTGCTGTGCGATAGAACTTGCACGGGAGCCAAAAGGAAATAGAGGGATCAAGAAGTAGGTCCAGAGCCGCGGTTGAGTTCTATAAAGAATGCTCCTTATTTTAAAAACGGCGGATTATAGCGTTTGGCCCGCAAACGGAGACATTTATGAAAACAGCATTTTCGCAAAAAACAAAACGGACCCTAAACACCAAAACAAAGGCAACCTAATTAAACTTCCTATGCAATAACCTTATTTCCTATAAAAGCAAAAAAAGTAAAAACAAATTGCACACTCTAGTGGCAAAGCAAAATATATAGCTATGAGACACAATGTGTCAAATATTACATGGTTGCACTCTCATACAAAACATTAGCATTACTATATAATTTTCAATTTCCCTCTGCAATAATCAAGATTTTTTACATATATTACAAAAAATAATCATATTTTTAATGGACACCAAAAACATCTAGATCGATTGTTACTCCATAGTCCATTCAAGATAAGTGAGGAAATATTTTGTTTCAATTGCCATGTTCCTCGTCTTTTCATTGAAACATTCTCCAAAAATATTCCACCTTGACATGCTAGCTTGTCCTGCATAACACCAACACCTCATCATCAGAGGTAGTGTTAGAATATTGTTGGAATTTACATTAATAGAAGGATGTATTATTTATATTTGTAGCATAGTTAGCAATATACATATATCTTGTTTTCTATTTGAGACCCTTACGAACCATCAACGCGGTGACCTGTTGAGTTCAAAAGTGTTTGGCAATGCTGATCCAAATTTTAGAAATTTCATAATTAAACATTTAAAAACCAACAAATATGAAGGATATGTAACAGGTGACAAGATACATTTACATAATAAATATCAACACTATTATCTTCAACATTTTACACTATTATACACCCAATAGACACAAATTTAAATTTTTCGATTCTCATGTGCCACATAAATATTTATCATTTTTATACAAATTATCATATACATCAAATTTATGCGACGCGTAAATAAAAAAATCATGGTGATTTTATTTTGTTCGACTACATTACAAGCTAACTCTCATGAAAAGTGTACCATTATGAGGGAAGTTGCTAATATTTGGGATACCAGAACATGCCCTTAATGCCATCAGGGTCAACTTCAAATCCCAAGTTCTTGTAAAAATCTACAACTGCACAGAGCAAAGAAGAGATCTCGTCAACAAGAAATATCAAACTTGTGTGAATAGAGAATAAATGCACTTAATAATACGCAATGTACGAATATTTTGCTTTCTAGCATGAATGCACTTTCAAGAGATTTTATTTCGCTCTAACTAACCAAAAATGATTGGATCTCGCCTTTGAAGGCGAGTTCAAGTGCATGTTGGGCTAATATTGGAGGGAAATTCTCCTTTGTGACCTTCGAGAAAGAAGAGTTTGGAGCATGATTGTTCAGAATTGCCTTCAATTTTAATATGTGCTCCTATCATATCAATGGAAAATGTTAAAGTAAAGCATGATGGGTTCAGATACTATTCCTATTTCTCATGAATTATCATCATATCATTAGCCTCTTTTTCCCAACAGGGTATCACAGCATTGATGTCCTCAAGGAGTACCAGCTACATCTCCCTGGCTCTCCAGGCGATACTGTAGAGTGCTGCTCACCAAATAACCAATGCACCTCTCCTGTCTTCTACTTCACCAAGAGCCATGCCATCCCTCCCATCTTCGATATCCTCATGGAGTACCATCTACTCTCTGTTGTCTGAACCACGACGTTGCCATTCGTTACATCCATCTTCTCACAACTCAATGAACTGATTCGCCATTCTACGGACGTGTACATCATGTTGCTCCTCCCCCCCCCCCCCCCCACCCACTCATTTCCCTATTTCAACAGCCCCCGTTATGGCAATCTACCCCTTCAAGGACCTCCAGGATGAGTTCATGTGCACAAAGATTGATACCAGACAATCATGTAATTGATCGATCTTGTAATCTTTATCTATGTCCTAATTTGCAATCCCACCATCCCCATAATGAAGACCAAACTGCATGGAAGCTCCACCGATGCAAGTAGGTAGCTCTTGTGCTTGATCTCATATCTGATCATCTCCTCTTTGGTTGGTTCATACACATCGTCATCTTGTTCCTCAAGCACAATTTCAAGTTTTGGGAACGTCTCCTTTACTTCATTCATAGTATATACATGCTGTCCACAAATGTATTTTGCTCTGGAAGATTTGCTCAACACCAACCAATTCCTCCTGCCAACTCCTGCAGATTCCTCCAAACCTGTCATCAATGATTGTTCATAGAACATACTGCACTCGTTAATGGTGCTATCCAATGGTTGAATCTCATCTTTCTCCTTTCTTCAACCACAAGCTACCAACCTCTAACTCGGCGACATACATCTCATCTTCTTCCATCTCGTTAGCCTATATATTGCCTACCTATGCGGCTATACCTCGTCAGTTGAGGTTCATTATCACTCCAATTTTAATCTATAAATCCAAGTTGTTCATGCCCCCTCAAATTTACAAGGGAGAGTTAATATATCTAAGTTACTGAAAAAACAACTATCGTTCCTTCGCTGAAAAAAAACCCTCACCAGCCCATATCTCACCTCTATGATTTTAACTTCTTGCAAGTTCATTATACTCTAAGATTACAAATCATCGCTTAGGTTGCTACACCTATTCTCAAGTTATCAAACCTACTCTCAACATATCAAACCTACTCTCAACATACCAAACCTAAAGATTATGTAATCTTTCTCTATGATCTCACTTTGCTCTTTGGTTATTAACAATTTTAGCCTAATTTACTGACCACTCTCTGGTTGTAGATCCTTTTTAAGAGGCTAAATCTCAATAATTGAACCTCAATCTTACACTGCTATCAAGGCTATTTATAATCTATATTTTTAAAATGATTCGGTCAATAGTCACTAATTCTTCAATCACAACTTTCATCATGAGTTCTGTAGAAAGAGCTCGAAACTTGTATGTATTTCTTGTGTGTCTAAATAAAAAGAGAGAATACAAATATATATGAGGAAAAAAGAGAGAACAATCCTATACATGATGTGGGACTAAAGAAGAGAGAAGAGAAAGAGCAAAAATTGGCCCAATAATGGGCTCTTTACATGGGCTTTTCTACCACTCCCCCGCAAGCTGGAGCATACAAATCGTATGCGCCAAGTTTGGACAAGCACTGATAAAAGAGGGGCTTGGAAAGAGCCTTTGTGAGGACATCCGCAACTTGTTCAGTCCCTGGAACATGCTTTAGATCGAGCTTCTTCATTTGAACCTTCTCCTAGATGAAGTGACAGTCGACTTCGATGTGCTTTGTTCTTTCATGGAAGACCGGGTTCTTCGCGATATGTATAGCAGGCTAGCAGCTTGGCTATCACAGAGGAGGAGAGCAGGTGAAGGTAGCTTTATACCCCAGATCGATGAGAAGACTCTCAAGCCACGTCAGTTCAGACACTACAGATGTCATTGCCCGGTATTCTGCCTCCGCTGATGATCGAGCAACGACCGCTTGTTTCTTGCTTCGCCAGGTAATCAAATGTCCTCCAAAATAAGTGCAAAAACTACTGGTAGATCGTCGGTCATCAAGGGAACCGGCATAATAAACATCCGAGTATGCCACCAATGTTGGAGCTGAAGAAGAGGTTTTGTAAATAAGTCCTTGGCCAGAAGCTGTTTTAAGGTATCTGAGAATGCGTTCAACAGCCTGAAGATGAGATCTTCGAGGGGAGTGCATATACCGGCTGACAATACCAACAGCGAAGGAAATATCTGGTCTAGTTACCGTGAGATAAATCAATTTTCCGACGAGGCGACGATAATATTCTGGATTCTGGAGTAGGAGATCCGAGTCAGATGTCTGGGCGCACAACTTGTGGTTTACATCCATTGGGGTGTCACTCGGCTTACAGCCTAAATAGTCTGCATCATGAATGAGGTCGAGGCAATACTTCCGTTGAGAGAGGACAAGCCCATCTGGCCGTCTGGCAACCTCAAGACCCAAGAAGTATCGTAGGGGCCCCAGATCTTTTGTCTGAAAGACGAAACTTAGATGTAGTTTGACTGCTTGTATCCCTTGTGAGTCATCTCCTGTAATGATGATATCGTCAACGTATACTAACAGAAGAACCGTTCCTGTTGTTCGGTGACGAGTAAACAGCGAGAAGTCGATCGAGCTCTGAGTAAAACCAATATCTCGAAGGGATTTAATGAATTTTTCAAACCATGCCCGTGGGGATTGTTTGGGATCATACAGAGCCTTCAAAAGATAGCAGACCTGAGACTCCCCCGTGGTCTCAAACCCAGGTGGTTGCTGCATATACACTATTTCCTGGAGATACCCATTCAAAAAGGCATTCTTGATATCCAGTTGGAGTAAGGGCCACTGGCGATGGACAACGACGGAGATGAGGACACGAACGGTATTGAGCTTGGCCACCAGAGAGAAAGTTTCCTCATAGTCGAGCCCCTGTTGTCGGGTGAAGCCACGAGCCACGAGACGAGCCTTCAGACGGTCAATCGTTCCATCAGCAGCATGTTTGATGACAAAGACTCACTTACACCCAACCGGTTTCTGACCCGGAGGAAGGGGTACTACAGTCCATGTCTGATTCGCCCAGAGAGCAGCCATTTCGTCCTCCATGGCGGCCCGCCAGCCCAGATGTTGGAGCGCCTCCTACACAGAGTTAGGAACAGAAACCGAGGAAAGAGAAGTAGCAAATGTGTGCAGGAGGGGAGAGAGGCGATGAAGGGAGACAGTTGGCCAGAGGATGAGCAGTGGAGGGCGGTAGCTGATCAGCAGGACGCGTAGTATCCGTGGTTGAGGCCGACTACAGAGGGGCAACGAAACCGGGAGGGCGACGAGTGTAGACACGGATAACGGGTGGTTTGGAGGGAGCAGGAGCCAGTGCAGGTGAAACCGGTGAAGGTGGTGCAGTAACGGGGATAACCGGTCGTGGGTTGGATGGCGGGAGAGGAGCTGGTGGTAGATGAGCGGGTAAAGGAGCAAGGAAAAACGGTTGATCTTCCCGGAAGGTAACATCAGCAGAGACCGAGATCTTTCGAGAAGCTGGAGAATAACATACATAGCCCTTCTGGGTGCGCGAATAGCCGACATAGATGTGTTTAGCCGCCCGGGGATCCAACTTATCAGAGGACGGCCCCAGACGGTGGACGTAGCAGGTGCTGCCAAAGACACGAGGCGGGAGAGGAAAGACCGGAGTGGAGGGAAAGAGTAGGCTGAACGGAGTAGCATAGTGGAGGACGGAGGATGGGAGACGGTTGATGAGAAAGCAGGCAGTGGAGACCACAAAGTTCCAGTAAGGTTTGGAAACATGCATTTGAAGCATGAGGGAGCGGGCTACATCGAGTAAGTGGCGGTTCTTCCGTTCGGCAATGCCGTTTTGCTGGGGTGTGTAGGCACAAGATGTTTGATGAATAATCCCGAATTCAGAGCACAAATCTGTAAATCCGTGACCGGTGTATTCACGAGCATTATCGGTGCGCAATGTTTTTAGGGTAGTGTGGAATTGTGTACGAGTCTCAAGGACAAAGGCCCGAAAAACACGGGGAAGCTCGGAGCGATCACGAAGTAAGTATAGCCATGTAGTGCGAGAGTAATCATCAATAAATGTGATAAAGTACCGAAAACCAGAAATATTTGTAATCTTAAAAGGACCTCATACATCGGAATGAACTAAATCAAACGGAGCAGCGCTCCGTGTATAATGCGCAGGAAAAGAACACGGCTGCTTGCCGAAGATACAAGACTCACACTGAAACGGGTGAAGAGAGAGATCAGGAAGAGCACGTTGGAGGACCGGCAGAGGGGCATGCCCAAGACGTCGATGTCACTCAGTGGAAGAGACAGACGAGAGAATGGTGGGAGAGTCATCGAGAAGGTACAGCCCGTTCCGCAGTGTGCCTTTACCAATGGTAGTCTGCGTCCGCAAATCCTATATAACAAAAGAAGAAGAGGTGAATATGATAGAGCAATCAAGATCACTAGTAAGGCGTCCAACAGAAAGTAAATTGAACGGGAAGCTCGGAACATGAAGAGCCGAGCGAAGGGAGATCGACGGGTTGAGAGAAAGATCCGCCGAGCCGGAAACAAGAACCGTCGCCCCATTGGCCACAGTGATAGACTTCGGATAAGGAGAATCTGAGTACTGGGCAGGCCGTCGCAAGGTAATGTGATGAGTGGCACCTGAGTCCACGATCCAGCACGGACTGGTGGATAAATAAGCAGTACCTGTGGTGGAGACGGAGGCAATGGAGGCAGAGGGAGGGTTGAGTAGCCCCTGGAGTTGCTGAAGCTAGAGACGAATGGCCTCAAGGTCAGGAGGGGCGGCAGAGGGGGCGTCAGCAACAACAGACGCCGTCGGACGAGGAGGATAACCAATCTTCCGGTAGCAGGTGGCCGTCTTTCCCGCAGTAGGAACACTTCAGCCGACCCCGGCCACCACGCCCACGGACCCGAGATCCCGAACGTCCGCCTCAAGCAGAGGTAGGAGGGGGCGGTAGGAGGGATGGGGCCTGCTGAAGAAGGGGCCGGGGGAGAAGGAGCAGAAGTATCCGGAGGAGGTGACACGCGGAGAAGCATGGAGCAAACATCAGAGAAAGACGGTGTTGTGGGAGAAGCCAGGACCTGAGTCTGAATGCTCTGAAGGTGAGACGGAACACGAGCCATCATGATGACAATGCAGACGGCTTCCTTCTGAGCGCGTTGAGCAGCATGATCATTGGTAGACGGTTGATGTTGGATCCAGGCCTCAGTAAGAGTCTTGGATCGGGCGACAAAGGAGGTCATGTCTGAAGCCCCGCCAGTGTCGAGAGCGAGAAGATCAGTGAGTATGTCGTAGAGATGTTGAAGGATGTCTCGGCCTGAGTACAAGGAATGCAGCTCATCCCACATAGCCTTGGCGGTGTCGTGGTACATGACCATCTGATAAGGTTCACCATCCAAGGAATTAAGGAGCCACGTCTGAACGCGGCCATCATTGCGGATCCATTCGTCGGTAGGATGAGTAGGAGGTGCCTGAGTGAGGTGAGGCAAGAGGCCCTTGGCCTGAAGAACCCGTCGAACAGAATGCACCCAAGGGATAAAGTTTTTCTTCCCAGAGAGAGAAATAGTAGTTATCCGCAGCTCGTCGCGGATTTCAGCAAAACAAGTCGGGCGGTCTGCAGGACAAGCCGGACGGTCTGCAGGCGGACTAGCCGCCAGGCCGGTGGAGTTGACCGAAGAGCCCATAGAAGCAGCTAGAGAGAGACCGGTACAGGTCGGGCAGTTAGCAGGCCGCAGCGACTAGAGACTGTGGCGGGAAGAACCGGAGACCGCACGGTAGGTAGAGAAGGAGAAGACCGCGAGACGAACTCGAGCAGACAGGGAGAGGAAACCGCGAGTAGAAGAACTCGAGCGGATAGAAGAAGAATCCGTGAGGTATAGAACCCGAGCGGATTGACGAAGAGGCCGCGAGTTGGGAAAAAAACTCGAGCGAATAGAGAAGGCAGCGGGTAGGAGAAGCCGTGAGAAGAGGTCGCGAGTAGCAGAACTCAAGCGACAAGAGAAGGCAGCGATTAGAAAGGTCAGGCCGCAATGTGCGATTTGAGGTAGGCCGCGGCGGACAGGAGAAGTCCGCAAGAAGGGAAATCACAGCGGACCTTGAATAGCTCACGAGAAGAGAGCCCGCAGCGGTTAGGAGTAGTCCGCGGCGGGATATACCAAGAGACCGTGAGCGAGAAGAGAGCGTGGTCTGGAGTGAGGAGGAAAGCCCGTAGCGGACTAGAGGAGCTCGTAGCGGACTGAAGTAGAACAGCAGGGAGAAGTGGACCCCACGGGTCAGAGAAAGGAGGCTATAAGAAGCCCGAGGAGGAGGGTGGAACCACGGAGAGGAAAAGGAAGCGGATGCAGAAATAGAGGCCGCAGTTAGCCACGCGGCTAAGGGAGAAGAGCGGATAGACTATTGCAGGCCGCAGGAGGTCGCAGGCCGCAGGAGGTCGCAGGCCGCAGGAGGTCGCAGGCCGCAGGTCGAGTCCCTCTGATACCATCTAGAAAGAGCTCGAAACTTGTATGTATTTCTTGTGTGTATAAATACAAAGAGAGAATACAAATATATAGGAGGAAGAAAGAGAGAGAACAATCCTATACATGATGTGGGACTAAAGAAGAGAGAAGAGAAAGAGCAAAAATGGGCCCAATAATGGGCTCTTTACATGGGCTTTTCTAACAAGTTCAAATGATGATTTAATTAAATCACCGAAGAGAAGCACTAACAATCCATACACACATTGTTTCATGGTTCATTAAATGATGATGATGACACCAAGAGCATGTATATCGGACATGATAGAAGATAATCTCAAGTAGCAAATTAAAGCACCTTTGTTATCTGCAAACAACGTGATGTTGCCAATATCTCGCCGTAGTAATGCCCGTATTACCTGTTCAACAAGTGCCTTCCCAAGCCCCTGGCCCTATAAAGCAAACAAATCTTGCTAGGCTCTTCTACCAATGAGAGAAATCTTTCATCATAAAAAGCCATATAATGCAGCCAAATTTTCTTGCATAATTAAAAAATAACTGCTTAGGGTATATAAAAGGGGGAAAATATTTCAGAAGCTCCAGATGTATTTATGCATAAACAATTGGTAGACCAGGCTCAAAATAGGGCATTTGATATGAAAAACAAGACTGCAATGCTATCTTTAATAAAAGGATTTGTGCTATTCTCTCTTGTGTTTATGACAAATATCTTTTTTCTATAAAAAAATCCTTCTGCTTTAATAATTTCAACTCCTAACACATCCTAACACAAATATTGTTGGATATTAAGAATCCAATTTAGAATCAAGTCATTATGGGTGGAGAAGCCCAGAATTTATATTAAGTACACAAGACTGCATGAATTTCTCAATGTGAGACTCTACTCCCATCATGTGACCGATCTTTAGGCTCTAACATATGGAGTTCTGTTTTTAATTGGGTGACGTGAAGGATAATTAGGTCTAATCTGCTCCGGTATCATATTCGAACCTAAGCATCAAGACAAAAAACCCATTTGTTATGTGTGGATGTGCCCAAGATCTATTTTATGTGCACTGGCTATATGAGTTTGTTAGAGGTGGTATATATTCTCAACAGATAAGTTCAGAAGTTCCTGAAACATTTTTCCCCCAAAAAACACTAGCCAACCAGTCTGTTACCTGATAGGAAGGATCAACAATGACATCCCAAATTGTAGCATTGAAGGCATGATCAGATGTGGCACGAGCCATACCGATAAGTTGTTTTTGCTCATTTCCTTCTGTTAAATAACTTTTGTAAGTATATGAGGCTGTGCATTACTTCTAAAATGAATCTCAAAACACAAATAACTTAAGCGCATAGTTTAAGATAAATAAGATGAAAATTAAAGTATGTGATTACCCGAGCCAGATTTTGTAGTTATTGAATGCAAGGTTGCGACCAGGTAACTATTCCTCAAAGATGCTACCACTTTCGATAAAGGTCTCCGGGGCCATCCCACCTGCCCAAACAAATTTTAAGGTTATACAATTGCAACATACAATTTAAATAACAGAAAGGAAAAAATTGAATTTTCGCAGATATTGAAGGAAAATATATGCAACATATATTTAAAAGGCATATCAGATATTTCATGCATTCCTCAGAAATCCATGTACACATTTTATTTTATAGGAAATTAAGATTGTATTCAAAGAGGAATTGTCCATGAAAATGGAAAGAAAAAAACATAGTATATTCTATGTTATTAAAGGCACGCCTAAGTGTTAGAGGTTTAGGCCATTGTGCGCTTTTTTGCGCTTTTGGAGCATAAAAGACATGTCTAGGTGAGATTTTTATTGTAATTTTCTTTCCAAAAAAAAGAAAAAAATAATGGAAAAACTCAATAATTTTTGCATGATTTAGTGTTTGAACAATATAATTTAGTGTTGAGATTTAGATATGATGCAAGTGACCACATTGATTCTATATTTTAAGACATTTAAATGAAAGTGACCAACGACTAATGTGTAGAAAATATGAAGAATCATATTTAAAAGATGAACAGATGTTTGATGCTGATTATTTAAAATGAATGGGGTTGCGCCTTGAGCCTTGCGCCTAGGCTCCAAAACTCTTTTGTGCATTAGTGCGTCTTGAACCTTTAATAACAAAGATTATAATCATCTTCAAACTGTCTCGATGTGTATTAAGTAAAATATAGGCATTCATATGCTTAAACACTGAAGCTATACATTTATCTCAAAAGATTCTAAGCATGAACAATAGATAAACACTGGCATATTTCTTAGGGTTTTTCAGTCCATATGACTCCATGACAATACTTAAACTCTACGAATATTAAGTTAAGAATATAAGGTACGTATGATGGCATTTCTATTAGGCCAGTCCAATCAGCCTGACTTGTGTTGTCAAGATACAACAACAACACTCGAGCCTTTATCCCACTATAGTGGGGTCGGCTATATGGATCCTTTGTCGCCATTAACCCCTATCTTTAGTCATAATCTCAGTAATGCCTGAGTACATCATGTCTTTCCTTATAGTTTCATTCCAAGTCTTCATTGGTCTACCCCTCCCTCGTTTAACATGCCTGGTGACTAAACTCTCACACCACCTAATAGGTGCCTCTAATGGTCTCCTTTGTACATGTCTGAACCATCTTAGTCGAGCTTCCCACATCTTCACTACAATTGGTGTCACTCATGTCCTATCCTTGATACATTCATTCCTAATTTTATCCAGTCTCATGTTTCCACACATCCACCTAAGCATTATCATCTCCGCAACTCCCATTTTTTGCTCATGTACATAATTCACTGACCAACACTCAGAGCCATAGAGCATCACCGGTCTAATTGCAGTACGGTAAAACTTGCCTTTAAGTTTTAATGGTACTTTACGATCACATAAGAACCCTGGCGCACCTCTCCACTTCAACCAACCTGCTTGGATTCTAGTTATCTTGACAACTTGTGTTGTCAAGATAAGTAGCATAAATTGAGATCAAATGATATCTTTAATGATAAGATTCGTTACTGTTAAGTTGTTTGTTTTCGTGAACATATTTAAAATCATGTCTGCATAATTAAAGTCCAGTTCATAAAAGCTCAAACAACCTGCAAGTAGGGGAGCTAAGCACGACGGGAGAGAATCAATTTTCTCACTCCTTCCTTTAATACCAAGGCCCTGATACATTTTCCACAAATATACACCATTGAACCAGAAATATCACCCAAACGAATCTAAACTGGGCTAACTTAAAACCCCTCTACTTGAGGATGAGTGTCAATCATAATTAACTTACGTTTATTTTCCATATTGAATGTTTCACTCAACCTTTCGCAAACAAGTATCCAAGTTGATTCTTGAAACATAACCCCCCAGACATCAATATGTATCAAAGCAAAACACTCGGTGTATGGGGTAAAGATACAAGAATATATGTACAGTCTATGACATGCAAGTTCAAAGATATCACATTGAAAAGTTTTCAAAACTACTAAAGTTTTCAAAACTACTAAAGGATAAAAAGTACAAAACCTCTCATAGACTATGTAAACCAATGTCCTGGGCAGCAATGCCAACACACGAGACTAGGAGAAGTTGATGAAACGAAAGCATGAGGGCTGACCCAATATGTAAAGATTGCATTCCATCCTACCATTGTTGAGGACCACATTGTACTTGAATCTTGAACGAAAACACGGAAGCACAATTAGGGTTTACATAATATGACTATAGAGTAAATTTAGGGAAATTTTGAACACTGAAAACAAAGGAAAAGGTTAGAGCGAGTGAACAAGGGTCATACCCCTTCTCAGAGATGGCAGTTTGAAAAAAACAACCATGCTTGCATTATCCTTCCCAAAAAGAGGATCAGTCCTTACAAGGGTCATCCCAATGCGCGAGTGCAAGGCGAATACGTATCAACACCCCCGTCTTTAAAATTGACCTTGTCCTCAAGGTCGTATGCGGAGAATCAAACGTGAAGGCCTTCGTTGAGGTGGAAGTGCACATGTCAGGCCAAGGAGGTGAACTGAGTCGTATTAGAGCAACCATGTCGGGGTCTTTGGCGATGCGAGAAGCAAACCCAAATTTTGTGAAAGCAGAATCGGGGGCTGTTGAGTGGGGTCATAGCGGCCGGTGAGAGCCATGCGGAGAATCGAACGTGAAGGCCTTCATTGAGCTGGAAGTGCACATGTCAGGCCAAGGCGGTGGACTGAATCGTATTAGAGCAACCTTGTCAGGGTCTTTGGCGATGCAAGAAGCAAACCCAAATTTTGTGAAAGCGGAATCAGGGGTCGTTGAGTGGGGTCATAGTGGCCTGTGAGAGCCAGTAGGAAAAGAAGTAGGGTGATAAGCTAGGTGTAATGTGTGGTGGCGTAGAGAGAAGTAGGACAGACGTCAGGCTTAGAGTGTGTGACTTGATAAAACAAAAGGACAGGCTGGCATGTGGAGGGGCATCGAGGCTCCCCTGTCGCGTGCAAAAAGCCTGTGAAACGAAAGGGAAGACAAGTTGGACCGGTGTGGGAAAGAAAAAGGCATGCAAGGAGCTGATGAAGAGAAGCATACTGGCAAGAACATAAGAGAAGGACCGTGGGGAGAGCGTGGTCGTCGGCATGGTTAGGTGGATAAACGTCAAGGGTGCAGCAGAGGGCGCGAGAACTTTGGAAGGAACATCGGCGTCAATCGACAATGAGTGGGAGTTGGAGGAATTCAATGTGCATCGTGACTCTAGGGGCGAAGGGAGAGGTTGTAGGTGAGGGATTAGGAGTCGACGTAGTCGCAGGGTATCGTACTCATGGGGTTGGGTCATTGGGGGATGATGGAAGCGTCGGCGAGAGGAGGGAAGGGTCCCCGATGGAGAGGGGGGTGTGATGCAACCAGCGTCGCTTCGTTTTTATTATTTTATCGCACGTGTCTTTTATTATTGTAGCGCACGTTTTTGCGCATTTTTGAATTATTGTGTAGCGTTGAGTTGTATCACGCATGTTATTAGAGCTTGGATGTTAATTTTGTATCGTGCACGCTATCGCGCAATTTTTGTTTGGTTCGTTGGTGTGACCGGTCAACGAGACCCTAAATGCATAGGTCCGGTATTTTAGGCGATAGGTTAGCTTAGGGCAAGCTTTATAAATTAACTATTTTAGTTAGATATTTAGGTTATAAAGTCATGCCCATTTCCTTTAACAAATCAGCCCACTTCCAAGACCCATTTCTCCTTAAAAAAAAGAGAATACATTCCTATTTTATTAAGTATGGCTGCCAAATAGCCATTTTGCCCTAAAACCCGCTTTTATATAAACAAAACCTTCCCCCCTGTAATACCCGGCTGGAAATGAATTGAACGAAACCCAATTTGGTTTTCCGTTCGGTTCTCCCCACCGTCGGCCCTATTCTCCCCACGATTTCTCTCCTGTTCGACGGAAGCCCCCAATCGGTGTTGGAGAGTTTTCACCGCCTGAAGCTGCTCCCTCCAGTGAAGTTCATCCCCGGCGGCAAGCTCCCTGAGCCACTGCACCTCTTCTCCAGTCACCGTTCCCAGCCCGACTCCCAGAAATCACGGCTCTGCATCCACGACCGTCCGTCAGCTCTCTGGCGTCCCTCTTCCCCGACGGAAGACCTCCTGAGGAATGTATCTATGGCGTTTCTTCTTCTCGGCGGGGTCCTTGTTGGAAGCCGCACCTCCTGTGCACATCGGTCGCCAACTGTTGTTTCTCCCGAACCATTCCTTGCTCGGCCGATTTCCAGTGAGCATGTCCACAGCCAGTCTCCCTTTTCCCGGCACACCTCCATGAAAACTGATCCCTAGCTACTCCTTCACCTTCCAGGAGACCCTGCCGGTATACCTCTCCAGACTCCATCCTTCAGTTACATTTTATGCCTAAAAATTAAAATGAATAGTTATTATTATGGGCTTGCCCTAGTTTTATTTCTCTTAATTACCGTTTAATTTCATATCTAAAATTTCCGCCTCCTAATTGCTATGCCTGTGGAATTGTGATTGGTAACGTTCTAAGGCTCGTGTGGTAGTCTTGCGTTCGCGGGCGACACATAATAGGTCGTTTAGTTCGTTAAAATAGCCCGTGAATTCCCCTCGTACCAAAATTATTTAAAAGATCGCTATTTTATTATCGTTGAGAAACTACAGCCCCCACCTTGGTTCACATCGGTTTGGTGTGGCTGCTAGGATATCTCACTCCTATCGTGGGATAACCGAGCGTTGGTCGTTTTCAAATTTTAGGTTTAGATTTTTTTCATTTAAAAAACTGGATGATTTAGATGCGCATATTAAAGCTTTGCGGGAAGACGATGAGTGCGTCATCGCAAACCACCATCAAATTCTGAGTGGGTTGTGCACCTCTGTTCACAACCTCGAGGTGTCCATGCGCACGCATTATGCTGCTTCTGCATACCTTTCCACTTCATATCACATAGTGGAACCCGAGGTTAGGCTTTTTGATAGTCCTCCACATCTCGTCAGTTTCACGGTGAGCACTTGAGTCCCACCCACCCCCACCGTGACACACACTTCGGTCGAGGAGTTTCTTCCAGAGCCCCTGCTCCAGGAAGAAAAGTTTCCTCCCGTTTTTATCCCCCCGACTGAAGTCGTGACTCCACCTATCTTCGTTATAGCACCCCTTCGATCCAGGAGTTTCTTCCCGAGCCCTTGCTCTAGGAAGAAGAGCTTTCTCCTACTTTTATCATGCTAGCTGAAGTCGTGGAACCACTTGCCCCTAGGGCAACACCTATTTTAGCAACTGAGTTTCTTCCCGAGCCCCTGCTCCAGGAAGATGAGTTTTTTCTTCCTCATTCCTTCACCCCGATTGACATAGTGTGTCCACTTGCCCACACTGCACATCCCTTGGTCGTCGAGTTGTTTCCTGAGGTCCCGCTCCAGGGAGGACTTACTAGTAATGTGTAACTCACCTCGAATGACACATCATCGCTCTCTCTTCTCCCAGAGGAGTTGGTTGGTGATGAGGCCTCCCTCTTAGGAGACCTAGACTCGTTTGTCATATGTCCTGACTTTCTTAGCACACTATCGTCACAAATCCTTGAGCCCACAGACAATGTGCTTGGCGGCCCCTCTCCTGTGACCCTCGAGGCACCACCTTTCATCGACTTCATATTTGAGGAGCACGCATTTAGTCCACATCACTTCTCTTTATTTGTAGACGAGCATGATGTACAACCACCTCACTATCGTTCGAGGTCTGAAACTTCTAGGTCTATTTGTATTGAGAGAGCCAGGAGCTGAGACGATACTTAGATATTTTACTCCTCATCGGGACACCCGCTTCAAAGTTTTTTATGGAAAATTTTACAAGATAAATTTGGGATCTATTTAAAATTTTGTGACTCGAGTGGAATTTCATCCAGCGAAATTAGGACGATATTTGATCCGAGTCTAGCAGACGTTCATAGGTGTCTATCGGGCGAGCATACGTTGCGTTATGAGTTACTGATTCCACGGGCTGATTCCACTTGCTTCCTGTTCTCCCTACTGCTAACATGTTTTCCTCACACACCGTCTCTGTCATCCTCTGAAAGCTCTAATAATTACTATTTATTTAAATATTTGGCATGAAATTTTGACTAATGGATTGCGAGTTTTGGGGATGAGAGGTTACTTTCAGGTTTTGGGTCACAATCATGGCATCAGCAGAACAGTATGTAGCATCTCTCCGATCGACGTTTGGATTTTCTACTTGCAAGTTACATCGAGTCTCGTCAGGATCGAGCTCTTTCAACTCCGGGAGAATTGATGCAACCCGCGTCACTTCGTTTTTATTATTTTTATCGCACGTGTCTTTTATTATTATAGCGCACGTTTTTGCGCATTTTTGGATTATTGTGTAACGTTGAGTTGTATCACGCATGTTATTAGCGCTTGGAGGTTAATTTTGTATTGTGCACGCTATCGCGTAATTTTTGTTTTGCTCGTTGGTGTGACCGGCCAACGAAACCCTAAATACAAAGGTCCGATATTTTAGGCGATAGGTTAGCTTAGGGCAAGCTTTATAAATTAACTATTTTAGTTAGATATTTAGGTTACAACATCATGCCCATTTTCTTTAACAAATCAGCTCACTTCCAAGACCCATTTCTCCTTAAAAAAAATACATTCCTATTTTATTAAGTATGGCTGTCAATAGCAATTTTTGCCCTAAAACCCCTTCTATATAAACAAACCCTTCCCCCCTGTAATACCCGGTTGGAAATGAATTGAACGAAACCCAATTTGGTTTTTTATTTGGTTCTCCCCAGCGTCGGTCCTATTCTCCCCACGATTTCTCTCCTGTTCGACGGAAGCCCCCGATCGGTGTCGGCGAGTTTTCACCGCCTGAAGTCGCTCCCTCCTGTGAAGTTCAATCCACGGAGGCAAGCTCCCTGAGCCACTGAACCTCTTCTCCAGTCGTCGTTCCCAGCCTGACTCCCTGCGATCACGACTCTGCATCTGCGGCCGTCCATCTGCTCTCTGGCGTCCCTCTTCCCCGACGAAAGACCTCCTGAGGCCTGTATCTCCGGCATTTCGTCTTCCCGACGGGGTCCCTGCTTGGAAGCCGCACCTCATGTACACATCGGTCGCTGACTATTGTTTCTCACGAACGATTCCTTGCTCGGCCGACTTCCAGCGAGCTTGTCCACAGCCAGTCTCCCTTTTCCCGGCAACCTCCAGGCAAACCGATCCCTAGATGCTCCTTCTTCACCTTCCAGGAAACCCTGCTGGTATACCTCTCCAGACTCCATCCTTCAGTTACATTTTATGCCTAGAAATTAAAAATGAATAGTTATTATTATGAGCTTGCCCTAGTTTTCTTTATCTCCTAATTACCGTTTAATTTCATATATGAAATTTCAGCCTCCTAATTACTATGCTTGTGGAATTGCGATTGGTAACGTTCTTACGCTCGTGTGGTAGTCTTGCGTTCGCGAGCGACGCTTAAGTCGTATAGTTCATTAAAATAGCTCGTGAATTTCCCTCGCGCCAAAATTATTTAAAAGATTGCTATGTTATTATCGTTGAGAAACTACAGCCCCCACCTTGGTTCACATCAGTGTGCGTCTGAAACTGTGGGTAGTAGTGGGCTAGAGTCAGACGATAGTCAAACTAAGGGTTGGAAGATCGGTTGGAGTTGTACTGGAAGATGTGTGGTTTGGTTGAAGAGTGGTCGGACCTACAGCAAAGATGAGCAAGTCATTGTTCGTGAGGGTCAGGAAGATGGGGCATGGAATAGTGGGGGAGAGATCCGGCGACGAAGGGAAAAGAAGTCTGTGGTGAACTTCATGCTCCATGGCGCGGATGTCGTCCAGGGCAGCATCTATCTGAGCGAAGCGAGCAGGCGGGGAGGCTGAACGGAGGGCCATGGAGGAAGCAGGGAAATAAGGGTGTGAAACCTTCATTAGAAGGGAAAGTCGGACCACTTGATACACTGTAGCCGTATCAATAACAAAAAATATGAATGATAGCTTGCATTTTATGAAAATAAAAAGATACAACTCGGGAGATGAGCTCCTGCCAAACACTCGGAGGTTGGGTCTCCAAAAGCACTTCTGTGGAAAAAACTTTTTGATTTAACATAACAAATTATATTATAAGTGATTTTACAACCTATGATTATTACCCATGTCGTATAGAAAGGGTAATGTGGTCAAAGATGTCTTAGGAAGTCAGTTAAGTCAAGAGCATGAAGTAAGCACGCTGAAATAAGGAAGAAAATCAAGTTTAGTCAACATGTGTCGACTGGAAGTCGACGCAACGGCGACTGGAAGTCGACGCAACGGCGACTGGAAGTCGACGCAACGGCGACTGGAAGTCGACGCAACGGCAACTGGAAGTCGACGTCACTTCGACTAGAAGTCAGGGCAACCTCAGAAGTAAAGCCAGCGTTACTTTAAGCCAGAAGACGACACATGCGTCGATAGGATATCGACGCACTGTCGATTACAAAGTCAAGTCAACTGAACTTTATTTTAATGGGAGAAATCGACGTGCCTTCTACTTGAAGTCGACATTGCGTCAAGTAAAGCTTAATTTGGAAATAACAGAGGATATGTTTAGGCTTATTTTTAGAAAGATGTTATGAAATTATTTCAAATATTTTTAGCGGTTGGAAAAAGGGTTAAAGGAATGATTTCTCCATCAAATTCAGAAGAGTTTATATAGAAGGCTTTTAAACAATATATCAAGATTTAATTGAAGCAAAATTGAAAGAATATAATTCAATTCCTTCTAAAGAAAATCTCTATGAAGATGAAAAATACAAATTTATTGTAGAAGCAGATACTCAAAAACAACACAAGATAGAACATAGAGACAACACAGAGAGACACAAGATTTACACAACATTCGACAGCAGCTCTGCTAATCCTCTTCTTCTTCTTTCCTGCTGTTGTAACAAGAGTATATTGCTCTGTAGATCCAAGACTTATAACCCCTACAACTTTCTTCTCAAGCAAGGGGTTCATCACATTAAAGGGATCCATAACACTTAGTGTCTAAAATTCTCAGAAATTTGCTGAGAGAAGACTAATCATTGAAGACTTCATTCTTCTTCTTTCTCAATCTTCTCTTCTTGTATTGTTAAGTAAAGAGTTTTAAGAATCCCTCTTCAAAATTTACTTATCAAAAGACTCAATCAGTCAGTGCTTCAAGATCTCCATATCAAAAGATCTAATGTTGGTTCAAGATCTCCTTATCAAAAGATCTATTTGTTGGTTCTGAAAGTTTCCTTATCAAAAGACTCGGGTACTGGGATAATTTATTTTTTCCAAAGTGATAAAAGAGCGGATATAGCTAGATTTTGAGGAACCGCAATAGTTTTGGTGTCTTCTGTGAATGTGTTTTTTTGTGATTGCTTTTTGTGTTGTATTTTTATTTACTGCAATAATTCTCTGGCTAACTTTCTGTGAACACAAATTATGTGTTAATTGAAAATCAATAACTTAATCAAGTTAAATTTTAAATCTCCATTCACCCCCTCCCCCTCTCTAGAAAATTCTCTGATGATTTAGTCAACTGTTCTCATTTTCAACTTCTCTCTCCTTATGAGAGCCCAAAAGACTAACACTTCAATATAAAAAGACTTCTAACCTATTGACTTTTTATATAGATGGAGCCCCCTGCTAGAAGATAAGACACTACATCAAGAAATACATAAAGGATAATTACATAATTAATTGAGAAATATAAGATAATCCATAAAGGTCATTGTATCTCCGGGAGAACTTTCATGTAGTGAGGACGGTCATCCAAATGCGTGTGTTCAAGGTGCATACGTATTAAAGGATATTATGAGAAATGGTTAATATTGAACAAGAGGTGGAGTAGAACATATTACAATAAAGGTAATGAAAAAATAGATGTTTATTAGGTTTGAGTAAGTATAGAGGAAGTCACTGATGCCCAGTAAATATGGAGAAATGAAATGGTATAGACTAGAAATTAGCATTGCTAGAGGTTTTTCAGAAAGAAAGAAAACATGTAAAAGAATCAAGACCTTAAGAAGCACTGAACAATGATAAAGCAAGCACTCAAGTTTAAACTGTGCATATATTCTTGCTGATCTGAAAAAGAAGACGTATTTCATCACAAGTTTAATATTTAAATGACGAAATTTAGTTTTTACCTTATCACATAAGGCTTGTAGTTCATATACATCAACATCTGCAGCGGAGGAAAAAACTATTTGCTCAGATGTCCCATCATTTTGAGTTCGTTCTAGAAGTACCACCTCTTGCTGCTGAGGCCCATCCTCTGCAACTCCTGAAGGGGTGGGGGGTTCAATCACTTGGGATGTATTATTCTTCAGGAAGCTGAAAAAAGTAGCAATACAGAGTTGGTTCTATTGCATGATGACCTATATTCTGAACACAAATATGCAAGAAAATGCTCAAGTGCATTGTTAACTGCAAATAAATATGAAGAATGATAATTTCTTGGGAAAATATTCCAAGCCCCTTAGTTAATTAGTTGTCTCATTTGGAAGAAAACTCTCAACAAAGGATTTTGCTCTGCTATAAAATTTAAAAGACGTGTTAGATTTGCAAGTTTTGGGAAAGGCATGGAGCAGGAATGGCCTTACCAAGTTCTCATGGTTCAATTGCAAGGTTAAAAGTTAAACAGCCATTGGCGCTGTGACATGTGACTTGCGAGTCAGTGAAATGAAATGATGATGGGAATACACCCTTGTTAACAATCATGAGTTAAATCATCCAAGGCGTAAAAACAAATATTTGCAATCAACGAAATGTCCATTTTAACCTCAATTATTGTGAGGATATGAATAATAATATTGTTAATTGGCTAATGAAGAAGCACTGAGACTGAACCAATCAATTGGAAACAACCAACGTGAAAGAAAAAGCCCAAAAAATGCCCTAGATTTGGAGCTATCGTCGGCCTAGCTCTGAAAATATAAAAAATAGGTTTTTCATCTGGCCTGGAAACTTTGTCCTAATTAGGATCTAATTGCCCAAATCGGTTATCTTCTGCTTTCAAGAAACACTAGCTGAAGTGGGGAGGGCATGTGAGCATTCCTTGGTGTCGATTCTTGAGTCCATTGTCTTATTAAATCCCCCTTCAAGTCCTCACCCTTGTCTCCTCCACTTCACCAAACCAGCTGAGATGGGGGTCACCCCTTGTCATAGATGTGAAAGGAGCTCAAAGAGGATGAGAGGAAAGGATAAGAATCTTCACTTCATCAAGATCTATGCTTGGAAGGCTTCATACAAGAGAAACCTAAGGTTGAAGGCATCCAAAATTTCTTACAAACTGACTTTGAAAGAGAAGTTATTTAAATTAGAAATGACTTACAACGGATGCTTGCACACACTAATGTTATAATAATAGCCTTAATGAAAAAAGTTCATTGCAGATACTATTTTTCCAATACTAAAGTGAGTCCACTGATAAATAATAAAAATATAGGGTTCTTTATTGTTTATTTTATCTTTTCAGGGAATTCATTGCAGATACTGTTTTCCCCTATAAAAAAGTGGTTCTATTTTGAACAATTACACACATCCCCCAACATTGCCTTTAATAGTATTTCCACTTTATTTCCACCTATAGGTGACTCAAAGATTTTATGTGCTATTGGAGCTAAAGTTTTATCGGTCGTTACATGCAGCTCGTCATGTTCCTCATATGTTGTTGTTGTGACTCGCTTTGCATCGGAGGCTCTTTTGATGAGGCCTCAAAATCGAAGCAAACACCTTCGACATTTCAATCTCGTGTTACATGTGTTTTCCGTCTACAGCCACATTTTCACATAAAAGCCACATCATTTTCTTCTCCATCTTTGCTGCCATAGAATGAAGAAGTTGCAACTGTCACCTTCGTCACTAACTTCAACTGTCTCTTTGCAGTTCCTCATTTATCTGTCAACATGAGAGATTTAGGGTTGAAATGACCGCAATTTTCATAGAAGTAGATGCACAATTGTTTCTCGATGCATCTTCACTCTCTCCCAATAGCATGTTGGTTTTAACAAAATTTGATCTCGGCCGCAACCTTCCAACTCAACCTCCAAATGGTCATTTCTGCACCACTGATGCAGCCTTCTCAATTCATAAAAGCATTCTTCCACCAACTAAGTTGTTATTCTCACCATTCATCAAAGCCTCAAGTTTTCCTTATGTTGTCCTCGTCGGCATTTGAGAGCACTGCAGCCATCTTATTCTTTTGGTAGAGACATCACCACATCCTTCCTCTCCTTTTGATTGTCATTTTCACATCCTCTCCTTCCATCAAGATCCACCACTGCAATCTTCCTCTCCTTCGGTCGAGATTCATTATGTGTTTTCAAGGACTCTTTTACAGCAATCCTTCATTGATGTTGTTAAATGAATCTGTACAAAGGCTCATAGTAGGGCCTCTACAGAGCTCCCTCTGTCTGCAACATTCCGCCCCTGTCCGTCGAACTCCTGTCTGCAGAGCTCAGCACAACTCCTTATGCTCACGCACAGACTCTCGCGCCGCTCTGATCGTCGAGCTCCCTCTGTCACGCATCTCCTGTCCGCAGCCTCTTGCACAACATCTACCTGCACAGCTCCTATACGCAGAGCTTCCTGTTCTCGCACACATCCTCTTGTGGTATTCAGTGTGACTGTATCATCCAAGTCTGCCTCTCCAATCTGCATCCACTTGCCTGTGTTCTCCTGACATTCACTTGCCTTAGTCTCGCCTTCACGGACTCTCCTATATCCTTTTCGGTCAATGGACTTCAATGATATCTTGTCTCTTCCGGCCCGTGCTACGACTCCTCTTCCTAAAGTTCGGGATGAACTTTGAATCACTATTATCTCTCTTAGTGGCAAGAAGAACTTTGTTAAGTGGGTACACTCCGTATGTCGTGTTCTCCAAACCAAAGACCTCATTCATCACCTTTCAAAGGCTAAACCCACTGAGCCCACCGAGGAATGGCTCTATGATGATGGTCATGCCCAATCATGAATTCTGAATTCTATGGGCAATGAACCATATCGTATGGCCATGTATCATGAGATAGCCAAGGCGATGTGGGATGAACTTCACTCCCTCTATTCTGTCAAGGACAGTCTGAAACACTTGTTTGACATTGTCACAGACCTCCAATCTCTTGAATCAGGGGTGGATGGAGACCTATTTGTTGCACGGTCCAAAACTCTCGTCGAAGCCTAGATTCAGCATCTGCCTCCCATGATGGATCTCGCCACCCAACGTGCCCAGAAAGAAGTTGTTGGCATCGCCATAATCCACAGCATCTTTGCTCAAATCCTTTCCTCCACCATTCCCTCCCTCTCAGATGTATGTTCCATGTTTTTAAAGGTGACAGCCCCCTGCTTCGGACACTGTCTCTTCGACTATTCTCCAACACTCTTTTACAACTTACCCCCCTCCTTCAGTGGCCTAGAGGGCTCGCACCGACTCTCGAGGTAGCGGTCGCAACGGACAAACTTGTCCCAAGTGTACTTATTATGGTCGAGTTGTTTATCTTGAGACCACGCGTTATCGAAAGCATGATGTACCCCCACAACAGCATGCCTCTATTGTGGTCACTACTCCTACCAACCCAAGCACTGACATTGATAGCTTGCGCACCCAGCTCCAGCATCATCAGGGGTTGATCAATCATTCTTCTGGCTCTGTTGCATCTATCTCCAATGAAGATATCTCATATCCTTCCCATAGCCCAACTTGGATTGTAGACTTCGGTGCCACATATCATATTACTTCGCAGAAACCTTCTCAGTACTTGGACTTTGTGCATCATAAGTTCATCATAATAGCAAATGGTGACACCACCATAGTTTTCGATTTTGTCGATGTGCCCATCACTTCATCTATCTCTCTTCACTCAGTTCTCCATGTTTTGGGTTTCCTTTCAATTTTCTTTTTGTTAGTTTTCTTGCTCAAGACCTTGATTGCTCTGTAACTTTTTCTTGCTCTTCTTTTGTTGCGCAAGATCGACGAACACAAACTATCATTAGTACAGGGAGACTATCTAATGGGCTCTACACTCTGGGCGTTTCTCCCACAGTTCTCTCCTCCGTTAATTTGGTTGATTGGCATCAGCATTTTGGGCATGCTCCTCTCCCAATTCTCAAAAAAGCTCTTCCCAATCCATCACTCACTAACTTCACCCGTGAGTCTAGTATCTTCGGCAAACATGTTTCTTTTTTTCTCCCTCATTGTACTCGGAGCAATGCTCATTTTGCTTTAGTTCATTCTGATGGACTTTATGAAACGGCCAGTGTTTATGGTTATCGTTATTTTCCTACATTTATTGATGATTACTCTCGCATAACTTGGTTATACTTCGTGATGGTTTTGAACTAATTCATGTGTTTTGTGCCTTTATTAATGAGACTTGTACACAGTTTTCCAGCTCTATTAAAGCATTTTGAACCGACAATATGCACGAATACACGAGTCATGCGTTTAATAATCTATGTACTAAGTCGGGGATCATCCATCAAACTGCATGTGTTTATACACCCCCCCCCCAATAAAATGGTGTAGTTGAGCGCAAGAATCGTTATCTTCTTGAGATCCCTAGCTCATTTATGTTTCAAATGCATATTCTCGAGCTTTATTAGCATTTCAAGATTTCTACAGCTTGTCATCTTATAAATTGCATGTCCTACTATACCTTAACTATAAGACTCCCTTCAGTCTTCTATACCCCTCCACACCTCCCTTTACAGTCATGTCTAGCATCTTTGGATGCATCTTATTAGCATTTCGCGGTTTCTATAGGTTGTCATCTTATAAATCGCATGTCCTCCACTATTCTCAACTATGAGACTCCCTTCAGTCTTCTATTCCCCTCCACACCTCCATTTACAGTCATGCCTAGCGCCATTTGATGTATCTGATATGTCCACTGTCTTGGCCCCTCCACCGACAAGCTTGCTCTTTGTGCTACCAAATATATATTTGTTAGATACTTCTGCACTCAGAAAGATTATGTTTGTTATTCTCCCACCGATCGTAAGGTAGTTCACTCTTTCCTAACGACCCCTACAACACCTACACTTACGCGCCCTGTTGTTCCTATTAACTCTCATCTTCTTCCCCTCCTACCCACCCCGATCACCAAACCCTCCAAACCACCTCTTCTTCGTGTGCATACTCGTCGCCCTCCTCATTCTTATGCTCTACGACAGTTACCCTATATTAATGATACCGTGCGGCCTGATGATCTGACACCAGCGTCTACCGCGCGGCCTGATGAACTGACCAGCATTTACTGCTCACTCTCTGTCAAACTATGTTTATTTGCATCACCTATCTCTGGTGTTTCACAAATTTGCAACTTATTTTGTTGGTGCAAAATTTATCACTGAGTTCTTCCACTCTCGACCACCAACTGGGGAGTTTGGCGGAGGGATCGGAGACTGCAGCTGATCGATTACTCTGCCCTATAGGCTCGGTGAACATGAGAACGAGCATAGAAAAGAGGGTGTCGCTGGCAACGGTGAACAACAGACTGACTCGCCGCGGAAAATACCTCTCTTACGGCGGGCTTTTGATTATACCAAAAAGGGTTAAAGAGGAGAAATGTGGAGAAATGCGGACACTCGAGGGGTATGCGCAAGTACAAGAATAGAAGAGAAGAAGAGCAAGGGACTTAGTGTCCGCAACTACAACAGGGTAGGTTCTGGGATGAGTCTGATGTCCCCGTTCGAACACCCCTGGTCCCTATTTATACTCGAGGGTAGTCTGCTTAGACGGTTCACGAAGAGACGGGCATCTAATGTCCTTCTAAATGCAGCATTAAATGTGCCGCCGCCCGAGGTACACGAAGAGTTGGGCAGAGAGGGTTTGAGAGGGAGACCGCGTGTAACCGCGTGGTGCCGCCAATGCTGATGCTGAAGAGACGAGTCCGCGCGGGCCTAGGAGTGATGCCCTCCACGACCTCTTGGGTTAACTGTCGAACTTCCTCATGAGAGACCGCTCGACCCTGCGCCAAACACGGTTGCATGTCTAACTCAGTATGGAGTACCCGCGAGCGACCATAGTGACCGCCTGGAGAGCGCCCGCGAACATCCGAAGTAACAGCATGGAATACTTGCCTCTGGCGTCGTCTGATGTTGTTTCCCGTCGCAGGATTTGGGTTAACATTTTTGTCATCTATTTCCACCCCCACCTCTTTACAAAAGGCACTTCAGCATCCAGGGTAGCGGACGGCCATGGATGAGTAAATGATCACTCTTTGGGTCAATCGGACTTAGTATCTTATCCCTCTTCCTACTGGCCAAACTTGTGTGGGATGTAAATGGATCTTCTCCATCAAACATGGTCCGGATGGGATGCTTGAATGTCTAAAAGTTGGTCTACATCTTCCTCGTTGTTCATCAACAGTGGCAGTTGCATCAATTGGACGTCAAAAATGCCTTTTTAAATGGCAATCTCGTTAAGACTATCTAGATGAAACAACCTCCCAGTTTTGAGACCACAGGGGAGTCCCTTGTATGTCACCTCAAAAAATCTCTTTATAGTCTCAAACAGTCTCCTCGAGTGTGGTTTGACAAGTTTAGTTGGGTTGTTCGTGATGTTGGCTTTACTCGAAACTCGGCCGACTTCTCTCTATTCACTTGTCATCGTCCAACAGGAACAGTAATTTTTTTGACGTATGTTGATGATATTTTGATTACGGGTAATGGTCTCAAAGGAATACATATGATCAAGAAGCACTTGGTCTCTGCTTTTCAGATTAAAAGATCTGTGAAATCTTCCATACTTTCTTAATATCGAAACTACTCCTGAACAAGGGCTTGTATACAAGCCCTATTCTTCATTATCTCTTATTACCTGCTCTGATGCTAATTGCGATGGCTCTTTGGATGATCATCGTTCCACAAGTGGGTATTGTACGTACTTTGGTGGACACTTATCACCCGGTGAAACAATAAACAATCCGTGATTGCACGCCCATCTGCCGAAGTTGAGTATCGTTCAATGGCCTTCATTATTTTTGAGCTTACGTGGTTGGAAACTCTCCTCTCCGACCACTCTAGTTTGCGGAAGTCAAACTGCTATATATATTGCTAAGAATCTTGTATTCCATAAGCGTATCAAACAAATTGGAGTTGATTCTCTCTTCATGAATGTAAAGGCTCAAATGAGAAATAGGAATTAAAACATGTTCATGTTACTGGGTAAATTGTTGACATTCTTACCAAGGCTTTATCGCGTCTGCTATATTATCATTTCTTGTCCAAGCTTTGTGTCAACAATTTGTATGCTCCAGCTTGAGGGAAAGTGTTAAATGAATCTATACAAAGGCTCAACTAGAGTTCATTACCTCCTTAGAATTTAGTCTCACACCTTAGAATGAGATTGTGGCTCCTCTCTCTTCTCCTACATAAATTTACAAATACATGTAACTATTCATTTACATGTGTGAGAAATTAATAAAATATTATTATTTTTCTCTCACTTTTGTGTTATTTTATAGACACCAAGTGGTGTGCAGCTATAGGATTCACTTTTGAGTCTTGTCAGTTGTCATTCATTGACAATCTCTGGCAATGAGTACTTGTAGTGTCTGCTTTCCCCTGGTTCTCCCCAGTCCAATCATCCAATGACAATGATATCTTATAGCCTCTTGCCTTCATTGTTAGTAATGTTGTCTCTTCATTGGCTACTGAATGGATTAATGACCTTAAAAAATCTAAAGGTCAAATGTAAAACAGTATGTGTGTGTGCATGTGTGTCTCTGTGTGTATATGTGTATAGAGAGAGAGAGAAAGAGGGGAGGAGAGAAGAAGAAGAAATGCAAAATCTTAAAAATATAAGTTTGCAACGACCAAGTAGTTATAGGTAGAACCAAGTTCTGAAATAACCAACTAGGAAGATTAGGAATTTAAGTTAGTATCCAATCATTGAATATATTTGAAAAATAAAAAAATCAATGAATATAGTTTGTTTACCCCAATCTGATTGAATCCCAAAAATTAGCTCTCAGTGGACAAACTTGAACCTTTCTCTTCCCTACAAAATAAACCGGAAGGCATAAGTGGACAAACACGAACCTTTTTCAAAACCAAAAGAATAAATAATTGGCTATAAAAAATTTCATGAGAGCTGACTGCATTGAGAAAGAAGGAGAAGCTAACATTTATATAAATAAGGTAACAAAATTAAACGAAACAAGACATGTATATAAAATAAACCATATTGATTAGAATATTCATTTTTCCATAGGTTAACTACCAAATCTTGACCTACTGATGGAGATCACGTCATACTGTGGGTCTACAATAACTATCAAGAATATTCATTTCGACTGAATAGTCGATCAAGGATTTGATTTATTTTTTCAGATTTTAAATTAACTGGTTTTGAAGGCAGTCATGATACAAAGAATTATGACCGCTCATGGCTCCTCCTTCGCCTATATATAAAGATAAAATGCTTATTTGAGGTATTGAAAGTTAGAGAAAATCCTCATTTTGATTATCAGTGCTGAAAACGGAGTCCGGGTGAGAAGCTCGGGCATTTGTCTCCCCTCCCCATCTTGGACAGCCACCAAATCCCCCTCCTTTCACATTTCTGGCCACCTCTCCTCCACCTCCGGCCACCGCCACATATGATCGACACTACCATCTCTTGTGAAAACCACCTCCTCCACTACCTCAAGTCCTTATAACAACCTAGTAACAGTTGAGAGAAATCAAAGAACTTAGATTAGAAAATTAGGGAACATATAATGACCAAGTTCTTATATATTTGAATGAACAACGCAACAGGCAACACTTGACATACCAATGACGATTCAAAAAATGGAATAATAATTACACATATTCAACTCTTCCCCTTAAATTGGAAGTATATATCAATCATTCCCAACTTAAATGTGTTGTCAGTAAAGTTGTCACAGTAAACCCTTTGATGAAATGTTGACAAGTTGATCATAAGCACACAGATATTGTCTTTGTCAAAGTGATCTTTAATAAAATGTCTAACCACTTCAACATTGTTAGAATAGCCCATGTATTGGGCCCATCTTTTGGGCCCATCTTTTGGGCCGATTTATGTTCTCTCCTCTTTAGTCCCACAACTTGTACAGGATTTATTCCCTCTCTCTTCCTCCTATATATTTGTATTCTCTCTTTGTTTTTATACACACAAGCAATACATACAAGTTTTGAGCAAACAATGTGGGATTAAACACAAACTCCTACATGGGCCAAGTTAGTGGGTCAATATATTATTTTTCCTAGTATTCTCTAACAAGAAGAATAGACTATAGATAGAGAGATATACTGGTCCTTAAAAAGCACTTCAGGAAAAGAGATTTTTTTTTGAGGCAATTGATATTCACACGTCATGTGACTACTACTAGTTAGCTGACATATGTGTTAACCAAAGGATTAAATTGTATATAATTGTAACCAATTGTGTCCAATATGAGAATTGAGAGCAGTTTTTCAACAGCTTGAGCACGAGTATGGAATAATATGGTTTATTTATGCTTTAGCAAATGCTGGTAAATCCTTTATTTAGTGTGACACAACCTATTATGTGATTTTGTGGAAGTGGCTATGATTCAGTTCCTAATTAGTTGATAGATCCATAAAAAAGGGACAGCCCGGTGCAAGAACGCATCCCCTTGCGGCGAGGGTGAGGGGAAGGGTCCTATCACAAGGGTGAAAGTAGGCAAACTTCACCCTGCATTTTTCCAAGAGGCTTCTTCGAAGACTTGAACCCGTGACCTTAAGGTCACACGGCAACACCTCAATTAGCTTATAGAGCCATAAATAGATTTTAAAAATGCGTATAAAATTGTTGTGAGAAAAAATTAAATTATGTTTTCCTAAGTGCCACTGTAAGACATCAAAGAATTCACAAAATAGTTTATGGAATAAGAAAATGCTAACCTGGATTTATTCCAAAGTGACCTTTAAATAGTTTGTGCTCAGATATTTGATAATGCCAATGAACAAGATAATGCTGTTTACTGAAGAAGAATAAAAGTAAAATAATTTGAGATCCAATAGATTACACATTACAATATAGGGAACATAGTGCATTGGGTACAACAATGACAGAATATATCAAAAGCAATAGTTCGATTAACAACTACAAACAAAATATAATTTATATTAGAAAAAAAAAGGTTTTCTATATACATGTTAAACAAGCTTAACTTACATGAATATCATTATTTGAAAAAATCAAAATAATATCATTTCTTTCCCTTTTATAAGTTAATTAAATGAAATCCTTCAATTTCATTGAACTAAGAAAAAAAAACCTACTACGTAAGGAAAGGCGACAGTACGCAAATGCCTAAGGACAATAATTTCGAAAAAAATAACCGCAAAATATGAATCAACATAAAGAATGATAGCAGTGGGCATTAGTTTGGATGCTATTGAGGTGTTCAAAGTCATCAAGTGGTTCCCATAAAATCATATCTAACATAATCATAGCCTACAAAATATGATTTTTCAGAATTTTCCAAGTAATAAGTACTCGAGCGTATATATATGACTGGAGAATGCAAAGTCATCAATTTTGATCAAAATTTGATTATCAGAATTTTCCAAGTACTAAGTACTGGCATCAGGGCATGTCTATATATGACTGGCAAAGTCATCGATTTTGATGCTATGTACTTAACTGTTTCCCCCAATGCATGAAAATTCATACAAACATGTTCTATTAAAAAATTAGAACTTTGTACTAAACAAAAGATCCATCATGCCCAAATGATCCTCTTCTACCTCACGACTTAGGGTCTGTTTGGCTCGAAGGGAGCACACGGGCGGGCACAGCCGCCACCACGTTCGGAGCTGGAGGGGGGAGGCGGGGATTCAACACAGAATGAAACTCTCCGTTCCGCAGGGCGCGGCGGGAGCAGGCGCCGCGCGTTTGCTTCAAATTGCGTTTCAAAAGTCGTACAACGACTTTATAATCATCGGGGTTTCAGGTTGTTTCAGATTAAAGAACAGAGTATGTAATGAAGAGGGAAATGATTGCAGAGAAGATGGAGAAGTGCGTTTAAGAAAGGAGGATTGAACGGATTGTTACATGGAGGAGGAGGAGGCCGTCGAGCCAAGTGAAAGCATATCCTTCACCGGTGATGTATTACTGCTACGAGGTCCTCGGCCCTGTGAAAGAAGCGACCGTGCAGAGAAAAAGATAAGCTTAATTTCTAGGGTGATTTTTCAATGGTGCTCCCTTTCAAATAGGAAGAAAATAACTATTTTAGATGCACTAATTTAAAATATAATATTAATTTGTTAATAAAAATTTAATTGGACGCTGATATCCGCACCGCAATTTTGGCTAGTCGCGCTGCACTTTCTCCTAATTTTTCGCTTTTTTAGAAATATGTCTTGTACATGCATTTTTAGGAAAAGTGTTCAGCACGAAAGTTGAACATTTTTCCTAAAAATGCATGTACAAAGCATATTTTCAAAAAACACGAGAAATTAGAAGAAAATGTTGTGCCAAAACTGTAGTGTCAATAACAATCACCTTTTTCAATGGTGCTCCCTTTCAAATAGAAAGAAGATAACTATTTTAGATGCACCGAGTCCTCAATTTTTTTTTACTAATTTAAAATATATATTTAATTTGTTAATAAAATTTTTATAATAGTGTCCTTAAACCGTATCACAATTGACGTCCCTCAAAAAATAAAATAAAAAATAGGTTGAAATGATTTCACATTGAAATAAATTCTTAACATGACCATAAAATATATTTTTTTAAGAAAAAATAAATAGATAATGTACATTAATGTAGAAATTTCTAGGACAATTATAATGCGTTCAAAAAAAGCCAAATGGGCCAGACCGGGCTCGGACCCCTGGGCCCAGGCTTTTTTATTATCAGACTCGGGTCGGGCCCTGCTCAAACTTGGCTCAGGTCTGACCCAAACCTCACTATAATATGGGGGTCTGCCTAAGCCCACCACATCTGGCCCAAGCAAGCCCCAAAAGGGCAACCCAGCATTATAAAAAGTTGGGCCGCAAAATGCTGGGTTGCCCAGCATTTTAATGTTTGGAATCGTGCCCAACATTTTTTAACACTGGCAACAGGGCTTTCAGGTTGGGCCAGGCTTGGGTCTGGCCCAGGCCAGGCCTTAGACAAATAAGGGGGCCTGGTGAGCCCCCTTAGGCCCGGCCTGGGCCTGGCCTAACCAAAATCGGGTAGATGCGGGCTGAGCAACCGGCACCGAGCCAAATTTGTACCCCTACTTATATTAGTCGTTTTAACTTCTAACCCTACTTAAAGAGACTTTTAAAATACTAATTACAAAATAAGTTTCAAATTTTTAATTGAAGAGGGAATTTTAATTTAACTTAAAAAGACTTTTTAACAAGTAGTTACACAATAATATCTTTTCTCTCTAATTTGAAGACAGGACTCTTACGATGCAGTCACGTGGTAGCACGTATATCATGTGTATCGTAGTGATATTCTGTGTTCGTATTTGAATTTTTTGCGATCATTTTTTAATCGTTTTTTTATTATTTTGCATTTACATTTTGATTGTTCAGATAACATTTATGAAATTCAGATATACAAAATTTAACGCAGGAATATCAAATATGATATCCCTACAATAAAATACGAACGCAAGGATATCACAAATGATCGCAAATATGCATTCCTACCACGTGGCAGCATTTAAAGAGTCTCATCCCCAAATATGGAGACGAGGCCCGAACCTAAAAAAATTCCCTCTAATTGAAAACTCTCCTCCCCCGAGGCTTTTCCAAGGGTTTTTATTCCCTTCTGCTAATGGCCTTTTTTTTGAATTTTTCTAACTTTGCATCACTCAACTTGTTCAGTGTCTCTTCCCCCTTCTACGCATTGTGTTTGTTGTTCTCTTTGTTTTGCAAGTACCTCTACGCTGATGTTGGGGGCATACTGCTCTGATCCTTGTTCTTACCTGTGTGCTCGAGTTCCTGGCTTTTGTGCTCTGGTGTCAATCTCTTACTTCCTAGCCCGTTATAAAAGAATGTTGGAACATACATTTCGCATCTCTTGTTTTGAGAATAACAAATATTATTATGTCTTTGATCTAGCCTTTTTGTGTGTTTATAATATGCAAGTCATACATGTATAAGTGTCCATTAAAAGATGATTAATGACGGAAGATAAAGCTCTAAATTGTGAGCTATCGTGGGACGGAAGCACCTACCGCTAGCGGAAGGTTGGCAAACTCTAGGACAGTTGGCAAAGTACATTTGAACGCAAGAAATGGTGGGAGCAAGGCCATCCATAACAAGTTATTACCGCACTGCACTAACGCTAACGCTCAGCGACAGCATATGAAAAGCATGTCAATCAACAACTGAAATGGGGAGCCAAATGAAGCATGAAATCAACAGAGCAGCGTATATCGAGCTAACACGATGTGGTAGCACTAGCACGGTGTGATAGGTGTTACCTGAGATGACAATGCCTAAAATGAAGAAGAACACCTACCATTTCTGTCACGATCTGTGTGTCTATTGGTTTCCTTAACTAATACCGCACTGCAGTAAACCTGCTTCCAGTAGCTCTCTAAATGTATTTAAAGGTCGGATCTGTTCCTTCCAATGCATCACTCTCTCATACACCAAAGCTATAACTCTGATCATTTTGTGAGAGCGCTCATCCCATAAGTCCAGAAGCACTCCCTTGGGCAAACCTTGATGATCTCAAAAAACTTGAAGGGGGATTCCAACGACTCTTATTTTACACGAAGGAGGAACGCAATGACAACTCTGATATACAACGTGCCTTCGTCACCACCTTCATAGTCTTCTCATAGGAAGTTTTTTATATTCTTATATTCATCTTGTATTCTATTTTATTTTGTTTACCTGTTTGTATCGGTAAAGAAATTCGCCCATAATGGTGATTAGGTATGTGTGCGGCTTAGGGAGAATTCATCGTGTTTGTTGGCGACTAGACTCGTATGCAACTTAGGGAGATTTTACCCGTTTTGGCGACTAGGTCCTTTTGCTGGTTAGGGAGAATTCCTCGCAGTAGTTGGCGACTAGGTCCTTGCGAGGCTTATGGAGGAATTCGATGCGGATGTTGGTGATTAGGTGTAAGACTTCTTCCTCCATGAAGGTGAACACGTTCGAGGGATGTCTTATGCCCAGAACAGCTGCCTTGCGATAGTATCAGCACTCGGGCCAACAACCACTACAAGACGTGTATCTCGCCAAAAACACCAATCACCACAATGTCAATCTATATTATGATAATAAGTAATGAAACACAAAGTCCATGGATCCAAAAATAGTATAAAATGTCCATAATTACAAATGATGGAAGCGTAATAATGTACAACATATGTCATATAAGACTCTCATTTATACATCAAATGATAAAGTGTGCAATGCTCTCAATCTCACAAAAGTACAACAAAAGACATCGGTATGTGCGAAATCATCATAGTACCAGTCCATGTCCTTCTATTCTAGTTGTCCTCCTAGACGGGGTGTTGCTCCTGCTACTGGGCGAGCTCCTAAAATGATGTGATACAACGATCGTTAGTCAAAAAGACTACAAGGTTTCATATCCTCTCCCCTGGCTACTCTTAGGCATCGGGCGGAAGTAAGGAAAAAGGTGGTAACAAATGAACAAATATAATAAGCAGGTGACATTGTGGAGTTCTATGTTTCTAGTAAATGTTGTATAAGTATCCATGTTGTATAAAGAAAATATCTAAGTACTTGTAATTATAAAAAGCAAAATAATAAACATTTATAAAGAACAAGAAATGAACAGCATAAATAAGGAGCAAAATGTAAAGGATTGAAAATGACTTAACTTATAAAAATATTCATACAAATTTATAAGTTAAGAATCTTGTATAAGAGTACAAAGTAACTCATATAAAAAGTGACAATACAATTTTATATGCTGATGATCTTTTTATGCGGTACAATGCAATATTATAAATATATATTCTAACGTCTTACTTATGATCACACCCATTCTCACACGCTCATACTTGTTGGATTTTGAGGCACTCTTAGAGGGGGGAGGGGTGAATAAGGGCAAATAATAAATTTTCTTAAAACGTTTAACTTAGCAAAATATGAAAGGAACTTGAGCAAATTTTCACTCAAATGTAAATATTAAATACATGCTTAGAAAATTTTATGGAAAAATAAAATGAACATTTATTTCACAAATGAAAAGTACATGAACAATGATTTTAATAGAGCTTGAAATCAAGCCTACAAGTGAAAAACTTTTTTTGTGAATTCACCAGTCCTTCTCCCAAGGACCGGCCAACTATAACATATCTCTCCCTAGATACATTTACTAGCCTCCCTCTAGATCACTTGATGACCTAGTCACTGCACACAAGACGGTGATTTCCCCCTAAACCGCACAAGGTCCTAGTCGTCAAGGTTATCAGGATCGAGATCCTAGATGAGATCGTTTTGTGGGTGGATCAGATTAGATGATAGGATTGGATCGAGGATCGCATGCTAGTTGATACTCACAAGGCGGCGAATTCTCTACCATTTACAAAAGAAATGAAAAGAAAACACGAAAGAATTCTGAAATTAAAAACGCCATGTAGTCTTGAGCGCTGAAGAAAACGATGAGTCCTTGCAAAGATCGTCGGAGTTGAAGTACATGAACGATCTCTTCTTTTCTCTTAAAATTGTGTTGGCACTTAGAAGTTTTTCTGGTTTCTTGAGGTAGTTGGCTGGGATTGCACGGGAATAAAAGCTCCAGGAAGTGGGTAACCTTAATTCCTCGAAATCCAACCCTTTTTATAATTTTGAACTATCGTCCAACGATAGGCAGCTATCGCTTGAGATACCTCCTACAACTACAACATGTCCCACTCTACAATAATTGTGCCATGGAGATGGAGATCATGTATGGATGTGGGGCTATCGCGCCGCGATTTCGATATTCCATGGCGATATCTCAATGTAATGTACGTTGTGGCTGAGTGGTGTGGATCATGGCTGACGTCATCAACGTTATCACAGGGCCATGGAGTGTTATCGTCAGCAATATGTCTGTCTTTGAATTTCTAAGATCCTCGTCAATCCACAATAATCAGAGTATTATATATGTGTTATATGCACATCATAAATACACTATGATCAAATACATTTGAGATTTGTTATTTTCAAACTAAGAAGTGCGGAACACATGCTTCAACAATCTCCACATTTTGATAATAAAAAAAATTCTTTTAGAAAGAAATCAGCTTCGACATATAGCGATGTTTATATAATATAATAAACGAAAAAAGAACATAAATGTGCACAGACTCTCCCTAAATAGATGTTCCCCCTAAATAAATAGTAGTAAATAATTTTGAACTTCCCCTATATAATAAATTTCTTTCGTTATTCTCCCCATTTTGATATTAGTAAAAGAAGATGTATTTAGTGAATAGTAAAAGAATAGAGAGCAAAAATAGGTTTAGAGTTTAGATCACATTGTAGTTGCGAAAGCATACGTGATAAACCGACATAGAAAGTGTTGCAAAAACGATATTTGATAAGAGAATTTGAAAAAAAAAACAAGTATGCTAGACGTGAAATATACAAGATAGTGAAAAATTATCAAGTAGAGATAATATAAACAATGTGAGAAATTCAATTCATGTAATAAAAAACATTATAAAACACATGCTTAGATATCTTATCCAATTACTTTAGGTGAGATAAAAATGTGAAAATCATTTTCGGTCCAATTCTTATGAGAAGAAATGTTACAATAGATAATGATGTGTACAAGTTGTGCGATTGCATAAAATATAAGTGTATAAAGTAAACATCATGAAAATTTGAAATGTATTAACATAGCATTAAATTGACACAAAGTACTTGGTGATCATACAAGAATTTATTGTACACAAATTTCAAGTCAAATGACCATTATACGGTTGCACAAGGTATTTTACGATTTTTTTCAAGGTGCTCAACCTCGCAGTGCTTATTAAGACTTATCAGGAGGATGGGTAATATTTGATGGAGTTTCCTTGTCAATTTACTTTATCGAGCAACTTTTTTTATCATCATCAATTTTCTTTGTTTGTTTTTGTTTTCATATTTGACTAAGGACTCTGAATCCACTTATTTTGCAACCATATTTTCGTTTTTGAAGAGTCATGAAAATGAAAACTAAGAAATTATACAAGAATCATATATGAAACTAAGAAATTGTGTAAGAATTATATATGAAACAAAGAACTTGTATAATTCAAGTGATTAAGTGTGAACAAACCATATTCATGAAAGAAAACTTTAAAACACACATATCTAAAAGTGTTCGTGCATTTTCATTATCAAATATAACACATAACTCGTACTTAGAAGCATGCCAAAACAACTATAAACATTTTCTACTCACAATTTCATTTAGGGATGTAAGTTGAGTCGAGCCTGCTCGAGAGCTCGATGAGCCGACTAGAAAAAACTCGACACGAGCTCGAGCTTTCTTTCGAGCCGAGCTCGAGCTTAGTTCTCTCTGTTCATGGGTGAGCAAGCGCTTTTTAAAAAAATATTAACTAATTTGTTTAATACATCTATTATATAACATATTTAATTTATAAAATATTTCACAATTTATGGCTTTATGCCATTAATGATCAATATCAATCCACGCGGACCACGCTTATTACCTATTAACCTATACACCAGCATTCCACGCCTGACGCCATCATTATTCATAACATTTCAATTTTCAACCTTCAGCCCTCACGCCATCGGGCATCGACATGGCATCCCCATTTTAGGGTTTTGTTTTTTTTGGCTTTCTCGCTGAGCGAGTACAGGTCGTGCGACTGCGGAGTCGCTAGAGTGAGGCGTATCTATCGCGAGCGGCGAGTCGACGACTGACGATACCTGAGAGTTGAGATTCTTGTGACTTGAGAGGCATCTCTCTTGCAAGTGGCAAGCCGTCTGCCGGCGACTTGACGGACCGAAGGTTAGCGCCGCCCCTTTTAGCATTCTTTCTAGTTTCTCCTCACCAAATCTTACGGTCTTACCTTTGTCAACTAGATCTTCATTTTCCCCCAATATTCTGCATGCGTGTAGTTTTCAGATTCTTTGAGAATAGCTTTATTGACTTTTATATTTTGCACGCTGGTTTTTATGTAAAAGAGTCAGTGAAAGTGAAAGGTTATAATCAAGAGGCATGGGAATTTGTAAATAAGAAAATTAGCCAATAATTGTGTAACGCCCCTGATTTTTCGATGATTTTATTTGATTTGGTATCGTCGTATTTATGACATCGTGCCGTTACTTTTAACGTCGAGTTGACGGAGCAGCGCCGTTAAGGCATTTTCGCGTCTGTGCGGTCGAGTCGGTCAAATTCTTGTTATTATTGGAAAATTTTGCATTTGAAATTCAAGTTGAATAATTTTAGACTTGCTCGTCAAGTTTCATCGCAATTCGAGCGATATTCGGGCCTCGGGGATTTTCCGAAGTTTTGTGTAAATTATGTTCGTTGTATACTTTGAAAATTTTTATCTCGGGAATGGCTCGTCGGATTTAGGTTTTGACTTCGCCGTTGGGTTCATAGCGTCAGTGTTCGCCTACGGCATGAGTTTCGTTTAATTCGGCGCGCGTTTGAGCCTCCGTTTTGAACTCGTATTCTTTGTTCAAAAATATATATATGAATATTTTAATATTAAAACACTATTCAAAAATGTGATTCCTTATTCATCTCTATAGTTTGATTTTGGACATTTTTGTAAAAAAACACTATTCCTAACACTTCTTTAATTGCTTCTTCTCGAGTGAATTCTCCTGCTTCTCGAGTGATCTTTTGTCTCTCGAGTGGCCTGCTATTAATCTCATTCTCGAGTAACCTTGTCCATCTCAAGTTGTCATGTACAGTTTGAGTTCGGACGCTGTTTTGAAGGTCAAAATGGTGTCGGATGGAAAAGTGGTTAACATGTAATTTGTTCGTCTCGACAAGATCTATAACTTTCATGTTGGACACTTTTTGATTTGATGTCAACTTAAACCTCTATTTTTTATTTTCCCCAAAACTGCTTGTATATAATCCGTACTGCTCATTTCTACTCGAGTACTATTGATTTAACTCGAGTACCATTGATTTTTCTCGAGTATAACTGATTTTTCTCAAGTACTACTGATTCTTCTCGAGTGCTAGTCATTTTTCTCGAGTATTATACGTTCCTCTCGAGTATTTTGCTCTCATTCTCGTGTAACCCTTAGTCATCTCGAGTAGTCCCCTGCTGTTTATGTTCGGGTGCCATTTTGAGGGTCAAAACGGTGTTGTATGAAAACATAGTAAACATGAAATTTGTTCGTCTCGACGAGATCTACAACTTTCATGTTTGACACTTTTCGATTTGAAGCCATCATAAATCTCTATTTTCGATTTCCGCGAATCGACTCATAAACAATACGTATTTTTAATATATATATTTAGACAAAATATTTTATAAGTACTTATATATATACTCTTATACTTAGGATATTAGAAAAGAATAAAAACTACATCTTCTTCTTCTCAGGACTTTTTCCTCCCGTACCAGAGCGGCGTGAGCAAGAGAGAGAAATATTTTCGTGAATCTTCCGGTGGCCGCCGACGGTGCTCCGTTGCTTCAAATCTTCGACCGAGTATAGATCTGAAAAGCTCTCGGCGAGGGCTTCGTCATCTTGGTAAAATCTTCCCCATTCCTTGATTTTTCTCGCTAGAGTTTTCGGCCCTAACTCCTATTTTTGGCCATTCTTGTTAGATTTCGATTTCTCTCATCTTCCTTGGTCCCGATCTACGCCGAGGTGCGATTTGGTGATATTCTCCGATAAAACCAAGACAAGTGATTGTTTATTCTCTTTTCTCCTTGTCCGATTTGATGGTAACGAATAAGCTTTTGTTCCTTAATTTTTACTGCATTCTTTTTCTGTCTTTCCAAGTTATAACAATGTATAATCCTAATTTGAAGTTTACTCGAATTTATGAGTTCTTGTCTTGAAGAGAAAACTTAACCTTGTAGCGTTGTAGTGATTGATGAGATGTTATATAGTTGGATTTAATCGCTCCTAACCATGGTCATAGGACGCGTTAGAGTTATCTAGGATTGTAAATCTTTCCTAAAAGGTTGATCAACCGTGTCTTTAATCTAGAAATGTCTAGTAGATTCCGACGTGCCAAGTCCTGAGATTTATTTCATGGTGTTCCTTGTTGCGGGCGTTAGTGGGCAAATCCACCGATTGCAAGGGTCGTTTCCTTTATTAGCACCTTATGGAACTCTACCGGTGCTTGGGTCGTTGCCCCTTAACGTGCTTGGTAATGCCAATGCAAGGCGAGCCGTTACAGAGGCACCTGCGGCGATTAGTGGGGTGTATAGTCTCCCCACAGTAGACGGATTTTAACATCTGAGAGGGTGTGTCCAGGTAGTGACCACCCTGCCTGTTTAGGTAGAGTTGACCTCAGGTGGCTAATAAAGTTTTGGAGTATTCTTTCTTATGATTTAATCATGCTTCCTCCCCTTTTGTTTGGTTGTCAGGCGTGATTTGTGTTGTACGTGACGATTCACGTAAGTTCTATTCCTCTGATTTTTGTACTTTTCTTCTGTACTTTACTTCAGTACTTTTGGTTCTGGGTTGGTACCCCTTTTGACCTTTATTTGCGTTTTTGCTTACTTTTCTGCCACTGCTTGTACCTTCTTGCTGAGATGTTTTGTCTTTGGAATGCCTCGGGTTCAGAGTTTTAGCAGGTAGCGGAGCTGGTTTTGGAGTTTCTGAGCAGCAGTGTTGGATGTGCTTTTCACCTCGCCGTAGCGAGGTAGTTTGTCATTTTAGTTTATTTATTTAATTTAGACATACTTTGTACTGTGGGTTCGTGTCAGTTTGTTGACGCCCATAGGGTTGTTGATTTTTGATACTTGCTAGCTGTTGTTGTCTTCTTTATGCTTGATTCAGATTATTTGCTATTTGAGATGATTTATTGCTAGGATTACATGTTAGATATTTTTAACCTTAAAACCCTACTATTAGTAAAGCATACATGTCATCTTTTTCAAAACTAAGTCACTACTTTCTATTTAGCATAAATACTTTTCTATACTTATTATAAATCTAGGATTTGCATAACATGAGTTGTTCCTCGAGGACATTTATACTCATGTAGGATGTTAGAGTCAATTTAAACAAGTATCTTCTGCAAGCGTATAATTATATTTTGAATCGTGGACTAGTTGATCCAATAAGTCGAGTGATACGGCTATCTTCTTAACTTAAACTGGATTTCATTCATAATAACATACGTCTTTCTTTTAAACTGTAGAGTTTGGAGTCTTGCCTGAGCGTCTGCAGTTATCCCCTGTACGGCGTGACATCACGACGCGTATTTTCCCTTACTCTGATATAATTTAATTATTGGGGAAATGCGGGTTGTGATAGTTGGTATCAGAGGGAGGTTGCTTGACAATTGGTCGTGCAACCTTCCCTTGTTAGTGTTAGTTATTCAGTGTCATATCATACACACACCGATGTGTCATCAGTAAGTTTTGGCTAAAGCATGAACACTACACTCATAAATATGAATAGAAGTATACAGGGGCATATTATGTAGTATGAGATGCATAATATGTGTTTGTATATGGATCCACCATATGTGGCAACATGTAAGGGTTATGCAGTATGGGATGTATAACCTCATCACATGAATGCCCATTAACACGTTTTCTTTTTTGTTGCATGCTATGTTATGTAGTATGAGATGCATAACATTTCATGTGTACGCCGCTCATAACATGCATTAATGTATTTTTTTAGAATGCATATCACTACATACATAGCATATCATCGCATAACGCGTGCTAAGTTAAGGTTTGCATGATGACACATGTACACACATGATTTTAAATAAGAATAAAGAATCCATGCATTCATATCATAGACATGAGTTAATAGGATGAGAGGATATCATCCTAAGTAGGACATAACATCATTATAAAATCCCAGAGCAAGTTGCAACATAAGCAAGTGTCTTTTAAGTATGGTATGAACTAAGTAGTGTGGCCTAGTCGTAAGCTAGGATTTTAATGAGGTGTTTATGTGTATTTTTTTTCTTTTTAGAATGTTGCATGTGCGTGATGCGACCAGGTCGACTCCCCAGCCTGATGGCGAGTCGTCAGGTGCTCAGGGAGAGGCGGTGATTGTAGAATTGCGCTAGAGCATGGAGAGCATGGTAGGTCAGATCGTAGCAATGCAAGCACAGTTGCATGCATTGTTGGCTGCCACCTTAGGACAGCAACCTGGTGAGCAAACCCCCATAGTGATTGGATATGAGAGTGAGATCAGTAAATTTAATAAGTTTGCTTCTGAGTTGAGAGCTGCTGAGGAGTGTAGGGTTAAAAGTTTCTTGGGCGATCTCCAAAATGACATTCAACAGTTTGTCAATACTTACCAGTCCGAGACTAACGTGAGGACAGTAAAAGTTGCTCTTAAAGTTGAGACCATTGGATATGTTAAGGATCGTGGTATGATACCGAGGAAAGAGAAGAGGAAAGGTGTTGAGGATGGAAGCTCTAGGGCATTCGGCCCTTCTTCGAAAAAGAAGCGTGGTGAAATTTGTAGCTTCTGTGGTCGATCCGACCATCCTTATGAAAGGGGTTTCAAGAGAGGTGCCACTCAGAAGAAGAAGCGGGTGCTCGCCATCCAAGGAGAACCCAAGGGAGATCTGGTGTGCACGTTCTGTTCAAGGAAGGGACATGATGTGAGTCATTGCTGGATGAAAGAAAAGACTTGTTTCCAATGCGGGAAGAAGGGACACCAGAAGTCTTCGTGTCCCCAGGCTCAGTCCCCACTGCAGCCTGCCCCTCCTCAGGCTCTGCCGCCGCCACCAAACCAGGGCAAAGGAAAAGGTAAACTGATCACGACGACCGAATAAGAAACTCAGTCTTTAACCCAAGTGATCTTAGGTTAGGTTCTAACTAGTTTTTAGTTCAATCCTGGTTTTGTTGTTGTTCGAATAAGTTAGGTATGCAATTTTATTAGTAGATTAAGGTAAAGAACCGTTGGGCGCGTGTTCTTTTTGATTCTATCGCTACCCACCCGTTCGTGGCTAGGAATTTTGAAGAGCGTCATGGTTTGACCCTCGTTTGGGTTGGTGTCGTGTTTTGTGTCAAGTTTCCTTCTGATGATTCTGTGGTATCGGACCAAGGTATTCAGAGATGTCTGATTCTGTTAGGTGATTTTCTAGTGATTGTTGATTTAAAGGTGATAGGCCTGGAAGATTTTGATGTGATCTTGGGCATGTACTGGTTGTCTAGGCATGACTCTGTTATCTAGTGTAAGGTTAAGCGCTTGGATTTCAAGGTGGACAACGATTAACCCAGGAGTGTTTATGGTTATCCGCTTCAGGCTTCTCCAGTTATTTCTGCGGTATGCGCTCAGAAGTTTTTTTTAGATTCTGGATGTTTTGCTTGTTTGGTTTCAGTTTTGGGAAACCAAGGTTCGTTTGCAGCGTTTAAAGGATATTCCTATGGTACGTGAGTGTTCGGATGTTTTCCTAGCTAATCTTCCTGGTCTTCCTCCTGCGAGGGGTGTAGAGTTCATCCTAGATCTGGACCGTTTTGTGATTGTATTTATAGATGATGTTTTGGTGTATTCTCGAAATGCCGTGGAGCATGCCCATCATTGTCTTTAGTGTTGCCTGCTTTGAGGGACCTCAAGTTATTTGCTAGGTTGAGCAGGTGTGAGTGTTGGTTGCCTCGGGTTTCTTTCTTGGGTCATGTGGTTAATAAGGCCAGAATTTTAGATTGACCCTGGGAAGATAGCTGCTGTTATGGATTGGGCTAGGCCTGCCACACCCAAGGTGATAGATAGCTTCCTAGGGTTGGCTGGCTATTATAGGAGGTTTGTATAAGATTCCTCTACGTTGTCTGCGCCACTGACTAAACTGACGAATATGAACGCAGCTTTTGTTTGGGGGCATTGAGTGTGAGGAAGCTTTTCAGGAATTAAAGAAGAGTTGTGCACTGCTCCGGTGTTGACTTTGCCTACGGAAGGTATAGACTATGGTGTTTATGTGGACACATCACACGTAGGACTTGGTTGCGTGTTTACGTAAGAAGGAAAAGTGATTATGTATGGGTTTAGACAGTTGAAGATTCATGAAAGGAATTAATCTAAGCACGATCTGGAATTTGCGGCAGTGATACATGCCCGGAATTTGTGGAGATACCTATTGTATGATGCGCAATATAAGATTTATATGGATTATAAGAGGTTGAAGTACGTCTTCACTCAGAAAGAATTGAGCTCGCACCAGCGTCGATGATTGGAATACGTAGCTGGCTATGATGTTGAGAGTTGGTATTACCCAAACAAGCTGATGTTGTAGTCGATGCCTTGGGTAAGAAGGCAACTAAGATCTTTAACCTCTCTGTGGATTCCCTGGTGGATGAATTTTGCTTAATGGATATTGCTGTTGGGAATGATGGTCTGCCTAGTAGGTTGGAAGTAGCAGAGCCTTCATGGATATCACTCACAAGGCTTCATCAAAAGGACGATCTTGATCTACTACACCTTTGTAATAGAATTGAAGGGAGAGCTACCTGATTTCTCTTTGGACGAGTTAGATACTCTGAAATATCGGGGTAGAGTTTGTATTCCCACTTTTGGTGATATTCGGGCTAAGATTTGTAATAAAGCTCATGACTCCAGTGTTGTCTACCATCCTGGTTCCCCCAAAATGTATAAAGATCTAAAGCAAACTGTTTGGTGGTCAGGAATGAAGAATGATATAGCATCGTTTGTGTCAGAATGTTTTATGTGTCAGCGTGTTAAGGCTGACCATAGAAGGTCTGATGGTAAAATGACACCGCTCACTATTCCATAGTGGAAATGGGAGAGTATTTTGATGGATTTCATCACCGGCCTACCAAAATCTCCCCGTCGGCACGATTTTTGTTTGGGTGATAGTCGATAAATTGACTAAGTGTGCTCACTTTGTGCCCTTTAAGATTGGGTATTCTATGAAGAAGATAGCTGAGCTATATCTTGAAGAGATCATCATACTGCATAGAGTGTCTGTTAGCATCGTATCGGGTCGAGACTCTAGAGTTACGTCTCACTATTAGAAGAGCTTATAAGAGGGGTTGGGTACCGATTTGAGGTATTCCACCGCCTATCATCCGCAAACAAATGGTCATACGGAAAGGATAAATCAGATCGTGAAAGATATAGTAAGATGTTACATATTGGATCACAGTGGTACTTGGGATGAGCGTCTCAGACTCATGGAATTCACATAAAATAATAGTTATCAAGAAAGTTTGCAGATGACCCCGTTTGAGGCCTTGTATGGGAGGCATTGTAGGACTCCTTTTTTTGGGCTGAGGTTGGTGAGAGACCATTACTAGGTTCGGAATCCCTTGAAGAGATGAATTGTGTTGTAACTCATATTCGAGAGAAGCTCCGTGTAGCACAAGAGCGTTTGAGAAGTATGCTAATCGATGAAGGGTCAATCTGGAGTTTGTCGTTGGGGATTTGGTTTTTCTGAAAGTCTCTCCGATACCAGGTGATAAATGGTTTGGAAGGAACCACCAGTTAGACCCCCGGTATGTGGGACCTTTCTAGATTCTTGAGCGCATCGGAGTGTCAGCTTATAGACTGGAATTGCCAGCTACCTTCCCTGGTGTCCATGATGTGTTCCATGTGAGCCAGTTGCGGAAGTGTGTTTGTAGTGATCGTCAAGTCCTTGACTCGGTGCCCCAGATTCAGCCCAATCTTTCATTCGTGGAAGAGCCTGTCCGTGTTTTGGAATCTCAAGAGCGTGTTTTGTGGAGAAAGACCATCCCCATGGTCAAGATTCTTTGGAGAAATCAAGACGTCGAGAGTGCGACATGGGAATTGGAATCGGCGATGGGAGAATCTCATCCGCTTCTCTTCTTCTAGTTCTGGTATGTCTTTATGTTTTTGATTGTGTTTGAGTTTCTCGTTTTTGTTTGGTTTTGGTGTTGTGATAAGTTTCAGGACGAAATTTCTTTTTAGGGGGAGTGACTGTAATGCCCCCGATTTTTCGATGATTTTATTTGATTTGGTATCGTCGTATTTATGACGTCGTGGCGTTACTTTAAACGTCGAGTTGACGGCACAGCGCCGTTAAGGCATTTTTGCGCCTGTGCGGTCGAGTCGGCCAAATTATTGTTGTTATTGGAAAATTTTGCATTTGGAATTCAAGTTGAATAATTTTGGACTTGCTCGTCAAGTTTCTTCGCAATTCGAGCGATATTCGAGCCTCGGCGATTTTCCGAAGTTCTGTGTAAATTATGTTCGTTGTATACTTTTAAATTTTTTATCTCGGGAATGACTCGTCAGATTTAGGTTTTGACTTCGCCGTTGGGTTCATAGCATCAGTGTTCGCCTACGGCGTGAGTTTCGTTTAATTCGGCGCGCGTTTGGGCCTCCGTTTTGAACTCGTATTCTTTGTTCAAAAATATAAATATGAATATTTTAATACTAAAACACTATTCAAAATTTGATTCCCTATTCATCTCTATAGTTTGATTTTGGATATTTTTGTAAAAAAAACACTATTCCTAACACTGTTCTTTAATTGCTTCTTCTCGAGTGAATTCTTCTGCTTCTCGAGTGATCTTTTTCCTCTCGAGTGGTGTTGCGTATTGTATCCACAATTACCTGAATTTGAGGAAACCACTTGTCAAGCTAAGATGAATTCACAATATATTTGATGATATATCTTTAAGTTGAGCTTGCAGTTACTCCACGCTAAGTACACACCAATGTCAGGGTGTAGTAGGTCAATATACACGGGTCTGCGCAACGTAATCTCTCGTTGAGCAGATCAGTGTGTTGGCTTACATATACTCTCTCTATTGGAGTGTACTTATTTTCAAGTACAGGGCAGTGATAGATCAAGAGCAGACAAAGAGCAAGAATGAGTCAAAGACCAGCTCACGGGAAGATAGACGAAAATTTTTCTAAGTAAGATTCAACGAGAATCACTAAGTGATTCTCGCCGATTCGACTGATTCTCGTCGAATCGTCGAGAATCACTAGCCGATTCTCGCTGAATGCTTCCGGCTATCTCAGCGCCATCCAGAATTTTAGGCGAATTTGCCTTAGTAGAATTTGCGCCGACCAGAATCACTAACGATTCGTCGAGAATCACCAATGATTCCCACCGAATTTGCCTTAGGCGATTTTCATTGGCTCGCTGGACCGGACCAAATGTTCAGGCGCTGTTTTGAACCGGACTTAGGGTTTCTACTGGTGGGGCCCACAACGGTCATAATGGATTATTCTACTGTATAAATACTCTCCTATTTTGAACGAAAGAAGTAGCGAACACCAAGAAAAAGAACGGCCGCCTCGCGTGACCTAATTGATCGCAGTATTTCTTCCGCCGCCATCGTCATTCGTAAAGAAGGTCGCCGCCGCTGATCGTGGATTCTTCCTGATCTCCCGGCGACAGAAGCTTAGCCAAGCAACGTGTCTCACGTGTCTATCTTGAGATCCTTTGTCTCTTGATTTGTTGAATGGGAATACATTCCCCTTCCGAATCGATTGAGACGATCGATCCAAGTAAGACCGTTGGTAGACCTTGCTAGCTTTGTTACGAAGGTTGGATCTCGAAAGAATCGCTGCCGCAATCTATGCCGCCGCCGATCTTGAAAGAATCGCTGCCGCAATCTTTGTCGCTGCCGATCTCGAGGAGATCCTTTCCAAGTGAGAGCTAAGGTCGTGGACTCTTCGTCTTATTCAAGAATGCGTCATCGAATGAAGAGGGACACCTAGCGCTCCAAAAGTAGTTTGTATTTTATACATTCCATTTTCACTTTTGTTGTAAAGGAACGTTGGTTCCTCATTGGAAGGGTTGGGTGCAACCCGTGGTGGAGGAGTGGTGACTCCTTCAGGTGGAAGGGTTCCTTCCATTAGTGTGAAGATTGGATTTCAATCCTGTTGGTGAAGTGACCGAGTCGTCCCTTGTTGGGAGATAGGTCGAAGAGGGAAAGTGGACGTACCCAAATCGGGGAACCACTATAACTGTCTGTGTCTTTCTGTGCTTTGTTTGTTTTCTTTTATTGTGCAGGTAAAATTTTAATTCCGCAAAAAGACTGCGCATCACTTATTCCCCCCCCCCTAGGTGAAGTTAGTTGGCACTAGTGTGACTTTCAAGTGGCCTGTTATTAATCTCATTCTCGAGTAACCTTGTCCATCCCGAGTTGTCATATACAGTTTGAGTTCGGGCGCTGTTTTGAGGGTCAAAACGGTATCAGATGAAAAAGTGGTTAACATAAAATTTGTTCGTCTCGACGAGATCTACAACTTTCATGTTGGGCACTTGTTGATTTGAAGCCATCTTAAGCCTATATTTTTGATTTTCCCCAAAACTGCTCGTATATAATCCGTACTGCTCATTTCTACTCAAGTACTATTGATTTAACTCGAGTACCATTGATTTTTCTCGAGTATAACTGATTTTTATCGAGTAATACTGATTCCTCTCGAGTGCTAGTGATTTTTCTCGAGTATTATACGTTCCTCTCGAGTACTTTGCTCTCATTCTCGAGTAACCCTTAGTCATCTCGAGTAGTCCCTATTGTTTATGTTCGGGCGCCATTTGGAGGGTCAAAACAGTGTAGTATGAAAAAATGGTTAACATGAAATTTGTTTGTCTTGACGAGATCTACAACTTTTATGTTGGGCACTTTTCGATTTGAAGCCATACTAGATCTCTATTTTTGATTTCCGCGAATCGACTCATAAACAATACGTATTGTTTATATATATATTTAGACAAAATATTTTATAAGTACTTATATATATATACTCTTATACTTAGGTTATTAGAAAAGAATAAAAATTTCAACTTCTTCTCCAGACTTTTTCCTCCTGAACCAGAGCGGCGTGAGCGAGAGAGAGAAATATTTTCGTTAATCTTCTGGTGGCCACCGACGGTGCTCTGGTGCTCCAAATCTTCGACCGAGTATAGATCTGGAAAGCTCTCGACGAGGGCTTCATTATCGTGGTAAAATCTTCCTCATTCCTTGATTTTCTCGCTAGGGTTTTCGGCCCTAACTCCTATTTTTGGCCATTCTTGTTAGATTTTGATTTCTCTCATCTTCTTTGGTCCCGATCTACGCCGAGGTGCGATTTGGTGATATTCTCCGGTAAAACCAAGGCAAGTGGTGGTTTACTCTCTTTTCTTTTTGTCTGATTTGATGGTAACGAATAAGCTTTTGTTCCTTAATTTTTACTGCATTCTTTTTCTGTCTTTCCAAGTTATAACAATGTATAATCCTAATTTGAAGTTTACTCGAATTTATGAGTTCTTGTCTTGAAGTGAAAACTTAACCTTGCAGCATTGTAGTGATTGATGAGATGTTATATAGTTGGATTTAATTGCTCCTAATCATGGTCATATGACGCTTTAGAGTTATCTAGGATTATAAATCTTTCCTAAAAGGTTGATCAACCGTGTCTTTAATCTAGAAATGTCTAGTAGATTCCGACGTGCCAAGTCCTGAGATTTATTTCATGGTGTTCCTTGTTGCAGGCGTTAGTGGGCAAATCCACCGACCGCAAGGGTCATTTCCGTTATTAGCACCTTATGAAACTCTACCGATGCTTGGGTCGTTTCCCCTTAACGTGCTTGGTAATGCCAATGCAAGACGAGCCGTTACAGAGGCACCTACGACGATTAGTGGGGCGTATAGTCTCCCCCTCAGTAGACGGATTTTAACATCTGAGGGGGTGTGTCAAGATAGTGACCACCCTGCCTGTTTAGGTTGAGTTGACCTTAGGTGGCTAATAAAGTTTTGGAGTATTCTTTCTTATGATTTAATCATGCTTCCTCCTCTTTTGTTTGGGTGTCTGGCGTGATTTGTGTTGTACGTGAAGATTCACGTAAGTTCTATTCCTCTAATTTTTGTACTTTTCTTCTGTACTTTACTTCAGTACTCTTGGTCCTGGGTTGGTACCCCTTTTGACCTTTATTTGCATTTTGGCTTACTTTTCTTCCACTGCTTGTACCTTCTTGCTGAGGTGTTTTGTCTTTAAAATGTCTCATGTTTGGAGTTTTAGCAGGTAGCGGAGCTAGTTTTGGAGTTTCTGGGCAGCAGTGTTGGCTTTGCTTTTCACCTCGCCGTAGCGAGGTAGTTTGTCATTTTTGTTTGTTTATTTAGTTCAGACATACTTTGTACTGTGGGTTCGTGTTAGTTTATTGACGCTCATAGAGTTGTTGATTATTGATACTTGCTAGCTGTTGTTGTCTTCTTTATGCTTGATTCAGATTATTTGCTCTTTGGGATGATTTATTGCTAGGGTTGCATGTTAGATATTTTTAACCTATAAAACCCTACTATTAGTAAAACATACATGTCATCTCTTTCAAAACTAAGTCACTACTTTCTGTTTAGCGTAAAGACTTTTTCTATACTTATTATAAATCTAGAGTTTGCATAGCATGAGTTGTTCCTCAGGGACATTTATACTCATGTAGGATGTTAGAGTCAATTTAAATAAGTATATTCCGCAAGCGTATAATCATATTTTGAATTGTGGACTAGTTGATCTAATAATCCGAGGGATACGACTATCTTCTTAACTTAAACTGGATTTCATTCATAATAACATATGTCTTTCTTTTAAACTGTAGAGTTTGGAGTCTTGTCTGAGCGTCTGCAGTTATCCCCTGCACGGCGTGACATCACGACGCGTATTTTCCCTTACTCTGATATAATTTAATTGTTGGGGAAATGCGGGTTGTGACAAATTGGACCCTGTATCAGTTTTTCTTCTACTTTCACTCGGTTCTTGTCATAAAGAAGTGACAGTATAATAGTAAACAAAATAAACAAAGTACCCAACATTACATATGGCGAGGAATGTCTGTCTATCTTTATTTTTCATGCTCTGTTTGTATTGAAATTTGTTTATCTATATTTTGATTTCATATGAGAATGAGATAAAACAATATGATTTCCTGATACAACAACAACAACACTCAACAATATGTTTTCGGCAACCTACTTATCCAAATTATGTTCTAGCAGATTGGGAATGATTAAGCTTTTTATTCATTGTAATGCTTTTTTTCTTCAGCTTTTTCTATTAGCATTAGCTTTTGAAGAGTTTTTTTAATAAATTCAGACATTATTTGTTTTTTTAGACATGGACTCTGTAGGAGATTCTATTTGTCAGATTGTGCAGAGTCATGAGGAAATAATCGAACGAGTAACCGATGATATGGATTCAATTGTGAATGAAATTGAAAACAAAGCTAGTACATATATGATTACAACTAGTGCTAAAATGAAAGACGACAATCAAGATCTACTTCTAAGGCAAAATGAATGAAGAAGTCATCTATTTGGTCTGAATTTACAGAAGATAAGGATAAAGATGGCTTAGTAAGATAACTTGTAATCACTGCAAAAAGAATTTTTCCAAATCAAAAACCACTCAAACAACTCAATTTCATTCATAGGCATCTTCAAAATTGTGATGCACATCTTAGAGCAAAAGCTGAGAAGGAGAGGTCTACACAAACTCAAACACAACTAGGCTTCATGTCATCTAATATAGATCCATCTTCTTATATTGCCTTACATGATGGGAAAGTTGACATGGAATTCATGAAAGAGTTGATAGTTAATTGGATAATGATGCATGAACATCCATTATCTATTATTGAGGAAGAGGGATTCAATTTGATGCAAAGACGAGGAATATCGAAGTGGAAAAGAATTTCAAGGATGACAACAACAAATTATTGTCTCAATGTGTATGAGATGGAGAAAAAGAAGTTGAAAATTTTATTGAAAAATGTGACTAAAATCAACCTCACCACGGATTGTTGGAAATCTAAAAAATCAAAGGATCGAATATATGGTTATCACTTGGCATTGGATTGATACAAATTGGCAACTACAAAAACGTGTCCTCAATTTTGTTCACATTCCACCCCCTTGTCGAGGTCTTGAGATTGCGGATGCTATATGACGTTGTTTGAAAGATTGGGGCGTAGAGAGTAAGATTCAAACAATATCTGTTGATAATGCATCTTCTAATGATTCTGTTATAGAGAATTTGAAAATCTACATTAGAAGCACCAAAAAATTGCTTTGTGATGGAAAGTTATTTCATGTCAGATGTTGCGCCCATATTATCAATCTTGTAGCCCAAGATGGTATCTCTGAAATCAAAGATATTGTTGTTGTTATACGTGAAAGTGTTGAGTATATTCGGCGATTGGATGGAAGGCTTAAAATATTTTCAGAGATCGTGAAACAACTTAATTTACCAATAAGAAAGCTAATTGATGATTGTCATACAAGGTGGAACTCAACTTATGAGATGTTGGCAAGTGCAAGTAAATTCAAAGCATATTTCCAAGATTTGCCAAACGGGATCTCCATTATGAGAGTTGCCCAACCGAGAAAGATTGCGTGAAAATTGGGAAAGTATGTTTAGTGTTGGAGGTATTTTGGACTGCTACACATATTATCTCTGGAAGCCTGTATTCGACGTCAAATCTATTTCTTAATGAAGTTTGTAGAGTAAAAGTTATGTTAGATAAAAAATCTTTGGACAAAGATTTCTTTATTAAAGACATGGTTGAGAAGATAAAGATCAAGTTTGATAAATATTGGGGAGCTTCTAATTTGTTAATGTCGGTTGCGACCGTTTTGGATCCAAAGTGTAAAATGCGAGCACTTGTGTTCTTTTTTCCAATATTATACTATGCACAAAAAGCAGAGAATGAAATTAAATTTGTTAAAAAAACCTTGCACAAACTATATGTAGAAATGTAGAAAATCAAATGGTTGAAGTTGAGGAGGGTGGTGCAATCGAAGGGAATAATCAATCTACTAGATGAGCTCAAAAACAATCTGATTAGTCAGAGTATTTTGATTATGTGAACTCAGTTGAGTCCATTCAACCGCAAAAATCTGAACTTGACATCTATCTTGAAGAAAATTGTTATATGATTAAGAAAGATCATATTAGAGGTGAAAAAATCTTTGATGTCTTAGAATGGTGGAGAGTTCGTGCACTGAAGTGCAAGGTTTTATCAACAATGACAAGAGACATTTTAGCAATTCATGTTACTTTTGTTGCATTTGAAGCCACTTTTAGTGCTGACAGTAGAGTCATCGATAAATGTCGTGTATCGTTGAAGACAGACACAGTTCAAGTGTTGATGTGTGGTGGAGATTGATTGAGAAAATGTTTTGGGGTGAAAAAGAAGACTAAGGAAAAATTACATAACTATGATTTTTTTTTTTATGAATTAAAATTCTTTTTATTTGTATAAGTCTAAACTATATTTTTTGTATTGCAGAGTGAGAAGAAAGCGGTGCAAGTACTTTTTCCAATTGACAACGTCATGCATCTTTGATGTGACGACATGAACTTTCTTATTTTTTATGTTTTTTGCTTTACTTTATGTTTTTGCTGGACAGTTTGACTATTTACGATTAGATTTCCGCTAGAATGTTGGACTGGTAGTCATTTCTATTGCTTTACTTTATGTTTCAACTCATGTTATTATCATGCTGGAGTGCTGGACTGTTTTATTTGTGAAGTTTTTGATGCGGTGATCAGTTTGACAATTTATGCCTCAGGAGAACCTTTGTTGGATTGTTTTATCTGTGAACTTTATTAGAAAGAAAGTTTGCATAATTGCATGTATCTATCCTGGATCTTTTACTCTTTCTTAGAAGGTGTTGTTCTATTTTTCAGAGCACTATATTTTGCAGTTCTCTTCTCTCTGTCCATATTGATGGCTCCATTTGCCAATACATTTGAACATGAATTCAGGAAGATATGACTTTATCTTGTTTACATGACTCTGGGTACATGTTTTGGGCTGTGATTTGGGATGTTTTAATGTGTTTTAACTATTATTAGGTGGATAATTTCATCATGCAGACATGCATCTTGGAAATATCCTTGTTTGATGGCCGCAAAGAAAGTTTGCATAAAAAAATATGATTTTTAATATAATTCGAACCAAGCACATCTAGCTTGAGCCGAGCCCATCGAGCTCGAGTCGAGCTCATCAAGCTCGTCGAGCCAGTCACGAGCTATGCGAGCTCGAGCCTTTTAAAACAAGCTCATCGAGCTCGAGCTTGAGCTCAAGTTCAAAAAAAAGGGCTCGAGCCAGCTTATTTTGATGAGCTCGATTCATTTGCCGACCTAATTTCATTGTATATTAAAGATATGCAAGGCACAAATAAGCAAAAAATCATGTATTTTGAAACTTGAAAAGAAAAACACGCATTGTAAATTATCTGTAAAAAATAAATTAACGAAATCTTGATTGTAGTATGTGTAGCATATGCAAAGAAATATGGAGACAACAAATCAGAGTTTTGAAGGAATTTTATACTATCTCGAGCGATAGCAATATCGCACCGCGATATCGTTTTATATAAAAACTGCAAATCTTATTCAAGATCTGAAATCTCCTCTATTTCTTGGAGACCCTATTGCGAGAGACGAACAATGTTGCCGGCGGAACCCCCAAAATCAAGGTATTTTCATGTTTTGCTCTTGAAATTTATAGGGATCTTGGACTTGAAGTCGATTTGCAATATCCTTTGTAATTTAAAGTAGATTGTTTAGGAAATTTGTGGATTTTATGGATTTTGGAGATAACTTTGTAGAAACTTGATATTTTAGGATTATTTCTTCATGGATCGTTAGATCTAAAGAATATATGGAGTTCTGTGAAATTTGTTCACGTTGAAATGTTAGAGATATGCTAGATCTAAATGTTTTAACATAATTTTTTAAAGTTTATCTTTTATGTGTTTAAGGAGATGATGAATAGTATTTTCATGAATTAGTGGTTTCATTTCCAAACTTATCTTCCTATAGGTTGTAATTTAAGGTACATTACATGTAGAAATACTGAAATAATCCATTTTGAAATGCGTTTCGGGTGTTTGAGGACTTCTGGCTATCGCCCGACAACAACCACAAGTGAAATTTGACACTTTTATATTTTTAATTTTAAGAAATGACACATAGTTCCAGAGCTCGGGAAAGTACTTCCAGCAACCCACATCATTGTACTAATCATATCCCGAAATAGAGAAAGTTATAATAGGCATAGTGTAGATTGTAGAATTTGACTTAACACGGGATGCTCATGTTTACGATATGCTCACACAGGCGGGTATATTATACTTGATATGTTTAGCTCAGTATTGGTTTGAGAGTTTTATAACCATTTGGAAGACCCTACCTATACTGGATTGAATGGTGGTATTAGGTCACGAGTTTAAGGAGGATTGGTGGAGATAAATATACCGATTTGAGAGATGAATTTGACCTTATAGCTAGTAAAAATGTCCTTGATGTACTAAAGAAGTATAAAAAGTACAGGGACTGGATTCAGCTTAATCAGGTCATTCACGAAACGACTATTAAGACTCTTATTCAATCGACAACTACACTCACGCCTGATGCTTATACGGTCCAAGATATTCTGAGACACATTGTGATGTTAAAAGCAGGAGATATAAGGAAGATCATTGCACTGCTTAATTTAGTCACATATCTGATTTTTGAAAAAGGAGAGTTTGATGTGGCAGATTTGGTATTGTCTATGATCCGATATACATTTAAAATGAAAGACCCTTTGAGGAAGAAGATCAACACACTACCACTTGGAAGTGTCATTCAACGTCTTCTTTATAAAAAATATAGATAGATTCATCATAATTTTTATGTGGATGACTGCATTCCTACAATTTACAACACAATGTCGACAAGATTCTCATTTGATCGAGGTGAAGCCTCTACTTCTTCTTGACCGACTCGAGGGGAAGCCTCTACTTCCACACAGCCATCAATACCACGAGGGTCTCTTTGAGAAATGGTTGAGGATATTAAAGATACATTGGAGGAACACAAAGTTGACACAAAGGCACGGTTGAGTGGAATGCAGAAGTTCATGAAATTTATAGCTAGATGACTGAAATTAAAGGCAACCCCAGTAAAAGAAAAAGAATGGGAGAGTCTAGTGGTGGATCCTCCACGACATTCCATTCGTTGTTCGCGCCGAACGAGGGAGAGAGGACAGAGCTCAAACAAAGATCAACTTGAGACTAGTATTGAGGATAGTGGGAACTTCTGAGTTGACAAGATAGCAGGATACTGACTTCTAGAGATATCGCCCAGTGATAGTCACTATCGCCGACGATAGTGAGGTTTTTATATATTGGTGTTTTATGAGCTTTAAAACTTATGTGATATTTAATTATGATTGGATTATCATGTTTTAAAACTTATCTGGATGTTTAATTAATATTTAGCTTGGTATTCATAGATTAGCATTATTATTTAATTAATTGATTTTTAATGTTTTTTAAATTTTTAACTATTTTTAATATTATAAATTAATTAATTTAGTTTGCAATATCTAAAATTCCTAATTCTAATCTTAACATAAAAAATGTGAATCAGGAAGTGGCTTAATGAAAATATCGGCTATTTATAAATATGTGCTTATAAAGCTTATTTTCACATTATCCTTTTTAATATGACATCTTATAAAATGATGTCGGATATCTATGTCTTCAAACCGTGAATGATGTACTGAGTTATAGGTTAGATCTATTGCACTCTTATTATCATATTTTTATTATATGATTTGTTGTACTACTCCAAAATCTTCTAATATCTGTTTCATTCATAGGGCTTGTGCATAACAACTGCTTAGTGCAATATACTTGTCCTCGGTGGTGGAGAGGGCAACAAAATTCTATTTCCTACTCGACCAAAATATAAGTGAAGGACCTAAAAAGTGATAAGTGCCACTTCTGCTCTTATGTTATAAGGAATAGCCAGGATATTCTGAATCAGAATAACCATGCAAAATAAATGAATCATTATATGGATACCATAAACTTAGTTTAGAAGTACCAATAAGATATCTACAATTTCATTTAATCACTTTTAAATGTGATTCTTTGGAATTAGCCTGAAATCTAGCACATAAACAAACTGCAAACATAATATCAAGTCTTGATGCGGTTAAATATAATAAATATCCTATCATCCCTCTACATAAAGTTTGATTAATAGAAATTCCACTTTTAACTTTTCCTAATTTCAATGAAACACTCATTGGAGTATTAGCTTGCTTAAGGTTTCCAAATCCAAATCTTGTAAGAACATCATAAATATATTTAGATTGATAAATAAAAATACCATCATATTTTTTGGTAATTTGAAATCATAGAAAATATGTAAGTTCTCCCACCATGCTCATTTCAAATTTATTTTTCATAACTATAACAACTTCATTACATAACTCATCATTAGTGACTTCAAAAATAATGTCATCAACATAAATTTATAAAACTATTAAATCATCATTAACATGCTTAATGAAGAGTATACTATCTACACTACCCATTTTATAATTATTTTTCAATAAATATAAAGTCAATCTTTCATACCATGCACAAGGCGCAATTGCACACCCACGGGCAAGGTGGAGTTAACTTTTGAAGGGGACTTGAGATTGAAGTCCTACGGTCAAAGTTACGATGAGAGAATGGTTTTGACTTGCGTAAATGAAAATAAAACAATCTAACTTAACCAATGCGGGTCGCCGACACCGCTTCTCAAGGTGAGTGGATTATACAGGCCGTTATGCACCGCTTCGTAACATGGATGGCCGAGAAGGCTTGTGGAATTGAGGGTCGTAATCACCTCATCACTACGCTCACACCTAGCACTTGCTAGTGTAGCAAACAAAAACATTCACACCACAAGTAACTTAAGCCAACAAACCATCACATCGCTCACAAGCATGAATAATTGTAAATAGCATTAAGCCCAAGGTTCATCAAAGTTCTTACATCAAATAATAATGAAAATCCAATACAAAAACCTAAAAATGTGGAAGAGAAAGGTAGAGATACAAACAGCGAACGAGTCTTTGTTGTAGACGTGGGAGGAAGCATCGGGTTGTTAATTTGTGTCCAGCGAGCCACTTATCGGTTGCGTTCGGGGTCGGGGAAGTCTCTCACCGCTTCCTAAGCGCCCGTCATCTCGTTGGTCTACGTTGTCCACGTCAAACCTTCACTTCTTCCTTACTTTGCGGAGATCATAGAGTGGAAACTCACTTCTTTACGCCATGGATGCAAGGGAACTTCGTAGGGAGCAAAGCCCTAGCTTTGAGGATGAAGAACGGGGAAAACCCCCTTCCGGCGGAAGAAAACGATGGCCAAATCCGGTCCCCAAAACCCTGAAAAACAGCGGTTTAAATAGAAATCGCGCAGAATTTTCTTAACACACGGGCAAAATACACGGGCGCAGACAGTGCGTGAAGAAAAACACACAGATAATAACAGAACTGAGTATTTTGTGAAATGATCGCGCACAACCGGCCCGACACGTGCATGAAGGAAACGCACGACCGTGCGATTAGGAAAAAGTAATAAAAGCGTGCGAAAATGGTCACGCACGGTTGGAATCAACAGTGTGAGGCAAAAACGCACGGGTAACCGCAGAGCATCCAGAACAAGGCCAAAACAGGCAGGACGTGCGATTCCTTCTCGCACGGTTTGGAACAAACCGTACGAGAACCAAACGCACGGGCGGATCAGAAATCCAAGGAAACCACTGAGTAAAATGCACGATTACACTGAAACAGTGCGCGAAGAAAACGTATGACCGTGCATTTTACACAGGAAACAATCTGTAGGCTGGGCTTTCTGACCACCTGCACAACAAACCTCACAATAGGGGCACAAGCCACCATCATACAAAACATAAAGAAAAAACTAAAAAAGAGACTTGGGGAGCACCATGTGCTTACCCCCAACAGAATAGTGCGCAAATGTACACCATAATGAGCCAAAATGTGCACTTCATGTGATAATGGTGTATAAGTCAAATATAAGCAGTAGCATACTAAAAGTGAAGCGCAAATGCAAGAAAACAAGCCCAGATGAGTTCGAAAAACCCAATATAAATCGGGCTCTTCAATGGTTCTCCAATAATTAATTCATTTGGATGATCTTTTGAAAATTTGAGTTTACTTGGAGACACATATTCTTGAACTTCTTCTTCTCTTTCCTCTTTTTCTTCATCTTGATCTCCAAGTAACTCTTCATCATCATGCTTCAAAGAAGGAAGGAGTTCTTCTTCTTCATTTCTTGTAGGATTAGTATCTACTACATAAGAAACAAACTCATCAAACTTAACATGAATTGATTCTTCAACTATTTAGTCCTTTGGTTTTTTTCATACAAACACTTCCAACTATCATTGTTGGTGGTGTAACATTGTTCTACAATACCACATTCGTCAATATCTAACGTAATTAAAAAACATTACATACGAGTTTTTCAGTAGTTATAGTCAGTGCTATTGAATATGGAAGGTCTACTAATTCCTTGTTCCTCAGAAAAAACATGATCATTGTGCGTCATTACTCCCAATGGTAAAATCATTTTGGACTAACCTGGCTCTGATACCAAGTGTTGGATCTTGAGCCGCCCTTAGAGGGGGGATGAATAAGGAGAAATAATATTTTTTTCTTAAAACTTTAACTTAGCAAAATATGAAAGAAACTTAAGCAAATTTTCACTCAGATGTAAATATGAAATAAGTACTTAGAAAATTTTATGGAAGAATGAAATGAACATTTATTTCACAAATGAAAAGCACATGAACAATTATTTCAATAGAGCTTGAAATCGAGGCTACAAGTGAAAAACTTCTTTTGTGAATTCACCGGTCCTTCTCCTAAGGACTTCCAACTATAGCCTATCTCTCCCTAGATACAGTTAATAGCCTCCCCCTAGATCACTCCATGACCTATTCGCTTCACATAAGGCGGTGATTTCCCCCTAAGCTGCACAAGGGCCTAGTCGTCACTCACAAGGCAACGAATTCTCTACCATTTACAAAAGTAATGAAAAGAAAACACACAAGAATTCTGATATTAAAAACTTTCTCTGGTATTGAGTGCTGAAGAAAATGATGAGTCCTTGTAAAGATTGCCAGAGTTGTACACGAACGATCTCTTCTTCGCTCTTTAACTTGCTTGGGCACTTACGAGTTTTTCTGGTTTCTAGAGGCAGTTGGCTGGGATTGCACTGGAATAAAAGCTTTAGGAAGTATGTGACCTAAATTCCTCAAAATCCAGCCCTTTTTATAATTTCACACTATAGCCCAATGATAGGTAGTTATCGCCTACGATACCTCCTCCAACTACAATGTTCCCCACTCTACAATAATCGTGTCGCAGAGATGGAAATTGTTTACGAACGTTGGGCTATCTCGCCGTGATATTTGTATCACATGGCGATATCTCATTGTAATGCGCGTCATGGTTGATTGGTGTGGATCATGGCTGACGTCATCAACGCTATCGCAGGGAAATAGAGTGTTATCGCCAGTGATATCTCTACCTTTGAATTTCTAAGCATGTCGTCAATCCATAATAATCAGAGTATTGTACATGTGTTATCTACGCACCATAAACACACTATGATCAAATAAATTTAGGATTTGTTATTTTCAAACCAAGGAGTGCAGAACGCATGCTCCAACAGTACTCAAACACTCAATTCTACATCGACATATACCATAGTCCCCCCATTTTGAGGGTAACTAACCTCTCAGGCATCTCCCGTCGTGGCCAGACGCTGGTAGTGGAACGGGCTTCTCCACTACTAAGTTGATATACACAATACTAGACATAAGCCTTACATACGACTCGATGTCAAATCCAACGGAGAATTACATACTCTTTGTTCAACTAAAACTAGCATAGTTTTATAGTTAAGGGAAGGGTCATTGAGAAAGCATCACCAAGACACCAAAAAAGTTTGCCCATAAGACCATAACCCTATTGGCCTAGAGATTATCCCTCAACTTCCGTTATTGTGATGATTGTTCAAGCTTGTAGACTCGCCGCATGCAATCCTATCAACCAGGATCAGTATGAAATAGTATCTGATAACACTCACAAGTATACCCATGTTTGGAACCCATGTAAACCAGCTCCTAAAGACTACAATCCAAGTCCTTACTATAAGATAATTAGGATACAAACAAATCCTTTATTACCAAGTCATCATTACCCAAACACCCTAAGGTATTACTCTAGTGTAGTGGAGTGTGTAAGACATGGGAATAACTTCTCATGATTCTAAAAGATTACTTGTGCATTTAGTGATGTAATTGAGTTGTTATATAAGTTTTCACCATGAACTCTATATCACCTTGCCTTAGAGTTTACCAGGGTTAATATAGAACCTTAATAAGTCATCAACCGCCAATCCACCTCACCCCACCCTCTAGAGTACACCTTCACATATCTCTATATGACTAGTATAAACCTAAGTGCACATGATTATCCATCATTCATTTATGATCCTCTACATATATAGAAACTTGAAAGACCTTAAAATCAATAAGCTTGTCATGATTATGTGTGTATATATTTGATTATGATTAATGGTTGGAAAGCTTCTAATGCCACTCTAAATCAACTCCAATAAAATATTTACATGTATTATATTATCAATCATGCTTAAGTTGCTTTATTATAATCATGATAAGCATGCACACATGGTAATAAGTCAATAAACTAACATTGAAAATATCTGGTCTAAAATGTAACAATTGGTAATGGTATCTGTTAGATATTGGCAGTTTGACACTCTAGTCGGGTGGTTAGCAGTTTGGGCGGTCTGGCAGTTAGTCCTGGCGGTTAGTCCAAGCAGTCTGCTTGTCTGGCGGGATGGTGCAGCGATCTGGCAGTGGTCCTCTACTAGCAGTATGGTGATTAGTCGCAACTGCGGCCTTGTGGCAACCCACAGTTGTAGTCTGGCAGCTTGCGGTAGCAACGATATGATGGATAGCCACAACTGCGGTCTGGTGGAAACCCGCAATTGCGGATAGGTGACAAATCGCAGTAACGGTCTGATATTTAGCCGTAACTGTGGCCTGGTGGCAACCCGCAGTTGCGGTCTAGCGGCTTGCCCAGCGGTCTTCCCTGGCGGACTGGCGGTTTCCCTTGGTGTTGTTGGGTGGTTTGTTATTCTTTTGTATAGTGTGCGATTTTGACATTGTCAAACTGCATAAGTCGCGCGAATTGTATTTAGTCCCACGTCGTTTGTGTATTCTCTCTCCTCCCCCAGTTTCTATAAATAAGTGGGCATACCTATGTAATAATGATCTTTTTGGAGTAATAAAGTTTGCGGTTTATTTAGCTCTTTGTCCATTTCTTACATGGTATCAGAGCGAACCGATCCTTTACTCCAATTAGATCGCGGTTTGTTTGTTTAACCGCGTGGCTTCTTCTATCGGCTTCGTTCGGCTCCGTCCGACTTCTTCCGGTTTCTTCCCTTCCCTTCCCTCCCTTACTTCTCATTGTGCTTGCGACTTGCTTCCTTCCAGGCTTTTCTATTCACCCGGCTTTCTTTGCTAACCGCATTTTTTTGCGTCTTATTGTGTTTGCGCAGTTTCTTTTCTCAATTGCAAGTTCCGCCCTTTGGTCGCGACTTCTTCCTTACCGCTGGAGTGTTATCACCTTGACCGGGCGGACTCTTTCGCCTCTCTTTCTTTTTCTTTGGGAGACTTATTGGCTGTTCGTGTTTTCTTCTCTCCTTTCTTCCTGCTGCTTGTATCTTCTTGTGCGAGTTCTTTTCACTACTCGCGCAGTTTCTCCTCCTTTGAGCGTGTTTTGTTCGCGCGGTTTCTCTATTGTTCCGTATTTTGGTCGCGACCTCTTTTTCTAGCCGCTGGTGTGTTGTCACCTTGACCGTACGGTCTTTTCTCTTGTTGCTGCGATTTCTCTTCTTGCGCTCCTCTTTTGCTGGCTTGTTTCTAACCGTGCGGTTAGTTTTTCAACTTTCTGCTTTATTCTTGAGGATGGCTTCTCTTCTCTCTTCTACCACTCGTGCTCTTATGGCCTCCTCTGATAAGTGGCTTATTGAATTTTGTGCCACTTGTCACATGACCGACAACTCTCGTTTATTATCCTCTAGGCTTGAACAGAACAGGCTGTCTCCTGTTGTTATTGCAAATAGACTTCTTATCCTGTGCATGGTGTTGGCACCATGCGTCACTCTCTGTCTTTTCTGCTTGAGGACACTCTCTATGTCCCCACTTCCCGTGCAACTTACTCTCTGTTCATGCTCTTTGCACTCAGTTAAATTGCACATTTACTTTTACGAGCACCACTTATTCTTTCACTGATTCTATCTCCAAAGCCACGATTGCTACTGGGACTGTCAGTGGTGGTCTTTTCATTCTTGACCACGATGTTGTTCTTTCTACTTCTTCATCTCTTCAGCAATGACATCGTCATCTTGACCATACTCTTTCTCGCCTCATCAACCAACTTCTTCCAGATCTTCCTCAAGAGGACTCCCCATTGAATTGCGAAGCCTATCAGTTTGGCAAACATCATCTCTCTTCTTTCCCAGCACGAACGGGACGTAGTTCCTCACATCCTTTTGAACTAATTCATTCTGATATCTGGGGTCCTGCTCCTACTTCCACTGTTGGTAGAGGTAGCTTATACTTTGTCACCTTCATTAATGATTTCTCCATGTGTACTTGGTTGTATCTCCTGAAATATCATTCTAAACTCTTCACTGTATTCACTGCCTTTTATCATGAGATCTTGACACAGTTTCAGCTTCCTATTCAAGTTCTTCGTACTGATAATGCCAAGAAATATTTCAGCCAACAATTTTCTGATTTTTGTGTGAACCATGGTTTCATTCATCAAACTTCTTGACCCTATACCTCTCAACAGAATGATGTTGTTGAACGCAAGAATCGTCATTTATTAGATGTTGCTCATAGCTTTATGTTACAAATGAATGTTTCTCGGTCCTATTGGGGTCATATCGTTCTTCTCTCCTGCTATCTAATTAATCGGATACCCTCCTTTGTTCTTTAAGGCAAGACTCCTTTTTCCATTTTGTATCCCACGGTCGAGCTGTTTCCTTTACTGCTTAAGTTTTTTGGATATACAACATTTGTTCACATACATTCTCTTGGTCGTGACAAACTTTCTCCCCATTCTATTAAATGCATATTCCTTGGTTAATGTCGAAAGTCTTGTTTTTAAGGTTAGCTAAACACCTAGAGGGGTGTGAATAGGTTTTTGTCTCAGTTTAACTTTTATAAATTGTTATCTGATTTTTGTGCCTATGATTAGGTTAATTACCAGCTTTCAAGAACATTCACAGTCGACACAACAATTTTATAGTGGTTTCCCAATCTTTGGTACATCCACTATCCCTCTGCGCCTATCTAACTGTGTGTTAGATTCGGCTCTCCCTCCAAAACTCAGCTAATCAATAACTTACAGCATAGATCCCGCATGACCACACATGTCACATAGACCTAACAATTAGGCATTAAGCTAACCCACAGGTCACAAAGACCTTTCACCCGACACAAAGCCAAACATATGTCACAAAGACCTTAGCCTTTATAAAACAAGCTTACAACTCCAGATTCACCAAGAATTTTTACACAAGAAAGAAAATAGAGAAAGATTATATGATTAGACACCAGATCAAGAACTCTATGTCTTCTTCTTCCTGGACTGAGCAGATATCAACCCAACCATTTGCTGTTGAAGACAATAGGTAGGCAGTAGATTCTTTCTTCAAACAGCTAACCTTTCCTCTGCAGAACTTGTAGATCTGATCCCTCAGAATGAATTCTGATCCTACTGTTGCTGATGGTAATTGCTCCAGCTATCTCCTTCCCAGCAAGGTTTTATATGTAGAAACCCCTTCTTCAGGCTCGACGAAAATGACGAGGAAGAAGATGAAGTTCTGCCGCCCTTCTTCTTGTTTTCCGAAAACCTAGATGGGGAATTGATTGTTGTATTGTGTTGATGGTTGTTTGCTCTGGTCGATTGCTTCCTTTTATACTCTAAAGGCCAATAGAGCAGTGGGTCCTACTACCAAGATTCATGGCTAAGATTAAGCCATCCAGCACATCCTTTCCCATTAATCTTGATTTAACGGCTCCTTGCTGTGTGTGTGGTCCCCAGCACTTTATGATGGAAATATTCCTTGGAAAGTGCAGAAGATGATGACAGCTGGATGCCAATGTCTCTGGCAGTAATTCCGTAGCATTTGAATTTTGGTTAACAATTTGACTTTGCTGACGTCAACATGACTCAGCATCTCTGGACTTAGACAAAATTCAGTCATTAGAACCAAAAGCGTTGAGTGAGTAGGTAGCACTCAACACCACAACACTTAGACAACATTCTGTTAGTCTAAGTATTGAGCTCGACAAAAGATGAGCTCCGTTCGATGAACATCGAGCTCAGCTCGACGAATGCAAAATTTCAGCTCGATGAAAGTATGAGTTCAGTTCGACGAACTGCATACTTAGCTTGATGAAAGGATAAACTGAGTTCGACGAACTCTAGTCTAAACTGAGAAATTTGGCTCAATTCGACGAACACTGAGCTCAGCTCGACGAAGTTGAGCTCGGTGAAAGTCAAGCAGTCCACGCTTTTGGACTTAGCCAAATTCTGCTACAAGGTGTTGAGAGTGTCGAGACCGTTGAGTGAGCTTACCTCACTCAACGCTATTTGCCTTAGCAAATATTTCTGTGCCTTGGCGTTGAGAGAGTAAGCTCCACTCAACGCCAAACAACTTAACAGAATTTTCTGTTATCTGGCGTTGAGAGAGTAAGCTACACTCAACGCCTATGGACTTAGTTAAAATTTTGGCCAACATTTCAGTGGAGTTGAGTAGCACAGCAACACTTAATGCCAAAAGCTGTATGGCATTGAGTGAGTAAACCACACTCAACACTTGTGGACTTAGCCAAATTTTCTGCCAATTTCTCTAGGCTTAGACTGACTCAGCCTGACTCACAGCTTTTTAGCTGTATGGCGTTGAGTGAGTAAACTACACTCAACGCTTTTGTACTTAGCTAAATTTTTGGCTATCTGCCAGTTAGAATGAGACAATCTCAATGCTATATGTTATATGACGTTGAGTGAGTGAACTACACTCAACGATTTTATACTTAGCCAAATTTTTTTGGCTATTTGCCAGTTAGAATGAGACAGTCTCAATGCTATATGTTATATGGCATTAAGTGAGTTGTCCTCACTCAACGCCTGTGGATTTAGGCAAATTTCTACTAGATATTATTGAGTCCATATCTCTGGCGTTGAGTGAGCTTGCTCCACTCAATGCCTGTAGACTTAGGCGATATTTTGCTATGTCCAGCAACCACTTACTGTGTCCACATGTCCATTCAATGCGATATGGACTACCTACACTCAAGACCTCAAATGCACATCAAATACAGTTGATGTGTGTGTCATTGACCTATTTGACTTCTCAAAAATCAGGGACATTGGGAACAATGGACTCAAAAATCTCCCCCTATTTGAAGAAGTCAAAACCCTTATCAACCCTTATCAAAAAGGTTTTCTTTCCTTGGTCAATGATACACACAATCTATACAGCAAAATCAAAATTTGAAATTCTGATAAGCTATAAGTAAATGTAAGTAAATGTATCTCACTTACTCCCCCTGTTTTGCTACAAGGTTATTGTCCTTACTTGAGTGCCACATGTCTTTCTTGCCACATATCTTTCTTTCCCCTTTGCCATCTCCTGCCTGTATGGCTATGCCTCCCCTTAGCTAGGACCTTCTCTCTTCTCTCCACCTTTTTGACTTCTGCAGAATAGGCAGATGGAGGATAGCCCTTCCATTGGCTAACCTTCTCTCTTCTCTCTAGAGAAACTTTCTCCCCCTCAGTAGAAGCATCAATGAACTGATACTATTGGGGAGTTTGTATGTCCAGCAAAAGGAACAATACCTGCACCATAAAAAAAATGCAAAAGGGAGTGCCTGAAGCTATGCCAAGTTCAATATACCCAACTCAAATTTGAGGGTGTTGAACTTTGTTTCATCTAATGGCTTAGTGAAGATATCAACCACTTGCTTGTCTGTGGGGAAAAACTCAAGAATGATGTATTCCTTCTCCACATGCTCCCTAATAAAATGATATCTTATTTCTATATGCATTGTCCTGCTATGTGAGATAGGATTCCTAGCAATAGAAATAATACTAGTAGAATCACAGTAGAGTGGAGTTCTACTTACCTGAATGTTGTAATCCTTGAGCTGATGTTGGATCCACAGCAGCTGAGCACAACAGCTGTCTGTTGATATATATTCTGACTCAGTAGTGGATATAGCCACACTAGTTTGCTTCTTACTGCTCCAAGAACTAGTCTTCTTCCTAAGAACTGACAGGTTCCAGTAGTGCTTTTCCTGACTTCTTTGCAACCTGCAAAATCTGCATTTAAAAATCCAATTAGATAAAAATCCCTATTTCTAGGGTACCATAGGCCAAGATCTGGTGTGCCCTAAAGATACTTCATGATTCTCTTTGCAGCAAAGTAATGAGATTCTTTAGGGCAGGCCTGATACTTAGCACAGACACATGTGACATACATGATGTTAGACCTACTAGCAGTCAGGTATAGAAGGGAGCCAATTATCTCTCTATGCAAAGACTTATCAACAGTTTTCCCTGCCTCATCTTTGCCTATAGGCATACTTCATCCCAGAGAAGTTCTCGTGGTGGAGGCATTCTCCATACCATATTTTTTGATTAGCTCACTTGTGAACTTGGACGAGGATATGGACAAGTCATCATCAGTCTATCTTACTTGGAGTCCCAAGAAGAACTTGAGCTCACCCATGATGCTCATTTCAAACTTCCCTTGCATAAATTTAGCAAACTTCCTACAAAGGTTGTCATCAGTATATCTAAAGATATTGTCATCAACATATATCTAGACTATGATAAGCTTGCCCTTTGATTCCCTTAGGAATAGGGTCTTGTCTATCTTCCCCCTTGAGAATTTGTTCTTAATTAGGAAGCTGGATAAGGTTTTATACAAAGCCCTAGGGGCTTGCTTTAGCCCATATAGAGCTTTCCTAAGCTTATAAACAAAATGAGGAGAGTTAGGATCTACAAACCTTGGTGTCTGATCTACATATACTTCCTCTTTTAGGTCCCCATTCAGGAATGCTGACTTGACATCCATCTAGTAGACCCTGAATCCCTGATGGGCATCAAATGTAAGGAAAATCCTTATGGCTTCCAATCTGGCTACTGGGGAAAAGGTCTGGTCAAAGTCTATGCCCTCTTCTTGTCTGTAGTCTTTAGCCACCAGTCTAGCCTTATTCTTGACAATGATGCCATCTTGATCTAACTTATTTTTGAATATCCACTTAGTCCCTATGACATTTTGACCTTGTGGTCTGGGGACCAACTTCCAGACCTTACATCTCTTAAATTGGTCCAGTTCTTCTTGCATTGCACCAATCCAGAACTTGCCATTGATTGCTTCTTCAAACTTCTTTGGCTCTACTTGAGACAGGAAGCTTGAGTAGAGAGTTGTATTCATGCTCTTGCTTCTGGTCTAGACTCCATACTTTGCATCACCAATGATTTGGTGTACTGGATGGTCCCTTAGATGCCTGATAGTTGGAGGCAATCTAGCTACATCTTGCTGATCATCAGGGTTTTCAGCTAGCTGGTCTTTATTTTCTTCAGGTATGTTGTCTCCTTCTCTTGGAGTAGGTAGTCCATCATCATTTTCTTGGACTGTGGGGGTAGTTTCCTTGATGGTCAGCTTGTCCATCAACTACTATGTACCTGCAATACTATAAGTGGAGCAGCTTGGCAGCTCACAATTAACCATGTTGGATTCATCAAATACAACATGCATTGACTCTTCTACAACTTGGGTAGTTAAGTTGTAGATTCTTTATGCCTTACTATGAGTGTTGTACCCAACAAAGATCCCTTCATGGTACTTGGCAGCAAACTTAGTTAAATGGACTTTTCCATTATTGAGCACATAGCACTTGCAGCCAAAGATCATGAAATAGCTCAGGTTTGGTTTTCTGCCCTTCAAGATCTCATAGGGAGTCTTCTTATGGCTCTTGGTGATAGAAGCCCTATTAAGGATATTGCATGCAGTGTTAACTGCCTCAGCTCAGAAGTATTCTGGGAGGGATGAATCACTTAGTAAGGTTCTAAGAGCCTTATGAGAGTCCTATTTTTCCTCTCAGTAATTCTATTTTACTGGGGTGTTCTAGGAGAGGAAAATTCTTGATGAATCCATAGTTCTTCATAGAACCTTGTCATGCACTCGGATTGAAACTCAATGTCATGATCACTTCTGATTTTGACTACAGTGCTATTGAATTCATTCTGAATTTGCTTGACAAATGTCTGAAAGACATCAGGGGTTTCAGATTTCTTCCTTAGAAAGAACACCCAGGCAAATCTTGGAAATTCATTAACAACCACAAAGCTGTAGACTTTCCTACCTAGACTTTGAATTGGCATATGATCAAACAGATCCATATGCAAGAGGTATTAGCACCTCACTAATTCTTTGGTGTCAATGCTCTTGAAGGAGGTCTTAGTCTATTTGCCCTTTTGGCATGCAGAGCAGATACCCTCCTTAGTGTATATAGACTTAGGCCCATTCCTAACCAGCTCATTGCTGAAAAGCTTGCCTATGGTCCTATAATTTAGATGGGCTAGCCTCTTGTTCCACTGGACACAGTAAGAGACTTTCTCATCTGCAACAAGGCATACAGTGAGTCTATGCTAGAGTATAGGAAATCTAAATAGGACACATTTCTACTCTTAGTGCCTATTAAGATGACTTCTTGGTCACTTAACCTTCTAATTTGGCACTCATCCTTGTGGAATACTATGTCATAGTCAAGATCACAGAGTTGGATAATGCTTATCAGGTTATGTTGCAACCCTTCTATATAGGCTACTCTAGTGATAGTGACTATGTCATTAGAGATCTTACCATAACCTCTAGTTACACCTTTTTCAGATCCACCAAAGATAACCTTTGGTCCATTCCTTATTGGAGCATAATCTTTTAGCATGCTCCTTATTCCAGTCATGTGCCTGGAACATCCACTGTCTAAGTACCATATAGGGGTATGAGCACTTAAACTAACCTGCAAAACACACATCAGTTAACCTTAGGACCCCAATTTTTATTGGGTCCTGGTGCTTGTTAAGCTAAAAATAATTCTATCTGCCTACAGTTTTTCTAACAGGCAAGCTGACATTTGCTCTCTGCACACTCTGATTGTGCCAGCAATCAACAGCAAAGTGGCTTACTTTTCCACAACACCAACACTCATGGATGTTATACCTTCTTTTTGGAGCAGGTCTAGTGGTTGGGTTAATAACAGCTCTGGTCTAGAAGGAGTAGCAACAGTCCTATTCAATGGTTTTCCAACCACAATTTTACTAATGGTGGGTCTGGCAGTAGAAGTGCTTGGGATATCTTGAGCCCTTCTACCTACAGCTTTCTTTTCAGGAAGCTTATTCTTGATGGCCTTAGAGATGCCCAGGTTAGGTCTACTAATAGCTTTTCCTTTTGTCTTAGAGTGGGCTAGAGGAAGTTGAGAATAGTCAGCAGATTTACCCTTGACTGATGGGGCTGTTGCACCAAACGCAAATGGTCCAGGATGGGCCATTTGTATTTTCTCATAGGTACTTACACCTTTGCTGTGACTACCACTATATTGTGGAACATCTTTGTTCACACAAGATGGTCTAGCATGATTCAAGTGACTATAAATACTCTCATGGTCATGGCTATTCGAAGGAAATTTCACTCTAATAAATTTTATAGGAGGCTTAGAGGTCAGTAGCTCCACTTGAGCTTTGCCCTTTCCCTTGGGATTAACAGCTCTTTTCCTTCCCTTGAATCCCAACCCTTTCTTTCCCTTTTGGGAAGAGAATGAGTCTATCAAGGGCAATACTATGCTAGGCTTGGAGTAGCTAGCCACTAGTTCCCTCTCCTTTTAGAGCTTTCCTTCAAGATTCCTAATATGGTTATTATTGAAGGTTATGGTGCTCATCTGAATGATTGTCATATTCTTTAGTTTGCTAACTTACTGCATCTTCAGATCCAGCAATTTTGCTGATTCTGAAGCAAGAAGCTTTAAAGAGATAATTTCCTGAGCCTGTTGTTTGGCCAGGAGCTTGCTCTTCTTTAGATCTTGCAGAAGTTCACCATATTTATCAATCAATTAATTGATGTATCCCTCAGATTCTGAGCCATCATCATCACTTGATGCAGAGGCACAAGAATCTAGAACTTATTCATAATCTGAACATGTAGAGCTAGTAATAGAATTTACCTTGCTTGGACCCGGCTGATCCAGGATGATTTCTTCATCTAACTTAGCCATCAGCCCAAGACAGTAGCTGTCAACTTCAGAATCCAACTCTGAATCACTATCAGATTGTGATAGAGGGTCTCTGTCTTCAATCCTGGTAGTAGGATAAAACTTCTCAGCTTCTTCTTCTAAAGCAGCCAGACTTTTGAAGCAGTCTGCTTCTACAGCTCCTTCTTCAGTAGAGTACAGCCCAATATAGGCTTCTTCTTCTGACTCTGATGAGGAGGAGTCAGTTCAGCTTCTTTGTTTCTTAGCAATGAGGGATTTCTTCTTCTTGCCTTTTAGTTGGTGGTCCTTTTTCTCACGGTGTTCCTTCCTTTTGACTTGGCAGTCAGCTATCATATGCCCAGGTTATCTGCAATGATAACAAGTTTTGTTAGAGGAAACCTGTTTACTAGTTTTGGAACCATACTTGTCCTCCTTAGAAGATTTTCTTCTGCCCTTGTAGTAGTCATCCTTGGGATGAGAGGAGGTGGAAGGTCTGCCTCTCCAGGGCTTCTTCTTTAAGAACTTCTGGAATTGTCTAGTGAAGGCAACAAAATCTTCATCAAACTATTGGCAGTCTGATGCACTTCCTTTTGATCTTCCAGAATGAGATTCAGTATCTCTCCTTGGTGGAGAGGGAGTTTTTCTTCTGCTTTTATAGGTGCCTTCAGCTTTGAAGGCTACAGTTTTGTCTCTAGCCTGAGACTTGCTGTTGTTCTCCTCTTATTTCCTTACTGTCAGCTGCATCTCATATGACAGCAGCTTCCCAAAGAGTGTGTGAGGAGCAGTGTCACCCAGCTTTTCAACTTCTCTAATGGCACAGTTTTTAATGTCCCACTCTCTAGAGAGAGATCTAAGGAACTTGTCATTCAGTTCATAGTGACTGAACACTCTTCCATAAGTCTTAAGCTCATTCACAATCCTAAAGAACTTTTCATAACAAGTGAGTATGTTATCCCCCTTGGATTGCCTGAAAGCCTCATACTCTTAGTTGAGCATGAACTTCCTATCATCTCTAACCTCATATGTCCCCTCCATGTAAATCACAAGTGTTTCCCATATTTCCTTTTTTGTTGCACAATAGATCAGATTCTGAAGTGCAGAGTCATCAACAACACCCATGATGATGTTCTTTGCCCTCTTGTCTATTGAGGCCAGGGCCAACTCATCCTTGCTCATTCATCATATGTCTTAGGGGTCTTGACATTAGCATCCAGTGCAGAAACCTTCATTGGAATTAATGGTCCTTATTCAACTGTAATGTACATTCTAAGGTCAGTAGCTTCCATGAAATTCCTCACCCTTGCTTTCCAGATGCCAAAATCTTCCTTCCTACAGATTGGAAGTCTTACAGCACCTAGATCCATATTGGTCATTCCTGAACCCATGGAGACGGACTTCTTGCTAACCTTAGAGGTCTACTCAAACTGTTAAGCCATAAAAGAGTAACCTCCCTCTAATACCACTTGAAAGTCTTGTATTCAAGGTTAGCTAAACACCTACGGGGGGGGGGGGGGGGGGGTAAATAGGTTTTTGTCTGAATTTAACTTTTATAAATTATTATCTGATTTTTGTGCCTGTGATTAGGTTAATTATCAGCTTTCAAGAACATTCACAGATGACACATCAATTTTATAGTGGTTCCCTAATCTTGGGTACATCCACTATCCCTCTGCGCCTATCTAACTGTGTGTTAGATTCGGCTCTCCCTACAAAACTCAGCTAATCAAGAGCTTACAACACAGATCCCGTAAGACCACACAGTTCACACAGACCTAATAATTAAGCACTAAGCCAACCCACAGGTCACAAAGACCTTTCACCCAACACAAAGCCAAACACAGGTCACAAAGACCTTAGCCTTTATAAAACAGGCTTACAACTCCAGATTCACCGAGAATCTTTACACAAGAAAGAAATAGAGAAAGATTATATGATTAGACACCGGATCAAAAACTCTGTGTCTTCTTCTTCCTGTACTGAGCAGATATCAGCCCAACCTTTTGCCGTTGAAGACAATAGGTAGGCAGTAGATTTTTTCACCAAACAACTAACCTTTCCTCTACAGAACTTGTAGATCTTCTCCCTCAGAATGAATTCTGATCCCGCTGTTGCTGATGGTAATTGCTCTAGCTATCTCCTTCCCAGCAAGGTTTTTTGTGCAGAAACAGCTTCTTCAAGCTCGACGAAAATGGCGAGGAAGAAGATGAAGTTCTGCCGCCCTTCTTCTCGTTTTCCAAAAACCTAGATGGGGAAATGATTGTTGCATTGCGTTGATCGTTATTTGCTCTGACCGATTGTTTACTTTTATACTCTGAAGGTCAATAGAACAGTGGGTCCCACCACAAGGGTTGATGACTGAGATTAAGCTATCTAGCGCATCCTTTCCCATTAATCTTGATTTAACAGCTCCTTGCTGTGTGTGTGAGCCCCAGCACTTTATGATGGAAATATTCTTTGAAAAGTGCAAAAGATGATGACAGCTGGCCGCCAATGTCTCTGGCATCAATTCCGCAACATTTGAATCTTTGTTGACAATTTGACTTTATTGATGCCAACATGATTCAACATCTCTGGACTTAGACAAAATTCAGTCATTAGAACCAAAGGCATTGAGTGAGTAGGTATCACTCAACACCACAACACTTAGACAATATTCTGTTAGTCTAAGTATCTAGCTCGTCGAAAGATAAGCTCCGTTCGACGAACGTCGAGCTCAGCTCGACAAATGCAAAATTTCAGGTCGACGAACTGCAAGCTCAGCTCGACGAAAGCATGAGTTCAGTTCGACGAACTGCAGACTTATCTTGATGAAAGGATAAACTGAGTTCGACGAACTCCAGGCTAAACTGAGAAATTTGGCTCGGTTCGATGAATACTAAGCTCAACTCGATGAAAGTCAAGCAGTCCACGCTTTTGGACTTAGCTAAATTCTACTACAAGGCATTGAGAGTGTCGAGAGCGTTGAGTGAGCTTACCTCACTCAACGTTATTTGTCTTAGCAAATATTTCTGCACCTTGACATTGAGAGAGTAAGCTCCACTCAATGCCAAACTACTTAACAGAATTTTCAGTTATCTGGCGTTGAGAGAGTAAGCTACACTCAACACCTGTGGACTTAGTCAAAATTTTGGCCAACATTTCTGTGGAGTTGACTGGCACAGCAACACTCAATGCTAAAAGTTGTATGACGTTGAGTGAGTAAACCACACTCAATGCTTATGGACTTAACCACATTTTCATCCAATTTCTCTAGGCTTAGACTGACTCAGCCTGACTCACAGCCTTTTAGATGTATGGCGTTGAGTGAGTAGACTACACTCAACGCTTTTGTATTTAGCCAAATTTTTGGCTATCTTCTAGTTAGACTGAGATAGTATCAACGCTATATGTTATATGGCGTTGTGATGACTACACTCAACGCATTTATAATTAGCCAAATTTTTTTGGCTATCTGCCAGTTAGACTGAGATAGTCTCAACACTATGTTATATGACGTTGAGTGAGCTATCCTCACTCAATGCCTGTGGACTTAGGCAAATTTCTATTAGATATTATTAAGTCCATTCCTCTGGCATCGAGTGAGCTTGCTCCACTGAACGCCTGTGGACTTAGGCAATATTTTATTATGTCCAACAACAACTTACTGTGTCCACATGTCCAATCAATGTGATATGGACTACCTACACTCAAGACCTCAATATCACATCAAATACAGTTGATGTGTGTGTCATTGACCTGTTTGACTTCTCACAAATCAGGGATATTGGCAACAATGAACCAAACAAATGTTCTACTCAGAAGGGCTATCGCTATTTTGATCCTCTTCTACGCAAATAATATGGGTCTGCGGATGTTATCTTCTTTGAGGATACACTGTATTTTTCTCATGATTCTTCTCTCTTGCCTTCCGGTACTTCTTCTTCATTTCTTATTATCTCGTGTTGGATCCCTAGTTTGTATTTGGGCTAGGTTCACTAATTAGGATGTGTTTGAGCCACATTGTATAGTTAGGGTCAAGTTTGTTAGTCCTAGAGTTTAGGCTAGTCTTTAGGTTCAATCTTCATAGACCAGCCTGCAGTGGACTTCAGTAGACTCAAGACTTAGAAGAATTTAGAGTTCAGACTTTCAGTTCGAAGTTCTTCGAACTCAGCTCAACGATCGTCGATCACAAATCGATGAATTCAGTATTCATTCTCTGTGTAAGACCCCCTTTTTTTTAAAAGCCCGGGGTCTTATGCCCAGAACCGCCGCTTTGAGGTGACACCTTCGCACCCAGGAAGGTCGTCACCACAACGCGCCGATTCTGCCGGCCTTTTTGATCACGATCAAGTAGCATATAGTAAAGAAAAAGAAATGCAGTCCACAATAATAAATCACATATATAAAAACTCCACGAAGGGAGTGTCCACAGAAATCATCAGAGAACAAAGATACTAGAAATATAAGGGCTCGTGCCCGGTATATCAAGTCCTCACTATAAAATCACTCAATGCGGAAGCAAAAACTAAAACTCTACTAAAGGTCGGGACTCACGGTCCCTGCAGTCTGGACTCCAGTGCAAGACTGCCCCATCTCCTAGCGTACCGGCTTCCTGGGCTGCTCCTCCATGCTGGGCTCCGCGATCCCCTAATATGATATGGTTCGAAAACCGTTAGTCTAAAAGACTAAGCCCTATCATCCCCCACCCCTTCCCCCACGCTCTAAGGCACCAAGCGGAGAGGAAGAAAGGGGAGGACATGAAAGTGGAGATAAATTCCACAGCAGATGACGGTGGACCTAACTAGCAAGTTATAACAGGTGAACAGTATAAATGTTGTAATAGGTATAACAGAAAGGAAGTAAGTAAGAAAATAAACCTTCGCTTATGTGAGTACATATAAGCCAAGGGATCTTTTGCAAGGCTCCCATCATATAACGCGTCCCATACCGCTTATACGTTGGGGTGTCAGTTATCAAGTAGCAGATTTACATATATCAAATTGACCTTAATTTATAAACTTGCCCACACAAGCTTATAGACCAAGGGGTCGTTTTGCAAGTCCTAAAGTATAAGCGTCCCATTCCACTTATATTTTATGTGTCAAGGTTGTTATGAATGATTATGACATGCAGCTATATGGTGGGTTATGATGTTCAAGCAGTGCAACTCACACACCCAACTTTGTGTACACAAACCTTTAGTTCCCCCTTTCTGGAGATAACTCCTAGGTTACTCCCGTAGTGGCAAACGGAAGCGGTGGGTTGGGCCTCGCCCACCTCAAAACCAGTAAAAGCACCACTAGTCTGACCTATCGTACGCCCTCAACGCCTGGTGCACGAGGCGGACTCCTGCGTACTCTTGCCGACTGGTCCGCTGGACTTAACCTTGGCTAAGTGCTAGTCACCTTGCCGAGTCAACGATATCGGTGTCAGTGCAATCGAACTCCCCGATATCGAAAACCCACCACCTTAATCTTTCCTATTTTATGCACATGCAGTAGTTTAATATATAACAATTTTAAAGTGCCAAACTCCCGGACTAAACCGTTCGTATAAACCACATCCGAGACCAAATTCCCCGGACTAAAACGTCCGGCTCATCTCCAGACTTCATCCCTTAGAACACCACGGGACAACGCCCCCTTGAACACCTCGGGACGACTTAACCATTACCAACCCTAACTAATGAGTGTGTGCAATGTGAATCCCTATTAGGCTAATTACTCTTTCGTTTGTTTTGAGATTTACGTTAGCCCAGGACTGTCCCTGGCATACCCCGTGAAGGGCTCTCAAAGGGCACTAGGAACCAAAACGACGGCATTACGGCCCGAAGTTCCCTTTCGCAAGGCACTTATTGTTATTGGTTGTTTTTCCCTTACCCGTTCCCTCTATAAATTGCATCAAACTAAACCTAGGGTGGATTTGACTCTTCACTCTTACGAGGACGGCGATCTTTCGTCGGTCCCGCGCACCTTCTAGAGCACATCAACTCATTCCTCACCACATTTGAAACCTCCTATGGTGATCCATCCTCTTTCTTTAAATCCAACCAACACAAGCTGTCCTTACGCTAACCCAAACCTTATCCAGTTACTCATTTCCCAAAGTTACTAACTACAGACCACCTTATACTAAGTAATGTCTATGATAGGATGTCCTTTGTGTTTTCATCCGAACAGCCTAAGTTATTTACTGGGGGTCTGTCACGACATAATAGAATCAATTCCCGGTTATAACAATTTTCTCAATTAATCTATTAATTAATTAATTTTACTAAAATCCATGGTCTTCCAAATTTGAACAAGGAGTATACTTTTCAGTCATGTATAAATCATAATAAATTTAAGACAAATACTAATATATCTAAAAATGATATATCCAAGGTTTGACAATTTTCACTAAGGTCTAAGGGGTCTAAACATATTTTTGCAATAATCCATTTCTTTCATGTCTAATGAATAAACAACATCAGATTCTCTTCTAAATCATTTGGATTAATTACAGGATACTAGAAATATCATGAAAATAGTACTATAAAAGTTTCATAATTTTACTGCTGGAAATTAATTTATAATAAATCATTTACTAAAACCCTAATCTAGCATGCTTGTGAATCAAGTACTATATTTATAACTCCAAAAATCCAGAATAAAATCCCACTGATTCAAAATGATTTAAAAAACTCTATTTACCAACTTTCATAATTTTCCAAAAACTATTTATGTCATAAAATATTTTTAAACCATAAGGCCCTTTAATAACACTTGTGAAAGAACTAATCTATTTATTCAACATAAAATTAAACTAAAATTCATGAGCATTCCCACTGGCCAACAACATCTAATTCCAGAGTTTAAAGGGGGCCTTATTTGAATTAAAAATCTTTAATAAATAAAACATCAAATAGGGCTATACACATATTCATGAATGAAGTACTAAAAACAATAATCCAAAAATTCTAGTAAAATCAGCCAAGGATCCTAACTACCCTAGAAACACTCTACCCAAGTTTCATAGCTTTTGAGTGCATTTAAACTACTGCTTTGACCTAAAATCCCTTCTACTCTAAAACTAGGGTTTAGGTTTTTAGGTACCTACCTACCTCAAAATTCTCTAATATTACAACCAGAGGGTTAAATACCCATTAACTACCTCTCCACCAAAACCCAAGGCCATACAAGGGCATTTTCCCCTATGTCCTTCACAAGCCCCCAAAATCCACATTTAGGGTTTGAACCTGGGCCCTAGGGTAAACATACCCTAATCCATCCCATTTTACCTAAGGAAGTTCTTAGGACCATTTAAAACCAGTGGTCAGAATCTCAACCTCTGTTGAGGTGAGATGATCACACAAGTGTCAAAAGTACCTTTTCCCTAAGCTTCCCTTCACTAGGTCAAAACTAGGGTTTAGAGGATTCCTATTCAAAACTCAACCAAATGAGTTGAAATTTGAACCAGACCTAGATACCTATCACAGGGACACCTCACCAAAATTTGGGAGGGTATGGAGGTCATTTGACCCTTAAACTATCTTACCCTAGATTTTCTAGGGTTAGGGCAGAACCCTAAGTTACACTATCCCAAATGGTCTCCAATTTTTACAGGAGTTAGTTCTAGGTGATATTGAGTCCCTGTCCAAATTTCAAAGCATTTGGACCAAGGGTCAAGTGTGGGGAATTATTTTAAAATATACCCTACATATAGGTCCTACCCTAGAAAAATGGCCCTATAGGTCAGTAGACTTGTCCTAAAAAATTCCATTACATATCAAACTGTAGATAATAAAAATTCCTACAACCTTTATGTTGATCATTTTTGATGAACATGCCCCTAAAGGGCCTAAATAATTTTTAGAAGAAATCTGCCCTAGTTATAGGACATACCCTTACTAAAAAGGCTCTACAGGGCAGTCCCCTGATCCAATTTTTCACCACTGCATATCAAACTGTAGGTATTTAAAATACCTACAACTTTCATGTTATGACCTTTTTCAATAGGTGTCCATAAGGGACCTAAATTTAATTTACAGTGAAACTGTTTTATTAAAATACAGAAAAAGAATTAATAAAAGTTGTAATTCGTGTATTTAAGTCTCGCACGCATCTTAAAGCAATCCGAGGGCAGCTGTACTTCGTCTTCTCCAAATGGCCTGAACCAGAACCGTGAGAAGTGAATCTTACGGGTCTTTTCCCGGCCACCAGGGGCGGCGCCACCACCGGGAAACAACTCCTACATGTTCCCGGTGGTGGGGGCTAACCTTGCCGGCGGCTAGGGCGGCCAGAGGTGGCGGCGCCGCCCTACCCGAGCCCACCAAAACTCCATTAAAAATGGTGTTTTTCTAGGTTTGCACTCCACTCGACCGGCTAGTTTGAGCCCGGGCTTACTCCTAACATGTCAAAGATCTATGAATGAGAAAAAGGGAGTGAGGGAGGACCTTTAACCAAGCTTGTCGGCGAGTGCGGTGGTGGTGCGCCATGGCCGGCGGTGGAGCTTTCCGATGCTTGAAAATTCACTACCAAACAGCCCGATTTCTTTAGGTGAAGGGTGGAAATGACTTCTCTTGGTCTAGGGAAGCTTTTAAAAGCATCAAATGAGGGAGAGGGAGGGTGTAGGCTTGATGGCCATTAATGGCCATTAAGATGAAATTTCGGCCATGGAGAAAAACCCTTGAAATTCACCTCCCCTTGGTCCCAATACGTTTGGAAACTCCTAAAAACTGATAGGGGAGATGAATACTAATCAATTGGTGATGAATGGAGGGGTGATTCACCTTCCCCGCCATGAATAGCCTTCTTTTTCTCACTTTCTCTCTCCTCCATTAAAGGGCAAATGAAGCTTTCTCTCTCTTCACCATCATGAACGAATTTTCTCATCTCCCTAGCCTATTGGCATCCCACTAAGGTTTATAATCCCCTTATAAAAAATCATGAAGGGAGTGGTTCACCTTCCACCATAAGTGGCCTCTTTAAACACTTTTTCTCTCCTCTTTATTTCTCTAAATTTAGGCTTCTCTCTCTCTCCTAGTCACTAGGTTGACTTGGTCAATCCTCTAGGATACGGGCAGCCAAATTAATACATAATAATCATGCAAGAGATTAGCCTAAGGGGAGGGTGGCTTGAGGTTGGGTTAACCCATAAAGACTAGGTTTGACTTGATTTGGGCTTGGGGTTGACTTGGTCAATTTGACCACTGTGGTTGACCCAAGTGGGTCCTTGGTGACTCCTTGGGCCCACATTATGTCTAAGGGGATCTTTAGAGTCAAAATGAACCTACTAGGCCACCCAAAAATCAGAGTTTAGAAAATTACTATTTGCAGACCAAGAGGGTCTCAATTAGGTTTTTAGGTTACTTGGTCTCCTGGGTTCACCTAGGTTAACTCATATGACCTAGTTATGCTCAAGTCACTCCTAGGGGGGTCCAATTTGAAAATGGGATGTTACAAATCCCAATAAACAAAACAAAAATTTCGTCCCCGAAATTAAGGCTAAGTCTATGGGAGGTTTTCTACTGGGTTAACTTAAGCTTGTAACATCCCATTAGGGTTGAAGTGCCTACTAGATCAATGATTAAGGGCTAGCCCCAATAAACAAAAGTTTAGCCCATATCTCCTGGAATATTCTACTAGTAATTGTAATTAGGGAGAAAACTTTAAACCACTTGAGGAGTTGCGAGGTATACCTGACTGAAAAGTTCCGGGTATCTTTCCTGCATCAGGTCCCGTGTCACCTGCACCCGTGTCGGGGCCCGTGTCACCTGCACCAAAAATCTTGTCTTGGCCAAAATCGATCCCCGTCGCTCCTACAACATTTTGGGGTGTTACAATTCTACCCCCCTTAAAGAATTTCGTCCACAAAATTAATAAAGGACAAACAGGACTTAACGTAAATCAGTACCTGAGCGGAACAATTCCAGGTACTCCTCCAGCATAATCTGCTCCTGTTCCCAAGAGAGCTCCTCTCGCCCGCAATTATCCCACCGGACCTTAACCATCCGGATCTCCTTGTTACGAAGCCTCTTGACCTCAACATCTTCAATACGAATGGGATTGACCCTAGTCGTCAACCCTTCGTCCACCGGCACTTGATCAGCCGCGATCACCTGCGAAGGCTCTTGCACCGCCTTCCGCAACACAGAAATGTGGAACACATCAAGTAATCCACTTAATTCCTCCGATAGCCTCAGACGGTATGCCGCTTCGCCGCTTCGCTCCAGAACCTCAAAAGGTCCAAGGTATCTTGGGCTCAGCTTCTTCAAGCGTCTCACCCGCGAAACCCCCTTGAACGGCTTCACTTTCAAGTATACCCAATCGCCTACCGCGAACTCCACGTTCCGGTGCTTGGCATTGTAATACTTCGTCTGCCTGTCCTGAGCGATCAACAAGCGCTCCCGAATGATCCGCACTAACGAGGTAGCACTCTCCACCTCTTGCTTCTTGTACAACCTTGCCTCACCCGTTTCAAGCCACGATAACGGCGTGCGACACTTCCTACCATACAGGGCCTCGAAGGGCGCCATTTGTATACTTGCTTGGTAGCTGTTGTTGTACGCGAACTCCACCAAATACAGATGGTCTTCCCAATGCTTACCGAAATCCAGAGCACACATGCGTAGCATGTCCTCCATCGTTCTATTGACCCTCTCGGTCTGCCCATCCGTCTGTGGATGGAAAGCTGTACTGAACTTTAACTTTGTTCCCAGCATCTGCTGCACCAACCTCCAATCATTTGACGTGAACTGCCCATCGCAATCACTCACAATGCTACGGGGCACACCATGCAGCCTAACAATATTGTCAACATACAACTTTGCCAACTTCTCTACCGAGTCATCCTTCCTATACGGAATGAAATGCGACACCTTAGTTAGCCGATCTACGATCACCCAGATGGCGTCGTTCCCCTTCTGCGACCTTGGCAACCCGTGCACAAAGTCCATAGATATGTCGTCGAATTTCCACTCTGGTATAGGCAAGGACTTCAGAAATCCTCCCGGCTTTTGGCATTCCGCCTTCACCAAGGCGCACGTTTGGCATTTAGCCACGTACAATGCCACATCTTTCTTGAGCCCCGGCCACCAAAATAACTTTTTGAGATCATGATACATCTTCGTGCTCCCTGGGTGGAATGAGTACTTGGTATGATGAGCCTCGTACATCAACTCCGCCTGGAGGTTACCCCCACTCGGGACGCACAACCGATGATCCTTCCTTAATAAACCATCTTCCACCGAGAACTGGGAATTTGACCCATCCCGAGCGGCCTCCAAAAGCTCCTTCATGGAGTCATCTAACTCCAATGCCTGTCGAACCCGGTCAGCCAGGTCATACTGCACCTCTGCCCAGTTTAACATTGCTTTGGTGCTCGTCTGCTTGTCAACGCAACAGATCTCAAGCTCCTCCAACTCCCGTACTAGCCGCTCATCATGCACCGACAACCAGTTGGCTTGGGCGGGAGCCCTGCGGCTCAGCGCATCCGCAACTGCGTTGCCCTTCCCGGGTACATAATGTATTTTGAAGGTGTAGTCCCCTAGGAACTCCATCCACCTCCTCTGCCTCATATTAAGGTCCTTCTGATCCAACAAGTATTTTAGGCTCTTGTGATCGGTGTATATATCGACCCTTACGCCGTAAAGGTAGTGCCTCCACAACTTGAGTGCAAATATCACGACCGCCAACTCCAAGTCGTGCACCGGATAATTCCTTTCATGCACCTTCAACTGACGCGATCCATACGCTATCACGCTCCCATGCTGCAACAACACGCAGCCCAAGCCACTACCCGAAGCGTCGCTATACACCTCGAAGCCCTCGGTCCCACTCGGCGAACTAAGCACTGGCGCCGTGGTCAACCGTCTCTTCAGCTCCTCAAAAGTATGCACGCACACTTGCGTCCACAAGAATCTCTGATCTTTCCTTGTCAACTTCGTGAGAGGTAGCGCTATCCGCGAGAAGTTCTCTACGAAGCGCCTGTAATATCCGGCAAGCCCGAGAAAACTACGGACTTCCGCGATAGAAGACAACGCAGGCCACTCCCGTATCGCAACAATCTTCTCCGGATCCACCGCTATACCTTCCCCACTCACTATATGACCAAGGAACGCTACCGAGGGTAGCCAGAACTCGCACTTGGAGAACTTCACATAAAGCTCATTCCTCCTCAAAGTCTCCAACACCAAATGCAAGTGCTTGAAGTGGTCTTCTTCGCACTACGAGTACACCAATATATCGTCAATAAAGACAATCACAAAGCGATCCAGGAAATCTCGGAACGTCCTGTTCATCAAATCCATTAACACTGATGGCGCATTCGTCAATCCAAACGGCATGACCGTGAACTCGAAATGCCCATACCTCGTACTGAACGCCGTCTTCGGGATATCACCCTCCCTGATCCTCAGCTGATAGTACCCCGACTTCAAGTCCAACTTGGAGTATACCGACGATCCGACTAACTGATCAAAGAGATCATCAATCCTCGGGATCGGGTACTTATTCTTCTCCGTCAACTTGTTCAATTCTCAGTAGTCGATATACAGCCGCATACTTCCGTCCTTCTTCTTAACGAAGAGGACCGGTGCGCTCCAAGGCGACGAACTTGGACGCACATAACCTTGCTCCATTAGCTCCTCCAGCTGAACCTTCAACTCCGCCATCTCCTTTGGCGCTAACCTATAAGGAGCACGTGACACAGGCTTGGCACCCGGCACGAGCTCGATGGTGAAATCGATCTCCCGCTGCGGTGGGGCTCCGGGAAGACTATCCGGGAACACATCGGGGTATTCGCAAACCACGAGAATCTCAACCAAAGTGGACTTTGGCTCCACAGCCCCCACTATCGCGAAGAACAGCTCTGCACCAGCACGAACTGCCTTCACCACCTGAAGAGCAGACATCAGTGTCTTGCTCGACCCCTTCAGCCCCTCGAATGTAGTCTCCCGCCCTACACCCAGCTTGACCTCCTTCCGGTCACAGTCAATCCAAGCTTTCTGCTCCGAAAGCCAATCCATTCCAATGATCACGTCGAACTCTACTAGCGGCAACAATGACGCTAGCAAGTCGAACTCTTGGCTCCCAATGCGAACCTTCACTGCGCACACTCTGTCCGCACGCATCGAGCACCCATTCGGTAGCAGCACATCCAACTTGTCCTTCGCCATCGAAGAAGGGACTCCGATGCGCGATATAAAACTTTCGGACAAGAAGGAGTGTGAAGCTCCCGTATCGAACAGTGCCCATGCCGGACTATCACTAATCACAACAAAGCCTACACAAACAATATTAGGCTAACAAGCAATAGATAACGGTATTAAAGCTAACTTGCTATAAATTAACTCATACCTGTCACCACATCCGCTTGCTTGATGGCCTCCTGCTGGCCCAAGTTATAGACTCTAGGCTGAGTCGGAGCATAGTGGGATACGGTCGACTCCACCACTTTGCCCTTCTCCTCGTAGGTAGCTCCTTGTTTCCTTTCGGACTTTGAGCATCCACTCCAGCAATCACGGGCAAAGTGCCCCGTCTTTCCACACGTGAAACAAGCGCCCGGGGTTCGATTGGTAGTTGCCCCCGAGGCACCCGTAGAAGAAGCTGGACCTGACGTCCTAGCCTTTTTGAAGAATTTTCGGTAGCCCGACTTCGACGTAGTCGGCGCTTTGAACTCCGCTTTCTTACTACCGGATTCCTTCTTCGCTTGGACATTCTTCATGTCCTTCTCCAAGGACCGGGCCGAACTGACCAGGGTCATGAAACCCTGCGCCTTGGGCCCCGATAGTAGCAACCTTAAATCATCTCTTAGCCCTTCATAGAAGCGGCTCGTCTTGCGCTCCTCGTCTGCGAAGGTAGCGCCGGCATATCTCCCCAACCGAGTAAACTCGTGGAGGTACTCATCAACGGTGCAATCCCCTTGCACCAACTTCTGAAATTTGCTTTCTAGCGCAATTCTCTGCGCCGAGGGGAGGTATCGAGCCATGAATAGTCTCGCAAACTCCTCCATCGAAACTTCGGCCAACGGCCTTCCCTGCAACTGATGTAGCTCTAGGCCTTCCCACCATAGTCTTGCGTCCCCATCCAAAAGGAAAGTCGCTATAGTGGTCTTCTGCCACTCTTCCATTTCCGTCGCAGTCATCACCCTGTTGACCCTTGAGAGCCAATCCTCTGCTTGGGTCGGGGTTTCTGCCCCCGTGAATACCGGTGGATGAAAACCCATCACGTGCTTCAGTTGTCTTTCAGTTGCTCTCCGAGGCAACTCTGGCTCCAAAACTACTTGCTCAACCCTCCTTTGCTCTGCCGTCTGAAGCGGTACTTGCTCCACAGCAGGAGCAAGCTGCTGCACCTGCCTTGCAGGCTACGCATTGATCATAGCAAAGACAGCTTCTGCCACCAATCTAATGTTCTCAGCAGACGGAGGTGTTGTAGGCACATCGCTTGGCGCACTGCTCGTCTCAGAACCTGGCCGTTCAGACGGCCCAGCACCACTCCTGGTCACCTATAATCGTGCAAAACACCGATAAGCGACCATGAAAGTGAAGGGATAGATACTACTCTAGAGGGGGGGGGGGGTGAATAGAGTTATCAAATTTTGCACTAGACAAAACTTAATAGTCTACCCAACTCCCTTGGAGTGAAATGCGGAATGAAAAGATTATAGATAAGGAGATAACCCTAAAGCCTAACACAAGTGTTGTGCACAAACTCAAGCTAACTGTAATTACAGTTAAGGCTTGGAAATCCTAATCAGCAACTAGCAAACCTAGTTATATCTAATCACAGCCACAATGCAAGTAATTAAATTAAGCAAGCCAGATGACACAAGGAATTTATAGTGGTTCCCCAAACAACTTGGGTACGTCCACTCTTCTACCAACAAGGTAGGAATCCACTACAGGTTTTTGATCAGGTGCCCTATCACCACAAGATCTACTTCAGGTAGATCTAGAAACCCTTTAGACTTTTGATCAGGTGTCTAAAAACCAACAACAGGTTTTTGATCAGGTGCCCTGCCACCAAGGGATACTTTTGAAGGGAGTAATAACCCTGTACAGGAGGGGGAAAGGGGTTAAGGTGTCTTCTCTATTTTACAATAGATTAGAGAAGCACAATAACTTGCACTGAGCTAGAGAGCTCTAAAAGAATCAAGGCTCCCCCTGGCTCAAAGAACGTCCAGGTGAAGTCTTGCTTCAGTGCAGAAACTCTTCAGTAAAAACTGAAGGGAGAACTACAAGAAGATATAAAATAATAAAGTAGAAAATCTTCTAGCAGCTATCTTCTTCTTCAAAAGATCTCTGAGTTAGAACTTCCTGGAACAGGAGAACTCAGGTTGAAGAAGAGCAGAAGAGTTAACACTTCTCAGTTGAATGAAGATTGCTGAGAGCAGTTAAGCTTGTTCTTGCTGTAAGCTTGCTGAATCAATTTCTTATCTCTGTGAACTAGTTGATTTCTTCTTCAAAGAAGTCTTTATATAACAGCAGCAGCAACGACTCTAATTGAGTTTGAATTTTGTCGTTTTCTGAACTCTGCAAGCTGGGCTGCAAAAAGCATAAAGCAAAAACAAACTACAGCAGGCAGATATCCTATAAAAGGATAAAGCTTTCTAAGAAGCTGCAAATACTTCTGATGAAATAATATAAGATAAAGTCACATCAGAAAGAACTCTTTACGGCCAAGGAAGACTTTTTGAGTCTAACGGCTATAAAGGACAGCCTGGCAGATAAAGCAGATTGCATATCTCAGCTACAAGACAAACAACTTTGTCAGAAAAGATTAGCTCATGCATATAGAATAGAACTGATATTGCATGGAAATAATGTTACAAAATATTCAGATAATCTATTATAAAATATGCCAAAATAGATATTAATTTAGTCACGTCACAGAAGACGACAAACTAAATAAGAGCATACAGCAAAATGTTGAACGACCTTCAGAGATCGTCGAACGGCGCACGGAGATCGTCGATCTATCAGACAGATAGTCGAACGATCCAGATAGTCGAACTATCAAAGAAGATAGTCGAACTACCTTGGCAGATAGTCGACCTATCAGAACAGATAGTCGAGCTATCAGATAGTCGATCTATCCGGACAGATAGTCGAACTACCAAACAAACATAGATAGTCGACCTATCAAGCAGATAGTCGACCTTTCCCAGAAAACAGATAGTCGACCTATCAACAGATAGTCGAACTATCAAAACAAAACAGATAGTCGATCTATCAACAAATAGTCGAACTATCAGATAGTTGAACTATCCAAGCAGATAGTCGAACTATCAAAGCAACACAGATAGTCGACCTATCAACAGATAGTCGAACTATCAAAGCAAAACAGATAGTCGATCTATCAACAGATAGTCGAACTATCAGATAGTTGAACTATCAGGACAGATAGTCGAACTATCAAAGACAAGCAGATAGTCGACCTATCAACAGATAGTCGAACTATCAAGACAAATAGATAGTCGACCTATCAACAGATAGTCGAGCTATCAACGCAGACATAACGTCGACCAACTGATAGACGATCGTCGATCAGCCGATAGACGATAGTCGAGCGACGTTCGACTATAGTCGAACGAACACACAACTTAACCAAATTCTTATCTGGATAAGCTGGGAACTCTACAGCTAGACACCTGACCTTTGACCATAGATAATTCATGGGTCAAGGGACTAAAAAAGACAAGACTAAACTCAAATCAAACTAGGGTACCAACAATCTCCCCCTATTTGAGTTAAGTCTCTCAACAATTAAAACACAGAACTATCTATAGAATAAAGAAAACAATACAGGAAATAGTTAAACAACTAACTAACAATTAACAATCAATTAGATAAATAAGCATCAGATAATCAAATTTAAGGATCTACAGAATCAGGTTTAGAATCAGAAGATTTAGGAATAAAAGAGATTTTACTCAAGGGATCTATGGCTTCTTTCTTTGACATCTTCAGATCTTGTACACCAATAATTTTTAGTTCTGATGCCCTTGGGACGACTGCTTCTGGATGCTTTTCCATGTATTTAGAAGGGTCAAAAACTTCAGGGCTAACCTGGATTTTATCAAGTTCCTTCATTCTGAATTTTGACATTGTAGTAAATCCTGCAGAATCTTTTCCTTCAGCCTTAGCTTTCTTTATCTGGGCTGAGCCAACAAGCTCTAGAAAATGAGCCATCCTGAAATCAGGATCTAACTCTTGACTTTCATACTTATTTTCAGATGTAGTATCTATTGGCTTCACAGCTTTAAACTTGGTAGACAGATCTAATAAACTTTCGGCTGGATCTTTAACTTCTTGAATAACAAGAGATGTCGGAGGAGCAAACTCAGCAAACTTCTTACTGGATTTTTCTGAGAAAACAGTTCTTTTACTCTTTGAAGTGTCTTTAGCAGCAGGTGAAACTTTTCTCTTGGGTGAAGGAGGGGGTGAAAATGTTGGCTTTTGATAAACCACCTCCTTTACTTGCTCTTTTGTCTCAGCATCGTGCCTTTGATATCCAGAATATGATTTACCTTGATGGCTTTGAGAACTTCTCCTTGAAGGAGGCTGAGAAGGTGCAGATTTGTCAGAAGGGGCAGATGGATTTGCTGAAATATTGCCAGAGGCTCCTGCACCGGGAGGTGGAGGAGGAGGACCTCTGGGAGTCCATCTGGGAGCAGGACTATCATACCTCTTTGATTTCTTCCTTTCCTTTTGCTAGTTCTTAGAGAACCACATCCAGTGCTGGAACTCTTTGGATTTAGGATCAATCCCTTTCAGAATGTAGTAAGGAGTGTCATGATCGGGATTGGGAGGAGGAGGAGCTGCAGCTTTCCTTTTCTTCTTTGCAGCTTTCTTTCTCTTAGAATTCTCAGACAGATCTGAATCATCTTCATCCTCAGAATGGGATGAGGGAGGATAATCATATGGATCAAGAGCTTCTGATATGGCTTTCTCTTTTTCTTTCAGGGCAGCTTTCTCTTTTTCTTCTTCCAAGGCATCCTGTGCCAGGAGAGTATCTAAATCTAAACCTGGGGAATCATCCCATAAAGTAGACTTTTCAGTTTCAGTTTCAGGATCCTTTTGTTGAAACTCAGGAACTGTCGAGGGGACCAGTTCAGAAAGTACTGCTTGCTGAGCAGGTTCAGCAGCCTCAGAAACTAGAACAGGCTCTACAGCCTCAGATAGCACTGCTTGCTCTACAGCCACTTGGACATCAGGAGCTGATACAGGTTCAGGCTCTTTAGCAGGTTCAGGTTCAGGCTCTTGGACAACTGCCACCACTTCCATTAAATCTGTAGGATTAGGAGTAAAATCTTGCTAAATGACATCTAGTCATCCCTTCCAGATATTCCCATACTAACATATCAATTAAGTAATCTACAAATTGGGAAAGAGACATACCTTCAGGATTTTCTTCAGGGTGACCTAACTCCCATAAATCATCTAGAAAGGAGGTGATAATTCCTTCTAGGTACAGGGCAACTAAGGGAGTTGAGGATTCTTCCAGGTAAACTTTTACAACAAATTCAGTCAATATTACTGCATCAGATATTTCCTTTTCAGATGGAGGACCTGAAACTTCTACAAGATGAGCTGCTGGAGGGGAGGCCAAAGGCTGCTCTGAGATATCTTCATCGAGCATCTCCCCCCTGCCTGATTTCAGTAGAAACTGAAACCAGACCCCTAGTAGAAGAGGGCTCAACAGACTTTGAAAGTGCCTGAACAGCAGCAGTCAAAGAAGAGATAGAAGAGGCAAGGGGAGCAATTGCCACATCAATCATGGTTTTGATTGAGGGGGTAATTAACTCCACAATGCTAGCAATAAAATCTGGAGTAATTTCAAAAGATGGTGGAACTGCAGTGGATGGAGGAGCAGCAGAAATGGTTGATGTGTCAGGATGAAATGTGGTGAGGACTGGAGATCGAACTGGAGAGTTAATTGGAGAGTTAACTGGAGAATGATGTGGAGATGCAGCTGGAGAATGATGTGGAGATGCATGGGTAGATGCAGGGTGATCAACATGTTCTGAAGATAGAGTTGGAGAGTGAGGAGGAGTTGGAATGAGAGAATGAACAAGAGAAGAAATTTCAGACACCAACAAATCAAAGCTGGGTTGGGAAGTCCCAGCAAGATCAGTTGGGAGAGAAGATGCAGGAGGAGAGGCAGAATGTCGTACTTCAGTTGAAGTTGAAGGAACTTCAACTGCAGTAGACGGCATAGCAGAGGAAGAGGATGGAAGGGATGGAAAAGCTGAGCCAGCTTCTAGAGGGCGAGGAGCGACTGAAACAGTACTGGTGCTCTCAGATGTAGCTGGAGCAGCCCCTGCAGGAGCGGGCTTCAGGAATGTCCTTTTCCATTTGGAGAACAAATTGGGATCCATCTTTTTGCTGGCATTTATCGATGTAGCAGCTGAAATCAACAGGTGGGGATATCTTTCCTTCAGAAAAATCCCAACAACCCTTCCTAGGGTAACTTCCTTCTTGCTATTCTTCTTCCTTATCAATTCAAACAGAACACCTGCCCAATTGATCCTTTTCTTGTTGACAATTGCACACATTAGTGCAAATTGTTATCTTGTAATGTTATCGTGGGCAGAGTGTTTGCCTAGCAGCACTTTTCCGACAATCTCAACAATAAATTTGATCTTAAAAGGAAAATTTATCTTGAGCAGCTTCGAGGGAATGCCTTCTGCATGTCCCAGCTCAATCAACATTCTTCCAAATTCTGGAGCATCTTGCTCATATTCTTCTTCGCCATTAGTCAATCCAAATAAATTAGTCAAGACGGCGGGAGTCAAAATTACCTCTTCTCCGCCAATAGATCCTGTCATTGAATCTTCAGTAGAAGATGAAGTAAATGCCCATTCCTTTATCTCTGGGATATTTAACTTGATCCTTGTAGACATTAGCCTTTCCAATCCTTAATCTTTGCATAGCTGGAGAATTTCCACGATATCTGGTTCACAGTAGCTGAATGCATCAAAATCCATGCTGAAACCTGCGTCAAACTTGACTACTGCGAGGAGCGCTGGAGAAATCGCCATCGATTTGTTGGAGAAGGCGCGAGAGGAACGGAGAAGACGAATCGGCAGAGAAAAGAGACAGAGCAAGCACGACGACGAAACACGAAAAGACGCTCTCCGTCGACGATAAAAGCAAAGATCTTTTAACCTAGGTCGACTATCGGCTTTATATTAGACCGGAGATAGTCGATCTATTCAAAAGATACTGGAGACGATAGTCGAACGGTTGTTCGACGATCGGTCCTGAAGCAGAGTAGTCGATCAATCGTTCGACTATTTCTGTCTTCTCAAACAACAAGCTGTCGTCATCCAGAGATCGACGATAAGCTCGACCTATTCGACGATCTTCGAACGCCGGTCGACGATCTTCAAACAGATAAGCTATCATCAACTAGAGGTCGACGATAGGCTTGATCCGTTCGACGATCTTCGAGCATCGTTCGACGATCTTCAAGCAGGTTTCAACATTGGCAGATATAGTCACACTTAGTCTCTTCCATTGATCATGCCTAGTTGAACTAAAAAGAACAGATGCTTCTGTTCATCTAAGGGCTTGGTGAATATATCACCTCTCTGAAACTCAGTGGATATGAACTCAAGACAAATCTTGTTCTTTTCCACACAATCTCTCAGGAAATGGTGCCGAATTTCAATATGCTTCGTTCAAGAGTGGTGCACTGGATTTTGTGTAATTGAGATAGCACTGGTACTATCACACATGATTTTGGTGTTCTTGTGTGAGTAACCATAATCCACAAGCTGGTTTTGAATCCACATGATCTGTGAACAACAACTGGCAGCTGCTATATATTCAGCCTCTGCAGTTGAAGTTGAGACAGAAGCCTGCTTCTTACAGAACCAAGAGACCAACCTCTCTACCAGGAACTGACAAGTTCCTGAGGTGCTCTTCCTGTTAACTCTGCAACCAGCATAATCAGAATCAGTATATCCAATTAATTCAAATTCTGACTCAGCTGGGTACCAAAGTCCTAGATTTGGACATCCCTTCAGGTATCTCAGGATTCTCTTGAGATGAATCAGATGAGATTCCTTGGGGTTGACCTGGAATCTAGCACAGAGGCATGTAGCAAACATTATATCTGGCCTACTTGCAGTTAAATATAATAGGGAACCAACAATGGCCCTATAATTCTTTTGATCAACTGGCTTGCCGTGATCATCAGAATCAATAACTACATTAGTAGCCATAGGTGTAGGCATTGCTGAAGCATCAGCCATCCCAAATTTCTTTACCAATTCCTTGGCATATTTGGATTGGGAGATGAAGATGCCATCAGCATCTTGCTTAACTTGGAGACCAAGAAAGTAAGACAGCACACTCATACTACTCATCTCAAACTTAGAGTGCATCAGGTCAGAAAACCTTTTGCAAAGTTTGGGATAAGTGGAACTAAATATAATGTCATCCACATACACTTGAACTAACAGGATTGTGTCCTTGTGGTGCTTGACGAACAGGGTTCAATCAACTACTCCCCTAGTAAAGTTGTGCTCTAACAGGAAACTAGCTAGAGTCTCATACCAGGCTCTTGGTGCTTGCTTTAGTCCATAAAGAGCTTTCTGCAACTTGAATACATGTGAGGGTTGAGTTGAAGAAACAAACCCTGGTGGTTGTTCAACAAACACCTCTTCCTTAAGCTCACCATTCAGGAATGCACTTTTGACATCCATTTGAAAAACCTTAAACTTCATGTAGGCTGCATAGGCCAAGAAGATCCTTATTGCTTCTAGCCTTGCAACAGGAGCAAAGGTTTGGTCATAATCTATACCTTCCTCCTGTCTGTAGCCCTGAGCTACAAGCCTAGCTTTATTCCTTACAATAATTCCATTTGCATCCAACTTGTTTCTATACACCCACTTGGTGTCTATGATCAGTTGGCCTTTAGGTCTTGGAACCAAAGTCCAAACTTTACATCTCTCAAACTGATTGAGTTCCTCTTGCATAGCAATGATCCAGTGGGGATCTAGCTCTGCATCTTTAAAGGTGAGGGGCTAAATCTGTGAGAGGAAACAAGCATGCATCACATCCTGCCTTAACTGATGTCTTGTTTTCACACCAGCTGATATGTCTCCAATCACTTGAGATGTAGGATGATCTCTAAGTGTGACAATATCAGCAGGTGGGATGTGATCTTCAGCAATAGTTGGGATTAATTCCTCAGGAGGAATTTGATCTACTATTGGTGGTACAGCAGCAACTTCTGCAATGTCTTCATCACTGTCTGATTCAGTGATCTGAAGAGTTGATAGTTGAAGAATCTCTTGAGTAGCATCAGGTACCTGCAATGAACTAGAGGAAGGAGAATTTTCCTTCTCCTTGTAAAACATCTGAGACTCATCAAAAGATACATGCACAGATTCTTCAATTTTACAGGTTGATTTGTTATAAACCCTATAAGCTTTGCTTACTTGGGAATATCCAAGCATAATTCCCATTGAAGCTTTTGCTTCAAACTTTCTAAGGTATTCTTTATTGTTATTATGAATGTACACTACACAACCAAATATTCTAAAATAATTAATTTTAGGTTTCTTTCCTTTAAGCAACTCATAAGGAGTTTTACACTTAAGCTTGTGTATCAGACTTCTATTCAAGACATAATTGGCTGTACTAACAGCTTCTGCCCAATAGGAAAGAGGCATATTAGCATCTGCCAACAATGTGCTAGCAGCTTCAATGAGTGTTCGATTTTTCCTTTCAACTACCCCATTTTGTTGGGGAGATCTAGGTGCTGAGAAGCTATGTTTGATACCTTCTCTCTCATAGAATTCTTGCATGAGAAGAGAGTCAAACTCAGTACCATGATCACTTCTGATCAAGGCCACATGAGTAGAGTACTCAGTCTGCACACATAATAGAAAGTCTGTAAGGGCTTTGAAGTTATCAGCCTTAGTTCTCAAAAAGAAAACCCAACTAAACCTAGAGAAGTCATCTACAATGACTAAGGTGTAATACTTCCCTCCTAAACTCTGTACATTTATTGGGCCAAAAAGGTCCAGGTGTAATAAATACAGGATTTTAGGAGAATCACTTTTATTTACAGATTTAAAAGAGTTTTTGGTTTGCTTGCCTAGTAGACAAGCCTTGCGTAGGCTCTCCTTCTTATAGGGGCAAGAAGGTATAACTCTAACAAGGTTGTGTTTAGATAACCTAGATATATTTTTAAGGTTAACATGACTAAGCCTCTTATGCCACAAAGAATTGTTATTAAGTGTTACTTCATTAAACAAGCAGATTTCAGAGTCAGTTGAATTAAAATCTACTAAATAAATATTACCTAATCTAATGCCTACTAAAACAACATTATTATTTAAAGTAATATTACAAGAGGAGTTAGAAAATGAAACCTGGTAGCCAACATCACATAGCTGGCTGACTGAAATCAAATTGTGCTTCAGTCCTGTCACATATGCAACTCTCTTGAAAGTAACAGCTCCAATAGTGATTCTGCCATAGCCTTCTGTCTGACCACAACTTGAATCTCCAAAGATCACCTTTGGGCCGAGCTTGGCTTTGAACTTTGATAGTTGACTCTTATTTCCTGTCATATGCTTGGAGCATCCACTATCCAAATACCACTTATTTTGAGTGATAGGATAGGCCTTCACCTGCAAGAAATTCATTTAGACATTGTGGACCCAGGTAACCTTGGGTCCCTTGTTTTCCATATAAGAGAAGCTGGAAATAAATGAGAATGCAGGCTGAGGGTGATAACCTAATGGGTGAGATCTCCTAGGTGGTATTCTCCATGCAGATGATGGGTCAACAAACCTAGGGTTTCTATTTTCATTTAGGTTTCTATGGTACTAATGATAATTTTGAAAATCATATTGAAAACGTTGATCGACGTTCGACGATGGGCGCTCAGATCGTCGAGCTTCGTTCAACCATTGAGCTTCCGATCGTCGAGCAGCGTTCGACGCTCTTTGTATTTCCTTAAAAAATTGTTTTCTTTTCTCTCTCTTAGCTTTATTTAAAGTTTTATTAACTTGGTTTACTTGCTCAGTGTTCTTCATTCCACTAGCTGAAACGAAGTTCACTGGAGTTGAAAGATTATTTTTAAGAATAACTGGGGGTTAACTGGGAGAAGCTCCTAAGCCTAGTTTGTTATTGCCTGACCTAGTGTTAGTCATGCTGGTTATTTCTAATAACTTAAGGCTTCTACCATTTAGAGATTCTTCTAACCTCTTAGATTTAGCTAACTCAATTTTAAGAAACTTAATTTCTTCACTATACTTAGTGAGATCTTCCTTTAACTTAATATTTTCAATAGATATGATTTCTGATTCAGCTAGCCTATGTCTAAGTTCTTTAATCTCTTTTTCAGAACTAATTAAATCTAAGCATAAAGATTTAAAATCTAATTTGAATTCTGCAGAAGTGAAATCATAAGAAGATAGTACCTCATCTTCTGTTGGCATTTCTTCCTCTGAATCTGAACTCTCTGTAGCTGAGTGATTGCTGCAGGCATCTATTGCCATCAGGCAAATTTCCTTTGCCTTCTTCTCTTCCTCATCCTCACTGGAGCTTGAGGAGGAAGATTCCTCATCTGAATCACTCCAGGTTTCAGCAATGAAACCTCTCTCCTTCTTCTTGTTCTTGTAGGAGGATGGCTTGGAGTGCTTCCTGTGCTGTTCTTTTTCTTTCCTCTTATCTTTGCTCTTCTCCTCTGGACAATCTGGTAAGATATGTCCAGGTTTCCTGCAACCATAACAGATAATTTCTTTAGCAGGTGAACGGTCATACCTTGGTTTGTCTTCATAGCGTGAAGACTTCTTTCTGAATTCCTTTCTCCCCATCTTGAGAAACCTCTTGGCAAATAATGCCATTAGTTCCTCATTGGATTGGCTGCCTTCAGAAGCATCAGCAGCCTTAAGAGCTAGAGATTGCTCTTTTCTTGTTGGAGTAGGGGTCTTTGCTTCAGCTTCTGCTTCCCTTGTCTTCAGCACTTGCTCAAAGGATTTGAGCTTGCCGAGAAGAGCTTCTGTTGAGATCTCTGTTGTACTTCTGGCTTCCTTGATGGGCTAGATCCTCAGATCCCATGTGCTAGGGAAGCACATAAGAATCTTATCATTGACCTCTGTCAATGAGATATCCTTGTCAAGGGTCCTCAGCTCATTGATGATTGAGCTGAGCCTTGTATACATGGCTTCAACTGATTCAGCATCAGTTTTCTTGAAGTTTTCATATTGTGAGATAAGGTTGGACCTTCTGTCCTTCCTTTCATCAGCTGAACCAGCTACAATCTGGTTCAGTGTATCCCACATTGCTTTTGCTGAAGAGCAGTCAGCAACCTTCTGGAATACTTCATCAGACATTGTCTGAGCCAGTATATTCATTGCCTTGGCATCTGCTATCTTTTCCTTTTTGTACTCATCATTGTAGTCTGGAGGAGGCACTGCACTCATATCAGATAATGAGGCAGAAGCAGCAGCAGGTGCTCTTGGGGGTCCTGACAAAATAGAAGCAAAAATACTTTCATCAATAGAATTCATATATAATTTGATCCTTGCCTTCCAGATGCCAAACTTAGCTAAGTTGCATGCTGGAGGTCTGGTGCTAGAATAATCCTTGGACTGGGCCATGATAGTGACAGTGAATATCTATAAACTTTGGTATCTATCAGGATCTTATGACTTAGGTGTTAGCCTATTCAGTCAGTCAACCTCCCTCTGATACCAATTGAAAGTGAAGGGATAGATACTACTCTAGAGGGGGGGGGGGGGGTGAATAGAGTTATCAAATTTTGCACTAGACAAAACTTAATAGTCTACCCAACTCCCTTGGAGTAAAATGCGGAATGAAAAGATTATAGATAAGGAGATAACCCTAAAGCCTAACACAAGTGTTGTGCACAAACTCAAGCCAACTGTAATTACAGTTAAGGCTTGGAAATCCTAATCAGCAACTAGCAAACCTAGTTATATCTAATCACAGCCACAATGCAAGTAATTAAATTAAGCAAGCCAGACGACACAAGGAATTTATAGTGGTTCCCCAAACAACTTGGGTACGTCCACTCTTCTACCAACAAGGTAGGAATCCACTACAGGTTTTTGATCAGGTGCCCTGCCACCACAAGATCTGCTTTAGGTAGATCTAGAAACCCTTTAGACTTTTGATCAGGTATCTAAAAATCAACAACAGGTTTTTGATCAGGTGCCCTGCCACCAAGGGATACTTTTGAAGGGAGTAATAACCCTGTACAGGAGGGGGAAAGGGGTTAAGGTGTCTTCTCTATTTTACAATAGATTAGAGAAGCACAATAACTTGCACTGAGCTAGAGAGCTCTAAAAGAATCAAGGCTCCCCCTGGCTCAAAGAACGTCCAGGTGAAGTCTTGCTTCAGTGCAGAAACTCTTCAGTAAAAACTGAAGGAAGAACTATAAGAAGATATAAAATAATAAAGTAGAAAATCTTCTAGCAGCTATCTTCTTCTTCTTCTTCAAAAGATCTCTGAGTTAGAACTTCCTGGAATAGGAGAACTCAGGTTGAAGAAGAGCAGAAGAGTTAACACTTCTCAGTTGAATGAAGATTGCTGAGAGCAGTTAAGCTTGTTCTTGCTGTAAGCTTGCTGAATCAATTTCTTATCTCTGTGAACTAGTTGATTTCTTCTTCAAAAAAGTCTTTATATAACAGCAGCAGCAACGGCTCTAATTGAGTTTGAATTTTGTCATTTTCTGAACTCTGCAAGCTGGGCTGCAAAAAGCATAAAGCAAAAACAAACTACAGCAGGCAGATATCCTATAAAAGGATAAAGCTTTCTAAGAAGTTGCAAATACTTCTGATGAAATAATATAAGATAAAGTCACATCAGAAAGAACTCTTTACGGCCAAGGAAGACTTTTTGAGTCTAACGGCTATAAAGGACAGCCTGGCAGATAAAGCAGATTGCATATCTCAGCTACAAGACAAACAACTTTGTCAGAAAAGATTAGCTCATGCATATAGAATAGAACTGATATTGCATGGAAATAATGTTACAAAATATTCAGATAATCTATTATAAAATATGCCAAATAGATATTAATTTAGTCACATCACAGAAGACGACAAACTAAATAAGAGCATACAGCAAAACGTCGAACGACCTTCGGAGATCGTCGAACGGCGCATGGAGATCGTCGATCTATCAGACAGATAGTCGAACGATCCAGATAGTCGAACTATCAAAGAAGATAGTCGAACTACCTCGGCAGATAGTCGACCTATCAGAACAGATAGTCGAGCTATCAGATAATCGATCTATCCGGACAGATAGTCGAACTACCAAACAAACACAGATAGTCGACCTATCAAGCAGATAGTCGACCTTTCCCAGAAAACAGATAGTCGACCTATCAACAGATAGTCGAACTATCAAAACAAAACAGATAGTCGATCTATCAACAAATAGTCGAACTATCAGATAGTTGAACTATCCAAGCAGATAGTCGAACTATCAAAGCAACACAGATAGTCGACCTATCAACAGATAGTCGAACTATCAAAGCAAAACAGATAGTCGATCTATCAACAGATAGTCGAACTATCAGATAGTTGAACTATCAGGACAGATAGTCGAACTATCAAAGACAAGCAGATAGTCGACCTATCAACAGATAGTCGAACTATCAAGACAAACAGATAGTCGACCTATCAACAGATAGTCGAGCTATCAACGCAGACATAACGTCGACCAACTGATAGACGATCGTCGATCAGCCGATAGACGATAGTCGAGCGACGTTCGACTATAGTCGAACGAACACACAACTTAACCAAATTCTTATCTGGATAAGCTGGGAACTCTATAGCTAGACACCTGACCTTTGACCATAGATAATTCATGGGTCAAGGGACTAAAAAAGACAAGACTAAACTCAAATCAAACTAGGGTACCAACAGACCATAAATTACTGCAAACAGCAATAACAGGAACACGCAGGTTCCTCAAACATGTGTATTTTCATTCCTAAGTGGACATTCATGGGTTCTTTTCTTGTTATAACGATGACGCACACATGTGCTCACCACCCCTTAAAGTGAATTCGTCCACGAATTCATTTAAGTTTCACCGAAACCAGAAGTCTGATACCAATTTGTAACACCCCTATCCGTCGCATAGCATATAGCAGTAGGTCCGGCCGGGGCCCGACGCCATATACTACGGACAGACCGGTTGGTTACGCGTTGAAACCATTCAACCAATCATGTCGTCCTACACAACACCTAGCGGAAGCAATTTATTAGGTTGCACCAGAAATAAGAACCCAGCCACAACAGCATGAATGTCCACTACAAACTCAGGAATGTATACATACACCAAAAGAGAAATGGCCTTAAGGCCTTACACTGTTCACTTATCAAAAGAAGTGTTTTCATACTTCGGCTCGCAGGCCGGCCATACATGAAAAACGGGAAAGAAACATAAGCAATTAGGCCTTCGAGGGCCGGCACAGCAACAAGGGCTTTAGCCCGCTATTTCCCGCTCTGCTCCGCAGCACCTGCAAGCCATAAACCACCGCCCGGTGGTAAACAATAGCAACGGTCAGCAATGCTGACCAAATTATAATGATCCCGCCCCCACATTCGGGGCGGCAATGCTCTTTCCCTGCACTTTATTAGCTTAGGCAATTATATAAAATATTTGCACTTCACCACAGGCGTAGGCTCGCACGGTCACACACCCCGTGCACTCAGGGCACATTCTCGGCGAACCGGCCAACGTCACGTCAATTCAAGCCATAGACGTTCCCAATCCACCACCGCCTCTTGGACGGTCATCCATATGAGCATTTTGCCTTCCTGGCCTTGGTCACGACAATTTAAGCCATAGACCGCCGAGGACCCTCATCCATGCCAACGGTCCTACCGAACGACATAGACCGAGTACGGTTCCGCCTGACCCGTGCTCACATCGCAACGACAATTTAAGCCATATGCGTAGGCCAAGAATCACCGATTCCCGTTTCCACCATAATGATCACATAACCCGGTTATGTTCACGTTAGCTCCCCGGCCATCGTGTTGGCAAAACACGCTTTTGCTCAGTTTTCCGGGTGCACCTTGGAGTTAATCTCCAAGGTTCCCTGATGCAATCTACCATGTAGAAAACCCGAAAACACCCAAACATCCGGATTCTTGCCCGGTTCAAATGCAATGCAACATCACCGATCCGGACCAACATGTCCGAATAGGCTTCACACACAATGCCTATGTCCGTTTACGCATACGGACTCTACACAAGGGGGACTTCACATATCTACCCCAAGGAACGCTCCAACTCTTCGCTCACTCGCGAGAGAGGGATTCCTATGCAAAGGAAAAGAGGGCTTCACATGCCCAAGGATGAGAAATCGTTACCCTTGCGTTCTTCCGCGGCGCCATGAAAATCTATGCGGATGAAAAGCACCGCAATCTCCTTGCCTCTGCGGATCCGAAGACGGCTCGCGATTTGGAGCTCCGAATCTCCACCGGCCGCCGGAGTTGACCTCCTTCTTCCTCCTCCAAGCTCTCCCTTCTCTCTAGGTTTTAGAGAGAGAGTGCCCAAGTGAAATAAGGGTTTCAAAACCCTATTCCCGGCTAAAACCACCCAGGAGCAGCTCCCCACCGTCGGATCCAAAGCCAAGGAAACGAACGGCCAGGATTAGATCTGATTCCCAAAAACTGGTCCGAACACGGGTTCACACACGGCCGTGTGCCTGGCCGTGTAGCTCATTCGCCGTCTCGACCAAAATTGAAAAACAGCAACACGGCATGTGACACGGCCTGCGACACGCCCGTGTCGCCTGCGAAACGCCCATGTCGGGACCCGTGTCATGCCCCCCGTGTGCAATTTATCAACACTTCGTAGTCAGAGAGGTACACGGCTTGGTGACACGACATCAGACACGCCCGTGTCCAACTAGACACGCCCGTGTTCGCGCCCGTGTCATTACCCGTGTATCCAACCGCACAGCCCAGGTGTGACACGGCCTGGGACACGCCCGTGTCCTAGGCCGTGTTCCACCACACGACCATCGTCGACCTGAACTGGTCGACTACACGGCCCGAGCTCGACACGCCCGACACGGCCTCCGACACGCCCGTGTTGGGGCCCGTGTCACCTGCACCAAAAATCTTATCTTGGACAAAATCGATCCCCGTCACTCCTACAATATTTTGGGGTGTTACAACATCAATCCACTAGTCTTCTCTGTTGAAAAGAAAAAAGAGAAGACAACATCACCTTCCTTCCTCACTGTAAAAAAGGTTTATTAACTCCCTTCAAAAGTTCTTGTGTTGGTTTTTGGGCACCTGATCAAAAGCCTAAAGGGTCGTGAGATCTCCCTGCAAATAGATCTTGTGGTGACAGGTCACCTGAGCAAAAACCTGTGTGGCAGTCACCTGATCAAAAACCTGATAGTGGATTCCTACCAGGGTGGTAGAAGAGTGGATGTACCCAGATTTGGGGAACCACTATAAAATTCTTGTGTTGTCTGTGTGATCATTCTTTCTTTGTTTTGTTGTGCTGTGATAGTGTAGCTTATCCTAATTTTATTTCATTTCTATACTACTACTGTTATCACTAATTTCTCTGATATAATTCAAAAACAGCCAAAAGTTTTAAGTTACTCTATTCAGCCACCTAGAGTAAATCAGGTCTATCCCCTATCTTTCAATTGGTATCAGAGGGGTGTTCCTTTGGTTTCACAAGTTAACACTTGAACAAAAAGATCCTAGATAGATCTGATTTATTTTTCCCTAGTTATTTTGTTTATTTTATATCATGGCACAGAATAAGGATTATAAAAGCACCAGACCTCCAGTTTGCAATCTGGAAGGAAAGAATTAGGCTTTATATGAACTCTATTGATGAAGACATATACAATTCTATTTTGACAGGACCACCAGCTCCAGTGGCTACATCTACTGCAACTTCCAGCACACATGTTGTTCCACCACCTGAGTGGACAGATGCACAAAAGAAGGCCAAGGTAGCAGATGCCAAGTCCATGAACATCTTAACACAAACTATGTCAGCTTACATATTCCAGAAGGTGGCTGAATGCACCTCTGCTAAAGCAATCTAGGACTCTCTCAATCAGATGGTTGCTGGATCTGCTGATGAAAGAAAAGACAGAAGATCTAATCTCATCTCCCAGTATGAGAACTTCAAGAAGGAAGAATCTGAGTCAGTGGGTGATATATAAAGTAGACTCAGCTCAATCATCAATGACCTGAAAACCTTGGACAAGGACATAACCCTAACTGAGATCAATGATAAGATTCTCATGTGCTTCCCTAGCTCATCGGATTCCAGGATCTGGCCAATCAAGGAAGCCATAAGCCTGAATGAGATCTCTACTGAATCTCTATTGGGAAAGCTCAAGTCCTATGATCAGTTGATGAAGACCAGAGAAGCTGCTGAGCAGAAGACTCCCTCATCATTTAAAAGGGAGCAAAACATAGCATTCAAAGCATCTGAAGAAACAGAAGCTCCCTTATCTAGTGAAGAATTTCTGAGTCTCCTAGCCAAAAGATTCTATAAAATGGGCAAGAAGGATTTCAGAAGGAAGTCATCCAGACAGGATGACAAACCAAGGTATGAAAAATACCTACTAAAGAGATTGTGTGTTTTAGATGCAGGAAACCTGGACATATCATTTCAGAGTGTCCAGAGAATAAGAATAAGGAGAAAAAGAAGAGAAAAGGAATCCATAAGGCATTACAGCAAGCCCTCCTCCAACGAGAACAAAAGAAAGGACAAGGGTCTTGTTGCTGAAACCTGGAGTGAAACTGAAGATGAATCTTCATCTTCTAGCTCTAGTGAAGATGAAGAGGAAACAAAAGCAAGAGAAGCTTGCTTGATTGCTATCAATGCATCAGGAAGCCTCTTAGAAGCTGAGCAGTCAGATAGTGAAGAACTTCAATCTGAAGAAGATCAGGTACTGTCTTCTTTTGATTTCAATTCAGATGATTTTATAACTGAATTTAAATCACTATGTATTGATTTGATAAATTTTGAGAAAGAAATTAAACTACTTAGAGATAAGATAACTGAACAAGACAATCTTAAATTTGAAAAAATCAAATTAAAGGATAAACTAACTATTGCTAATGAACAAATCATTTTACTAAAAACTGAATTATGTGAGGCAAAGCAACTTGAGGAATCTCTCAATGGGAGAAGCCTTAAGCTGATCGACATCACAAGCACTGTTAATGCCAGATAAAATTGCAAGCTGGGCTTAGGTGCTTCATCAAGTTTATCCCCTATATTAAAGAAAAATATACTTTCTACACCTATCAAATTCATCTCTGAAAAAGGCAAAGAGAAATTACATGAGAACAAACCAACTGAAATAACCAAGAAATCTAAGAAAAAGAAAAAGAACAAGAAGAATGTAAATAATAACAATGTTCAGCAGATTTTGTCCAACTCAGATCGACGAAATGTGTACAGTTCATCGAACTCAAGTCGACGAACTCCGAACGCAAACTTTTATTATGATTATTCTCTGAACTGTGATCGACAAAATCAATATGGTTCTTCGAGCAGATATCGACGATATTGGGGCACAGAGAATGAATACTTTCATTCTCTGAGCGGAGTTCGACGAACTCATCTCTGTTCGTCGACCTCAGATCGATTAACTTACCAGAATTCGTCGACCCTAGTTCAGAATAACAAAAACTTTAATTCTTATAGATCATTTAATCAACCAAGAGAATATATTAACCCATTCACCCAGTGGATAATTCCATCAAGAAGATATCATCCCCTAGGATATAAAAATCAACTTGAATACTCCTATATTTCTAGTTTTAATTATGAAAAGAAACAAGGACCCAAGGTAACCTGGGTTAAGAATATCTAATCTGTTTAAATGCAGGTGAAAGAATATCCCACCATAGAGGAACAATGGTATCTGGATAATGGATGTTTAAAGCACATGACTTGCAACAAGGACAACCTAATCAACTACAAGTCTAAGCTAGGTCCAAAAGTAATATTTGATGACTCCAACTATGGCCAAACCGAAGGTTATAGGAATGTCAAAATTGGAGTTGTCACCTTCGGGAAGGTAGCATATGTAAGTGGACTGAAGCACAACCTGATATCCATAAGTCAATTATGTGATGAAAGGTTTCAGGTATCATTTGACAAAACTTCCTGTATTATTACTTCAGTAGATAACAAAGTTATGTTAACTGGAACTAGAGTAGGAAATATTTATGTAGTTAACTTTAAGTCTGCTAAATCTTGAATATGTCTATTTAATCAAACAAGCAACAACAATAAACTTTGGCATAAGAGATTAGGACATGTTAATTTGAAAAACATTGCTAAACTCTCTAGGGACAACCTTGTTAGATGATTTTCTTCTTGCCCATACAAGATGGAAAGCCTTTGTAAGGCTTGTCAATTAGGCAAGCAAACTAAAAACAGTTTTAAGTCACTTAATAAGAGTGATTCACCTAGGATTCTATACTTGCTCTATATGGATCTCTTTGGAAACATTGTTGTACAGAGCCTAGGAGAGAAGTCTTATACCTTAGTGATTGTTGATGACTTCTCTAGTTCACTTGGGTGTTCTTCTTAAGAAATAAATCTGATAACTTCAAGATTCTTACAGACTTTCTTAAGAGTATAAGGATTGAGTATTCTACTCCAGTTGCATTGATCAGAAGTGATCATGGTACTTAGTTTGAGTCTCTTCCCATGCAAGAATTCTGTGAGAAGGAAGGTATCATGCACTATTTCTCTGCTCCTAGAACTCCTCAATAAAATGAGGTAGCTGAAAGGAAAAACAGGACCCTAATTGAAGCTGCAAACACATTACTTGCCCCTATCCTTTTGGGTAAAGGCTGTAAGCACAACAAACTATGTACTGAATAAAAGTCTGATTCACAAGCTTAAGGGCAAGACCCCCTATGAAATACTCAAAGGGAAGCAACCTAAAGTAGATTATTTTAGAATTTTTGGTTGTATTTTCTATATTCACAATAACAATAAGAAACACCTTAGAAAGTTTGAAGCCAAAGCTGAAATATGAATTTTTCTTGGATATTCCCAAGTCAGCAAGGTATATAGGGTTTATAATAAATCAACTATGAAAATGGAAGAATCTATATATATTTCTTTTGATGAAACTAACATGTTTTACAAGGAGAAGAATCCTTTTACCAGTGAGACATTACAGGAACCATATCTATGTGAGAAGCTGGATGAGTTGACCCTCACTAATGAGGATATTGCACATCCTTCTCCACATATTGCTGAAGACAGTGAAGATGAATCCACTGAAGTGGATGTTGAACCAACAACAACTACCATAATTCCACAAGTGGAATTAATTCCCCAAGCTGTTGCTGAACCAACTCCTCCTACTGAATTAATCACACTTAAAGATCACCCTATATCTCAAGTGATTGGAGACATATTAGTAGGTGTGCAGACAAGACATCAAATCTACCAGGACATGATGCATGCATGCTTCATATCTCAAACTGAGCCCCAATCCATAAAAGATGATGAGCAAGATACAAATTGGATCATTGCAATGCAAGAGGAGCTCAACTAGTTTGAGAGATGTAGAGTTTGGGATTTAGTTCCAAGACCCAAAGACTACCTAGTCATTAGAACTAAATGGGTAATTAGAAACAAACTAGTTGCTCAAGGTACTATCATCAGGAACAAGACAAGATTAGTGGCTCAAGGCTATAGATAAGAGGAAGGCATTGATTATGATCAGACATTTGCTCCTATTGCAAGGCTTGAAGCAATCAGAATCTTCCATGCTTATATTGTCTATAAGAAGTTCAAAATATATCAAATGGATGTCAAAAGTCATTCTTAAATGGTGAACTTAAAGAAGAGATTTATGTGGAACAACCACCAGGTTTTATCTCTCCTACTCATCCCTCTTATGTTTTTAAATTGCATAAGGCTCTTTATCGTCTAAAGCAAGCTCCAAGAGCTTTGTATGAGACCTTAACTTGCTTTCTCCTAGAGCATAATTTTACTAGAGGCATTATAGATAGGACTTTATTCATTAAGCATCATAAGGATAAAATTTTATTAGTGCAAATTTATGTAGATGACATTATTTTTGGTTCTACTGATTCCAAACTATGCAAGAGATTCTCTGACCTAATGCATTCCAAGTTTGAAATAAGTAGTATGGATGAACTTTCCTACTTCCTTAGTCTCCAAGTGAAGCAATTGCCTGATGGCTTCTTCATATCCCAATCCAAATATGTTAAGGAGCTAATAAAAAGGTTTGGGATGGCTGATGCCTCAGAAAAGAAAATACCCATGGCTATAAATGCTGTGATTGACTCTGATGAACATGGCAAGCCTGTTGATCAAAAACTATATAGGGGCATTGTTGGTTCCCTGTTGTATCTCACAGCAAGTAGGCCAGACATAACGTTTGCTACATGTCTTTGTGCTAGGTTCCAGGTGAACCCTAAAGAATCTCACCTTATTTTTCTTAAAATGATTTTAAGATATATAAAGAGTTGTCCTAGTTTAGGACTCTGGTATCCAACTGAGTCAGAGTTTGAGTTGACTGGATACTCAGATGCTGACTTTTCTGGATGTAGAGTGGACAAGAAAAAACACCTCAGGGATATGCCAGTTCCTTGGTGCTAAACTTGTGTCCTTGTTTTGCAAAAAGCAGACATCTGTGTCTACTTCAACAGTAGAAGTTGAATACATAGCAGCTGGCAGTTGTTGTTCATAGATACCGTGGATTCAGAATCAACTCCTAGATTATGATTTCAACTTAAATAATTCAACCTTACTATGTGATAATACAAGTGCAATTTCCATTACACAGAATCCAGTGCATCATAGTAGAACTAAGCATATAGAAATAAGGCATCATTTCATTAGAGATTGTGCGGACAAAAAAAAATTAATCTTGTCTACATATACACTGATTTAAAAAGAGCAGACATCTTCACCAAACCCTTGGATGAGAGGAACCATCTGTTATTTCTGAATCAGCTAGGTATGATCAATGGAGAAGCTTTTAATTTAATTTCTGTCTATGGTCGAAGAATTGGTCACAGTTCGTCGAACGAAGATCGACGATCTAAGGACAGTTCTTGAGAAATGTGTCGACCTGAGATCGACGAACTCTCTGTGTGAAGTCATTTTCGTCGACCTGAGATCGATGATCTTGCTTTAGAAAACTATTCATCGACTTGAGCACGACGAAAAGTTTTCCCCTCTTTTGACTGAGATCGACGATATCATTTCTTCATGAAATTTTTCGTTGACCAGAGATCGAAGACTTTTTATTTTTCATAGGACAAAGCTCGTCGCTTCATATTCCAAAAACCTTATAATAGGGTTTTTCTTTGAGCTTCATCCCGCGCTTTCAGTTCCCTTGCACTTGATCTTTATTCTCGTTTTGTAGGAAGATAATGGCGATTCCAGCGAGTTCTCTTTCCAGAATGAAATTCGACATAGGTTTTGATATTGATTTTGAATCCTTTCAACACTCGGATTAGATATTCTTGGATATTCTGCAGTTGTTTGAGGATCAGCAGTTGAAGAAATTCATGACTACCAGGATCAAGATAGCAACGACTGAGATTAGAGAATGGGTGTATACTTCAAATACTCCTGACGCCGACTCCATGACCGACACCATCTTTGGACATCAGGTTACTCTAACCCCCACAGTTCTAACTGAAATTTTAGATTTAGTTAATGGTGAAGAGGATATAGAGGTAGAAAGTTCTGATTTTGATGATATGTTAATAAAAATGGGTCATACTGGTGAGAACCCTAACAAGCTTCTCAAGAAACACTTATTTACTGAATATAAGTTTTTGACTGATGTTGTGGTAAAAGTCTTGCTAGACAAGCATACTGCTCATGACTATATTACCAGGCACCAATTTCTGGTCATGTGTGTTGTAATGAATAAGAAAGCAGTAAATTGGGCAAGAATTCTGTTTGATTTAATAAGAAAGAAAAATACAAAGAAGGAAGTTTGTTTTGGAAGGATCTTAGGGATCTTCCTTTAGGAAAAGGCATCTGAATCACTGGTCTCCCAGACCATATTCATCAATGCTTCCAAAAGGCTGACTTGTGCCTTATTTGGAAGATGGGAGAGAACCATCTCTAAGCCATCAAAGGCTTTAACCTCTTCCAAAACCTCTGAGGATACAAGAGCTGTTACGACTAATCCACAACCTCCAAAAGATATTCCCTCCATTCAGATTCCATTACCTCCCTCTCAACAAGAACCTACTCCTCCACATGATTCAATTCCTTCATCAACTCCCCTCCAACAACCCTCCACATCACAAATTCATATTCCAACATCACCTGTCTCTCCAATGCATGAACTAACTCTTATTGCATCTCTTGAGCACATCACACCCCCTTCATCTCCACTACCACATTATCTAATTGACATACCTCTCTCCAACCTCATGTCAACTCCTTCATTTGACTTATTTGCATCATCTTCACAACACAATCATATTCTATCCCCTTCACATACTCCTCCATCTTCACCCATCCATGATGAAATTATGACTGATATCACTCCCATCCCTCCTGTCATTCCATCTCCATCTACTACCATCCATTCCACTGCCTCAACTCAAACATCATCTGAGTTTATACAATTGGATCCTCCTTCCATCTCCCATCTCCTAGAACTCATCACTCCTATCCTCAAAAATCTCATAGTAGAGGCAATTCAACCTCTTGTTGATTCCATTTCCTCTATATCTGCTCTATTTACTGCTTCCCCCTTTGTCCCTTCTTCTTCTAGGGGCTTGGATTCAGGACCCTCTAAAACCAAGCAGGAGGAGATGTAAAATGAAGAAGTTCCAATGCTTTCTCCTCTAGCAGTAGCAACAACAGTAGTTACAGATCTTCTTCCTCCAGTAGCAGCAGAAGTTTTGACAGATATTGTTGATTTTATAGTAAACCTTGATATTGCCATGGCTGATAATATTGATGTAGATATAAGCATTGTTGGTGATTGTATTATAAATCCCACAGTTGATCTAAATTCTTTGCTCCATTCTTTCGATCCAATCTGCAGGATTTACAACAATGCTTTAGCTAGTTTTGGTAATGATTATTCCAAGGCAATTGTTTGTTACTCTGCTTCAGCAAGTCCAACAATTATGAACCAAATAAGAGCAAGTTTTGTGTCCCCAATCCTTTCAGATATTTCAGTAGCTGAGAATATTTTTGTACCATATTCTGTTCCTGAGCAAAAGGCTATATCGCCTCCAACTTATATTATGGATGAAAGTACAATTCCTAATCTGGATGATTTAATTGCTCAAGATATTACACAAGATCCTGAAAATGCTCAGAATGCTCCTGATCAGGCTGGTACAGAGATTGATATTATACAACCAGTAACTCCCAAGAAAGATCAATCTAAGAAAATTGAACAAATTGATGCTTTATATGATAATTCCCCTAGTTCCTCTGATGAACCCAAGACCAAGAAGAAGGTATCTAAGAAAATAAAAGCTATTCCTAAGGCTGTTCCCAAGCCCAGTCCAACTCATGATACACCATATTATATATTAAACAGGATTACACCTTATCCTGGCATGCCTCAATGGATGTGGCTGTCTAAGAATGAGCTGAATGAAAAGAAGAAGAGAAGAATGTACAGATCTCCTCCCAAGCAATTCAGGAAGGACCCTCCTCCTCCTCCATCAGCTGGGGCCTCTGGAAGTGTCACTCACATATCAAATCCAATCACCAAAATGTATCAAAGACATTCTAAGCCAAGTTCAGCAGTGATCAGCAATAATCTTCTAAGAGCTCTCAACCTCCGGCTATAGAGAGGAAAAGTACTTCAATATCTCTTGATGATTCAAAGAAGGACACCAGTCCTTAAAGGCCAGAATCTCCTCCAATTCCATTTGTAGATCCAGAACAAGAAACAACTGCCAAAATGGCCAGATTTCAAGAGTTGGTTGGACTATCCTTGATCAGCAAAGCAAAAGCAGAAGACAAGGACCCATCTCAGTACTCCACCATGTCCTCATACAAAAAAGAAGAGCTCAAAAGGTATGATAAAGCCAACAAATTTTTCAATGTAGATGATTACATGTGTCTCCATCCTGAAGCTGTTGTACCAAGGGCTACTTCTTGTAATATTATTGGAGCATCTAACATGACTATGTCTAAGAAAGAAGCTGCAAACCCCAACAGAGAAATCATATTCAAACAACCATCTGACAAAGCTAAGAAAGAAAAGGCCAAGAAACCTAAGTAACTATTTGTTTAGTTTATTTTTCTGAACTATTCTGTGTTAATCATGAAGCACCTGTTGTACATATCTGCTAGATCTTTTTATTTTCTGCCAAATATTTGTTTTCATGCTTTGTGATTGTATTTCTTTTGTTTGTGTTAGTGACCTCACCAAAATAGAGGGAGATTGTTGGATCCCTAGTTTGGATTTGGGCTAGGTTCACTAATTAAGATGTGTTTGACCCACATTATATAGCTAGGGTCAAGTCTGTTAGTCCTAGAGTTTAGGCTAGTCTTTAGGTTCAATCTTCATGGACCAGCCTGCTGTGGACTTCAGTAGACTCAAGACTTAGAAGAATTCAGAGTTTAGACTTTTAGTTCAAAGTTCTTCGAACTCAGCTCAACAATCGTCGATCGCAGATCGACAAACTCAATATTCATTCTCTGAGTTGAGCTCGACGATATTCGAGCTCAGGTCTACGATCTCTTCCTCAAGACAGATTCTCTACTCGACGAACTTGGAGCTCAGAATTGGCAAGATATTTCCAGAATGAAGATCGCTGAGCTCAGGTCGAAGAACAGGAATTCTCAGCTCGACAAACTTGGAACTCCAGTCGACAAAATCTGCCCAGAGGTCGACGAATTATGACCCAAGTCAGATTGAGAAGTTTTACTTTTTTCTTTCCCCAATTTATTATATTATTTAGCTGTAATTCTCTGAGTAATTAATGCTCATATTCTCAAGAATATAGTCATTCTTGGCAACATTAATTATGGATTTCATCAGAGTTAATTACTTGCTTATTTTAATAGGATAGTTTGGGAAAATCATTAAAGAAGATATTCCAGCAGTTTCATTCTCTAGAATCAGTCAGCAATTAATGCTTGGAATTCAAATTCAAAAGAGAATTGGATAGCAGAATATAAAAGAGAATTTCTTCAGACGGCTCTCTAGACTGAGTACTTAAAACACACAGAAAAGAACACCAGAACACAAGTGTGATACAGAGAAGAGAAACAGAACATACAGAAGAATATCTGCTTCTTCTCTGTGTAGAAAATAATCAGTTTTCTCCTTGATCTTACAGAAGACTGAAGAAGAACATCAATCATATATCAAGAGTCTTCTTCAACTTCTACACCAGGAATCTTTAAGGACAACAACTCTTAAATTAGTCTGCTAGTTCCTGGATCTCATCAAGATAAGGCTGAAGACCTACACCCTGAGCAAAGCTCCTATCTTCCTGAACTATTCAACATTTCAGGGGGAGCTTTGACAACAACAATCCACTAGTCTTATCTGTTGTAAAGAAGAAAGATAAGACAACATTACCTTCCTTCCTCACTGTAAAAAGGGTTTATTAAATCCCTTCAAAAGTTTTTGTGTTGGTTTTTGGGCACCTGATCAAAAGCCTAAAGGGTTGTGATCTCCCTGCAAATAGATCTTGTGGTGACAGGGCACCTGAGCAAAAACCTATGGTAGCAGCCACTTGATCAAAAACCTGATAGTGGATTCCTACCAGGGTGGTAGAAGAGTGGATGTATCCATATTTAGGGAACAATTATAAAATTCTTGTGTTGTCTGTGTGATCATTCTTTCTTTATTTTGCTGTGCTGTGATAGTGTAGCTTAGCCTAGTTTTTATTTAATTTCTATACTACTACTGTTATCACTAATTTCTCTGGTATAATTCAAAAATAGACAAAAGTTTTAAGTTACTCTATTCACCCCCCCCCCCCTCTAGAGTAAATCAAGTCTATCCCCTATCTTTTATCTCGGCACCTCTACCGGAACCAGTTCTTTCCACAACTGCTCCTATTGAGCCGTCACTTTCTCTCTACACTGATTCTTTGCCCTTGGAGCCTTTTGTGCCTGTTGCTCCATCACTTTCTCTGGAGCCTTTTGTGCCTGTTCCAGGGCCTGTTCTTTCTTTTGGCAGTATGTTACCTCCTCTGGTCAATAGTGACCTTGATCTTCCCATTGCCCTGCGGAAGGGTGTTCGACAATGTACTAAGCATCCTATTGATGTTGTTGTCTCATATGTTTAGATTTCCCAGAATAGCAAGCAGTTTGCTCTTGCTATCTCTTCTACTGTCATCCCAACAATGTATCAAGATGCCCTTGCTAGTCCTCAGTGGAAAGCTGCTATGGATGAAGAAATGAACACGCTAACTGCGAGAGGGACTTGGACTCTTGTCCCCCCACATTTGGGCATTGATGTGGTTGGTTGTAGGTGGGTCTTTGTGGTTAAATATCTTCTCGATGGCTCCGTTGATCGCTATAAGGCATGGCTTGTTTCCAAAGGGTTTACTCAGACATATGAGGTGGACTTCTTTGATACATTTTCTCATGTTGCCCGCATTAGCACTATATGTGTTCTCTTCTCTATCGTTGTTAATCGAGAATGGGTGATATCTCAATTAGATGTAAAGAATGCCTTCCTCTATGGAGATTTGCATGAGGTAGTTTACATGGAGCAACCTCCAAGGTATGTTGCTCAGGGGGAGTCTTAGGTATACAAACTTTGGAAGGCAATGAAAGTGAGGATAGATACAACTCTAGAGGGGGGGGGGGTGAATAGAGTATTCAAAAATATGACAATCTACTCAACTCACTTAGAGTTAATTTGCGGAATAAGTATATAGATATATGGAACCCTAGAGCCTAACACAAAGTGAGGTGCACAAGAGAAAGCTAACTGTAATTACAGTTTAAGCTTTAGTCCTAACACAGCAACTAGCAGTCCTAGTTAATTCTACTCACAGCCACAGTGCAGTAATTAAAATAAGCAACACAGACAATACAAGAAGATTTATAGTGGTTCCCTCTCAATAGGTACATCCACTCTTCTACCACCCTAGTAGGAATCCACTACAGGTTTTTGTTCAGGTGCCCTGCCACCAACTGATCTGATTCAGGTAGATCAAGTAAACCTTTTGAGCTTTTGATCAGGAGCTCAAAATCCAACACAGGTTTTTGCTAAGGTGCCCTGCCACCAAGGTTCACTTTTAAAGGGAGTAATAACCCTTTGTATAGGAGGTTGAGAGAGTTAGAATGTCTTTTCTATTATTAAACAGAATTAGAGAAGCTAGTGGATTGCACTGAGCTATAGAAAGCTCTGAAGGAATCAAAGCTCCCCCTGGCTTAGAGAATATCCAGGAAGAAGCCTTGCTTCAGGGTGCAGGATCTCTTCAGAACTCTTGACAAAGAAGATCTGTTGTCTTGAAGTTCTTGAAGGAGCAGCTTGAAGAAGACTCTTGATGTGGAATGGTTGTTCTTCTTCAACAACTTTTCTTTCTTCTTCTTCTTCTTGAAGCTCTGAGTATGAATGTTCCTGTAAGCAGGAGGAACTCAGGTTTGAAGAAGAGAGTTGTTCTACACTTGTTCTTATTGTTGAAACTATGTATCTGAATATCTGTATATCTCTATTAACTGTATATCTATATCTTTCAATAGCTCTTTATATATCAGCCTTTGTAGCGGCTTCTAACTTTCTCTTGATTTGAATCTTGTCTTCTTCTGAGATATGCAATCTAGGCTGTAAATAACACAAAACAAATAGCCTGCAAAAGGACATCCTATAAAGAGATAAAACTTTCTTAGAAGCTGCTTATCCATTCTGCAAGTCCAAAAGATATTAGAGAAAGTCACATCAAAAACAAACTCTTTACGGCCAGAGAAAGACATATGTGTCTAACGGCTATAAAGGACAGCATGGCTGATAAAGCACACAGATTTGTCAACTAATAGGACAAAAGACTTTGTCAGATAGAACTTGACTTATGCATAAAGAATGAGGCAAAGATTGCCTTGATATGTAAGCATAAAATCAATGAAATAATCTTTAATAAAATAAGCCAGATAAATGAGAAATAATTCATAGAATAGAAAGAATACAATATCACTAAATGGCGACAAAAAAATAGTCGAACGAATCACGATGATCGTCGAACTATCAGAGAAGATCGTAGACCTATCAGAACAGATAGTCGACTTACAAGAAATCTGTCTTGACAGAAGAAGTCGAGCAGGACTCGGCGATCGATGATACTGAGACCACAGATCGTCGAGCTTAACAGAGATGAACTAACTCAGAGATAGTCGATCTGCTATCTGACGATAGTCGATCAACTGATAGACGATAGTCGATCAACTGATAGACGATAGTCGAGCGGCGTTTGACCATAGTTGAACTAAAAACACTTAACCAGATTTTTATCTGGATAAACAACAACTCTACACAACTGATGGAATCTAACCTAAATCTAACCTTTGACCATAGATAAATATTGGGTCAAGAAACTAATTGAGAAGACTTAACTCAAATCCAAACTAGGGTACCAACATGCAATTTATGGCTTAAAGTAGAGTCCACGAGCTTGGTTTTGACAAGTTTAGTAGATTTGTTTCTCTTATTAGATTCAATCAAAACTCTGCTGATCATTCTATGTTTATACGCAAGACTACTAAAGGCCTTGTAGTTCTTGCTGTCTATGTTGATGATATTCTTTTGACTAGGGATGATAAAGAAGGCATTGATCTAGCCAAATGACATCTTTGACAACATTTTATTATTAAGGATATGGGAACTCCGAAGTACTTTCTGGGAATTGAGATTTCATGAAAGAGGAACTCGGTGGCTCTTTCACAGCGAAAGTATGTGCTAGATCTCTTAAAAGAAACCAGTCTTCTTGGCACGAAACCTGCTCATTGCTCGATGGCGATTGGAGATGATAAAGGGTCGACTGATGATTCTCCTCTTCTTCCAGATTTCATTATATACAAGCGACTTGTAGACAAACTCATATATCAGACTGTTACTAGATCAGATATTTGTTATGCAGTTGGGAATGTCAGTAAGTTTATGCAGAATCCTAGAGAGTGTCATATTCGGTCTGTCATAAAGATTCTAGAGTATGTGAAAGGGTCTCTAGGAAAGGGCTTGTTGTTTTAGAAGAATGGTCACCTAAAGATTGAAGCATATTCGGATGCCAGCTATGTTGATAACAAGGAAGATAGAAAGTCTACATCAGGCTTTTGCACCTTTGTAGAAGGAAACCTTGTTAGCTGGAAAAGCAAGAAGCATGTAGTGGTTTCAAGGTCAAGTGCTGAAGCAGAGTATAGGAGCATGACCTCAACTACCTGTGAGTTGAAATGGCTACAAGTACTTATGCTTGACTTGGGAGAAGTCTACGGTCATCCTATTCTTATGTTCTGTGATAACAAAGCTGTCATTTATATATCAAAGAATCCTGTCTTTCTTGAGAGGACAAAGCACATTGAGGTGGATTGTCATTTCATTAGAGAAGAGGTATTGAAGAATCAGATCTATACTCCCTTCGTTACTTCTGATAAAGAACTGTCAGACATCTTCACAAAATCTGCTTCCGCTTCCGATGTTTGTAGCAAGCTGGGCATGGTTGATATATATGCTCCAACATGAGGGGGAGTGTTAGATATTGGTAGTTTGACACTCTAGTTGAGGGATTATGAGTTCGGGTGGTCTGGCAGTTAGTCCTGGCGGCAGGCGGTCTGTTTGTCTGGCGGGTTGGTGCAGTGGTCTGGCAGTGGTCCTCTACTGGCGGTCTTGTGATTAGCTGTAACTGTGGCCTGGTGGTAACCCGCAGTTGCGGTCTGGCGGCTTGCCGCAGCAGCGATCTGATGGATAGCCGCAACTGCGGTCTGGTGGCAACCTGTAGTTGCGAACAGGTGACAACTCGCAGCAACGGTCTGATGTTTAGTCGCAACTGCGGCCTAGTGGAAACCCGCAGTTGCAGTCTGGCAGCTTGCCCAGCGGTCTTCCCTAGCGGACTGGCGGTTTCCCTTGGTGTTGTTGGGTGGTTTGTTATTCTTTTGTATAGTGTGCGGTTTGACATTGTCAAACTGCATAAGCCGCATGAATTATATTTATTCCCACGTTGTTTGTGTGTTCTCTTTCCTCCCCCAGTTTCTATAAATAAGGAGGCATATCAATGTAATAATGATCTTTTTGGAGCAATAAAGTTTGCGGTTTATTTAGCTTTTTGTCCATTTCTTACAGTATCCATAAAATTTCTCAAGTAAATAAATTATAGTGTTCTACATGAACTAGGGCAAGATTTGCAAAAAATATAAATTGACTTAAAAAAATTCCAATTGCCCTAAAATCTTTACCAGGGATCATTTCTAACAAGGTTGCATCACTGTAAATTTTTTGAATTATTTCATCCAATCAGTCATATTAATTTCATTAATGTCGGCATGTTACAGGTATTAAATTTATCTTCAAAACTTAAGAAAAATATGCTCCAAAAATTTTACAAAAATTTTAAGCTCTCCTTGATGATTTCATACTAACATGTTTTAATTTTCAAATCATTTGGGTGAGAATTGACAGAGGTATTGCAAAAAATTTTATATGTGACACAATAATTTCTTAATCTCTATAGTTTGATTCCTCTTCATTTTGAACTTTAATTGACATAAATTTTTTACCAGAGGTCATTGTATCATGGTTAGATCTCAATAAAAATTAGGGGTTTTATTTCAACCAAAAAGTTGTTTTAATTTCATTAATTTTATAATATGCCAATTATTAAATAAAACTTTAAACATAGAAAATTGTGCTCCAAATATTCTACAAACTTTTGGAGATCTTCCTGAGATGGTTATACTATCATGCATTAATTTTCAAGTTATTTAGGTAATTTTCTAGAGAGTATTATTAGATCTAAGTTTTTGCTATTAGAACCCAAACATGCACCTTTCTAGGTCAAAACAACAAGGGTGCCAAATACTACAAATACATATTACAAATGTGCCAATATGTTTTAACACAGACCATGTATAGTATCTATGGATGAGGCCCTAAAAAATTCTCGCACTTTATAAGTTGATTTAACTCATTTAATTTTGCTAATATCATTATGTAACACTTATTAAATAAACCTTTAAACTTAGGAAAATTGTGCTTCAAAAATTCTACAATTTTTGGTGCTCTTCCTAGGATTGTTTACAAACATTTTTTGATTTTCAAGTCATTTGAGCAAAGGTGTATGGGATTTTCATCATGCATGTTTTCAATATTATGTGTAACATAACCATAGCACTATAGAGCACCTTTTAAAATTTTAAGCAAAAAGTACTTAAATTATCTCCAATTATGTCCCAATTTTTACCAATAGACATGCTTGACATAACATGCATGCCACTAAAAATTGAGTCACATTTACCAAGAAAAACTTCATATATATAACAATCTACTAAAATGAAATTATTCACAAAATCATTGGAAAATCTATTCCAAAAATTATGAAATTTGGTGGGGGTGTTGATAACATAAACAAGTATATGTGTACAAAATTTCATCAACATCAGTAATATTCTAAGAATACACAAAACATTGAGATCCCAAAATTTGTGATACAATATTTTCAAAATGCAATCTAGAGAGATACAGCGCACCAAATATTTTATAACACCTTATTCAAGAAAGGTCTATCTAAAGGCTATAACTTTAATGTTAAGATCTAAGTCCATATATGTGAGTAGCATGCCTAAAAATTGGATTGAACTTGACTGAGTAAATGTGACTGATTTGATTTTGGGCTGCAGATAGTAGATTTGCACGAATCTGGAAGCATATATGATAATTACAGATAATCTTCTTCCTCCAGCCAATGGTCACAATTTGCCCAACTTGGAGCATCATTTTTGGTCTCCCAACAACAATCTAAGATTTATCAAGGTCGGAAAACACTGCCGTCACCTTCCTCTTGTCAAAAGCTATCGATGGGTGGTGGCCCGATGACTTGGGGTGGCCGGAATAGTAAATGTGGGCATGGAATTACATCGAAATATCTTCATGGAATGTGTAACACCCCCATCCGTCACGTAGAATATAACAGAAGATCTGGCCGGGGCTCCACGCCATATTCCACAGACAGTAAATGGAGTTACACATTGATCCCAAATCATTTATGTATCCTAACTTAGAGTTGCATTATAGCTGAAGCATTAAGAGTAAAAAGAACCCAAATACAAGAATGTCCACTAAAACACAATAGGAATGATAACCAAAATACACAAAGAGTTTGGCGTTAAGGCCTTACAAATGGTTCCAATCAATTAAAGTGATTTACATACATCAGCACACAGGCCGACAACACATGAAAACAGTAAATAAGCTTCGCTTAGCCTTCGAGGGCCGGCATAGCACAAAGGGCTTCAGCCCGCTTCTTTCTACTTGGCTCCCCAGCACCTGTATAGTAACAATCCACAATGATGTTGCAAACAAGGCAACGGTCAGCTTTTGCTGACCAAATAATAACGACCCAGTCCTTTACTCAATGAGGTGGTTCTCCTTCCCTACAAGTAAACAACATGAATATATATTGGCTTCAGAACATGCAACTTAAGCACAATTCATCACATACATAGGCACAGTCGACCACACAGCCCGTGCACTTAGGGAACATTAATCGGCGTACTGGAAACCCAGTCCCACCACCATCCCCAGTCCTAGACTGATGGTTCAACATTGAGCATTATTAGTCTTTTCGACCCATAGCCTTAGACTCTCTTCTTCCTACATTACGAAAAAGTCAAAGGCGCTCTATTTACTTTAGATACATGCCAGTGACCCACTCCAAGTCGAATGCCATATGGTGGGTACAGGTTTGCCACAACCCGTTGCTTAAACCATCAGGCTTGCAAGCCACGACGCGGGTCAGCCTCTCTTTGTCCATTCATACAATACATAATTACGTTATGTTTCAAAATTGGCTCTCACGGCCACCATAACTTGGCAATTTAAGCCCACAACCAAACATATTGCCCCTAGTATCCAAGGGACAGGCCTCACAAATAGCTCACTGGGAGCTACCGTCGGCGATAGCACTACCGCCGCGCGGTAGGGGACAGAAAATGATTTCTTCCCCAAACTTGGGTGTTTTCTTGGAGACCAACTCCAGTACTCTCATTACAGCAACCTGCACACCCCTCGACTCCGTAAACTACACATTAAATCGCGGAGTCTTCTCCGGCACATAAAACAATACATCACCAATTCAGACCAACCTGTCTGAATGAGCTTCACACATCATGTTTATTCCGTACTTTGATTTTGAATTCTACATGCAAGTATCTCACATGGATATCATCAATCAACCTGTTGGAAATCCCTTTGCTCTCCACTAATTAATGGGGGACTTCATAAAAATATGCAAAAATGAGAACTTCACATATTAAAGGAGGAAGATCGCTACCCTTGAAGTTCGTTTCGACGTTATAGATGAGAAACTAACCGGATGAAAACGACCGCAATGGACTCACCTTTGCGGATCTGAACTTGGCTCGTGACTCGGAGCTCCGAAGCTCCAAAAATGGCGAAATCTCCTTCTTCCTCTTCCTTTTCTCTCCCCTCTCGTTAACTCCTTAGAAAGAGAAATACCTTGTTTAGAATGAGGAAGACTCATCCCAAGGACTTAAACCAACATAAGCACTGCACAATGTCAGATTGTTGATGAATGGTCCTGATTCAAAATGGTTCCTGTTCAGAGCTCTATCGCTGCGCGGTAATAATCTATCGTCGTGCAGGACCTCAGACGATTTCTTATTCAGCAAGCACACTGTTCAAACTCTCCATACATACGCTGACACGTAGCCACGCTGACACATGGCCACATCGTAACTGTTATGCTGCCACCCCGCGGTACCATACTACGGCCGAGCGGTAGGTGACTCAGTGTGTCATTACACCACCTACAACGAAAGGTTCACTATCGCTAACGGTAACCTTACCGCCGGGCGGCAGATCACCGAGAGCTATGGTAATTAAATAGGTTATACTACCACCGATAATAGCTCTACTTCCGGGGAATATCTCTTAGAGAGACATTTCTGGTTAACTCTGGGGCGTTACAATTCTCCGCCTCTTAAAGAAAGTTCATCCTAAACTTATAGAACGAAAGAAAATTGCAGAATACGAGGAAAAAAACTCTAATTGTACCTTAGCGGAGTAGCTCGGGAAACTCCTCAAGCATAGAACGCTCCTGTTCCCAAGAGAGCTCTTCACGTTCGTATTTGTCCCAACGAACTTTGACCATTCAGATCATTTTGTTTCGTAGTTGTTTAACTTCAGTGTCCTCGATGCGAATAGGCTTGAACTTAGTCTTTAACCCTGCATCGATCGGCACTTGATCAGCGACGACCACCTAAGTCGGCTCTTTCAATGACTTCCTCAACATTAATATGCGGAACACATCGTGCAAGCCGCTCAACTCCATCAAAAGAGCGAGCTGATAGGCAGCTTCACCACCGTGCTCCAAGATCTTAAACAGTCCAAGGTACCCCGAACTCAGCTTTTTCAAGCGTCGGATCCTTGATACACCCTGGAATGGTTGATCTTTAGATAAACCCAGATGCCCACGACGAACTCGATATTTCGGTGCTTGACGTTATAGTATTTGGACTGCCTATCCTGAGCGATCAACAATCGCTCCTGGATTGTTCGTATGTTTGAAGTAACATCTTCAACTTCCTTTCGCTTAAACAATGTAGTTTCTCCTGTCACCGCCCAAGCCAAGGGGGTACAACACTTTCTACCATAAAGGGCCTCGAAGGGCATCATTTGAATACTTGCCTAGTAGCTGTTGTTGTAAGTGAACTCAACCATAAAGAGATGATACTCCCACCATTTTTCGAAATCCAAGGTGCACATGCAGAGCATATCCTCCATTGACTTATTAGTCCTTTCGGTCTGTCCATCAGTTTGAGAATGGAAGGTTGTACTGAACTTCAACTTGGTCCCCAATAGTTGGTGGATTAGCCTCCAATCATTTGAAGTGAAATGCCCATCACGGTCGCTCACAATGCTACGGGGCAAACCATGCAATCGTACTATGTTATCTACATAGAGCTTTGCCTGCTTTTCCACTGAATTATCTTTTCAGTTTGGAATCAAGTGAGATAGCTTCGTCAAACTGTCTACGATTACCCTGATGGCATCATTACCATACTGCGATCTCGATAATCCTTGCACGAAATCCATCAATATTTCATCGAACTTCCATTACGGAATTGGTGATGACTTTAGGAATCCTCCTGGTTTTTGACATTCGCCCTTCACTAGTGCGCAAGTATGACACTTCAGTACGTAGTGAGCTATATCTTTCTTCAAATCTGGCCACCAGAATAGCATCTTTATGTCTTTATACATTTTTGTGCTCCCTGGGTGATCGAGTTTATGGTAAAATGAGCCTCATATATCAACTCCTCCTGTAAGGTGCCAAACTTTGGGACGCACAAACATCCGTCTTTCCGTAAAATACCATCTTTATAAAAAAAACTCAGCATTAGGCCCATCCACAGTCTCCGCTATGTAGCGCTACATGCTTTCATCAAACTCCAACGCCTATCGAATCCTATCCACGAGGTCATATTGCACCTCTGTCTAGTTCAAACATGCCTCTACGTCCGTCCTCCCATCAACACAAGAGATGTCGAAATCCTCCAACTCACGAATCAGACATTCATCATGCATCTGTAACCAATTTGCTCGTGTTGGATCCTTGCAACTCAGCGCATCTGCGACTACATTTCCTATGTCGGGAATATAGTGTATCTTGAAGGTATAGTCCCCGAGGAACTTCATCCACCTCCGTTGTCGCATGTTCAAGTCCTTCTGATCTATCAGATACTTTAGACTCTTATGGTCTATAAAGATATCGATCTTCACACCATATAAGTTGTGTCACCACAACTTAAGAGTGAATATCACGACCGTTAATTCCAAGTCATGGACCAGATAATTCCTCTAATGCACTTTCAGTTGATGAGAGTCATAGGCTATAACCTTCTCAAACTGCTGAAGAACGTAGCCTAAGCCATTCCTTGAGGCATCGATATAGATCTCAAAACCGTCCGCGCTACATGACGAGCACAAAATAAGTATCGTGGTCAGACGACCCTTCAACTCCTCAAATTCTTGCGTGCACTCTGACGTCCAAGCAAACTTCTGATCCTTCCTTATCAACGTAGTGAGAGGTAGAGCTAATTGCAAAAAGTTCTCTACAAAGCGCATATAGTGGCCAACAAGTCCAAGAAAGCTCATGAATTTCGCCACAATAGTCAACATAGGCCACTCCCGTATTACAACTATCTTCTCTAGATCCATTGCAATACCCTCTCCAAAAACTACATGAACAAGAAAAGTCACTGAAGATAACCAAAACTCACACTTAGAGAACTTGTCATATAGTTGATTCCTTCTCAGGGAATACAGAATCAATCTCAAATGATTCGCATGATCTTCTTCTGACTAAGAGTATACCAGTATGTTGTCAATAAAGACAATCACAAACAGGTGTAAATACTCTCTAAAGGTCCCGTGCATCAAGTCCATAAATATTGATGGCGCATTAGTGAGCCCAAAAGACATCACAGTAAATTCATAATTTCTATAACATGTGCCAAATACTATTTTTGGAATATTGCTTTCCCTGATCCTCAACTGATAATAACAAGACTTTAAATCGAACTTTGAATAGATAGTTTATCCAGCCAGCTGATAAAACAAATAATCGATTCTCTAAATCAGATACTTGTTCTTCTCCGTCAGCTTGTTTAACTCACGATAGTCAATGCATAGACACAAGCTTCCATCCTTCTTCTTCACAAAGAGGATCGATGCACTCCAAGGTGACATACTTTGACGTATATAGCCTTGCTCTAGCAACTCATACGACTAAACCTTCAGTTCTGCGATCTCTTTTAGCCCCATACGGTATGGTGTGCGTTACACAGGTTTCGCACCTGATAATAACTCAATCGTGAAGTCAATCTCTTGCTGGGGTGGAATCCTAGGGAGATTGTTAGGAAAAATATTCGCAAATTCCGACATAATAGGAACGTCACCCAAACTGGACTTCGGCTCTACAACCACCACTAGTGTAAAGAATAACTCCGCGCCCTTCCGAACCGCCTTGAATACTTGGAGAGCAGTTATCAAAATGTTGCTCAATCCTCGCATAGCAAATTTAGTCTCGCGTTCGGTATTCTGTCCCTGTGTGACTTACTTTGTGTTGCAATCAATGCAGGCACGCTGCTCCTAAAGCTAGTCCATGCCAAAGATTATATCGAACTCAGAAATCGACAGTAGAGATGCTTCTAATTCAAAGTCATGATTTTATATCTATACCTGAACACAACAAGACTTATCCACATACATTTGTTAGGTAGTAATATATCCAATCTATCTTTTGTCACAAAAGAAGATACTCTGATATGCAACACAAAGTCCTCAGATAGAAAGGAGTGAGAAGCTCCTATATCAAACTATGCTCTTGCCGGATAGTCCAAGATTAGGAAAAAGCCTAATATAAATAAGTTATACACAAGCAATGCCCAAGGTAACAAGTATATAAAGCAATAAAAGCTATATACTAAACCGTACTTATCACCACATCATTTTGCTTTATGGCCTCCTACTGGCAAAGATTGTACACTCTGGGTTGCGCTTGAGTATAATGGGATACGGTCGACTCCGCTGCCTTACCTGTATAACCCATAATTCATCTAGATCAGATGCGACCGATGATGTACTAGAGGTTCTCGCCCACTTAGGACGAGGGGGGAGAGATCCTAGCACCCTGGGGGGAGTGCAGCCCGCCAGGAGCAAGATTCAGGCACTCTGGGGCAAGTGTATCCCCTCAAGGACGAGATCCAGGCACCCTGGGGCGAGTGTAGCCCCCTAGGGGCGAGATCCAGGCACCCTGGAGTGAGTGCAACCCCCTATGGGAAAGATCCAGGCACCCTCGGGAGAGTACAACCCCCTAGGGGAAAGATCCAGGAACCCTGGGGCGAGTGCAGCCCCCTAAGGGCAAGATTCAGGTACCCATGGGTGATTATAGCCACCTAGGGGAGAGATAGAGACACAGGACAAGTGGCGAGTCCCATTTTCATCGGGCACTCGCCAACTCCAGGATACCTCTTTAGGTATGCTAATATCCTCTCCAAACAATGAAGTTATGTTATTGATAGACAGTTTTGGGCAGCATTTTATAAAACCAAAAGGCGAGATTCCGCTATTTGCAGACCAAACTTGGAAAACTATAAATAGACCCCCATGGTCACCTTGGTGAGGGGACTGCTTCTTCTTTCTCCCCCCCCCCCCCCACCAAGGCTGACTCTAGTTGGCGAGTGCTCTCAAGGCCCACCAAGGTTCCCATCTCAACATTTGTTAGGGAGGGAAAGCTCTCTTTGATCTTTCAGGTGTGTGGCAGGACCTCCTCGTTGCGGATCGGGGTCTGTATCTTAGTTTCAAGCAGCTGGCCAGGTGCTCTCTCTTGAGATAAGTAGGTATAAGTTAATCCCCTTCGGTCTGAACTCCACAAGAAGCCAATTTTGGCTTCAATATTTTTGGTGCAGTGAGCGTAGACCGTAACATACACAAGAAAATCCTGAGCGAGTATCATGGATAGAAGCAAGGGGCAGAGAGGCGAGTCTGGCTAGGCGAGTACTGGAAGAGATGACCTCCAGTCAGGCATGTTCTGACTTAGGAAATTTTTGGCTCAATCAACCCGAAGGTACCCACCCGCTCCTGTTCTACTCTTATGGGCTATACTTGTCCTGAGCCAAGAGAGTGCCCCTCGGTCTGTATCAGGTGAGTGCTCCTCAGCTTGTGCCAGGCAAATTAGCCTCAACCTATGTTAGGCGAGTGCTAGGAGAGTATCAGGCGAGTGTCTGTGTCAGGCGAGTCCCAGGCAAGTGTCATGCGAGTGCCAAGAAAGTGCCCCTTAGCCTGTGTCAGGCGAGTGTCAGGCGAGTGTTAGGCGAGTTGCAGGCAAGTGCCAGGCGAGTGTCCCTCAGCCCGTGTATGGCGATTGCCAGGTGAGTGCCTGACGAGTGCCCCTCGGCTCATGTCAGGCGAGTGCCAGGCAAGTCCCCCTCTGTCTGCTCCAGGCAAGTGTTAGGCGGGTGCTCAAGGTGTCAGGCAAGAGCTCCTGAGGCGGGTGTTGAGGAAGGGTTTAAGGTCTCATCAAGCTAAAATGTTGTCATACTTGGTGTGTGCTAGGACCCACAGGTACTTAGGTAAAACCTGCAAGTTACAAAATAATCCTTTTTCATTTTACGAGTTATCTTCTCACAAGAGTATGATAGTCAAGAATTTCAGGTGGGGCGAGGAGATATGCAAGCATGGGTCACCCCTGGCGATAGTCACAGACAATAGGCTGCAATTCGCAAGCTACGAGTTGGTCAGCTTCTGTGATTAATGGGGCATCAACTTCTACCTCGTATCGGTCCATCACCTAAGAATTAATGGGCAAGTAGAAGCGACAAATTGTGTGATTGTGAACATGTTAAGCAAAAAGATGGAGAACCTGAACGGTAAATGGGTGGGACGGCTCCCTCCGGTCCTCTGGGCCTTGAGGACTTCCCCCAACAAGGCCACATGGGATACCCCTTTCAAACTTTCTCATTACTGTGAGGCCATTCTGCCGGTGGAGTTTGAGGTCGAGTCGCCGTGGGTGGTTGCTGCCGAAGAAGGAGATGAAGATTGGAGGATAGAAAACAAAGGTAAGCTATGGCTCTCATTGGACCTAGAAGAGGAACGCTACAATTTGGCCGCCGCTAGGTAAGAGGAAATCATGTGGCAGATGGCCAGGTACTTCAGCAAACATGTCAGAGTTAGGCAGTTCATAGAAGAGGATCTAGTGTTAAAGAAAGTAGATGCAACAGGGATATCAACAGCTGTGGGAAAACTCAATCCGAATTGGGAAGGTCCCTGCATTGCTGAGGAAGCACTGAAGTCGGGAGGATAACGCCACCAAAATTTGAAGAGGAGTCCCTAAGTCACACCTGGAGCAGTGATGATTTCAAACATTTTTATCCCCGAACCTTGTAAATAAAAGATTCTTGCTTATTGGTTCTCTTTTTTCAAAATATCTTGTGGGCGAACTATGTATCTGGCTAATGGTAGATTAAGATGTTGGCCTTGAGCAGATCCCGCTGACCAGGCTCCCACTAGCTGGCATGGATGTAAGTCACTCTATGGTAGATTGAGATGTTGACCCCGAGCAAATCCCGTTGACCAGGATCCTACTAGCTAGCATGACTAAAAGTCGCTCGGTGGTAGATTGCGATGTTGACACTGAGCAGATCCCACTAACTAGGCTACCACTAGCTGGAAGGACAGGAAGTTACTCGATGTTAGATTGAGATGTTAAACTCGAGCATATGCCGCAGACCAGGCTCCCACTAACTGGCAGGGTTGGAAGTCACTCGGTGGCAGATTGAGATGTTGACCCCGAGCAGATCCCGCTGACCAGGCTTTCACTAGCTGGCTGGGCTGGAAGTCACTCGGTGGTAGATTAAGATGTTGACCCTGAGCAGATCCAGTTGACCAGGCTCCCACTAGCTAGCAGGGCTGGAAGTCACTCGGTGGTAGAATAAGGCGTTGACCCCGAGTAGATCCCGCTGACCAGGCTCCCAATAGCTGGTAGGGTTGGAAGTCACTCAGAGATAGATTGAGATGTTGACCCCGAGTAGATCCAGATGACCAGGCTCTCACTAGTTGGTAGGGTTGGAAGTCACTCGGTGGTAGATTCAGATGTTGACCCTGAGCAGATCCCGCTGACCGGGCTCACACTAGCTGGCAGGGCTGGAAGTCACTAGGTGGTAGATTGGGATGTTAGCCCTGAGCAGATCCCACTGACCAGGCTCCTACTAGCTCGCAATGCTGGAAGTCACTCGGTGATAGATTAGGATGTTGGCCCCGAGCAGATCCCGCTGACCAGGCTCCCACTCGCTGGTAGGGCTGGAAGTCACTCGGTGGCAGATTGAGATGTTGGCCCTGAGCAGATCACGTTGACCAAGCTCCCACTAGCTTGCAGGGTTGGAAGTCATCAGTGGCAGATTGAGATGTTGACCCCGAGCAGATCCCACTAACCATGCTCCCACTAGCTGGCAGGGATGGAAGTCACTCGATGGCAGATTAAGATGTTGACCCCGAGCATATCCCGCTGACTAGGCTCCCATAAGCTGGCAGGGCTAGAAGTTACTCGGTGGCAGATGGAGATGTTGGCCCCGATAAGATCTCGTTGACTAGGCTCCCACTAGCTGGCAGAGCTAGAAGTCACTTGGTGGTAGATTGAGATATTGACCCCGAGCAGATCCGGAAGACCAGGCTCCCACTAGTTGGCAGGGCTGGAAGTCACTTGGTGGAAGATTGAGATGTTGGCCTCGAGCAGATCCCACTGACCAGGCTCCCACTAGCTGGCAGGGCTGTAAGTCACTCTATGGTAGATTGAGATGTTGACCCCGAGCAGATCCCATTGACCAGAATCCTACTAGCTGGCAGGACTGAAAGTCACTCGGCGGTAGATTGTGATGTTGACACCGAGTAGATCCCACTAACCAGGGTACCACTAGCTGGAAGGGCAGGAAGTCACTTGGTGGTAGATTGAGATGTTGACCCCGAGCATATCCCGCATACTAGGCTCCCACTAGCTGGCAGGGTTGGAAGTCACTCGGTAGCAGATTGAGATGTTGACCCCGAGCAGATCCTGCTAACCAGGCTCCTACTAATAGGTAGGGCTGGAAGTCACTCAGTGGCAGATTGGGATGTTGGCCCCGAGCAGATCTCGCTGACCAGACTCCCGCTAGCTGACATGGTTGGAAGTCACTCGATGGCAGATTGAGATGTTGACCCCGAGTAGATCCTGCTGACTAGGCTCCCTCTAGATAGCAGGGATGGAAGTCACTCGGTGGCAGATTGAGATGTTGACCCCGAGCAAATCCCGCTGACTAGACTCCCACTAGAAGGCAGGGCTGGAAGTTAATCAGTGGCAGATTGAGATGTTAACCCCGAGTAGATCCTGCTGACTAGGCTCTCACTAGCTGGCAGGGCTAGAAGTCACTCAGTGGTAGATTAGGATGTTGGTCCCGAGCAGTTCCCGCTGACCAAGCTCCACAAGCTGGCAAGGATAGAAGTCACTCGGTGGCAGATTAAGATGTTGAACCCAAGCAGATCCTGCTGACCAGGCTATCTCTAACTGACAGGGCTGGAAGTTACTCGGTGGCAGATTGAGATGTTGACCCCATGCAGATCCTGCTGTCCACGCACCCACCAGCTAGTAGAGCAGGAAGTCACTCGGTGGCAGATTGAGATATTAACCCTGAACAGATCCCGCTGACTAGGCTCCCATTAGGTTGCAGGGTTAGAAGTCACTTGATGGTAGATTAAGATGTTGACCACGAGCAGATTCTGCTGACCAGGCTCCCACTAGTTGGCAGGGCTAGAAGTCACTCGACGTTATACTGGAATATTGGCCCCGAGCAAATCCCCTGAATAGGCTCCCACTAGGTGGCAGGGCTGGAACTCACTCAGTGGTAGATTGAGATGTTGGCCCCGAGCATATCCCGCTGACCAGGCTCCCACTAGTTGGTAAGGCTGGAAGTTACACGGTGGTAGATTAAGGTGTTTACCCCGAGCAGATCCTGCTCAACAGACTCCTATTAGTTGGTAGGGCTGTAAGTCACTCGGTGGCAGATTGAGATGTTGACCTAGAGCAGATCTGGCTAACCAAACTGCCATTAGCTGGCAGGGCTGGAATTCACTCGGTGGTAGATTGAGATGTTGACCCTGACTAGATCCTGCTAAAAAGACTCACACAAACTAGCAGGGTTGGAATTCACTTTATGGAAGATTAAGATGTTGATCCTTAGCAGATCCCGCTGACTAGGCTCACATAAGCTGTCAGGGTTAGAAGTCACTCGATGTTAGATTGACATGTTGGCCCCAAGCAGATCCCGCTGACCAAGCTCCCACTATTGACAGGTCTGGAAGTCACTCGGCGGTAGATTAAGTTGTTGACTCCAAGCAGATCAAGCTGACCCGGCTCCCACTAGCTGATAGGGCTGGATGTCACTCGGTGGAAGATTAAGATCTTGGCCCCGAGCAGATCCCAATGACCAGGATCCCTCTAGCTTGCAGGGCTAGAAGTCACTCGATGGCAAATTGAGAAGTTGATCATGAGCAGATCTCGATGACCGGGCTCCCACTAGTTGGCAGGGTTGGAAGTCACTCGGTGGTAGATTGAGATGTTGACCTCAAGCAGATCCCGCTAATCAGGCTCCCACTAGCTGGCAGAGCTGGAAGTCACTCAGTGGAAGATTTAGATATTGTCCCTAAGAAAATCCTGCTGACCAAGCTCCCACTAGCTTGCAGGGCTAGAAGTCACTGTTAAAAACCAATCCCGAGAAGCACATTGCGAATCCGGGTCTTGGCTGACTGTAGTTGAACGGTACAGCATCCCCAACCAAATCTCCCGCAAGGCTCCGAATTTTAATACGAGAATATTGCGGGTAGGTTGTTCAGGACTGAGGCTCGATCCCAGCACCTTCTTTATAAGAGGGGACTTCCTCCTGCCAGTTATTACCGACAAAGGTACCATTCCGCCTTACCCATTCAATCTCCACTTCAAACTTTTAAGATTATCCTTTTATCGCTTTCAGAGGTGAGTGTGAGACCCCCCTCAACTAACCATTTGATAAGGCTAGGGGTTCCGCTGCCACCCGTCCTCTCACCAAGTCCGCCGCTCTCGCCTACCGAAATGAGCCGGGCACTCCTTCCCAACCAAGATTCGGGAAGCGGAAGCCCCACGCTCCTTCGACCCCTTCCAAGAAATCCAAACCATCCCAGACAGCCAAGGGTAAGTCTATCGCCGAGACCCCCACCGAGACCCCCGCCGATACCCCATCTGTCGTAGGCGAAGTGGATGTCACTAGGCAAGCTGCTGCCCCTCTTGAGATAGTTCCCGCCAAGCCGGTGTCGAGAGGGCATCAGAACTTTGGCCTCGACAAAAGTTCATAGATGAAGAGGGCCAGCCCTTGCTCCGGTGGGACCCGGAAGCCAATCGGGCCTCGATCTTGTCGCTCCTCCCCTCCTGGATAGAGCAAGACACAACCAGCGGCGAAGTCTACGCGTTTGGCTTCGGGCTTTACAGCCGGGTAGACGCTAGTGTCTATAACTGGGAGACTACCTGGGATCTCGCCCATGAATCCATTCGAGCCCAGATGCGCGCGTTCGAGCTCGTGCACGTGACTGCATGCGGCAGCATCAACATCGAGCGCAACCTTGTCGAGGCAATCAAATCAAGGGATCTCGCCGTTGCTGAGGAGGCCACCCTAAAGGCCAATCAGGCGGCTTCCCAACAACTTCTCACCTTTCGCCTGGTGACCGAGGTATGTCAATCTTCAAAGTTATTTCACCTTGCTACAATTTCATGTTTGTTCTAACCCCAAATTCCTCACAGGATTCCGTCCAGGCCCAATTATCGCGCCTGTAGGAGGCTTCTTTCCGATGCGAGATCACTCTGCTGAAGGCAGAACTAAAAAGGCACAGGAATCCAATGTGCCGGTTCCACCGCCGCCCGACGAGAAGGTACTGCGTCATCAGTACTCTAACTATGAAATAAAGGTGATGATACAGAAAAACACCCAGGCGGCCACCAGGACCGTGATCCAGGTGCTGCAGGAGTCGGGGTTCCTGAACGAAGGCGGCGAGACGCTTATGGCACGCGGGATCCTTCCTTGGTTGTATAATCTCATCCCAAATCCTAAGGGAGAGGATGACTCTTAAAGCGGAAGCGGATCAAGCTCCTCCAGCGAGAGCGAAGCCACCTCCAACGAGAAGTCTAATGGCTCTTCCTGAAGACTTCCCATCTCCTTTTTTTTGCCTTGTAATTTTTATCTTTTTTTTTTATCTTCTATGCAAGGGGCGAGACCCCTAAAGCTGTAATTTTTTGAAATAGTAAAGTTAAATCCTCTCTTTTGTCGAAATGACTTTTTGTAGTTAATTTTTGCTTCTTTTCTATTGTTATTCGCCAATGTTGCCGAGCTTCCGCTCAAACCTTAGGCTCTTAGGGGATGACCGCGCGGAACCCCTACTCGCTGAGCAGAGCTTACTGGAGGCTTCATTGCCGAGAGGATCTTTACAGGATGTTCTTACCGAGAGGTTATTGTACGAGACCCTCTCTTTATGCTGATCAATCGTACTCATTTTCGAGCTTTCGCCTATGCCTTAGTATCTTAGGTGATGACCGCAACCCGTTTGTCGAATAATTTGAGTAAACTTCGCCGAGACGGGTATGCTAATATGGGCATACCGAAAAGGCACCCCAATAAACCCCTGTCGAGAGGGGTCTACCCTTCCTTATCTCCACTTAGGATAGGTGCCAACTCTTTTAGAATCTGTTGGTGAAGCACTTCGTAATGCTCATCATGGGCCTGACTCCCTCGTCAGCTAGGTGAGGGCCTGACAACGGGAGTGGCTCCAGATCTGATTATTTCAGGCATTTTGGGTCTTGCCACCGAGTGGTCTTTCTAATCTGCAAATCCTTTTTCCTTTTCCCCCAAGCGAGCCTACGACCCTACCAACTAGTGAGAACCCGGATAGCGGGTCTACTCGGGGCCGAGTTCCCCTTCCAGCTCTGCCAGCTAATGGAAGCTTGGACAGCGAGATCCTCTCAGGGTCTTTCAAAATCGCTAACCTTTTTTTCCTTCCCCCCAAGCGAGCCTACGACCATGCCAGCTAGTGATAGCCTGGTCAGCAGGTCAACTCGGGGCAGAGTGCACCTTCCAGCCATGCCAGCTAATGGAAGCCTGAACAGCGGGATCCTCTCGGGGTCTTCCCTTACCCCCCAAGCGAGCCTACGACCCTGCAAGCTAATTAGAGCCTGAACAGCAGGTCTACTCGGGGCCGAGTGCGCCTTTCAGCCTGCCAGCTAATGGAAGCTTGGACAGCATAATCCTCTCGGGGTCTTTCAAAATCGCCAAACTTATTTCCTTTCCCCCTAAGCGAACCTATGACCCTGCCAGCTAGTGAGATCCTGGACAGCGGGTCTACTCGGGGCCGAGTGCGCCTTCCAGCCCTGCCAGCTAATGAAAGCCTGGACAACGGGATCCTCTCGGGGTCTTTCCTTACCCACAAGCGAGCCTACGACCCTGCCAGCTAATGAGAGCCTAAACATCGGGTCTACTCGGGACCGAGTGCGCCATCCAGCCCTACCAGTTAATGGAAGCCTGGACAACGAGATCCTCTCTTGGTCTTTCAAAATTGCCAACTTTTTTCCTTTTCCCCCAAGTGAGCCTACGACCCTGTCAGCTAGTGAGAGCCTAGATAACGGGTCTACTTGGGGCCGAGTATGCCTTCCAGCCATGCCCGCTAATGGAAGCCTTGACAGCGGGATCCTCTCAGGGTCTTTCAAAATCGCCAATCTTTTTTCCTTTCCCCCCAAGCGGGCCTACGACCCTGCCAGCTAGTGAGAGCCTAGTCAGTGGGTCTACTTGGGGCCAAGTGCGCCTCTCAGCCCTGCCAACTAATGGAAGCCTGGACAGCGGGATCCTCTCGGGGTCTTCCCTTACCCCCCAAGCGAGCCTACGATCCTGCCAGCTAATCAGAGCCTGGATAGAGGGTCTACTCGGGGCCGAGTTCGACTTTCAGCCCTGCCAACTAACGGAAGCCTGGAGAGCAGGATCCTCTCGGGGTCTTTCAAAATCGCCAACCTTTTTTTCCCCCAAAGCGAGCCTACGACCCTGCCAACTGGTGAGAGCCTTGTCAGCGGGTCTACTCAGGACCGAGTGCGCCTTCCAGCTCTGCCAGCTAATGGAAGCCTGGACAATGGGATCTTCTCGGGGTCTTCCCTTATCCCCCAAGCGATCCTACAACCCTGCCAGCTAGTGAGATCCTGGACAACGGCGCTACTCAGGGTCGAGATGATCAGCTCGCTAAAAGGGATTCCGCCCACCACCTGGAAAGAAGGCACGTCTCGGGATCTCGGCTTGCTGAGCCCGCTAACATTAGCCTGCCTGGAGAAGAGCTCCTGCCCGATGACATCCCTCTTGCCAAACTCCGTCAGGACCTCCTTTCCGGGATGCTGTCCGGGAGTGTTCTCGCCCAGAGAAGGAGCTGCAACCACTGGGACCTGGGGCATCGCCCATTTGCTCCTTGCCGAGAACTCCAAATGGATGGTCTGCAAGACTTCTCACCTGAACTCTTCCAGCATCCCCAATGTCACCCCACTCTCCTAGGGTGGAGAAACTCCTAAGCCTGCTCCTTCCTCCTCACCTCTAGTCATGAGACTAAGCCTGAGATTTTCTTTAATTAGGTATAATCTGTTGGAACCCCTAGGTGATTTGGGCTAGGTTGTCTTCTTAGGTTGTGACCCATGTTGTATAGAAGGGTCAAATTTTGTGTTTATTAAGTCTAGGCCATGTCCTTAGAGTCAATAGTACAAAGGACCAGCCTCCATCACTGTTAGAGACTCAAGACTTAGAGAAATCAAGATTTAGAGAAAGAGATCTACGTTCGTCGATCTCAGGTCGACGATAGTCATACTCAGCTTGACTAACTCAGAGATAAACTTCTCTTAACAGAGTTCGACGATCTCTATTCTCAGGTCGACTAATACTTCATCTCTCAATGCCAAAGATCACTCAGTGCCAAAATGGACTCAGCGACATAATTCACTCAAAGCCAAAGCTGTTCTCAGGTCAACGAACTTAGAGCACAGAACAAGAAGATTTCGTCTAGAAGCAGTCAGCTATTCAGAGTTCGACGATCTTGTAACTCAGCTCGACGAACAGTAATACTTAGCTCGACGAACTATGGACTCAGCTCGACGAATTCTGTCTTCTGGTCGACGATTCCAGACTAAGTTATTTCCTTCCTTCTATTCCTATTATATTGCAGTAATTCCTGTGTAATTAATGCTCTAACATTCTTTGAATATTACCGTTAGACATAACATTAATTATGGTCTTCATCAGGATTATTACCTGCCATTTTTTCAATGAAACAATTGGGGAAAGTAATCAATGTCGTGTAATTCTCAACATCAGCATTGATTACCAGAGTAATTTGAAAATTAAAATGGTGGTCGACAAACTAAGAAGTCCAGAATTCTGCTGAAAAAGAAGAAGACACACGACATCAACAATACATAGAGACAGAAAAATCTTGATCTTTTTCATCAGTCCTCAGTCTGCTCCAAGGCTTTCCAAGAGACAAACATACTTATCAGTTTAGAAGCTTGATGTCGAGCAATCATCAAAGCTGAAGGCCTACACCTTTGAACAAAGCTTCCACTACTGAACCATTCAAGATCTCAGGGGGAGATTTGACAACAAATAATAATCCACACATTCTTCTCATTTTGACTTGAGAAAAGAAGACTTACATCACTCTCTCATTCCCACCTCTGTACAGGGTTTTAATTCCCTTCAAAATTATTCCGGTTGCAAGTCTCCTTCCAAAATACTTGGGTTGGTTTTTGAGCACCTGATCAAAAGTTCATTGGTGACAGTCACCTGATCAAAACCTGTAGTGGATTCCTACCAAGGGTGGTAGAAGAGTGGATGTACCCAGTTTGGGGAACTACTATAAATTTCTTATGCCGTCTTGTTGCTCTTTCTCTTCTGTTCTTGATGTGGCTGTGTTAGTTAGATATTTTGTGATCTTTGATTTACTTTAATCTGTGATAGTTAGATATAGTTGTTAAAGGTAAAGATAGTATATTGTTATAGAAATTTTTTTTTAAAATAACACACAGACATACTCTATTCACCCCCCCCCCCATTTAGAGTATTTAAGATCTAACCCTAACTTTCACAATCCATGCTCACCGCACCAAAAATGTTGGAACCAAAAAGTTGCCCCAACGAGAGTTCGGACCCTGGGGTGTAGCTAACACTTACTTCTCCCAAGCCCAAACCCCTGACCAGACACAAGGAACAAAGGAATCGACCCTAGGCTACAGCACGGAGGTCCCTCTACTAACCCGAAAGATCTCAGAACGCTTCCCCTCCTTAGCCAAGTGCTGAGCTAAGGACATCTCAGAAAGCACTACAAGACTTTAGAAAATGAGAAAGCTTGCCTTCAGAGGTATCCTGTGGGTCTATTTATAGATTTATAGTATCTAGTCTACCAACAACGTAATTCCGCTATTCAAAAAGGCTATATGCAGCCCAAAATGGTCTGCTAACAGCCAAACCCTTCCGCTGATCCCCGTGGGCTTCCCCCTCATCCAGGCGGAAACCCTTCTGCATGCCTTATCGAAAGGCCAAAATCCGGCTAAGTGCGAGTTTGCCTACCCCACTCGCCTGCTCTTATAAGAGACACAACTAAGTCTAAAAGCGTTAAGAGCATTGAGTGGAAAGACTTCACTCAATGCCAGAGGAGAAAAGGCGTGAAGATGCATCACCCGATGCCAAATCTGAGGGCCTCCCGCTTACCGGGGTGCAAGCCTTCTCACGTGCCCCGGGCGGGAACCCTTCCGCCTATTCTTCTTACCTGCCCCGATTAGCTTAAAGCTCACTCAAACCTGGATCCCAGGCCTTTAGATCCCACTCGGTGAATATGGGGTTGTACATACCATAATATTGACCCGGCTCTCGATGACGTGGACCTACATTGAATTTGACCAGCATGGCAGGGTTGACTTTGTTCAATACCTCAAATTTCCAAATTTTGAAATATTTTCCAAATGAAGTTCTAATCCCTCATAACCTATTCACTTGGGCTCCACCCTCTCCATTTTTGGGGCCATAATGTCAGCAATAACCAGGAGGAATGGGCCTTTCCAAGGCCTATCAACTCCCCTCTCTTCTTCTCTTTTCTTGAGCCCAAGCCCACCAAGCCCTTCCCCCTCTAAGATGATGCCACATAATTGTCCCCCCCTCTAATGGTGCTACCATGCCAGGAAAAAGGGGAGGAGGAGAGGAGAAACTTTCTCCACTTGGGTTAATCCCATACCGGGGAAAAGCAAGGGAAGGCCCCTCCCCTTCCCTATAAAAAGACCCTCACCCTTCTGCTCTTGCTCACACAGCTCTGGTGATCCCTCCCTCCCCCTCACTAGGGTCACCCTCACTGGAAAACCCAAAGCTAAAACCCACCACCTTCGCCACCCTCCATGGCCAGTTAGCCAGGCCCATCTCGAGTCACCTCCAACAGGTGGAACTTATCCCCACCTCTTCCCCATCTCCCCTACGTGCTGCATGCACCTCTCGGCGACCAGAGCGACGCCGGAGCCACCCGAGCCAAGCTCCAGCTCGGGTGGTGGCCACGTGATGTAGGCCTTGCCCAGCACCACCAAGTGTTACACCACTAGGAATGTTAATCCCTGACGGGGGAGAGTCATGGTGTCGCTAGAATTCGCCGCTCTGATGGCACCCAAGAAATTGAATTCTTTGTTTAACTTTCTGCGGCGGCGGCCGACGGCGCCAGGCCGCCAGACCACCGTTGGAGGGAAGCCCGACCCCCGGGGCACCGGCCAGGGGTGGTTCTGTGGCCAGAAAGCCACCAGAGAGGCGGGGCGGCGCGACATTGCCGGGAGTAGAGCAGTCCCGCCACCCCGCTCTCGAGTTGTGAATTTCTGGCGATGCCCAGCAGGGCTGTGCTGTTGGACCACCGCCCAGAGGTTCGCCGACCCCCGATGAATCGACCGGGGGTGAATGTGTGGCCTGATTGCCACCGACCGGCGGCGTGGCCTGACTGCCACTGAGCGACGGCGACAAAAGCCCATAAGTTTCTGCCGCCGGAATTGTCTCGTCGCCGTCTGATCTCCACCAGGAGATCAGACGGCCGAGATCTTCTTAAATCCTGCCCTCCCTCAACATCAGTGCACCCATAGTCGATTAGTGTCAGATCCGACGAGAGGATGAAATATCAAAAGGCGTTGTTCGGCTCCATCTCATCCGCAGGATTTAATCAATAATGGCTATATGTAGACCAGAATTAATACAAAAACTTTGAGATTATTTTGAGAAAAAATTTGGTTCCTAAAAGAAAACTTTTGAACATGAAAGTTATTCCACTTGATGAGAGCAATCTCTACAAAAATTTTGGGAATTTTATGAATTAATTTGGTATTTTTAAAAGCCTAAAAAATTATTTTTCCAAATTATAGGCCCAAAAATATTTGGAAAATTTTAGAAAAATTTATAGTCTCATTTTAGGTCCTCTTTAATGTTGTGTTAAAATTTGGCGACTTTGGGGTAAAAATTGAAAATTTTCCAACTTCTCGGAGCCTAAGGCTGCACTTTAAAATCAATTCTTTTAAATATTTTAGAAAAAGAGAATCGGCGCGTGTGATCGTGTTTTTAATTGAATATTGAGTTTAAAAATGATCGACGAGATTTATCAAAACGACATGTCAAGCTCAAAGTGTATTACTCCCCCGGACAGAGCCCGGCTATTTGGGCATCAGTACACACGAAGGCGGAAGGAACCCGAAAGCGACAACGGGGTTGAACAAACCGGTTCAGCCCCCTATCTTTCTATCTGAAGATCGGCGATATGGGAGCTGAACAAGATAGGTTCAGCCCCCATATGGGGAGGGGCCGGCCGGCCCATCTCATCCCCGGGTATAAATAACTCGGGGTGGCTCTCTTGGTGGACAAGCAAGATTATTTTCATGGTACTCTATATTCATTCCCACTCAACCCTAATTCTCTAGTTCATTTCCTTTAGATCTCTCTCTCTCCCTTCCTCTTCCTATCATTTGGTATCAGAGGCTCTTTTCTCCACCATGGTGACTACTCGAACGCAAGACGAAATCGGCCGTTTGGAAACCCTAGAAGAAAATATGATGGGGTTGACGGATTCGGTGGCCTCCATCGAGTAAAACGTGTAAACATCCACGCAAAGGATAAAAGAACGGATTGACACTTGAATGGAGGATATCATGGCATTGTTGGTACAAGGGTAAGGCTGTGTCGGAAGAGGATCCCGACGGAGCTTATGTTCCACGGTCTGATCCGCACAAGGGCGGCGAAAATGGGGGCAAAGGGTGGCGAAAGGCTCAACCAAGGATTGGGATCGGGGCGCAGGACTCGCAGTAGGGGGAGGATCTGCCCCAGGCAGGTTCGGCATAGGGGCTGACGACGACTTGAGCCCAGACAGAGGGTTTTGCGTAGGGGGATCCGGCACAGGTGGCGCTGGCGGTGAGTCACGGACGGGGCAGCTGCCTTGGAGGCGGGTCGGTGAAGAATGGGGGGAGCCGGGAGGACATTGGGGTGGTTGATTCCCCCATATGGAGGTTGGGAGGGCCTGCTACTTCACCCGACCGGAAGGGTGCAGCTCGTGGGGTTCAGGGGAGACGTGTAGTGGGGTGGTCAAGGTGTTCCAGCGGCGTGGCCATTTCGTCAAGGGTTCCCGGGCATGCCTTTTGAACCCGGGGAACCAAGAAGGCCTACAGAGTATGGACAGGAGGCGGGGTAGCATGGACATGCCGGCGCGCGGTCGTACAAGCCGCCAAAGTTGACGCGGATGAATTTTCCCAAGTTCAATGGGGGTGATGCCCTTGAGTGGTTGCAGAAGGCGGAACTATTTTTCAGTTATCAGGAGATTCCTAAAGGGTACTGGGTGCAGTTAGCATCATTCCGCCTAGAGGATGATACTTTCCAGTGGTTGCAGTGGTTACTGAGTGGCAAGGACTACGTTCCCTGGACCGACTTTGTGGATGGATTCACCACCCGTTTTGGGCCATTAGAGTACTAAGACTTTGAGGCACTCCTACAGAAGCTGTGCCAGAAGGGTACAATGATGGAGTACCGAACAAAGTTCGAGAAGTTGGCTAACCGAGTATATTGGGAAGAAAAGACATTACTCAGTTGTTTTGTGTCGGGCCTCAAGGATTATTAGCGGGATGAGATCCAGTCCTACATGCCCCGCAGCTTGAACCATGTGATTAGTTTAGCTCAGGTACAGGAGGAACGCTACAACAGGCAACGCTCCCGCAGCACATCACGTACTACTACTACCACGACGGTGGTGAGAAGGGAATCCCAAGGTCCAAGCAAGTTGGTTGTCACTCGGCTGACTTGGTCAAAACTTCAGGTGCGGAAGGAAAAGGGTTGTGCTTTAATTGTGATGAGAAGTTTTCTCTGGGGCACAAATGTCAAAAGGTCAAGGTGTTCATGCTACATGAGGATGCCGAGGAGGAGGTGGACATGGTCCCCGAGCTGGACTTGACAGAGGATTTGATGGTGACTAAGTTTGTAGTATCGATACAGGCTATGGAGGGCTGCAACGCCCCCCTCACCATGTGCTTGGCGGGCAAGGTCTGACGGGAACATGTAACGATTCTGATAGATAGTGGGATTACCCACAATTTCATCCATCTTGAGGTGGCCCACCGAGTGGGACACGTGATCGATTGAGGTGCTTCCTTTCAGGTTATGGTGGCCGATGGGAGCAAGCTACGGTGTGAGGGGTGATGAAGCAGCTGGAGCTCAACATACAAGGCTACACGGGTCATACAGATGTTTATCTTCTTCCCATCCGCAGTTCAGACATGGTGTTTAGGGTACATTGGCTGCGACAGCTATGACGAGTCACCTTTGATTGGGAACACATGACTATGGAGTTCTTACAACATGGGAAGCAGTTTTGTATGAGGGGCCTAAAATCATCTCCAACGAAGGATGTCTCTGTCCGAAGCCTATAACGTATTGGGGAAGAAGGCAACATGATGGCAGTGCTTTTGGGGGTGAAGTAGACCGACACTGGGCCATATGAGGTACCCGTCCAAATGCAGTATCTCCTAGATCAGTATGCTAACATATTTCAGGAGCCCCACACTCTTCCACCACTGCGCTTTCGGGATCATCAGATCGTCTTCAAGGTAGGGGCGGAGCCTACCAACATCTGGCCATATCAATATCTGTACATATAGAAGGCTAAGATCGAGCATAGTGTTCGGGAGATGCTAGATACGGGGATCATTCGCCCCAGTACGAGCTCATTTTCTGCCCCGATCATTTTCATCAAGAAGAAGGATGGTTCGTGGCGGTTCTGCGTAGACTACCACGCACTGAATAGTGCTACTGTAAAGGACAAATTTCCTATTCCTTTGATTGAAGAATTGTTGGATGAACTGCATGGCGCACAGCGGTTCACCAAGCTAGACTTGCGGTCTGGTTACTATCAGATCCTTATGCGAGAGGGTGGCATCCACAAAACAGCTTTCCGAACACACAACAACCATTATGAGTTCCTGATAATGGCCAACGGGCTGATCAGTGGGCCATCATCCTTTCAGGCCAAAATGAACGAGATTTTTCATCCGCTCCTTCGCCATTTTGTGCTGGTCTTCTTCAATGACATTCTCATATATAGTCCCAGTTGGGAGGCACACTTAGCTCATGTTGAAGAAGTCTTCTCCATCCTCCACCAAAACTAGCTCTATGCAAAACAGTCCAAGTGTTCCTTCGGATAGGAGGAGGTGGAATACTTGGTACATTTAGTCTCGGCTCGGGGCGTCAAGGCCGACCCCTATAAGATTGAGAGTATATTGTCCTATCCGTGACCCTGTACTATATGGCACTACGGGGCTACTTAGGCCTCACCAGATACTACCGTCACTTTGTGAAGGACTACAGCAAGATCATCTTGCCTCTTACCAAGTTGCTGCAGAAGGATGCCTTCCTCTAGCAGGATGAGGCGGAGGAGGCCTTCCAAGCACTTAAGAAGGCCTTGATGACTATGTCGGTCCTAGCGCTTCACGATTTCACCAAGGAGTTTATAGTGGAGACTGATGCTTCAGGAGCGGGTCTCAGTGCTGTATTGATGCAGTAGGGGAGGCCCATAGCCTTCTAAAGCAAGGCGTTGGCTCCTCGGACATTGGGGTTGTCCATCTATGAGGAGATGTTGGAGGTCATTCATGTAGCGGCCCTGTGGCGGCCATATTTGTTGGGAAGACATTTAAAGATCCGGACGGACCATCAAAGTCTAAAACATTTCTTGGAACATCGGATCTCTTCTCCTCTCCAACAGAAGTGGGTGACCAAACTTCTAGGGTATGATTATGAGATCGTCTACCGGCACGGGAAGGACAATCGGGTTGTTGATGCTTTGTCCCGCTTACCTGAGGGCGCCCTTGCTTAGATTTCTATACCACTGCTTGACTCCACTGATGAGATACAGGATGAGGTACAGTGTTATTCCGTTGCAACCTATTGTGGAGGATCTTTGATAGGCACGTGAGATAGCTCGGGGCTACCATCTTCAAAATTACAAGTTGTTCTATCAGGGCCGCGTGGTCATTCCTTCGAAGTCGGCCTGGAGGGCAGTTATGATGCATGAGTTCCACTCCTCTCTGACGGGTGATAATACCGGTGTTCTCCGCACTCTCCAGCAGTCATGGACCAATGTTTTTTGGAAGGGGATGCGCTATGATATCCGGTTGTTTGTTCAGTAGTGTGAGACTTGCCAGCGCCAAAAGTATGAAACAACATCCCCAGCCGGTTTACTCACACCATTGGAGATTCCTTACCAGATTTGGGATGCTGTTTCCACGGACATCATTGATGGGCTGCCCAAGTCTCAGGGCAAGTCAGTCATCCTGGTGGTGGTCAATAAGTTGTCCAAGTACAGACATTTCATAATGTGGAGCCATCCTTACACTGGCGAATCCGTCTCCGCTCTTTTTTCCCGCGAGATTGTCCGGCTTTATGGCATACCACAGGAGATCATCTCAGATCGTGACCCGACGTTCATCGGCAACTTATAGAAAGATCACTTTCTCTTACAAGGGACCTCCTTACGTTTCAGCACAGCTCACCACCCGCAGATAGATGGGCAAACAGAGGTACTCAATCGAGGCATGGAAACATACCTCTGTTGTTATGCTATGGATGTGTTTTCACTTGGATGAGTTGGTTGCATTGAGCCGAGTACTACTACAACACTTCCTACCACTCTGCCAACAAGATGACTTGGTTCGAGGTCGTGTACGGTCGTCCTCATCCTTCCTTAAGCAGATATGAGACCGGCAGTACGGCGTTGCCCGCCGTTGACCGTGCACTTTGTGATCGTGATCGCACACTCGCCATTTTGCACGAGAATCTACGGACAGCACAGGACCACATGAAGGCGCGGGCTGACAATCATCGGAAAGAGTGGGAGTTCCAGGTGGGGGATGAGGTCTTTCTCAAGCTCCGCCCATACAGACAGTTGTCCGTGGCCCAGCGGTCAAACTAGAAGTTGGCACCTCGTTACTATGATCCCTTCCGGATTGTCCGGCGGGTGGAACCTGTTGCTTACACGTTGGCGTTGCCCGAAGGATCGAGGATACATTCAACCTTTCATGTCTCCTTGTTGAAGCAGAAGATCGACGACATTGTTCGAGCCAGTCCTCTCCTACCCGAGGCCATAAGCACGGGTGAGCTACGTATGATACAGGAGGATATTCTGATGATCAAGTGGAAGCATCGCGATGCTGAGTACCATCCTGAGATACTAGTCAAGTGGAATAATATGACCGTGGCGTACAACACATGGGTGGACTTGTTGGAGTTCCGGGAGCTTTACCCCGATTACCACCTTTAGGAAAAGCTGGTTCTTGATGGGGAAGGGAACGTTACGCCCCCAGATGGAGCCCGGCTATTTGGGTGTCAGTACATGTGAAGGAGGAAGGAACCCGAAGGCGACAACGGGGCTGAACCAACCGGTTTAGCCCCCTCTCCCTCTATCTGAAGATCGGTGGTATGGGGGACGAACCAGACCCGTTCAACCCCCACATGGGGAGGGGCCAGTCAGCCTCTCTCATCCTCGAGTATAAATAACCCGGGGTAGCTCTCTTGGTGGACAAGCAAGATTATTTCCAAGGTACTCTCTCTTCTCTCCCACTCAACCCTAATTCTATAGTTCTTGTCCTTTAGATCTCTCTCTCCCTCTTCCTCTTCCTATCAGAGTGTTTCGAGGTTTTCTGTAAATCTAGTGACCGCCTTGTCTTAGAAATAACTCTTGGATATTTTGGGTAATCTTGGAAGGTGAAATGCCCAACCTCGTCTCGGGCAAAGAATTTTCCCCACATTGGGAAATGATTTTTGAGGTTAAATTAAAAGGAAAAAAATATGCTCTCTAAAAAGATGCTCGGATTAGATCTGATGCGAGCAAATAAGTTGTTAATTATTCTCGAATGAATAATAAAAGTGCAACCCATAATAAGCTTCCCCAATCTAATTAAATCGTGATTGGAAGGTGCAACTGAGCAATTATCGGATCCTAATAACGGGTCCAACTTAAAAGAAGCTTCCTAAAAATAGAAATGGAACTGAACTTGCCTGCTGAGAACAAAGATGGAATTGAATTCTACTGATTGGAGTGACTGGACTACTAACCCTTTTCTTATTTATTTATTCCAGTCTTTCACTGCTTTAGTTCCTTCATTTATTTCAATTTAGTACTTCCTTTCCAGTACTCCAGTCTCAAACTGGTCCTGCTTATTTCTTTCAGTTCAGTTCAGTTCTCATAAGTATTAATCTAGTCTTATACTTGTCAAGTTCCTTTCAGTACTTACTTTTAGTTCTTTCTGTTCAACATATTCTAGTTTCGTACTTGTCATATTTCGATTCAGCATTTTAATCCTGCAACTTATATTCTCAACAGTTTTTATTACCGCTCTTTTATTTCCTGTAATTTACTATTTTAACATTTAAAGCACGGGTCCTACTCTGACAAGCAATTGATTGTTGGAGGTTGAGCCTTAATTGGAGATAACGGGAGTAGAGTCATTCCTCCAGAGTTAGCCCCAAATAAAATTCTCCCATGCTCCTTGCTGAAAGTTGAGCCAAATATCGCTCACCCAAATTATAATTAAGCCCACTATAGTGGGATAAAGGCTTGAGTGTTGTGTTGTTGTTGATGGTAAGGCAGCTCGCTGCAAACTCGATGTGTGTTAGCTATATATTATTTTAATTAAATGCTTGTAATTACTTGCTGTAAATTGTAGCGGTTCAGTCACTTCCATAAACCGTTCGTACCGGTGCAGGAAGGTCGATGACTCATGGCGACAGGGAGATGCATACTACGGGTGACCAGCCATTATTTCTCTCCCCGTTGGGTTTCCTCCACTGGTTGTCCTAAATTAAGAATCATCGGAAGTCGCTCAAATCCAAGAGTACACGGTGTTATACGTTGGGGCCTAGGAAGTGTAGTATGACTACCCCCAGAAGTGGTAGGATTGGTCACTGTCGCCGATGGACACATCAGTGAGACCTGACGGGCTCGCTATCCTGCTTGAAGAGAAGCAGTCCATACTATGTTGACATAGGGTGTGTGCGCAAGTTTTGAACACCTGCTAAGTGTTGGCGGGTTTTGAATAATTGCAGTGTGAATATAGTTCGTGAGTACTTATCGTGTTGATAGCTCGTGGAGCGTTTATTATATAACTGACGGTTAAGCTGCTAATATTCTAATTATATTATGTTGCATATTCTTACAGATAGTTGCTCCTAGCATATATATATGAAATGTTGTACTAACCCTTTTGTGATTCGGCTATTTACTTTTATTTGGGTGCATGAGCTCGTCCTCGGGATATTAATCTGGGGAGGAGATATATTTCCACTTAGCTCTGTGACTAACAGTTATTTTAATAACCATTCACAGGAGAGGGAGCACCATAATGTCCAGCTACAGCTGGACAATGCGCCAACTGGTAGGACTACTCAAGTATAGGCACCCCGTCGTCTCTAGACTTCTGAGACGTGAGTTTTTAACGTGCATTCTTGTGAATGAGAGTGTTAGTAGTAGTTATCTTTTGCAGCATACGAGCTTATTGTATAAACAGTTGTTATGACCTTTGCTTGCTCTGATATTTGTGTGTGTGTGTGTGTGTGTGTTATTATATATATTTTTACGGAATTTTTTTATTTCTTCTGCATTTTTGTAATGCGATGTGTATGTTGTGATTCAAGCCATGCAAGGGGGTCAACTAGTGCTTAGTAGAGTGGATTGTTGCCCCTAGGGAAGCAATGGATGGACGTCTTGGGCAGTAAGACTAGTCTCTAACACAACACAGGCTAAGGTTGGGGGAGGGGGTCCTACATAATCTTCACCTCAGACATGTTAATTTTATTTTTAGGGGTGTGAAGTGGTGTTGGGAGTGTAATGGTCAGTTGCCTTGGGAACGTGAAAAATGTTTAAGTTATCTACCTAGATCACCTAGAGGGGGTGAATAGGTGAGTTGTGCGTCTTTTTGCGCAATAAAAATTTAGTGAGCTATGCACATAAAAATAACCAAGCAATCACAGAAAACACCAAGAATTATAGTGGTTCCCCAACCTTGGGTACGTCCACTTTCCACTCACCGATCTAGCAATGCACTAGACTCGGCTACTCCACTAATCTCGGATTGAAAACAATCCTACTACTCGGAACAACGTTCCTATAACTCGATCCACAAAACATATCTACACTCGGAAGATAAAAACTTCCTATAACAACTCGAAGAACAAAGCTCCTACACTCGAAGAATAATCTCCTATAAGAATAAATTGAAATAAAAAATACAAACAGTAATATCTCTCAGATCTGGAAACTTCTGCCTAGGTCTTCTTTCTTGAACTTTGCGGCTATATCAGAAAAATTGAAGAAGACATGGCAAGATCTCTGATCTTAAATTTCTAGGCTCACAAGATCAAGAAGAGGATCTGTCGATTGTATAATATCTTATCCTGTGAATCAACTGCTCTGAATCTTTTTGGAACGAGATGATCGGAGTTGAAGAAGACGAAGAACAACGGCTGATCTTCCCGAAATGGAATGAAAAATGCGGATTCAGAAAATACCGATTTCTCTCTGTTATTCTTTCTTAGGGTTAGTCAAAAATGATTTGACCTTTTATATGAGTTTAACTAACAGTCATAATCTTAAATGATTTGGACACGTGGACCAATAATTAAGGAAATCATTTTGAAAAATGTGTCTAGATACTTAGCGATTTTCAGAGAGAAACTAACTGCATTACTCGAGTGAAGAAAGGATTACTCGAGTACTACTGCAAGTTCTCGAGAAGACAACTTCAAGCTTCTCAAGAAGAAGCACTTAAGGAAACTTCAGGAAAGAATTCGTCATTACTCGAGTAGAATGAGGATTACTCGAGTACTAAATATGTTACTCGAGAAATGGAAGTAATATTCTCGAGTAGAGGACTTGGAGAAAATTCTGAGAAGAAATCTGGCTACTCGAGTACTAGATCTTGACTTATCGAGAAGTAGATAGACTTCTCAAGTACAGGTACTTCACTACTCAAGTAAGATAGACACTTCTTGAGTACATATCTTCTGTCACTCAAGACAAGGTACTTAGACACTCGAGTAATGGACTTAACTACTCAATTATAAGACTTGGAAAATTCTTAGATAGGAATAATGTTTAACTTGAGAATAAGAAGGATCTACTCGAGTAATGGAACTGGCATCTCGAGAACTATGTTCAATCTTCTCGAGAACTATTTCCCTTACTTGAAATCCAGACTTAACTTACTCGAGTACTATCAAAGAATCTACTCGAGTACTTAAGTTCTTCTCGAGTAAAATACTAAGAAAAAATTTTGTTTCCTGAAAAGTTTTCTTTCTTCAATGAAATCAGCAACATGTCTTTCTTCAATAAGTATAGTGCTTGAAAATGAAGTGTATCCCACTAGAGAGGCTACACATGAGTCAACACCATGAATCACATAATGAGGGATTACAGTGTATGGTCCTGTGTTTAGTGACCCAGTGTAGGCTGACATTGGTCTACACTTGGCAATTAAGTCCTGCAAACACATAACTCAAACAAGACATCAAATACACCTTAATTCATCTTAGTTTAAGGGTGACTTCATACAAATCTAGGTTATTATTGATACAATACCCAACAATCTCCCCCTATTTGTAGAATTCAGAACCCTTTACACTAAGGTGAATTATATCAACATAAACAAATAAAAAGGACTAGATATCAAAGAGAAAATCAGAGTAACATGTTAAGAATTAAGACAAAAAATAGATCATCAAAATTAAAAATTTATATATATAGAATTGTCCAAAAATTTCATTTCCACATAATTTCAATCCACAATCTAAATCTTTGTTCATTCCTTGGCTTGATGTTGATGTTGTTGTTAATCTTTCTTCTCTTGCTGCCTTCTTTGATAGCTGAAAAGTTTTGGATAGTACTTTGGAGGTCTTGGAGGTGCATTAGGATTATTCCTTTCATACTCTCGATCATAAATTCTTCTTTTAGTCATAGAATTTTCATACAATTCTCATTCCTTAGAGATATAGTGAGCAGTCCTGCTTTCATTATAATCCAATAACAATTTAAGAGTATCAATGATTAAGGACTTGGAAGCAGGCTCCAGATCTCTGCAAATTCTTGAGCTTTCCTCTTTTCTGCTTCTGGGTTTGGAATAGACCTGCTAGCAGAAGCTCCGTCACCATACTTTCTTCTTTTGGGGATACGTGCTTCAGGTTGTTCTTGATGTATATCAGTTTCCCAAACCTGAGCATAGGTTTCTGGAGGAGGAGCTTCTACCCCTTTAGTCCTTGGAGAAAATGTAGGTTGTTGAGCAGGCATTTGAACTGGCTGATGATGTGCAGTGGGATTGAGATGATGAGGAATTATATTTGGGACTGCCTGAAAGTCAGGGAAAATCTGATTGTGCATCCATACTGGAGTATCATTAGTATGGAACTTCACAGTATCTATCTGATTCTGTACATCAGCATGAATATCATTCATCTTAGCTGTCCAAAGAGTTTTCATATTTGCATCTGATTTCTCTAAATACTCTTTTACTAGACCCTCCCCCTTTCTGACTTCTACAGAGAGTGTTCCTATAAAATCATCTTTGAATGTGCCTAATTCTTCACATATCTTGAGATTGTGCTCTTGGGTCTTCTTTTCTAAATAAATCTGATTGTTTGCCAGAGTTACCGACTGGTCCATCACCTGACCAATACTGGTAATGGTGTGGTCCAGAATTTTTCTACCTATTTGGAAGAGGTGTTTTAGCTCATCAGTATTGTGTTGGATTTCAGCAAAACCTCTGCTCATTTCTTTCTCAAGAGCAGTAACCTTTTCTATGACAGCTTTTGAAGAATCATCAAATTACTTTCTCTGTTCTATGAGCATCAGTTCTATCTTACCCATAATGTCATTTACAGCAGGTGTTGAAGTGACAGCTTGAGGAACTGGAGGAGGAGGAGGAGCATCCCAAGGAGCAATCTCTTCAATAACCACTGAACTATGAGCCCTTGTAGTGTGAATTACAATAAAACCTTCCTCACCAAGGATGGTGGGAAGAGTAAAATCCAAGAACTTGAGGGGAGCTTCAGCTGGTTCTGGAGATTGTTCTTTCTCATCATAGATCAAAATAATTTCTTCTTGTTCTATGTCAGTAGCAGAAGAATAGTGAACATGGGATTCTGGTTCAGATTGAATAGGAGAAGGTGATGGTGCTAGAGTTTGTTCTTTGGATGGTTCTGGAGATTTTTCTGGTTGGAAGGAAGGAAGAGGCTCTTTATAACTCAGTTCTTCTATCATCTGATTGATGTCCTCTTTAGTAGAGAGAATCTTCTCTTGCACTTGAGCATCTGATAGTGCCTCATTAGGAGTGGTTGGGTGGAGAGCAGTAGTTGCAGGGAAAGAAACCCTTTCCTCTTGAACTGAAGGAGCAGGCTCCCCCTCAGCAGTTGCACCAGATGTACTAGCAACATGAGGTAGAGAGGGAGATGGAGTCCTGTACTCAATGACTGGATGGTCATGAGCCTTGGCAGCTTGGGCTGGATTCTTCAGTTTATGTTCCCATCTCTAAATGGAAGAAACAGAAACCTTCTTCATGTGGTGAAGAGTTGTGCCCTTGGATAAATCAAAAACTTCAGGATTGAACTCATGCAGGAGTAGAGAAATAATTTTAGCATAGTTGGGAGCCTTAATACTTTCTATTATCTTGTCGAGAATCATCATACCAAACTGAAACTTCTTCCTGCAGATAATGGTTGTCATCATATAAAATAAACCGGCAGAGATGAAGCTTATTGAAGTATTCTTGCATAGAAGAACTTTGCCCAGAATATCCACCAGAAGTTTTCCCTCTGCATTAAGGTCTGGTTGATGAATGTTGTTTATAACAGCAGAAATTCCACAAAAATTGTAGGCTTTGCCATAATCCTCGGCAGAGATTTCATCTTCTTCTTCAATCACTGGAAGTCGGAGAAGCTTTGAAACAACTGTCTTGGAATGCTTGATCTTGATTCCTCTAGCTCTTGACTTATGAATTTTACCATTTCTTATAACCTTGGCATTCTGAAAGAATTCTTCGGCTTCTGGAAAAAGAATCTTACATGGTTGTTGTAGAACAAAAGTTAATCCGGCGGTGTCCAGGAGAAGAAGAAGGTTTTGGAAATCTTCGGAAATTTCTGCAATCCCAGTAACAACAAGCTCACTACCAATCCCAGTCTTTTAAGTCGGTGCCATTTTCCAGAGAAAATCAAGAAATCGACCGAGGGAATGATGACGGCGGCGTGCTCTGTGACGGTGGCAGAAGACAAACAGACTCTTCTCTCTTGTCGAGAAAGGGATTTTGAAATCGTGTGGAACAAAAATTCCAGAGTTTCTATTTATACAACCCTAATTATTGATGATTAAGGAAGTAAATAACGTAACATACCTTAGAATATGGCGGTATAAACTTCTGGCTATGAATATAGAGATTTGAATTGAATTCAAGAAAATTTCATCTTATTTCTCGAGTGGACCAGCATTACTCGAGTGAGAGAATGATAGTACTCGAGTGACATCTTGGCACTTTTCGAGAAGAGTCTCATTACTCGAGTGGTATGAGTCGAGTGATTTACTGAGTTCTCGAGTAGTCCAAGGAAGTACTCGAGTAGTTACATTCTTACTCAAGAAATGAGGTCTGGACTTGAGAATTTTTTGACTTTTTGATGTGTTCCTTGATCTTTGAGCTATATTATGAGTCCTCCTTCTCTATTCTTCTTTGTTGAGCATTCCAAGTTCTGTTTTGAAGAACGAGAACCTTGTCTCGTCCAGCGGCTTCGTGAATATATCTGCAATCTGTCTGTCAGTTGGGACATATTGTAGATTTATGTCCCCATGCTCCACATATTCCCGGATGAAGTGGTATCGCAACTCTATGTGCTTTGTCCAGCTGTGAGAGACTGGGTTGTTGGCTATTGCAATCGCACTGGAGGAGTCACAAAACAAAAGAATGTCTTTGACTTTCATATTGTAATCTTCAAGTTGGTTCTTTAACCATAGCAATTGTGCACAACAACTGCCGACAGAAATATATTTTAACTCAGCCGTTGAAATTGCGACACAATTCTGCTTTTTGCTGCTCCAAGAAATGAGTCTTCTTCCAAGAAATTGGCAAGTCACGGAAGTGCTCTTTCTATCATCCTTACTTCCTACAAAATCTACATCTGAGATACTAATTAGTTCGATGACATTACTTCTTGGGTACTATAAGCTAAAATTCAGTGTACCTTTAAGGTATCTCAAAATCCACTTTGTAGCAGCATAGTGAGATTCCTTACAATTCACTTGGAATCTAGCACATACACATGTGGAGAACATTATGTCTGGTCTACTGGCAGTGAAGTAGAGCAAGGATCCAATTATACTTCTGTACTTGGTATCATCAAAAGGTTTCCCTTTCTCATCCTTGTCCAGAGACACAGCTGAACCCATTGGAGTCCTCATTAAGGTTGCGCTCTCCATTCCGAATTTCTTAATTAACTCCTTGGTGAACTTTGTCTGTGAGATGAAAATTCCATCTTCAGATTGTTTCACATGAAGCCCTAAGAAATACTTCAGCTCTCCCATACTACTCATTTCAAACTTCCCTTGCATAAGTTTTGAAAACTTCTTGTAGAGGTTGTCATCGATAGAGCCAAAAATAATATCGTCGACATAGATTTGCACTAGCAAAATCTTGCCTTTTATTTTCCTAAGAAATAATGTCTTATCTATCTTTCCCCTTATGAACTTGTTCTTAAGAAGAAAGTTAGACAATGTCTCATACCACGCTCGAGGAGCTTGTTTCAAATCATATAATGCTTTAAATAAAAGATAAACATGATCAGGAAAGTTAGAATCAACGAAACCTGGAGGTTGTTCCACATAAACCTCTTCCTTTATGTCACCATTAAGGAAGGCAGACTTCATGTCCATATGATAAACAGTGAAGCCCTGAAGTGCAGCATATGCTAGGAACAACCTGATTGCCTCCAGCCTTGCCACTGGAGCATACGTCTAGTCAAAGTTGATTCCTTCTTCTTGTAGGTATCCTTTTACGACGAGTCTGGCTTTATTCTTTATGATTGTTCCTTCCTCTTCCATATTGTTCCTGTATACCCACTTGGTTCTGATGACGTTCTTACCTTTGGGTCTTGGAACAAGCTTCCATACTTGGCAACACTTGAATTGGTTCAATTCTTCTTCCATTGTCATTATTCATGATGTGTCTGAGTTTGCTTCCTCAAACTTCTTCGGTTCAACCTGTGAGAGAAAAATAAAATATAAATTCTCATTAACTGTACCTCTACGAGTTCTGACACCATCCCGGGGATCTCCTATGATTTGGTCCATTGGGTGATCCTTCAGATGTCTGAGCTCTAGAGTCCTTGCATCTGGAGTTTCTTCAACCACTGGAGTGACTTCATTAGCTTGGACGATTTCTTCTTCTTGATTATCAACCTCTCCAATCGGGGTTGGAGTAGTGATCTTGTTGAACTTTTCACCTTTTTCTTCAGTCGTTTCACCCAAGTTAAGTTCTTTCATCTTTGAACCTGCATCTTCAACAAGCACACTAGAAGAGATGTCTTGCAACAAGCTCGTCTCATTAAATACAACATGAATAGATTCTTCTACAACCAGAGTTTTCTTATCAAATATCATATATGCCTTACTATGGCTACTATACCCTACGAAAATAACTTCAAAGCTCTTTTCACTAAATTTAGTAGTGTGATACTTGCCATTATTAAGGACAAAGAACTTACAACCAAAGATTCTAAAATATGAAATAGTCGGCTTTCTTCCCTTTAGTAGTTCGTAAGGTGTCTTATTATGGTTCTTGTTTATAAGTGCTCGATTTTGCACATGGCATGCAGTGTTGACGGCTTCAGCCCAGAAATATTCTGGTAGTGAGGTATCACTCAATATGGTTCTGTAGGCCTCTATAAGTGTTCTATTCCTTCTCTCAGTTACTCCATTATGTTGAGGAGTACGAGGAGAGGAAAACTCATGAAAGATACCTAGGTTTTCACAAAATTCTGTCATGGCCCCAGACTTGAACTCAGTTTCATTGTCACTTCTGATTTTGACTACAGAACAGTTGTATTCATTCTGGATCTGCCTGACAAAATTTGTAAAAATGTCAAAAGTATCTGACTTGTGTTTTAGAAAGAATACTCACGCAAAGCGCGAGTAATCATCAATAATAACCAATGTATAATCCTTACCTCCCAAACTTCTAACTTGTAGTGGACCGAACAAGTCTATATGAAGTAGGTGTAAGCACCTATTAGAGTCTTTGCCAATAATGCTTTTAAAGGTAGCCTTTGTTTGTTTGCCTTTTACACATGTGTGACAAGGTCTATCTTTAGCGCAATTGACATTTGGGGGATCACGTACTAAATTAATAAAAAAAATAATTTATTAATAGTTTTGAAATTAATATGTGCTAATCTCTTGTGTCATTGGTAACTAAGAGACGCACTATCTTTGCCAAAAGACACACTGGTGTAGAAGAGTATGCAAATAAAATTCAAACAAAAGATATTCCTACTACGAGTGCCTGATAAAATCGTTTCTAAGTTATCAACCGATTTTATCAAACACTTATCTGCATGAAATTCAACTATGTATCCTTTATCGCAGAGTTGGTTTATGCTTATAAGATTGTGTTCCAATCCATCAACATAAGCCACATTTGAGAAGGATACACTACCATTGGTAATCATACCGTAGCCTTTAGTAATTCCTCTGTCAGAACCTCCAAAGATGACCTTTGGCCCGTTCATGACTGATGAGTAATTCTAGAGAAGGCTTCTTGTCCCGGTCATATGCCGAGAGCATCCACTATCCAAATACTAGATAGGAGTTTTGGGGGTCTTTGGACATACCTGCAATCACAAATCAGTTTGCCTTAGGAACCCAAACTAGCTTGGGTCCTTGGTCTCAAGTTAGCATACTCCCCCTACATGTATTAACATTATGAGCGATCTTTCTCACATTGTTAACCTGAGGAGTTACATAATTTCTGGAGTTAAACTAGCAATCAATGGCAAAGTGACCAATTTTGCCACATCACCAACAGTCAAAACTATTATATCTTTGCCTAAATTTCTCTTGCTTGACCTTTAGAGAGTGTGGTCTAGCAGGGACAGCATTCTTGGAGGTAGAAGCTTCATGGTGATGGCATTCACATGGCTTCTTCTCCTTAAGAGGCTTTTCCACAGCGGGCTTTACTTTTGGTGCCTTCTTGATGTTATGACCATGATTATAAGGGTCATAGCTCTGAAGAATGATCTCCTAATAAGATTCCTTTAAGACACTCTCACCAAAGTTCCGGGGACGGGTCCATCCTTGGTAACGAGACTTGGGCTCTACATAAGTAGGCCTAATAAAGTGACCGTAGGATGAATCAAGATTAAACTCGTTGGTTGGAAAGATAACCTTTCTGAATGACGTCTGATCTTGAGGAGCTTCCCCTTTTCCTTGGCTAGAGCCTTCTTGGCCGCCTTATTCTTTCTTCGAGCCTTATTTCTCCTAGAGGATTTACTAAGAGCAGCAATATGGCCTAAGCTAGCACCTTTGGCCTGAGCTGAGAATTAAGCAATAAGAGGAAGGACATTCTTGGGCTTGAAGAAACTTTCAACAAGTTTCTTTTCCGCTTCAAGTTGTTCGTCCAATTCTTTGATGATCTTCTCCTTCAGATCTAGGTGCTCGAGAGCCTTATTATACTCTTCAACAACAACATTTAAGTCTTCTCTGAGTGATTCCATCTTGATGACTTTCTCTCTCAGAGTGCTCTCTTCAACTTTGAGATATTTAATCTCCTTGGCCTGAGTTTTCACAACTTTTCAACATTTTTCGTAAGCCTTGATAAACTCCTTATATTGATCCCTGAGTTTAGACTCATCGTCAGAAGAGCTATCCTCATGATCATGATCAGAAACATCTGATTCAGAAAGAGGAGTATTAGAGTTTACCTTTCCAGTGAACTGGGGTTCTTCTTCTTCACTAGTTTGTGTCATTAGCCCAAAGTAGGCTTCCTCTTCTTCACTTGACTCAGATAAGTCAGAGTCGCTGAGAGTCTTGCCCTTTTTGGCTACTAAGCTTCTTTCAATTCTCTTCTTGTGGTAAGAAGATTTCTTCTCCTCTCTTTTTCCACCCTCCTTCTTCTTGTGAGGGCAATCAGCAATAACGTGACCTGGCTTATTGCAATAATAACAAACGATATCAGCAGAAATATGTTTGTTCTATTTAGTATGATACCTGTCTTGTCTACTTGAGTATTTCCTGTGTCGATCACCATCATGACGTGATTTTCTGTACGAGTCATCTTTGCCTCTCCATTATTTATTCTTGTTCAAGAATTTCTTGAATTGTCTTGAAAGAAGAGAAAACTCTCCTTCAGATAACTCTGAGCCTGAGGTACTTGGCTCTGAAGCTTCTTCTTCAATATCTTCCTATGTAGGAGCAGGTGATGCAACTTTGGCTTTCCTTGTGCTGTCTGCCTTCAGTGCGACAGACTTCTCCTTGGATGAGAACCGACTCCTCTCTTCTTCAGCTTTTCATGAATTGATTTGCAGCTCATATGACATTAGCTTTCCGAAGAGATTCTGAGGGTCAGTCTCTGCCAGCTTGCCAAACTCCCGGATAGCACAGACTTTGTTGTCTCACTCCTTAGTCAGGGACCTTAGAAATTTATCATTCAGCTCTCCATTAGTGAAGAGCCGGCCATATACTCTTAGGCCGTTAATAATCTTGAAGAAACTTTCAAATGTATCTGCAATTGAATCCTTGGGTCCTTGTCAGAAAGCTTCATATTTCTGGTTTAGAAGGGATCTCCTGTCATCCCTAACTTCTTCAGTACCTTCCATCAAGGTGATGAGAGACTGCCACATTTCCTTAGCAGATTGGCAGTGAATCAGGTTCTGCAACATAGAATCATCGACTGCACTTGCGATGATATTTTTGGCCTTCTTGTCTAAAGAGACAAGTGCAATCTCATCCTTGTCAAGATCCATCAACTTCTTGGGAACTATCTTGGTAGGATCTATAGTGGAGACGGTCATAGGAACATAAGTACTTTCTTCAACAATCATGAAGATCCTTGGATCCACAGCTTCCATGAAAAATTTAATCCTTTCTTTCCACATGGGAAAGTTGGTCTTTGTACATAAAGGAAGCTTAGCAAAATCCTTGGCTTTATCCATGCTTGGATAACACAGTAGACAACTTGGGGCAGATCTGATCAAAGTGTTAATCTTTTAATGATCAACCTCCCTCTGATACCAATTAAAAAATGTTTAAATTGTCTACCTAGATCACCTAGAGGGGGGTAAATAGGTGAGTTGTGCGTCTTTTTTGCGGAATAAAAATTTAGCGAGCTGTTGGTACCCTAGGTTTTGATTTGAGTTCAGTCCTCTCTTTCTGTCTCTTGACCCATGATTTATCAATGGTCAAAGGTTAGTTGATAGGTTAGATTCCCTAGTTGTGTAGAATTGCTTTTCCAGATGAATATTTGGTTAAGTAGTTTTTCGTTCGACTATAGTCGAACGCCGCTCGACTATCGTCTATCGGCTGATCGACAATCGTCTATCAGTTGGTCGACGTTCTGTCTGCGTTGATAGCTCGACTATCTGTTGATAGATCGACTATCTGTTTGTCTTAGTAGTTCGACTATCTGTTGATAGGTCGACTATCTGTTTGCTTTGATAGTTCGACTATCTGTCCTGATAGTTCAACTATCTGATAGCTCGACTATCTGTTGATAGGTCGACTATCTGTTGATAGGTCGACTATCTGTCGTCTTTGATAGTTCGACTATCTGTCCTGATAGTTCAACTATCTGATAGCTCGACTATCTGTTGATAGGTCGACTATCTGCTTGTTTTGATAGTTCGACTATCTGTTGATAGATCGACTATCTGTGTTGTTCTGATAGCTCGACTATCTGTTGATAGATCGACTATCTGTGTCGCTTTGATAGTTCGACTATCTGTTGATAGGTCGACTATCTATGTTGCTTTGATAGTTCGACTATCTGCTTGGATAGTTCAACTATCTGATAGTTCGACTATCTGTTGATAGATCGACTATCTGTTTTGTTTGATAGGTCGACTATCTGTTGATAGGTCGACTATCTATTTTTTGTGATAGGTCGACTATCTGCTTGATAGGTCGACTATCTGTTTTTGTTTGGTAGTTCGACTATCTGTCCTGATAGATCGACTATCTGATAGCTCGACTATCTGTTCTGATAGGTCGACTATCTGCCGAGGTAGTTCGACTATCTTCTTTGATAATTCGACTATCTGGATCGTTCGACTATCTGTCTGATAGGTCGACGATCTCCGTGCGCCGTTCGACGATCTCCGAGGGTCGTTCGACGTTTTGCTGTATGCTCTTATGTAGTTTGTCGTCTTCTATGATGTAACTAATTTCATATCTATTTTGGCATATTTTATAAAAGATTATCTGAATAATTTGTGACATTATTTTCATGCAATATCAGTTCTATTCTATATGCATGAGCTAATCTTTTCTGACAAAGTTGTTTGTCTTGTAGCTGAGATATGCAATCTGCTTTATCTGTCAGGCTGTCCTTTATAGCCGTTAGACTCAAAAAGTCTTCCTTGGCCGTAAAGAGTTCTTTCTGATGTGACTTTCTCTTATATTATTTCATTAGAAGTATTTGCAGCTTCTTAGAAAGCTTTATCCTTTTATAGGATATCTGTCTGCTGTAGTTTGTTTTTGCTTTATGCTTTTTGCAGCCCAGCTTGCAGAGTTCAGAAAAAGACAAGATTCAAACTCAATTAGAGCCATTGCTGCTGCTGATATATAAAGACTTCTTTGAAGAAGAAATCAACTAGTTCACAGAGATAAGAAATTCATTCAGCAAGCTTACAGTAAGAACAAGTTTAACTGCTCTCAGCAATCTTCACTCAACTGAGAAGTGTTAGCTCTTCTGCTCTTCTTCAACCTGAGTTCTCCTGTTCCAGGAAGTTCTGACTCAGAGATCTTTTGAAGAAGAAGAAGAAGAAGAAGATAGCTGCTAGAAGATTTTCATTTCTTATTTTATATCTTCTTGTAGTTCTTCCTTCAGTATTTACTGAAGTGTTTCTGCACTGAAGCAAGACTTCACCTGGACGTTCTTTGAGCCAGGGGGAGCCTTGATTCTTTTAGAGCTGTCTAGCTCAGTGCAAGTTATTGTGCTTCTCTAATCTATTGTAAAATAGAGAAGACACCTTAACCCCCTTTCCCCCTCCTGTACAGGGTTATTACTCCCTTCAAAAGTATCCCTTGGTGGCAGGGCACCTGATCAAAAACCTGTGTTTGGTTTTTAGACACCTGATCAAAAGTCTAAAGGGTCTCTTGATCTACCTGAAGCAGATCTTGTTGGTGGCAGAGCACCTGATCAAAAACCTGAGTGGATTCCTACCTTGTTGGTAAAAGAGTGGACGTACCCAAGTTGTTTGGGGAACCACTATAAATTCCTTGTGTCGTCTGGATTGCCTTGTTTAATTACTTGCATTGTGGCTGTGATTAGATATTAACTAGGTTTGCTAGTTGCTGGATAGGATCCAAAGCTAAACTGTAATTACAGTTAGCTTTAGTTTGTGCACAACACTTGTGTTAGGCTCTAAGGTTTAATCTTAAAATATCTATAACTTTCATTCCGCATTTAACTCCAAGGGAGATGAGTAGAAAGTCAACTTTGCTAAGTGCAATTTTTGATTACTCTATTCACCCCCCCCCCCCCCCTCTAGAGTAGTATCTATCCCTTCTCTTTCAATTGGTATCAGAGGGAGGTTGACTGACTGAATAGGCTAACACCTAAGTCACAAGATCCTGATAGATACCAAAGTTTATAGATATTCACTTTCACTATCATGGCCCAGTCCAAGGATTATTCTAGCACCAGACCTCAAGCATGCAACTTAGCTAAGTTTGGCATCTGGAAGGCAAGGATCAAATTATATATGAATTCTATTGATGAAAGTATTTTTGCTTCTATTTTGTCAGGACCACCAAGAGCACCTGCTGCTACTACTGCCTCATCATCTGATATGAGTGCAGTGCCTCCTCCAGACTACAATGATGAGTACAAAAAGGCAAAGATAGCAGATGCCAAGGCAATGAACATTCTGGCTCAGACAATGTCTGATGAAGTATTCTAGAAGGTTGCTGACTGCTCCTCAGCAAAAGCTATGTGGGATACACTGAACCAGATTGTAGATGGTTCAGCTGATGAAAGGAAGGACAGGAGGTCCAACCTTATCTCACAATATGAGAATTTCAAGAAAACTGATGCTGAATCAGTTGAAGCCATGTACACAAGGCTCAGCTCAATCATCAATGAGCTGAGGACCCTTGACAAGGACATTTCATTGACAGAGGTCAATGATAAGATTCTTATGTGCTTCCCTAACACATGGGATCTGAGGATCTGGCCTATCAAGGAGGCCAGAAGCACAAATGAAATCTCAACAGAAGCTCTTCTCGGCAAGCTCAAGTCTTTTGAGCAAGTGCTGAAGTCCAGGGAAGCTGAAGCTGAAGCAAAGACACCAACTCCTACAAGAAAAGAGCAAACTCTTGCTCTTAAAGCTGCTGACACTTCTGAAGGCAGCCAGTCAAATGAGGAACTAATGGCATTATTTGCCAAAAGGTTTCTCAAGATGGGAAGGAAGGAATTCAGAAAGAAGTCTTCAAAATATGAAGAAAAGCCAAGGTATGATCGCACCCCTTCTAAAGAAATTATCTGCTATGGCTGCAGGAAGCCTGGACATATCCTTCCAGATTGTCCAGAGGAAAAGAATAAAGAAAAGAGGAAAGATAAAGATCAGCACAGGAAGCACTCCAAACCATCCTCCTACAAGAATAAAAAGAAGGAGAGAGGCTTTGTCGCTGAAACCTGGAGTGATTCTGATGAGGAATCCTCTTCCTCAAGCTCCAGTGAGGATGAAGAAGAAAAGAAGACAAAGGAAGTTTGCCCAATGGCAATTGATGCCTGCAGCAATCATTCAGCTGCAGAGATTTCAGATTCAGATGAAGAAATGCCAACAGAAGATGAGGTACTATCTTCTTATGATTTTACTTCTGCAGAATTTAAATTAGAATTTAAATCCTTATGTTTAGATCTAATTAGTTCTGAAAAGGAGATTAAAGGACTTAGACATAGGCTAGCTGAATCAGAAATCACATCTATTGAAAACATTAAGTTAAAGGAAGATCTCACTAATTCTAGTGAAGAAATTAAATTTCTTAAGAATGAGTTAGCTAAATCCAAAAGGCTAGAAGAGTCTCTAAATGGTAGAAGCCTTAAGCTGCTTGAAATAACCAGCATGTCTAACACTAGGATAGGCAATAACAAATTAGGCTTAGGAGCATCTTCTAGTGAGCCCCCAATCATTCTTAAAAACCAACTTTCAACTCCAGTGAACTTTAACTCAGCTGATGGGATAAAGAACACTGAGCAAGTCAATCAAGTAAATAGAGCTTTAAATAAAGCTAAAAGAGAGAAAAGAAAACAGAAATTTAAAGAATTACAAAGAATGTCGAACGCAGCTCGACGATCTGAGCATCTATCGTCGAACGTCGATCGACGATCGCAAGCTCAGTGGTCGAACGGAGATCGACGATCTGAGCAGCCATCGTCGAACGCTGGTCGACGTTTCCAATATGAATTTCAAAATTACACCCAGAACCTTAGAAACCCGAATATGAATAGAAACCCTAGGTTCATTGACCCATCATCTGCATGGAGAATCCCACCTAGGAGATCTTACCCATTAGGTTATCACCCTCAGCCTGCCTACTCTTTTATTTCCAGTTTTTCTTGTGTGAAAAACAAGGTACCCAAGGTTACCTGGGTCCACAATGTTTAAATTGTTTTAATTGCAGGTGAAGACCTATCCTATCACTCAAAATAAGTAGTATTTGGATAGTGGTTGCTCCAAGCACATGACAGGAAACAAAGAACATCTGTCAAAGTTCAAAGCAAAGCTTGGCCCAAAGGTAATCTTTGGAGATTCAAGCTGTGGTCAAACTGAAGGCTATGGCAGGATGACTATTGGAGCTGTTACTTTCAAGAGAGTTGCTTATGTGACTGGACTGAAGCACAATCTAATTTCAGTAAGTCAATTATGTGATGCTGGGTACCAGGTATCATTCTCTAACTCTCTCTGTAATATTACTTTAAATAATATTGTTGTATTGGTAGGCATTAGACAAGGTAACATTTATTTAGTAGATTTTAATTCAACTGATTCTGAAATCTGTCTGTTTAATGAAGTAACTAATAATAACACCTTGTGGCATAAAAGGCTTAGCCATGTTAACCTCAAGAATATATCTAGGTTATCTAAACACAACCTTGTTAGAGGTTTACCTTCTTGCCCTTACAAGAAGGAGAGCCTATGCAAGACTTGTCAACTAGGCAAGCAAACCAAGAATTCTTTTAAATCAGTAAATAAAAGTGATTCTCCTAGAATCCTGTATTTATTACATTTGGACCTATTTGGCCCAATAAATGTACAGAGTTTAGGAGGGAAGTATTACACCCTAGTCATTGTTGATGACTTCTCTAGATTCACTTGGGTGTTCTTTTTGAGAACTAAGGCTGATATCTTCAAAGCCCTTACAGACTTTCTATTATGTGTGCAGACTGAGTACTCTACTCATGTGGCCTTGATCAGAAGTGATCATGGTACTGAGTTTGACTCTCTTCTCATGCAAGAATTCTGTGAGAGAGAAGGTATCAAACATAGCTTCTCAGCTCCTAGAACTCCCCAACAAAATGGGGTAGTTGAAAGGAAGAACAGAACACTAATTGAAACTGCTGGCACATTGTTGGCAGATGCTAATATGCCTCTTTTCTATTGGGCAGAAGCTGTTAGTACAACCAACTATGTCTTGAATAGAAGTATGATACACAAGCTTAAGTGTAAAACTCCTTATGAGTTACTTAAAGGAAAGAAACCTAAAATAAACTATTTTAGAGTTTTTGGCTGTGTTGTTTATATTCATAATAATAATAAAGAATATCTTAGAAAGTTTGAAGCAAAGGCTTCAATGGGAATTTTTCTAGGATATTCCCAAGTAAGCAAAGCTTATAGGGTATTTAATAAATCATCTTCTAAAATTGAAGAGTCGGTTCATGTGTCCTTTGATGAATCTCAAATATTTTATAAGGAGAAGGAAACTTCCCCTTCCTCAAGTTCATTACAGGTACAAGATTCTTCCAAAGATGTCACTCAAGATATCCTCCATCTTTCAACTCTTCATATCACTGAATCAGACAGTAATGAAGACATTGCTGAAGCTGTTGTTGTTCCACCAACAGTAGATCAAATTCCTCCTGAGGAATTAATCCCAACTGTTGTTGAAGATCACATCCCACCTGCTGATATTGTCACACTTAGAGATCACCCTACATCTCAAGTGATAGGAGACATATCAGCTGGTGTTCAAACAAGACATCAGTTAAGACAGGATGTGATGCATGCTTGTTTCCTCTCATAGATTGAGCCCCTCACCATTAAAGATGCAGAGCTAGATCCCCACTGGATCATTGCTATGCAAGAGGAACTCAATCAGTTTGAGAGATGTAAAGTTTGGACTTTGGTTCCAAGACCTAAAGGCCAACTGATCATAGGCACCAAGTGGGTGTATAGAAACAAGTTGGATGCAAATGGCATCATTGTAAGGAATAAAGCTAGGCTTGTAGCTCAGGGCTACAGACAGGAGGAAGGTATAGATTATGACCAAACCTTTGCTCCTGTTGCAAGGCTAGAAGCAATAAGGATCTTCTTGGCCTATGCAGCCTACATGAAGTTTAAGGTTTTTCAAATGGATGTCAAAAGTGCTTTTCTTAATGGTGAGCTAAAGGAAGAGGTGTTTGTTGAACAGCCACCCGGTTTTGTTTCTTCAACTCAGCCCTCACATGTTTTCAAGTTGTAGAAAGCTCTTTATGGACTAAAGCAAGCTCCCAGAGCCTGGTATGAGACTTTAGCTAGTTTCCTGTTAGAGCACAAATTTACTAGGGGAGTAGTTGATAGAACCCTCTTCGTCAAGCACCACAAGGACACAATCCTGTTAGTTCAGGTGTATGTGGATGACATTATTTTTGGTTCCACTGATCCCAAACTGTGCAAAAAGTTTTCTAACTTGATGCATTCCAAGTTTGAGATGAGTAGTATGGGTGAGCTGTCTTACTTTCTTGGTCTCCAAGTAAAGCAAGATGCTGATGGCATCTTCATATCCCAATCTAAATATGCCAAGGAATTGGTAAAGAAGTTTGGGATGGCAGATGCTTCAGCAATGCATACACCTATGGCTACTAATGTAGTTATTGATTCTGATGATTAGGGAAAGCCTGTAGATCAAAAGAATTATAGGGCCATTGTTGGTTCCCTATTGTATTTAACTGCAAGTAGGCCAGACATAATGTTTGCTACATGCCTTTGTGCTAGATTCCAGGTCAACCCAAAGGAATCTCATCTGATTCTTCTCAAGAGAATTTTGAGATACCTGAAGGGATGTCCAAATCTAGGACTTTGGTACCCAGCTGAGTCAGAATTTGAATTAATTGGATATTCTGATTCTGATTATGCTGGTTGTCGAGTTGACAGGAAAAGTACCTCAGGAACTTGTCAGTTCCTGGGAGAGAGATTGGTCTCTTGGTTCTGTAAGAAGCAGGCCTCTGTATCAACTTCAACTGCAGAAGCTGAATATATAGCAGCTGCCAGTTGTTGTTCACAGATCCTGTGGATACAAAATCAGCTTTTGGATTATGGGTACTCACACAAGAACACTAAAATCATGTGTGACAGTACAAGTGTTATCTCCATTGCACAAAATCCAGTGCACCACTCTAGAACGAAGCACATTGAGATTAGACACCATTTCCTGAGAGATTGTGTGGAAAAGAACAAGATTAGCCTTGAGTTCATATCCACAGACCTTCAGAGAGGTGATATATTCACCAAGCCCTTAGATGAACAGAAGCATCTGTTCTTTTTAGTTCAACTAGGCATGATTAATGGACGAGACTAAGTGTGACTATCTGCCGTGTTGAAACCTGCTTGAAGATCGTCGAACGGTGCTCGAAGATCGTCGAACGGAGCAAGCCTATCGTCGACCTATGGTTGATGATGGCTTATCTGCTTGAAGATCGTCGACCGGCGTTCGAAGATCGTCGAACAGGTTGAGCTCATCGTCGATCCATGGTTGACGACAGCTTGGTGTTTGTGAAGACAGAAATAGTCGAACGATTGATCGACTACTCTGCTTCAGGACCAATCGTCGAACGACCGTTCGACTATCGTCTCCAGTATCTTTTAAATAGATCGACGATCGTTGTTTTAATATAAAGCCGATAGTCGACCTAGGTTAAAAGATAGTTGCTTTTATCGTCGACGGAGAGCGTCTTTTCGCATTCCGTCTTCCCGCTTGCTCTTTGTCTTGCTCTCTGTCTTGCGCTCCGTCCTCGCCGTCTCTCTCTCGACTTCTACAACATTTTCAATGGCGATTGCTCCAGCGCTGCTTGCAGTGGTAAAGTTTGATGCCGGGTTCAGCGTTGATTTCGACGCATTCAGCAGTTGTGAACCAAGGATAGTAGAAATCCTAAATCTGTGCAGAGAACAAGGACTAGAGAGGCTCATGTCCTACAGAGTTAAGATAAACACTCAGGAAATCAAGGAATGGGCTTTCACTTCATCGTCGACTGACGAATCGATGTCCGGGACAATCAGCGGAGAAGAGGTAATTTTGACTCCCGCTGTTCTAACTGAAGTTTTTGGATTAATTAATGGTGAAGAAGAATATGAGCAAGATGCTCCTGAATTCGGAAGAATGTTAACTGAGCTGGGACATGCCGAAGGCATCCCCTCCAAGCTCCTCAAGGTGAATTTTCCCTTTAAGATCAAGTTTCTTGCAGAAGTTGTTGGAAAAGTGCTACTAGGAAAGCACTCAGCCCATGATAATATCACCAGACAACAATTTGCACTAATGTGTGCAATTGTTAATAAGAAGCAGATAAACTGGGCTGGCGTTCTGTTTGATTTAATAAGAAAGAAGAATGGAAAGAAAGAGGTTACCCTAGGAAGGGTTGTTGGTATTTTTCTGAAGGAAAAATACCCCCATTTGCTTGTGTCTGCCGCCACCTCAATCAACGCGAGTAAGAAGATGGATCCCTCGCTGTTCTCAAAGTGGAAAAGGACATTCCTGAAGCCCGCTCCCGCAGGGGTTGCTCCAGTTATATCTGAGAGCACCAGGACTGTTGCAGTCACTTCCCCCCTTTTAGCAACTGGCTCAGCTGATATCTCTCTTCCATCTTCTTCCTCAGCTTTTCCGTCTACTGCAGTTGAAGTTCCTTCAACTTCAACTGAAGTACGACATTCTGCCTCTCCTCCTGCATCTTCTCTCCCGACTGATCTTGCTGGGATTTCTCAACCCAGCTTTGATTTGTTGGCGTCTGAAATTTCTTCTCCTATTCATTCTCCAATTCCAACTCCTCCACTCTCTCCAATTCTATCTTCAGAACATGTTGATCACCCTGCATCCACCCATGCATCTCCACATCATTCTCCAGCTCCATCTCCAGCACATTCTCTAGCTCATATTGCACATACCACCCCTGCTGTTCTTCCACCCTCAGAAATTCCATCATCATCATCTTCTTCATTTGATATAACTCCAGCATTTATTGCTAGCATTGTGGAGTTAATTACCCCCTCAATCAAAACTATGATTGATGAGGCAATTGCTCCCCTTGTTTCTTCTATATCTGCTTTGACTGCTGCTATTCAGGCACTCTCAAAGTCTGCTGAGCCCTCTTCTTCTAGGGGCCTGATTTCAGTTTCTACTGAAATCAGGCAGGGGGAGATGCTTGATGAAGATATCGCAGAGCAGCCTTTGGCCTCCCCTCCAGCAGCTCAACTTGCAGTAACAGAGAAAGTAGCAGAAGATTCAGCTCCTCCTCCTCCTCCATCTGAAAAGGAAATATCTGATGCAATCATGTTGACAGAGTTTGTAGTAAAAGTTTTCTTAAAAGAATCCTCAACTCCCTTGGTTGCCCAGTACCTAGAAGGAATAATCACCTCCTTTCTAGATGATTTATGAGAGTTAGGTCACCCTGAAGAAAATCCTGAAGGTATGTCTCTTTCCCAATTTGTAGATTACTTAATTGATATGTTAGTATGGGAATATCTGGAAGGGATGACTAGATGTCATTTAGCAAGATTTTATTCCTAATCCTACAGATATAATGGAAGAAGTAGTTGTTGTCCAAGAGCCAGAACCTGAACCTAAACCTGAACCTGCTCTAGAGATTTTAGATGCTAAAGAGCCTGAACCTGTATCTGCTCCTGATGTCCAAGTGGTTGTAGAGCCAGTAAGTGAACCTGCTTCTGAAGTTCAACCTGAACCAGAAGCAGCTGTTCAAGTTCCTGAAGTTGCTGAACCTGCTCAGCAAGCAGTGCAAATTGAACTGGTCCCCACGACAGTTCCTGAGCTTCAAGAAATGGATCCTGAAAGTCAAATTGAAAAATCTACCGTATGGGATGATTCCCCAGGATTGGACTTAGATACTCTCCTGGCACAGGATGCCATGAAAGAAGAAATGGAAAAAGCTGCTATAAAGGAAAAAAGAAAGAGCTTTAAAAGAGGTTATTGATCCCTATGATATGCCTATCTCTTCAAATTCTGAAGAAGAAATTGATTCTGATGAATCTGCTGATTCTAAGAGAAAAAGGATTGCTAAAAAGAAAAGAAAGGTTGTGGATCCTCCTCCTGCAAATCCAGACAATGACACACCATATTATATACTGAAAGGGATTGATCCCAAGTCTAAAGAATTCCAGCATTGGATGTGGTTTTCTAAAAATCAACAAAAGCAAAGGAAAAAGGCTAAGAGGTATGACCCTCCTGCTCCTAGATGGAATCCCAGAGGTCCTCCTCCTCCACCTCCCGGTGCAGGTGCCTCAGGAAATCTATCTTCTAAATCTGCCTCTCAATCTGAAAGATCAAATCCATCCCAGCCTACTCAAAGGAAAAGTTCTCAAAGTTTCCAAGGTAAAAGCCAATCTGGCTATCAAAGAACTGATACAGTGAGAGAACAAGTTAAGGAGGTAGTTTATCAAAGACCAACCTTTTCCCCTCCTCCTTCTTCAAAGAAAAAGGTTCCATCTCCAAAGCCAGTGCATACTGAGAAAGTTATTCCAAAAGGTAAGTAATTTATTTTGTTTAAAAATTCTAGCAAGAACTTTGCTAAGTCTGCTCCTCTGTCTTATCTAGTTAATCAAGATAAAGAACCAGATGATACTCCTTCTGAGATTGTTTATGAAAGCCCTGAGCTTGATCCTAACTTTAGGATGACTCGTTTTCTCGAACTGGTTGGAGCAGCGCAGATAAGGAAAGCTAAAGAAGAAGGAAAGGACACTGCCGGATTGACTACTATGTCTAAATTCAGAAAGAAGGAGCTCGAAAAGTTCCAGGTTAGACCTGAGATGTTTGATCCTTCAAAATATATGGAAAAGCATCCAGAGGCAGTGGTCCCAAGAACAACTGAATTGAAAATTATTGGAGAACAAGATTTGAAGCTATCAAAGAAAGAAGCTCTAGATCCTACAAGGAAAATTACTTTTGTTTCTAGTTCTTCTAATCCTGAATCTAACTCTAAAGCACCTTAAATTAGTCATTGATTGACAGTTAATTTTTATCTGATTGATTGATGATATCTGCTTAGTTATTTCCCTTTATGCATTTTATTTACTTTCTGTAATTAGTGTTGTTTGTTTTATTTGTTGAGAGACTTAACTCAAATAGGGGGAGATTGTTGGTACCCTAGATTTTGATTTGAGTTCAGTCCTCTCTTTCTGTCTCTTGACCCATGATTTATCTATGGTCAAAGGTTAGTTGATAGGTTAGATTCCCTAGTTGTGTAGAATTGCTTTTCCAGATGAATATTTGGTTAAGTAGTTTTTCGTTCGACTATAGTCGAACGTCGCTCGACTATCGTCTATCGGCTGATTGACGATCGTCTATCAGTTGGTCGACGTTCTGTCTGCGTTGATAGCTCGACTATCTGTTGATAGATCGACTATCTGTTTGTCTTGGTAGTTCGACTATCTGTTGATAGGTCGACTATCTGTTTGCTTTGATAGTTCGACTATCTGTCCTGATAGTTCAACTATCTGATAGCTCGACTATCTATTGATAGGTCGACTATCTGTCGTCTTTGATAGTTCGACTATCTGTCCTGATAGTTCGACTATCTGTCCTGATAGTTCAACTATCTGATAGCTCGACTATCTGTTGATAGGTCGACTATCTGCTTGTTTTGATAGTTCGACTATCTGTTGATAGATCGACTATCTGTGTTGTTCTGATAGCTCGACTATCTGTTGATAGATCGACTATCTGTGTCGCTTTGATAGTTCGACTATCTGTTGATAGGTCGACTATCTGTGTTACTTTGATAGTTCGACTATCTGCTTGGATAGTTCAACTATCTGATAGTTCGACTATCTGTTGATAGATCGACTATCTGTTTTGTTTGATAGGTCGACTATCTGTTGATAGGTCGACTATCTGTTTTCTGTGATAGGTCGACTATCTGCTTGATAGGTCGACTATCTGTTTTTGTTTGGTAGTTCGACTATCTGTCCTGATAGATCGACTATCTGATAGCTCGACTATCTGATAGCTCGACTATCTGTTCTGATAGGTCGACTATCTGCCGAGGTAGTTCGACTATCTTCTTTGATAATTCGACTATCTGGATCGTTCGACTATCTGTCTGATAGGTCGACGATCTCCGTGCGCCGTTCGACGATCTCCGAGGGTCGTTCGACGTTTTGCTGTATGCTCTTATGTAGTTTGTCGTCTTCTATGATGTGACTAATTTCATATCTATTTTGGCATATTTTATAAAAGATTATCTGAATAATTTGTGACATTATTTCCATGCAATATCAGTTCTATTCTATATGCATGAGCTAATCTTTTCTGACAAAGTTGTTTGTCTTGTAGCTGAGATATGCAATCTGCTTTATCTGTCAGGCTGTCCTTTATAGCCGTTAGACTCAAAAAGTCTTCCTTGGCCGTAAAGAGTTCTTTCTAATGTGACTTTTTCTTATATTATTTCATTAGAAGTATTTGCAGATTCTTAGAAAGCTTTATCCTTTTATAGGATATCTGCCTGTTGTAGTTTGTTTTTGCTTTATGCTTTTTGCAGCCAACCTTGCAGAGTTCAGAAAAAGACAAGATTCAAACTCAATTAGAGCCGTTGCTGCTGCTGATATATAAAGACTTCTTTGAAGAAGAAATCAACTAGTTCACAGAGATAAGAAATTCATTCAGCAAGCTTACAGCAAGAACAAGTTTAACTGCTCTCAGCAATCTTCACTCAACTGAGAACTGTTAGCTCTTCTGCTCTTCTTCAACCTGAGTTCTCCTGTTCCAGGAAGTTCTGACTCAGAGATCTTTTGAAGAAGAAGAAGAAGAAGATAGCTGCTAGAAGATTTTCATTTCTTATTTTATATCTTCTTGTAGTTCTTCCTTCAGTATTTACTGAAGTGTTTCTGCACTGAAGCAAGACTTCACCTGGACGTTCTTTGAGCCAGGGGGAGCCTTGATTCTTTTAGAGCTGTCTAGCTCAGTGCAAGTTATTGTGCTTCTCTAATCTATTGTAAAATAGAGAAGACACCTTAACCCCTTTTCCCCCTCCTGTACAGGGTTATTACTCCCTTCAAAAGTATCCCTTGGTGGCAGGGCACCTGATCAAAAACCTGTGTTTGGTTTTTAGACACCTGATCAAAAGTCTAAAGGGTCTCTTGATCTACCTGAAGCAGATCTTGTTGGTGGCAGGGCACCTGATCAAAAACCTGAGTGGATTCCTACCTTGCTGGTAGAAGAGTGGACGTACCCAAGTTGTTTGGGGAACCACTATAAATTCCTTGTGTTGTCTGGATTGCCTTGTTTAATTACTTGCATTGTGGCTGTGATTAGATATTAACTAGGTTTGCTAGTTGCTGGATAGGATCCAAAGCTAAACTGTAATTACAGTTAGCTTTAGTTTGTGCACAATACTTGTGTTAGGCTCTAAGGTTTAATCTTAAAATATCTATAACTTTCATTCCGCATTTAACTCCAAGGGAGTTGAGTAGAAAGTCAACTTTGCTAAGTGCAATTTTTGATTACTCTATTCACCCTCCCCCCCTTTAGAGTAGTATCTATCCCTTCTCTTTCACGAGCTATGCACAAAAAAATAACCAAGCAATCACAAACAACACCAAGAATTATAGTTGTTCCCCAACCTTTGGTACGTCCACTTTCCACTCACCGATCTAGTAATGCACTAGACTCGGCTACTCCACTAATCTCGGATTGAAAACAATCCTACTACTCGGAACAACGTTTCTACAACTCGATCCATAAAACGGATCTACACTCGGAAGATAAAAACTTCCTACAACAACTCGGAGAACAAAGCTCCTACACTTGAAGAATAATCTCCTACAAGAATAAATTGAAATAAGAAATACAAACAGTAATATCTCTCAGATCTGGAAACTTCTGCCTAGGTCTTCTTTCTTGAACTTTGCGGCATTATCAGAAAAATTGAAGAAGACACGGTAAGATCTCTGATCTGATATTTCTGGACTCACAAGATCAAGAAGAGGATCTGTCAATTATAGAATATCTTGTCCTGTGAATCAACTGCTCTGAATCTTTTTGGAACGAGACGATCGGAGTCGAAGAAGACGAAGAACAACGGCCGATCTTCCCGAAATGGAATGAAAAATGCGGATTCAGAAAATACCGATTTCTCTCGGTTATTCTTTCTTAGGGTTAGTCAAAAACGATTTGACCTTTTATAGGAGTTTAACTAACAGTCATAATCTTAAATGACTTGGACACGTGGACCAATAATTAAGGAAATCATTTTGAAAAACGCGTCCGAATACTTAGATATTTTCAAAGAAAACTAACTGCATTACTCGAGTGAAGAAAGGATTACTCGAGTACTACTATAGGTTCTCGAGAAGACAACTTCAAGCTTCTCGAGAAGAAGCACTTAAGGAAACTACAGGAAATAATTCGTCCTTACTTGAGTAGAATGAGGATTACTCAAGTACTAAATATGTTACTCGAGAAATGGAAGTTATCTTCTCGAGTGGAGGACTTGGAGAAAATTCTGAGAAGAAATCTGGCTACTTGAGTACTTGAGCTTGACTTCTCGAGAAGTAGATAGACTTCTCGAGTACAGGTACTTCACTACTCTAGTAAGATAGACACTTCTCGAGTACCTGTCTTCTGTCACTCGGGACAAAGTACTTAGACACTCGAGTAATGGACTTAACTACTCGAGTATAAGACTTGGAAAATTCTGAGATATGAATAATGTTTAACTCGAGTATAAGAAAGGATCTACTCGAGTAATGGAATTAGCTTCTAGAGAACTATGTTCAATCTTCTCGAGAACTATTTCCCTTACTCGAAATCCAGACTTAACTTACTCGAGTACTATCAAAGAATCTACTCGAGTACTTAAGTTCTTCTCGAGTAAAATACTTAGAAAAAATTTTGTTTCGTGAAAAGTTTTCTTTCTTCAATGAAATCAGCAACATGTCTTTCTCCAATAAGTATAGTGCTTGAAAATGAAGTGTATCCCAATAGAGAGGCTATACATGAGTCAACACCATGGATCACACAATAAGGTATTACATTATATGTTTCTATGTTTGGTGACCCACTGTAGGCTGACATTTGTCTACATTTGACAATTAAGTCCTACAAACACATAACTCAAACATGACATCAAATACACCTTAATTCATCTTAGTTTAAGGGTGATTTCATACAAATCTAAGTTATTGTGGATACAATACCCAACTGAACAGTTGATTGGGATTTCTACAATCTCTGGATGGAATTCACGAGGCAAGAAAGTAAGATTGCTCTCTAAGGATCAAAGCATGGAAATGACCCTTGGAGAAAGGAGAAACGACTTCAAAAAGTTAATGAAAAAAGAGGGGAAACTTAGTATGATAACACTTTATGATATCCAGGAGAGTAAAACTGAAGGGCATGTGCAGAAAATGTCTGAGTTCTGAACTTGGCAGGTGCAAGGGGATCCTCTCTTCTAGGCCAAACAACAACTATTCAATCCCTATTGGATCGTTTCTCAGAATTATTCGTAGAACCTCATGGGTTGCCGCCGAGGAGAGAAAAAGAGCAACAAATAGTGCTCAAGGACAGCGGGGTGAATGTCAACATGCATCTGTATCGATATCTACTGTTACAAAAATCGGAGATTGAATGACTCATTGGCGAGATGTCTGGCACCAGGGTGATTGGGCACATTTATAGCCTGTTTGCCTCCCTAGTGGTTCTCATGAAGAAAAATGACAGGTCATGGTGTTTATGTGTGGATTCCCACCAACAAAATTAGAACACCATAAAAGATAAATTTCTTATTCCCTTCACCGAGGAACTAATAGATGAACTCCATGGGGTCATTTACTTTTCAAAATTGGATCTCCGAGTCAGGTACCACCAAGGCACCAAGTGAGGATGGCCGACAAAGACATACACAAAACAATCTTACATACCCATCAAGGACATTATGAGTTTTTAGTTATGTCGTTCGGTGTGAGCCTCATAAATCGCCTCTTCAAAGGTCAACTTTGAAAATTCATTTTAATATTTTTGATGACATTTTAGTTTTCAATTCTAATTGGACGAATCATATGAGCCACCTTGAATTCACCTTCTGCATATGCGCTCCAACCAACTCGTGCTTCGATAAAGTAAATGTGATTTTGGACTAACATAAGTCCGCTATTTGGGCCACGTGATTTTCGGTCAAGGAGTCTCAATGGATCCGGCAAAGATACAAGTAATGCTTCAATGGTCGGCGCACACCTTAATAAAAAAGTGAGAGGTTTCATTGGGCTAACAGGATACTATCATAGGTTTATTCGGGGGTACGGCTCCCTCGTGCAACCTCTGATGGAACTGCTAAAACATCACCTGTTTGTGTGGACTGCAACGCCTAAAACAACCTTCCAAAGCTTGAATGAGGTGGTATTCAGCCCCCCGATACTACAATTGTCGAATTTCCAGTAATCGTTTGTGGTGGAGACGAATGCAACAGATTCGGGAGTAGGTATTGTGTTTCTACAAAAGGAGCGGCCAATCGCTTTCTTTAGCAAGGCTTTGGGCGAAGAACGTCAGGCTGTCCACATATGAGGAGCTATCATTCATCGCTTTAGCCATCCATATGTGACGAACATTACTTGGTGGGCTGCTCATTTGTGATACACACAAATCACCAAATTTTGAAGTTTAGGCTAGAGCAAAAACTAGCTACTATGACTCAGCAACGTTACCTCACCAAATTAATGAGGTACAATTTTGCGGTGCAATAAAAGCGGGGCAAAAAGAATGTATTTGATGATGCCTTATCACAGATCTACGACGTATCAGAGGCCACGTTGAAAGTCATTATCACCATACAATCGTATATTATACAGCTCATCAAGAACTTATGAGTGTTGGATACATGACTCCCACAGATCATATCTAAAAAGGAAGTTAATGGCGAGGATCATCTGAAGTTCACTTGAAAGCACAGATTGCTCAAGAGGAAGGGGAGACTTGTGATCGGCAATGACTCGACCCTTAAAGCCTAACTACTCCAACTGTACCAAGCAGGCGCCGTGGGTGGACATTCTAGAATCACCACCACCTACCAACGCAAGAAAAGGTTATTGTTTGGAAGAAAATGAAACCCGAGATTTATGAATACATCCAACAATGTATTGTTTGCTAATAATGCAAACCGGACAATCAACGCCCAATAGAACTGCTCTAACCACTACCTATGTCAGAGCGAGTTTGGCAAGAGATATATTTGGACTTCATTGATGGGCTTCCAAAGAGTCATGACAAATCTACAATCTTGATGGTAGTTTATCGCCTAAGTAAACACACTCAATTTGTGCCCATGCATCATCCATACACGTCTGAGGTGATAACCTAATTTTTTTCTGGATTTAATTTTTTGTTTGCATGGCCTACCCACCTCTATAGCAAGTTCAGGCAAGAATTGTTTCGAGTACTCTAAGTCCAATTGAACATGTAATCAACATATCATCCTCAATCTGATGGATATACCGAAGTGGTGAACTGAGGCGTAGAAAGCTATCTTTGTTGCATGTGTTTCGAGAAATCTCAGAGTTGAGCTAGTTGGCTTCCTCTTATCGAATGGTAGTACAACACCATGTATCAAGGTGTCATCCAAATGACGTCATATGAAGTGGTATACGATCAAAGACCTACGACACTTCCCCCTTACGTGGAGGGCGTGGTTAAACACGAATTAATGGACTAATCTCTAGCCGTGAAGGATCACGTGATGACATTGCTTAAAGCAAACCTTCCTCAAGCTCAGAACCGCATGAGGACATTGGCCGACATGAAGTGCAGGGAGAAGGTTCTGGTCACAGGGGACTGGGTATGGGTACGTTTACAACTATATCACCTAGTCAATCTCTCTCCGAAGTTTTTGGGGTCCTTTATGGTGATTAAGCGGGATGGTTTAGTAACATACAAGTTAGAGCTCCCGGTCGAGGCTAAGGTACATCATATTGCCCACATCTCGCAACTGAAAAAATATATGGTCCCTCCAATCGGCTTAATAAACTCTCTTCCATCAACAATCAACTCTGAGGGTAACTTGCTCGTCGAACCGCTAACAATCTTGGACCGGCTCATCACTAACAGAGGTGGTCCGCGCCGTGACGTAGCTCCTCATCTAATGGGTTAATGGGTTCCCGGAAGAGACGACGTGGGAGGACTTGTGGTCGCTCTGTCAATGATGGACATAATTCGTTCCTTGAGGACAAGGAGTATTAAATGGGAGAGTAATGTTCGATCTTTTATAGGTATCGATGTTAATTTATGGGTGGTGTTACTAGCAAACCTATTATGACTCTTAGCAAACCATAAAAACCTGTTTCAAGGAAATTAGGCTTTTATTCAATCCTAAAAAATAACTACTTGCAAACCATTAGAGTCCATTCGTTATGTCGTAATTGGAGCGTTGGAATTGGAATTCAATTAACAATTCTTATTCCAGTGTTCGGTGGCCATAAAATCACCTCAGAATTATAATTCATTTTAATTCTCGTTGGAATTGATTATAAAAGAACATGCCTCCGTAAATTTTGACCTCGCGAGGTCTTCATTCGTGATTCTAACCCTTACTAGCGCGCCCCTGACTCTCTCAAAAAGACCTCGATGCTAACATTGTTGTTCACTCAGGAGTGCATTTTCCGTTAGAGACGATTTTTTTCAACGGGGAGCGAATTTTTTTACGCGACGCGCATTTTTTTGCCCGGGCGCGCATTTTTCGTCTGATTGAGCATTTTTAGTCAGGCGCGCATTTTTCGGCCTAACGCGAATTTTTTGGCTGGGCGCGCATTTTTCCGCACAGAAGCGCATTTTTCGCCCGAGCACGCATTTTTTGTCTGGGCACGCATTTTTCTCTCGGGCGCGTATTGTTCGCCGAGCACGCATTTTTCGCCCGGACGCGTTTTTTCGCACGAGCAAGCATTTTTCGCCTAAGCGCGCATTTTTCGTCCGGACGCATTTTCCTCCCGGGCGCGCATTTTCCCCCGGGCGCGCATTTTCTCCCGGGCGCGCATTTTTGCCTGGGCACGCATTTTTTACCCGAGCGCGCATTTTTCGCCCGAGCGTGCATTTTTCACCCAGGCAGTGGGAGCTCGGACGGAAAAATGCACGCCTGTGGGGAAAAATGTGCGTCCGGGCGGAAAATGTGCACCCGGGCGAAAAATGCGCGTCAGGGCAGAAAAATGCGCGCCCAGGGGAAATTCGCGCCCAAGCGTGAAAAAGCGCTCCTAGAGAAAAAATGCGTGTCTGGGCGAAAAATAGGTACCATAGCAGAAAATGCGCGATCGGGTGTAAAATGCGTGCCCGAGCGAAAATGCGCACCCGGGCAGAAAGTGCGCGCCGGGGGAGGGGGGGATGATGCGCGGCCGGGTAAAAAATGCGCGCCCGAGGGAAAAATCCGAGCGCCAAACGAAAAAATGTGCCCCCAGGCAAAAAATGCGCGCTCAGGAAAAAAAATGCACGCTCAGGCGAATAATGCGTGTTTGGGGGGAAATACGTGTGTGGACAAAAATTGTGTGTCTGGCAGAAAAATTCTAAAATGCAGCCGAACACTGGAATTACAAATTTCAATTCCAGTGAGAGAATTCATGCATAAAGGCGAACATCAAAATTGGAATTGACTTCAATTCCACTTCTTGCGAGAATCGGAATTTGGTCAATTCCAATTTCTACATCTCTTTTCCCGCCAAACGAATGGAGCCTTAGATTTTGTGCTCCCTCGTCGAAACTCTTCTCCCGATTTTAACCGCCTTCCTGCTCGAGGCTTCCCATTTACTGCCCGTTCTCGAGAATTCCAGCCGGTCTCCACCCTTCTTCATCATTCACTCTCCCGATTCCATCTCTTTCACGAAGGCTGTTCAATTTTTTGAAGTGAAGTGGCGGTCTGACCGGGCAGACTGTGCGGCTAGGTGGTGGCGGTTTGATTCTCAGATCGCGTGGTCTGAAGTGGCGACTAGCCAGTTCGACTAGTGTTCAGTAGTCAGCTTGTTCCCAAGATGTAACCAGGAGGATAAGTTTATTATATGCGGTAGATGCAGACTCATCTGGAGTTCGTCGAGTCTGACTGTTGCGGACACTACTGGAGGTCGTGAGATCGGCATAATGTTGTGCATGTGGTCTTGTTCTCTTGTCGTGCGGTTTGGTGGAGACCGCAGAGTTCGCCGGTTAGTGCGAACTGGTGTTTGAGTCTGCTAGATTGTGTGGACTTGTTCTTGAGTCCGGCGAGTTGAGTTCGCTTCAGGGGCTCTTGGTTTTTTGGACTTGGTCTTGGTTTTGAGCCAAGTCCAGTTGCTCCTTTCTCGCGCTTCTGCTTGTTGTTCATAAGTCTGCATGATTGATGCGAACTAGCTGTCTATCCGATATCTCGACAAAGCAGGATTTTTCCTTAGTCGCAGGCTGTGGTTGTGTGGACTGGAGCAGTGTCCGCAAGGTGCTATAGACTGGTTGCAGTATCCACAAAGTCCGCAGGTGTGGCGGACTGGTCCTGTTTCTGGCTTATTCGGTCGTCATGGCCCGACTTTGGTGGACTGGCTTTGTGTCAGCACTATGCAGATAGGTCTTGTGCTACCAGCGAGAAGGGTGGTGATCATATCGATTTGGGCGGTGACCATACTCTTCTCCATGCCTATAAATAGGACCCTCTGTCACATCATAACAAAAAGAACGAATAAATGGTAAGTGAGCTCGAGTTGTTGCAGCGAACATGTTTTTTTGTATCCGCGCGATTTGAGAAGTTATCCGATTTTGCTTTTGCAGATTGTGCAGTTAGCACTGAGAAGTCAGAGACTTGGTTCTGACTTGCGTCAGGGATCAGTGCGGGTAGTTACAGATGTAATCGGCGGTTAGCAGCAGGTTGCGGCTTGTGACCAGGAGGTCTTCTCATTGGCGATCTTTCCCAGTTCAATAAGGTTGTCCACTTCTGGAGGTCTGTCGTTCAATTCGGCAACAACTATTTGCGGTTATCTGGTGGCTAGGCGACCTTGAAGTTATGTGGATTGCAGATTGCAGACAGAGTTCTTCGGCTTGGAATAATAGGGTGTCCGCGCGGTTAGGTTGCGGTCTGGCGACTTGATGGCTTCAGCGGACTCCAAAGTTCAGTTTGGCAGAGTTGGCGGTTACTAATTCTGTCCTCCCAGATTGATTTTGCCTTATATATTTTTTCTTACATCGGGTACATTGGTGAATCATGTCTCGTCATGTATGCCTCGCATTGTAAAAAAGTTTTATAGTACAAGATTTGCTTGCTCTTCTACTTACATTTGGTTTCTTTGACTTAGTTAGGTTAAGTGTTCCTGCGACCTGCTTCCCGCTTTCCACTATTCACTGTGCGTGTGCACCTGGGTGTGCGCACCTGAGTGTTCCTGCGACCTGCTTCCCATTTTTGAGTACTGCGCGAGCCTGGGTGCGCGTGCGCACATTGCGCGCGCCTGGGTGCGCGCGCGCACCTGGGTGTGCGCGCGCATAGCGCGCGCCTGGGCGCTCGCGCACCTGGGTGTCCCTATGTGCCCAGTGAGTGCGTGCCTGGTGCGTGCGGGCCACGCACCAGGTTGCGTGTGTGTGCCTGGATGCACGCGTATGTGCGTGCATCGGGCCGCGCTTGTACGGGTGCACGTGCGTGCCGGACTGTGCGCATGCTAATGTTTTTTTACGGGCGCCTGCTCGGGAGCGCCCCTTGGCTTGCTTCAAGGGGGCCACCCCTTTAATTTTTCCATGTTAGGCGTGCTTTCATACTGAATCTGACTTTTTATTTCTTGTGACAGGGCTTGAAGCGTACCGCGAGACCACTGCGTCTGCGCTCCTCCCTTATCGAGGACCAAATTGTTGTTTGGAGAAAGAGGTTCGGGATGCCTGCTCATTTAGAGGTGAAAATTCCACATGAAGAGGAGAGAGTGCAAAATCCCCCCCCCCCCCCGAGGCTGGCTGATGGTCTGCGAGAGTACTTTGAGGTCTGGCTTTCGATTCCCGGCTTGCGAGGAGGTGATCGAGATCTTGAAATTTTGCGGGGTGCTGATCTCCCAATTTACCTCGTTGGGAGTAGTGCGCCTTATGGGCATGGTTGTTTTCTTCCGTGAACATGGCGGGAGACTTTATTTGGAGTGTTTCCGAGATTGGTGCGATGTCCGCTCCGATGGTGGGGAGCGTGTGGAGATTCATAGCAATAAGAGTTGGCTTGCGTTCGAGGCTCGGATAGACCGTCGTCACGGGAACACCCTTTTCGGATATATCAGGAACCCTTGGGGCTTACTGGTTGTGTGGAATTCACTCCCTGATCGTTATCACCTCCAGAAGAGGAAGGCGCGGAATTTTCGTCGGTGTCGGGGTTTTCGGAGACTCGTGAATTGTCTAATCGCCTGTTCAGCATCTTCTCATTTGTGGAGGAGAAGCGCTTGCTGCAATGCGGCATTTCTTCCGTCTCTAGGCGGATCGCTGAGACGTCTTTGGGTAGCAGCCAAAAAAAGGTCTTTGTAGTTTCCCAAGGTGGCGGGAGCGCGGTGCCTTGTTCGTCTTCTCCGAGTGATGATTTTCCTTACGGTGGCTGTGGCAGTTCACCTCCCGAGGTGCAGGTGCTTTGTTCGTCTGCCCCCGAGTCTTTCCCTGCAGTGGCAGCAGCTCCGAGGCTATCTTCTTCTTCGAAAGCGATGAATGAAGTGGTAAGTGAGCTTGATCATTTTTGGCTCCTTTTTATCGTTATATTGCTCTGACTTCTCTTTTTTCTTTTGCAGATAGAGGTTCAGGCCGAGTCTGTCGTTATTTGGAACGACCACCATATGAGCCTGAAGGACAACTATTTGGCCGTTCAGGAGAAGCTCAGATTGACGATGAGCTCGCTCGCCTCCTTGAGGGAGGAGCATGACTGTGACGTTTCACGATTCCGTCGGATGGGGTCCGGGCTGAAGTCCGAGTTGGAGGATGCACACGCGGATTTGGAGGTAGAGAAGGCATTGGTGGAGAGGACCGCTCAGATGTTGAAGTATTCCCAGGAGGAAGCCACCAGCTTAGAGACTCAGCTTCGTGCGGCGAGGGCCCAAGTGGTGATGCTATCTTCAGACAGCCTCGTGTCGGAGCTGAAGGCCACTGGACTTGTGGAGTACTTGGGATCGTTAGACTACATGCGAGACCGTTGCTTGATTGCGGAGGAGGTGCGCGACAAGATCTGGTCCAAGGAAGTGGAGTCTCAAGTGGAAGATGCTCGTGAGTTAGCCCTCAGGCGTGGAGCGGCGAAGGCCTTCCGATTTGTTGGCCAACACCTAGGATGCGACACTTCTGGCATTAGCTTTGATGACGTCTTTGAGGATGAGCATTCTGATGTTGATGTTGCTGATGAGTACCGGCCTCATGTTTCAGTATTTGTATGTTTTTGTACTCTTCCTTCAGTTATTCGTGTCGTGTGTTGTTTTTGCTTAGCAGTTGTAGTGGGTGCTCTTGTGCGCTGATCTGTATGACATCGTTATTTTTTTATGTCACTTAGCTATTTTGTTTTTTCCTTTTTCTCTTTTGAGTTCTGTTTTTGCGAGCTTGGCTTGTAGGAGAGTGCGAGCGAAGAATTTCACGTGAACTAGATTCGCAACTTCGTTTGCACAGTTTCATCCTGCGGCTCAGTTTCAATGATTCTAGCCCGCGACTTAGTTTACGCGGGTTGTAATCGCTGCTTTGCCATGAGGGGGGTGTAACATCCCAATGTTACTTCTAGACCCCTTAACTTAGATTGGGTTAGGCATGGGGTGGGTGTTAGGGTAATGAGCTAGGTTTGACCCTAGATAGTGGGTTGTAGCCATGTGGGGCCCACTATGGGGCCAAAGTCAAACTAGGTCAAACTAGCCTAAACAGGAACCCTAGCCACACCATGACCCCCTCATGATGCCCTAACCCTAAATACAATCTAAGTAGACCCCAAGGTAGGTCAGGGGGTCAACCAGTTGACCATGATGGGTCAAGTCAACACCTTTGACCTAAATAGTGAAAATGGTGCCCTAGCCCAATTCACTGGGTTGGGTCCACCCAAATCAACCCAAATTCATCATGTGGGCCTAAAGTGACCCTATAAACCCTAGGGGAGAGAAAAATAGGGCCTCTCAATAGTACTTTTGGGAGAACATCTAGGAGAGAGAAAAGAAGAGAATAGGAGAGAGAAAGTGCCTAGGAATTATTTTGGGCCACTTGGGCTCATCCCACCAACCCATGATGGGTTGGCTGACCATGCATGGGTATTAGGAGGTGTGGGACCCCCCACCATGCTGCCTTGGGCCAAGCCCAAACCCAACCCAAGCCCAACATAGCCTAAACAACTTGGTGGAGTCAACCCTCCCTATTCACTCACCCAACCCGGCCCAACACTTGGCAACCCGACCCACTAGGCTCTAATCAGCCTTCATGGCCAGTGGGACCCACTCACCAGCCACCTAGCCGGCCAAATCCACTAACCCGACCCCTCCTTGGTGAATCCGCCCCCCCTACCTAGGTGAAGTCGCCCCTCTCATAACTCAGCCCCAAACCGACCTCACACCCTCACTCCCACTTCATCCCTACCCCAGAGAGAGAGAGAGAGAGGAAGGAAGCCATGGAAGGCCGTGGAGCTCGCCGGAATGTGCATGCTAGGGGAAGCCGCCGCCACCCTCAACCACAACCACCAAGAGTCTGTATCCCCTCCTCTCCTCTTGTACTAGTCTTCCTAGATCTCCTAGGTTAGTGGCCAAGCCCAAAAAGGGCTCGACCGTAGGCTCTTTCAGCTTGGGAAAAGCTTCAAAAATGGCGGATTAGAGCTTTTTCGGGTTGGTTGCGCCGCCGCCGTCCGCCGCTCTCCGCCGCCCAGTCGCCGGCCAGATCAAGCCCCGGCCACCGTGAGGCTGGGGAAGCACTTGGCCGGAGGCCCCGCCGCCGGCGACGGCCGGAAACCACCCCGCAAGGAACACCTGCTCGGTTGGCCCTGCATGCACTGCATGGAGAAGAAGAGCAGCTGCCGTTAGATCTCTTTAAGATCCGTGCAACGATTTTATTAATAATTCCCTGCATTATTATTTTATGAATAATGTGGAATAGTGTCACATGGTAACAGATATTTTGCATGTTGTTTTTGAGGCACTTAGAGGCCCCACCTTAGGATGAACCCTGAATGAAAAAGTTAGGTAGATGGGTTAACTTTGCAATGCCACAGAAATCATGACTTTTGGACCAGTAGGCTGCCCTGTAGGGCTGTTTTGCTAGGACTGCCCCTAAACTAGGGCAGAAACCAAATTTGATGCCCAAGACAAACCAAGCATCACCATGACCTGAAATTTTGGTCATGGGTGTATTTAGGGCATGCCTATGCCCTGCCAAAAATTTGGAATTTTTGGAAGAACTTTTTCTATAGTATTTATCAAAATATCAAAAATTAAATTAAGGGCATAATTGTAATTTTAGACACCCAAATGACCCCAAATTTTGGTGGTATGTCCTTGGGGACATTATTGGTGTCTGGTAGAAATTTCAAGGCAATTGGACCCCTGCATGAAGGGTTATTCCATGTGTTTGTGTAGGCTAATTTAGGCCTTGGTGTGCAATTAGCAATAATTTATATTTTGTGTATTTAACCTAGCTGAGGCACCCAAAAACCATGCAATAAATTCCAGTGATACATTAGGGCACATACAGCCCCTCAAAATTATTATGGGATTTTTGGGAATAAAAATCCCATTATTTGGAATTATTGAAAACTATGGTCTTATTGGAAAATAAAAATAAAAATTAGATTCAATCAAGCAAAAATCCTCAAATTTGGTCCTGTTAAAGATTTGGATATAATTGAGTTGGGGTAATTTTATTTTCTCTGTTTGAGACCTTTTGAAGTAGAATGTTATGTAAATGACCATTTTACCCTTATTGCTTTTATTCATGATTTAATGAAAATATAGGTCAGAAAAATTTGGGAATATTCATAGAGGTGTATATGGGTATTATCTAACTGACATATTTATTTCAGAATATTTAGAGGTGCATACAAATTTTAATTCATCATAATGGCATTTTGGTAAATACCCAAGAAATTGAATTGTAAGTCTATAACATTGTTAAAGTTGATGAAACTTGGTCAGTAGCATTGTTTTGATGAATTAGATTCCCTGTAAATTTATTGGAATTTTTGTGATTAAAAATTCTCTATACTTCACTTGAAAAGTAGTAATTATGATGGCTTATGAAAAGTAATATTTAAATACATGAAATTGGAGAGAAATTATGAATGTTTGAAAATAATGGTGATTCATCATGATAATGACAAGATAATTACTTTGCATCCTTAGGACTATGCAACAACATACCTCATGTGTTAAACGACCTTGGGGAATGTTTGGAGAAAATAAAACAAATATAAAAATAATAGAGAAAATTATAAAAGTTACCATACACACTTTAGATGGTCATACCACCATAGGATAAATACTTGGGGTCTATTGGTCCAAAGATTTGAAAGTTTGATTTCGGGATGGTACAAGGTCATGGGGTGCGCATAGTAAAAGTAGACTGTACTATAGGCCGCCAGGGGATGGATTAACAACTGAGTTAGAGTATAAGATCGGAGGTGTAACCCTGGGTGGCAGATGCATTCTAGAGACGAGAGTAACAGTGCAATATTAGACTTGCCTAGGAAGAGTTGACGGAAGACCGTCACTCCTTAACTCATACCTTAAGTCACTAGGTCACTCTATGTAACAGGAGAGAGAAAAAGGGATTCTGGGTAGATATCAACTAAAGTAAATATCCTTGAGAAAGGGAGCTTTGGGATTCAGCCCATCGTAGCTCCTAGTGCCCCTGAGAGCCCTTCACCGGGAGTACCTTGGGCAGTCCTGGGATTAACCTTAAGACTCTAAGTATGAAAATCTGTAGATAAGGGTAGTCTAATAGGTTAAGTGAACTGGACATGTGCTCACTCGTGCCGGGTTGGAGGAACTTGGAGTCTTTTGACTACTTGCTCACCCGTGCAGAGTTGGAGGAAAGAAATTGGCTTATATACACTCACCCGGCCAGGGTTGGAGGGTTTGTAGCATATACTCACCATGGCGGGTTGGAGAGATTTGAGACAGGATAGTCCCTTGAGCTGGAGGCTCAATATATAATACTTGCATGTGCATATACTAGTGGCGGGCCATGCGGTACTGGCCGGTCGTCACACCGACGGCAGTACGGTGGACCAGGCGGGTGCGAGGGTTAGAAGGACCAGTAGGATGTTTATACTGGAGTCTGGAGGACTTTTCCTAATAACGCGCACCCGACCCAACAAGACTGACAGATAGTCAGCAAAGTGGTACGCAGAGACTCTAGAGTGCACTGTCGGTGTACAGAGGCGTACAAGAGAGGTCTAGGCCTGGTAGTGTGTATACCCGCCTAGAAGGCGGAGACGCCCGCTCCGCTGCTGCCGTAGCCACAACGGTGGTACCTGAGAGTGATGCTAGCTCTCGAAAAGTGGGAACTAAAGGTCTGTGATCACGGAGTCGTGTGTGTGTGTCGCACTGCATGTTCATATCATACCCACCATATAGATGCATAACATTAATCTTCATAACAACTTAAGTCACCTAATGTATAAGTGGTATGGGACGCTTATACATTAGGACCTGCTATACGATCCCTTAGCCTATAAGCCTGAGTGGGCATGTTTATAGGTTAAGGTTATTTTCCTTTATATATATGCTTGTGACTCTGACACCCCATTGTATAAATGGTATGGGACATTCTATACAATGGGAGCCTTGCAAAAGATCCCTTGCTTATGCGTACCCGCATAAGTGGAGGTTACACTTCATTATATTTGATTATATATACCCTGTTAGTTTCCTGCCACCTGCTCGCCTTTGCCACCCCTTGTTGTCCTCCGCTTCGTCCTCCCGCACGGTGCCTAGGAGTGGCAGGAGGAGGTGCTGAGGATACGACTTAGTCTTTTTGACTAATGGTCGGTGACCTTACTATTTTAGGAGCTCGAGGAGGTGGACCAGCACGTCGAGGAGGCAGGGCTTGAGGGACAGATACCTACTACTACTACTGGAGCACGTCTACAGGTGATGAGAGAGTTATGGTTTTTCCGCTGCTGTGTATGAGAGTGAGAGAGAGATATGATGTACTGGGCATAAGCCCTTCTTTCATTCATTTTCTGTACTCATTATGGACTGTCTTATGTTTCATTTGATATATATATACTGTGGTTGTGGACTTGCTTCTGCTTTTACTCTGATTTATTATGCAATTATTCTCATATTGGCCGAACAGGTTATGATCGTACTAGCCGGCAGAATCGGCGTCATGCGGTGACGACTAACTCGTGCGTTAGTATCACCGTAAGGCGGCGGTTCTGGGCATAAGATCCGGGTTGCCTCGGATTTGAGGAACAGGATCTTACAGGGGGCATGCCACCCACGGGGAGTTTGCACGAGTCGGCTCACGAATTAATTTGTGTGGGTTGTAATCACGGCTTAGTTTGCACGGGTTGTAATCACGGCTTGGCCGTGAGGGGGCAGGCCCTTGCGAGGTTTGCACGAGTCAGGCTCGCGGCTTAGTTTGCATAGTTTTAGTCCGCGGCTTTGTTGCAAAAGGGGGCAGGCCCTTGCGAGGTTTGCACGATTCAGGCTTGCGGCTTAATTTGCATGTCTCTAGTCCATGAATTTGTCGCGAAAGGGGGGCAAGCCCTTGCGAGGTTTATACGAGTCAGTCTCGCGGCTTAGTTTGCATGACTCTAGTCTGTGGATTTGTCGCGAAAGGGGGGCAGGCCCTTGCGAGGTTTGCACGAGTCAGGCTCGCGGCTTAGTTTTCAGGGCTCTAGTCTGCGGCTTTGTCGCGAAAGGGGCAGGCCCTTGCGAGGTTTGAACGAGTCAGGCTCGTGGCTTAGTTTGTACGACTCTAATCCATGGCTTTGTCGAGAAAGGAGGGCAGGCCCTTGAGAGGTTTGCATGAGTCAGGCTCGCGACTTAGTTTGGATGGCTCTAGTCCGCGGCTTTGTCGTACGGGGAGTTTGCACCAGTCGGGCTCGTGGCTTAGTTTGCATGGTTCTAGTCCGCGGCTTAGTTTGCACGGTCCTAGCCCGCGGCTTAGTTTGTGCAGGTTGTAATCGCGGCTTAGCCGTGAGGGGGCAGGGCCCACGGGGAGTTTGCACGAGTCTGGCTCGCAGCTTGGTTTGCGCGGGTTGTAATCGCGGATTAGCCGTGAGGGGCCAGGAACCTACGGGGAGTTTGCACGAGTCTGTCTCGCGGCTTAGTATGCGCGGATTGTAATCGCGGCTTAGCCGTGAGGGGGACAAGCCCCCACGAGAAGTTTGCATGAGTCGGGCTCACGGCTTAGTTTGTGCGGGTTGTAATCGCGGCTTTGCCATGAGGGGGGCAGGCCCCCACGGGGAGTTTGTACGAGTCAGGCTCGCGGCTTAGTTTGCGCGGGTTGTAATCGCAGCTTAGCCGTGAGGGGGGAGGCCCCCACGGGAAGTTTGCACGAGTCTGGCTCGCGGCTTAGTTTGCATAGCTGTAGTCCGCGGCTTTGTCACGAAAGGGGGTAGACCCTTGCAAGGTTTGCACGAGTCGGGCTCGCAGCTTAATTTGCACGGCTCTAGTCCGCAGCTTTATCGCGAAAGGGGGCAGGCCCTTGCGATGGCAGGGTGTCAGCTTGCAGTAACAGTGGAGAATGTAAGTACTCAATCCGACCGCCAGAGAATGTAGGTACTCAATCCAGTTGCGCGCCTTAACCTACCTAAAAAATTTCTCAAATAGTCATTAATAAAGCAAATAGCAAAAAGATAGTTTTCGCAAGCCCGAGCTTGCAATTTTTACAATAAATATATGACCGTCAAAGGGGAACGGCTCAAGGATGGAAGTGGAGGGAGCGGGATTGGAAAACATCCAGGAGCGATTGTTGGAGTATTGCGGTGTAGTCAGAATTAGCTTGGATGACAATGAACTGTACGTCATAGGTTGCTTGTCCATGCGCTTCTTCAAGAGTGACCAGAAGAGTAATGGTGCCTATGACTGGTACTGGAGTGTTCCACAAAACATGTGTGCTGACAAATGTTAGCTCGAGGTTGCCAGTGGTTAGTTTGAGTTGAAGTAGTGTTAATAAAAACAACACATTAACGGTAATCCCTCCGTCCATCAGAACTTGGTTCAACTTGGTGGATGGATCGCCAATTCTGATGGTTGTACATCTCATGCTCTGACTAGGAGGCTGCCTCTTTCTGGATAGGAATTGATCAACCACCCCCAGATTGGTCAGTCACTGGATCTCTTCCTTTAGCCGATTGCACCCGTCGGTGCTGTGGCCATGACCCCGGTGATACTCGCAATACTTTGACAAATCTCCTTGACAAGGGGCGAGCGCCCTGAGCCTGCACAAGGCCGGGTGGTTACGAATTGCTTCAAAGATCTTTCCTTGGGGGGCGTTGAGTGTCGCAAACTGACGCAATTCTCGCTCTTGGTATGTACTTGCGCGTTGGTCGCATTTTCTCTTATGCTCGGGGCACACACCGTTCTCTAGTTTCCTTTTCTGGACTTTATACGAGCTTGGATTTTCAGGTGTGGGCTTTCTGACAATCATGAACCTTTTGATAAATAGATCTGCAAGTTCAATGTAGCTTTTTATCCTCTCTTCTTACAGAGAATGAAACCAAGCTCGAGCTTTTCCTTTTAGTTTTGTCGGAAATGCCTAGACCATGAGTTGATCTGAAGCATTGCGAGCATGCATGATAGCTTTGAAACACTCCACGTGTGCCAGCGGGTTGTCGGTTCCGCTGAAACTGTGGATTTCAAAGCCATCTTCTGAACCTGGGCCTGCCCATGAGTCAGGTGAGTTGTAGTTGGGTAGATGTTCACTTAGCCCCTGCTTCGTGGCTGACGTATCGGGACCCATCATGCTTCCAAAGTTCTCTTCATAATGAGGATTTGCGAGGTGGCGATCATGCATTTCTTAGAGTAATGTTGCGAGCGTAGGGGAGCTACTTGTACTTGAGAAATCCCTCTCTATGTCGTACTCCTTGTGCAGGCAATGTGTGGTTGAGGCGAAGAGTTCTCTTGATGGCGGTGAATCAACTTGCTTAAATGACGTTGTGGAGGACTGCTTTACTTCTCGGCTGATAGCAAACATCATGGCCTGGAGCTCTTTTTTTTGCGCGGCGTGCTTTGCCATTAGGTCCTTAAGATTCCTAATGGCGGCTGCTTGATTGATTTTATTCATGTGGATGGGGGCCATTAGGTACTTAATGCGTTCCTTGGGGACTGGTTCTTCAGTAGTGCGGGCGGCACTTTTTGACATTGAAGCGAAGGTTGGATGTTGCAAGGAGGGAGGTTTGGCTTATGAAGGATGCTGAGAATCGTGGTTCCAACAGACCACGCTGTAAAAGTAGCGAACAAATGACTAAAAACAAGCCGAAACTTTGAATAATTGAAATTTTTATTATCCAAAAAGATATCATTTACAAAGGTATGACCTCCCTTTTATAGAATGGAGAAGAGAGGAGAGAGTACAAACTAACAATGTGGGACTAAAGCTATACAAAATTTGAGCGGCTAGAACAGCAGACCGGAACAGGCGGCGCGGTTAGACAGGGGTCTAACCGCTCGACAATACCAGAAGCAAGAGAGAGATACGGTAGGAGACCGCTAGACCGCCCGGTTTCCAAGCCACCAGAGATAAACCGCCAGACCGCCGGACTACAAACAGCAATAGCCTGGATCTCAAACCGCTGGAGAGTAACCGCCAAACCGCACGGTCTACAACCTGCCAGACTCAAACCGCCAGACCGCCCGGTCTACAACCCACCAGGATCAAACCGTCAGACCGCCCGGTCTCATACTTCAACACTCCCCCTCAAGCTGGAGCATAGATATCAATCATGCCCAGATTATCACAAATGTGGAAGAAAGAAGTAGAAACCGGCTTGGTGAAGATATCTGCCAACTCTTTGTCGGAGGTGACGAACGGAGTGCAAATCTGTCTCTTCAAGACCTCTTCTCAGATGAAATGGCAGTCGACTTCTATATGTTTCGTTCTCTCATGGAAGACCGGATTTTTGGATATGTATATAGCGGCCTTGTTGTCACAGAACATAGGTAGAGGATAGTCGTAGACCTCTCCTAGGTCAAGCATGAGAGCCCGCAACCATTTTAACTCACACATGGTTGACGCCATACTCCGGTATTCGGCTTCTGCACTGGACCTTAAGACAACAGACTGCTTCTTGCTCTTCCAGCTCACAAGATTACCTCCAACAAATGTGCAAAAACCTGATGTAGATTTACGGTCACCTTTATCATCTGCATAGCTTGAGTCTGAGTAGGCTTCAACTCTCAGATGACCATGCTTCTAAAAGAGCAGCCCTTTTCCCGGCGCTGCTTTGACATACTCTAGTATCTTCAAGGCAGATTGAAGATGACATTCCCTGGGAGCTTGCATGAACTGACTGACCTTGCCTATAGCATAGGCGATGTCAGGTCTGGTCACCGTGAGATAAATGAGTTTGCCCACCAGACGTCTATACCTCGTGGCATCGTATATAAGAGGTGAGTCATCTGTCCATGTTTTGTCCTCTCCAGTAGCCATAGGATACCGGGCCGGTTTGGCACCGGTCAATCCTGCCTCTTATAGAAGATCAAGAGCATACTTCCATTGGAAGAGAACCAACGAGTCGGGCTTTTGAGAGATTTCTATCCCCAAGAAATATTTCGGGGAGACCATATCCTTCGTGACTAGGTGTTGACGGAGGTGTTTCTTTGTCAAGTCCACCCCAGCCTGGTCATCGCCGGTAAGAAGAATATCATCCATATACACCGCCAAAACCACAAGGCCCGATGTGGTTTTGCGAATAAATAATAAGTGATCGGCCGAACTTCTTGTAAAGACAATGGCAGCCACAATGCCACTAAACTTGTCAAACCATGCCCGAGGGCTCTGTTTTAGGCCGTAGATGGCCTTCTTCAACTGACATACTCGTGTCTCCCCCTGAGCAATATACTCAGGTGGTTGCTCCATATAGACGTCCTCCTGAAGATCCCTATAGAGAAAGGCATTCTTGACATCAAGGTGGGAAATAGCCCACTCCCTATTGACGGTCACAGAGAGAAGAACCTGGATGGTGCTAAGGCGAGCAACTGGGGAGAAAGTATCAAAATAGTCAACTCCATAAGTCTGAGTAAAGCCTTTGTCCACCAGCCGGGCTTTGTAACGATCCACAGTGCCGTTTGGGCGAAACTTCACAACGAACACCCAGCGACAGCCAACCACATCAGTACCTACCGATGGAGGAATAAGGGTCCAGGTACCCCTTTCAGTAAGAGTGGCGATTTCCTCATCCATGGCAGATTTCCAATGAGGAATAACAAGAGCCTCCTGGTAAGTGCGGGGAGTGGTAATAGCCGAGATAGCCAAAGCAAAGCACCTGCGAGAAGGAGTAAGCCGATCATAGGAAACAACAGCCGCAAGCGGGTGTTGGGTACATGCCCGCACCCCTTTGCGAAGAGCAATGTGAAGATCCAGGTCGTCTCGTGCCTCAGGGACCGGAGCGTCAGTGGCAGAGAAAGCTGGCCCGGGACTAGAGAGAGACGGCTGCGGAGAAGAGGGAGGGGGTATAATGGAGAGAGGAGGAGACGGAGGAGGAGATGATATAGGAGGGGAGACGTCGATATGCGTGGAAGGAACACAGAGAGATGGTGGAGAGTCAGAGACAGCAGGAGGAAGCGGGGATTGAGAAGAGAAGTAGGATGCATTTTCGAAGAAGGTGACGTTCGCGGAAACAAACTGTTTGTGCAGAACGGGATCAAAGCAACAATAGCCTTTTTGAGTGATCGAGTACCCCAAAAAGACACATTTTGTGGAATGGGGGGAAAGCTTGTCACGGGTAGCAGACGGAGCATGCACAAAAGTCGTACACCCAAAGATACGGAGAGGAAGAGGAAAGAGTTCCTTGCCCGGGTAGAGAATGGAGAAGGGGGTTTTGCCATGGAGAACCGAAGAGGGAATGCGATTGATAAGATAGCAGGCGAGGAGAACAACATAGCCCCAGTAGGAGCGAGGCATCTGCATCTGCGTCATGAGAGTGTGAGCGATATCGAGGAGATGACGGTTTTTACGCTCCGCCAAACCATTTTGCTGGGAGGTGTAAACACAGCTGTTCTGATGAATAAGACTATGTTGCATACAAAAAGACGAAAACTCATGACTGAGATATTCTTTAGCATTATCAGAGCGTAGTACTTTAATAGAAATAGCAAATTGGGTTTTAATCATATTATAAAAGGATTGTCATACAGATAAGAGTTCAGAGCGATCTTTTAATAGATACACCCAAGTACATCTAGAGAAATCATCAATAAAAGTTACAAAGTAAGAACTACCCCGACCAACGGTGAGAGTAGGAGCAGGACCCCAGGCATCAGAATGAATGAGATAAAAAGGGCGGGAGGAACCACGGCCTTGCTTCGGCGGGAAGGAGGAGCGGTGATGTTTGCCAAGCTTACAGTTGAGCAAAGGACTGGTCTAAGGTAAGTGGGGAAGAAGCTGACGAAGAATCTGAGGAGGAGGATGTCCAAGGTGAAGATGCCATTGAAGCAGATCGGTAGATGAGGAAGAGAAGGCGGACAGAGCGAAAACATTGTCGAGGAAGTAGAGGTCGCCGCTCTCAGTCCCAGTAGAAATCGTATGTTGGGTCCTCGGGTCCTGAAAACAACAAGAAGTGGAGTAAATAAGACAGAGCACTGAAGTTGCTTGCATAAAGTAGTAACAGATAGCAAATTGCAAGGGAACTTTGGGACATAGAGAATGTCCGCTAAGCGAAGCGATGGGGTGACTTGAACCATGCCCGTCCCATGAACCGGGGAAGGTGAACCATCCGCAACAAGAACCGGGGGTAACCGATCATGCGTTTCTAGGAGAGAGAAGCATTGAGGGTTTCCGGTCATGTGATTTGTAGCACCAGAGTCAATCAGCCATTTACCTTGGGTAACGACGTGTGCACTACCTGAGGTCATGGCCACAGAAACAGAGGGCCGAGAGGAGGCGGAGGTTGAGGAAGAAGTATCACCAGAGGGGCGAAGATGAGGATGTTTCTTCCAGTAGCGGTCAACAGAGTGGTCGGTACGACCACAGTGAGAGCAGAGGAACCTTGACGGACCGCGCGTGCCTAACTGGCTGCGGCCACTAGTGCCACCCCGCTGAACTTGGTGAGCATAGGAGTCCTGTGGAGGAGGGGAGGACAACAGAGGACGCTGGAGCAGCGAAGTAACAGCGGCGATGCGAGCCGCGGTGGCATCCAAAGTGGGAGACTTTGCTTCTCCCAAGATCTGCTGCCGGATCATATCAAAAGACTCAGGGAGTCGTAAAAGATAACAAACAACCACGAGTTCCTGGAAGTGTTTGTGCTGCTCGGCCAAGTCCGCGGAGAAGGGGCGATTCTGGAGGATTTCGGCGCCAAGAGCCTGAACTTGCTGATAAGCCGCAACAGGAGACATGAAAGGACGATCGAAGATATCCGCATAGAGAGTATAAATGCGGGATGTCTGGGCCCCCTTCGAGTAGAGAGCAGCTAGGTGAAGCTATGCGGTCTTGACCGTCTCATCATGGCGTATGATAGGAAGGCATTCATCGGAGAGGTTGTTAGCCAACCAAGTGCGGACAAGCGCATCACTGGATCCCAGCCATCAAATTGAGCAGAGTCTGGAGGAGGAGGGTCATCGGTGAGGTGATGACGTTTGCACTGAGAGCGAAGGAGAAAGGTGAAAGAAACGCTCCAATCCGGATAGTTGAAACTAACAAGTTTAGAAATCGTGCCAAGGTTTTTGGATGGAGTAGGAGGCGGAGCCGGATTGGCGATAGGAGTGGTGGTAGTTGAGGTCTCAGAAAGGGCCATAGGAGAAAACAACGAGAAGCCGCGCGGTTAGGAAACAAGTCGCGCGGATAGGAAGAAGAAGAGCTGTAGCGGTCACGATGGCAGACACCAGCGGCCAGAAAAGCCACGACCAAGCCGCAGAACCAAGCAGCGGGAAAGAAGTCGAACGGCTAGAAGACAGCCCGTGCGAACAGAAGTGAAGATCAAACAAGGCGAATAAGACAGCAGGTCGCGGCGAACAAAGCAACAGGTCGCGGCGACTGAAAGGCAGAGAATAAAGAGGTCGCGCGCACACGACAATGACAAGGAGGAGAAAGAAGCCGCACGGACAAGGCGCAAGCAGGCGGAAGAAACAAGCCGCGAGAACAGGTCGCGAGAGTAAGAAGCATGCCGCGAGAACAGGTCGCGAGAGGAAGAAGCAAGCCGCGCGGACAGGGCGCACAGAATCAGGAGGAGAAGATCGAGTCCTCTTATACCATGTGAAAGTAGCGAACAAACGACTAAAAACAAGCCGGAACTTTGAATAATTGAAAGTTTTATTATCTAAAAAGATATCATTTACAAAGGTATGACCTCCCTTTTATAGAATGGAGGAGAGAGGAGAGAGTACAAACTATCAATGTGGGACTAAAGCTATACAAAATCTGAGCGGCTAGAACAACAGACCGGAACAGGCCGCGCGGTTAGACAGTGTGCTAACCGCTCGGCAATACCAGAAGCAAGAGAGAGATGCGGTAGGAGACCGCTAGACCGCCCGGTTTCCAAGCCACCGGAGATAAACCGCCAGACCGCCGGACTACAAACAGCAACAGCCTGGATCTCAAACCGCTGGAGAGTAACCGCCAAACCGCGCGGTCTATAACCTGCCAGACTCAAACCGCCAGACCGCCCGGTCTACAACCCGCCAGGCTTAAACCGCCAGACCGCCCGGTCTCATACTTCAACACACGCCAAACTATTGTGGACTAACTCGGTGTCCTGGTCGGACCGGAATAAACTAGACCGCCTTAGCTCTCGGGACGGTCGAGCGCACACACTGTCAATGAAAATAGAGAGTTGACACAAGAGGTTTTAACGTGGAAAACTCCTCAACTGGGTAAAAAACCACGTGACCAGATTTGTGCCGGTCAAAGTCCACTATCAGCTTGTGATTACAATATGTTTGGAGAATCGAGGGCGACAGACCGCTCCTCGTTACAACTTGGTGGTGAGAGAGAATTCCTAACTCGCGACGGAAAACAGGCTGTGCCGAGGGAGTGTTGGATGTTGCTTGGCGGCTGGTGTGCTTGAGTGCTGGTGATAGTTGTCTTCTTCCCTTCTCTGCGCACTTGGGGACTTATGCGTTCATCTGGCTTGTAAGCGGCTTGAAGATGACCTGAGGGAGGAGTTTGGCAGAGCTCTGGTCTGAGGAAGAAGAAGGATGAGGAGCAAAAAGATGAGAAATGAGGAGGCCTATGACTCCTTTTATAGCTTCCAGGAGGTGGTTATGGTGGGTCCCCTCCACTAACCTGGTGGTTAGTGGGTGGTTACCTGCAGATTGGACGGTGATGGATGCTCCGTAGTGATCGGATGGTGGCCAACCTGCAAGCGGCGGCGGCGGGCGGCGGCGGCGGTAGTTGTTGAACGGGAGGCTCCCATGATTTCTCCTATTGCGGTGGAGATCATGAGGAGTGGGTTGACCGGTCAAACTCATGATCTCCACAATAGGAGGAATCATGGGAGAAGCGGTTAAATGCACCTCCAAAATTTTAAATAGAGCTTCATCCCCATCAGTAGTCTTTTGTGATCATTCGGGCCTTTTTTTTGTTTAAGTACCCGGCTTCTATCTGAGCCGGGTGTGAGAAACTTTACTTTTGCTACAGTTTTTGGGTTGTTGTCACGGGACTTTCCCCAACACCTCCTTCCAATCCGTTCAAGGCTTGCCTATACGATTGATTATCCATTTCCATACTCTGATTGTTATTTGTTGTGTTCTTGGCTGGAAGGTGTGATAGTGATAAGCATTCCTAAGTTGTGATAGTTATTCCTAAGCAGGTAATCGCTCCGTGGCTGACTTATAGCCATGCAACTGGAAAGAGGGCGCATCACAAAGCTGGATTCGGGGAGGAGTCCGCAGAGCTGAGCTCGGGGAGGAATCAACCGACATTGAATGCTTAAGGTAGCGTTTGGTTGGACTTATTTGCTCCAGCACAGCTGAGCCGAAACTCACTTTTATCTATAAATTGGATTCGGCGGATATGTTCACGGAAATTCCATTTAAAAAAAAAAAACCCCGCCTATTCGTCTTAATTCCAATGGCAGTTAAAATCTGCTTTTTGTGAGGCCCAAGAAGAAATCTTTTCAGGTGTCTGTTAATTCCTCGGCCTTCTTTCTCGATGACAAGAATCTAAACTCTGGAATTTACTCTTGAAACTTGCATTTGCATAGGGGGAAACGCGAGGAAGTGCCGGTATGGCGATTACAGGGAGGCATTTTGTATTCTTCATGAAATGAAAACATATGCCGTAGGGGATCTCCAAAAAATGGAAGAGGCCAGTGTATGTATGTACGTCGACGGGGACATCGAGAGCCTGTTGGGTTTGGTTAGGATCCAGTAGGAATCCAATAACTCGTCGGGAATTTAGGATTACGCCTATAAATATCTCTGCTGGGAGTAACATAGAGATCGTTACAAACTTGACAGTCACACGGGATGCTTCGAGCGCACTAACACAGCCATCTTGATGAGCGCCGAGCATCCCTTGTTTTTCCCGTAGCTTTTGTGATGCTGAAGCTTCTGTGATTCCCTTGCTTATCTTATCATGCTGCTTTACGTGTCTGTTTTCTCTACATTTAAAGTCGCACACTACATGACTCAATCGGGAAGTGCTACTCCTGAACAAGTTCAGAACTACAGGGAAGTCACAGGACCATCAGTTCTGCAAAAGAAGAGGACTTCTCTACAAGGGGGGGAAACGGTGAGAGAAGCACAAAAAACATTAAGAATTACAGATGCGGATGATTTTATTGAAACTTATCTTCCTGTTCATGTACATCAAAAAAGATTTCCAAGGTAGATTAATGCTGTGTTTGGTGTGACTTATCGCGGCTTATTTGCACCGATGAGATTGGACAAAAATGTCATTGTCATGCCAAAATCTTATGTCTCAAACTAGTTTTCTTTTTGTAACATTTGTCATACCAAACATGCATTCTATGACAATGACGTTTTTGTCCAACCTCATCGGAGCAAATAAGTTATGGTAAGCTGCGCCAAACGCAGCCTAAGACTGTGTTTGGAGCGGCTTATCGTAGCTTATTTACTCCCGTGAGGTTGGACAAAAACATCATTGTCATAGAATGTATGTTTGATATAACAAATGTTATAAAAAAAGAAACTAGTTTGAGGCATTAGATTTTGATATTACAATGACATTTTTGTCGAACCTCACAGGAGCAAATAAGTCGTGATAAGCCGCGCCAAACGCAACCTAAAGAAGCACACAATTTCCTCAAAAAGATGCAAAGCAGCATGATAAGATAAATTTTTGGAGTTACTACAAATGATTGTTTTTTGCTACAAGGTTGATTATAGAGAGATTCATTGCATGAAATACCAATGTTTCTAACTCCTTAATTAGCAATTATGTAATAAGATATTTAGTTAGGGATGAACAATGTGATTTTGAGCTCATCGGATCGCTCTGAGAGAAAAACAATTCACCAAATACTCTGTTCTGTAACCAATAAAATTTTCTAAAATTTTGTTTTGCAAATTTCATTTAATCCAAACAATTTTTTGACTGGACTTTATTTTTTGACTAGACTTTAATTCCATTTTCGATCAACTATCTATCAAAACAGTCCAACCAAACAGAACCTAATACTCGATCTCAAAACCGATGGTGTGACCAACACATTCGATCGACGGGTTTTTAGGTTAACTTGAATATTCATGCCTTTGATCCCAAAAGCCAATACCACCCTAAAATTGTCCATATTTAGTTTTTTTTATACTCAAAAAGTTAATTCTTAAATTCCAATATCATTCAAAGTTCAAACCAACTGATACCATGCAAGACAACAACTCTCGACCCAGGAAGTTCATATGAAGCCTTGAACAATTATAATTATTTTTTCTTAAAAAAAAACATAAATAATATGTTTTTTCTGTTTCTTTCTTCCTTCATTAGTTTTAACTCTCTTTTTAAACTTTTTTCCACACGCTTTTTCACCTTTTAAACCGTTCTTTTAATATTTTACGGCTCCATTTGGCATGGTGATGTAGGTCGTGAATATGTGAGTTAAATTGTCATTCGTTAACGTTCACCTAAGAAACTTCATCCACTTTTATGTTCAAACAAATGAAGTTTTTTAGATGGTCGTTAACGAATGATAATTTAACCCATGCGTTTACGACCGCCGCTCTGTCAAAAGAAGCCTACATTTTTTACTCAACCCAATTATTTCCAATGATGATAATTAAGGTCAGGGCTTAAAAGAGAATCAGGAAAATAAATTTGGCTCAACCTGCCAAAATCAATCAATGGAATAAACCTTTGTTTAACCTATATTAAATTAAATTAAATTTAGTGTGTCAAATCAAAAAGATTACACACCTTTTCTAACATTAATAAAATGTAGTAAAAATAAGGTGATTGTTATTTGCAGCCCATTTCAAGTGCACGCCAAAATATTATAAGTGCAAATCATTTTGTAACAACAGACCCAAAAAAATTGATTCAATTATCAAAATGCTTTTGTGTTCTGAGTTATGAGCTACAGCACTGGTTTGTGTTGATGCGGCATTTTGTGGCAAAATTATTGGCTCCGTGTTCCGTTTAAACATCTATGTCCAAGATAATTATATGTCCACACGTGACGAAATCGCGAGGAACTTAGAAAATGATATGATCAAAGGGACTCGGTTAAGCACTTCAAGCGCGATCTCGAAGATCTCCTCCATGTTCTTCCGATTCGACGGAAGATTTGAAGATTTTCCGACGGCAGCCATGGCCGCCACATGTTTTGCTCCGAATCTGATTTCGCCTTTTTATATGTATTTATTTGGGCGCGAAAATCTCTTTAGTTAATTGGGGTTTTATTAATTATTCTCTGTCTAGATTTCGAGCATACAATCAAGTTTTATCTCCATCGTAAGTAGCTTACATCTCCATAGAGATCGATTTCGATCTCCATAGATATCAAAATGCAGTTATTGGTCTCCATAGAGATCGCTTCCAATCTCCATAGAGATCAATGGAGATCTCCATAAAGATCACTTCCGATCTCCATAGATATCAAAATGCAATTATCGATCTCCATGAGATCACTTTCGATTTCCATGGAGATCATCATTGATCAATAACTGGAAAATTTCTTACCAGTTTGTCCAATTCTTCCATACTAACAATTGACACAATCGATTAGAACCAACCCTAGACTCTTACAATGCTCTAGAGCTTTAACAATTATGTCTTTCAAAAATAAATCCAGTGATCGTCTGCGCTTTTTCTAAATCCGCCAAAGGTACGCCTAATACCGAATTCATTTTTGTTTTTCTCGGGAGAAAAATAAACTCCCGCTTTAATATTATATTCTCTACTTCCCATTTAAAAATTTAAGGACATGTCTCACAATCTTATAAAACTCAAACCAATATCTCCATCCCGGACACGAGCCAAAAATCCCATTTTGTATCTACAGTAGGTGTAGCTCAAATCTCTGGCAGAACAATAAAAAAATCCATCATGCTCTGTTTTCATTTTTATTATAACCAAGAAAAATCGTAGAATAGAAGACAAACAGAGCACTTTATAAGAAGACGACTTCCTACTAAGACTGTTTCTTATCATAAACGATGACTTGAAACTTTTTCAATCTTGCCTTTATATTTGCAAATGTATGCATAAAGTTTAATCATAAAACTTAATTAACGCCTTCATTTTTTTGTGCTTTACAGCAGCTGGAACTTGGAACAACGAACAAGTAAATATGAAGTAAGAAAAAAAAACCATAATCTATACATAAAAAACACGCCGAATCGTCATTCATTGCTATATATACATTAAAAATAGGTTTTTGAGGACTCTACAAGTGATTCTGGAGTCTGCTTACCTTTAGAGCAAGAAGAAAGCCCCCAAAAAACATTAATGGAGGAGAAGATAGAGAGGGTGGAGGATCCTTTGAAGTGCTTCTACGAGGTGGAACGAGGGTCAGCCCTCCATCCAATATTGATGTGGGATTCATTCTGTCGACGTCCATCAATAAACTTGCCTACAATTGTGTTCTGTTGCTCGCTGAGGGGGTGGCGGAGGCTTAGGCTCTGTTTGGCATGGTGGCGGCGGTCATGAACATAGAGGTTAAATTATTATTCGTTAATGCTCACCTAAGAAACTTCATTCACTTCTATGTTCAAATAGATGATGTTTGTTAGGTAATCCATAACAAATGACAGTATAACCCATGCGTTTAGACCGTCACCACCGTGCCAAACGGAGCCTTAAGTGCAAATGGTCTGCCCTGAGGAATTTTTAGGACGGCTTAGTGTATTTTTAAATAATTACTTTGCATATAACAATCACCAAAAATAACTTGCAGAAAAAAGATGGCGACATAAATACTACAACAACAACACTCAAATCTTTATCCCACTATAGTGGGGTCGGCTACATGTATCCTTTGTCGTCATTGTGCCCTATCTTTTGTCATAATCTCACTAATACCTACGTACATCATTTCTTTCCTTACAGTTTCATTCCAAGTCTTTATTGGTCTACCCCTCCCTCGTTTAGTATGCCTAGTGACTAGACTCTCATAACGCCTAACAAGTGCCTCTAATGATCTCCTTTGTACCTGTCCAAACCATCTTAGACGAGGTTCTCGCATTTTCTCTGCAATTGATGCTACCTCTGTCTTATCTCTGATACTTCCATTCCTAATTTTATCCAATCTCGTGTGTCCACAGATCCACCTTAGCATTCTCATCTCCGCAACTTCCATTTTTTGCTCATGTACACAATTCACTGTCCAGCACTCAGAACCATAGAGCATCGCGGGTCTAATTACAGTACGGTAAAACTTGACCATAAGTTTTAGTGGTACTTTACGATCACATAAGATCCGTGACGTGTCTTTCCACTTCAACAAACCCGCTTAGATTCTGTGTCACATCTTTATCAATACCTCCGTCTTTTTGAACTATCGATCCAAGATAGTTAAAACACTCACTACGGGAAATATCTTGATCACCCAACTTAATAACGAAGTCATCTGGCCTTTTTTTACTGCTAAATTTAAGCTCCCTATACTTCGTTTTTGCTCTGCTCAACCTAAAACTGTTCTTTTCTAAAGTATCTCGCCAAAATTCAAGTTTTACGTTTACACCCTCGCGCGTCTCATCAACCAAAACGATATCATCCGCAAACAATAAACACCGAGGTATTATTTGTTGGATATGTCCGGTGAGCTCATCTAAGATAATGGTAAAGAGATAAGGGCTTAAAACTGAACCTTGATGTAAGCCAACAGTGATAGGAAATTTTTGTGTTAATCCTTCAAATGTCCTCACCCTTGCCACTGAATTTGTATGCATATCTTTGATTGTGTTAATATATAATATATTTACACCTTTCTTTTGTAAGGCTCTCCATAAGATCTCTCTTGGAACTCTATCATAAGCCTTCAATAAACAACATATGCAAATTTTGTTTTCTTTCTCGATAGTTGTCAATGAGTCTCCTCAAGAGATGTATAGCTTCCATGGTCGACCTCCCTGACAAGAATCCAAATTGATTCTCCGAGATATTAGCCTCTCGTCTTAATCTTCTTTCTATTACTCATTCTCATAGTTTCATGGTATGACTCATCAATTTAATTCCTCTGTAATTAACACAATTTTGTATATACTCTTTATTCTTATACAAAAGTACCAAGATACTTTCTCTTCATTGGTCTGACATCCTCTTTGACTTCAATATCTTATTGAAAAAACATGTAAGCCACAAAATTGTTTCATTTCCTAGACATTTCAATACTTCGATGAGTATATTGTCTAGCTCAGCCGACTTTCCATTTTTCATCTTATTTAGAACATCTTTTATCTCTGATACTTGAATTTTATGATAAAACGGTATGTTCTTATACTTCTCTGATTTACTTAACGCTTTCAAGTTCAATTCATTGTCCTTTGTTTCATTAAAGAATTGATAAAAATATTTTTTTCATCGCTTTTTAATATCCACATTAACCGTCAAAACTGTATTTATCTCATCTTTTATGCATTTTACTTGACTTAAATCTCTTTTCTTTCTTTCTCTAACTTGAGCAATTTTATATATGTCATGCTCTTCATCTTTGATATCTAGTCGCTTATAAAATTATTCATAAGCTTGACTTCTTGCTTTACTTACTGCTTGTTTAGCTTTTTTATTAGTGACTTTATATCTGACTAAGTTTTCATCATTAATACAAGCATAGAGTGATTTATAGCTGGTTATCTTTGCGCTCACTTTGTCTTGCACTTCCTCTTTCCACCAGCAAGATTCTTTATTTGGGGGCGCAAGACCTTTTGATACTAGAGCTGTCACTTAAAACCAAAAACCGTAAACTGAATCAGAATCGAACAGGAACCGCAAAGAACCGAAACGGACCGTTCACGAATTATTCGGGTTCCGGTTTGAATTTTGGAACCGTGAACAGCATTGGTCTGGGTGTGGTTCTTTCATTTTACTATTTGGACCGGAACCGGAACCGCAACAAAAAAATCTCAAGCGGTTCTAAGATTTTTAGACCCGATCTGAACCGCACCGAAACAGAACTGAATTGCAACTCGTTTATTATTCTTATTAATATTATTATTATATTGTTATTTTTTTATAATCTATCTATATAATATTTATACTTACTATTATGAGTGAAAATGGCGTGGTTTAACTCAAACCTCAATCGCACTAAAAGAGATCGGTTTTGGACCGAAAAAACCCACCACAAAACCGTGTGGTGTGGTTTGACATTGGTGCGGTTTCGAATCAATTTTTGCAGTGCAGTTTCGGTTTTTATACTATTATATAATGTATTTTCAATTTTACTCATACATTTTTTTGCAATATCATGCCCTCTCAAAAAAGACGGTGCGGCGCAGTTTTGCCGATTTTGCACCATCTTCTGCCATATCGCATTGCTTTATGGCCTCCTACTGGCCATGATTGTATACTCGGGGCTGCGCTTGGGATGCAGTTGTCTCTACTGTCTTTCCCTTTTCAGCATATGGCGCACCCGTCTTTTTCTCACCCTTTGGATGACCACTCCAACAGTCTCGAGCCATATGTCTCACCTTACCACATGTGTAACAAGTAAGAGGACCTCGCCCTGTCGTCACTTCAGACTTGTTAGAAAAAACTGGTCCCAAAGACCTAGACTTTGTTTTCCACCTACTGCGGTAGATTTTGCGGAACGCGACATCTTAAACTCTGGCTTCTTTACCGTCAATTCATTCTTACGCTGCACGCGCTTCATATCTTGTTCCAGTGATCAGGTTGTATTGACCAATGTCAGAAAACCCTGCGTCAACGGGGTCGAGAGAAGCAACCTCAGATCATCTCGCAGTCCTTCATAGAACCGATTGATCTTCTGTTTCTCGTCTGCAAACGTAAAGCATGCATACCGCCTCAACCTTGTAAACTCGTGCAAGTAGTCATCCACATTACTCTCATCTTGAGTTAACCTTTATAACAGATTTTTCATTGCAATCTGCTATGCAGATGGAAGACATCTCGCTAGAAAAAGCCTCGAGAACTCCATCGACATCTAAATCAATGGCCGACCAACAAACTGGTGCAGCTCCAACTCATCCCACCATAGTCTTGCCTCTCCATCTAACAGGAAGGTAGCTACAGTGACTTTTTGTCAGTCCTCCATTTCTATTGTCGCCATGGTTCTCTTTATTCTCGAGAGCCAGTCTTCGGCTTGTGTTGGGGTTCCAGTAACCGCAAACACAGGAGGGTAGAAACTCATCATGTGTTTCAATAGCTTTTTCGTCGCTCGCCTTGCGGCCATTAGCTCAACAACCACTTGTCTCACCGCCACATGCTCAACTATGCCACCGGCTCCTGGGCCACCCCAAGGGTAGGAGGTTGGACTTGTCTTCCTGGTTGCACATTGATTAATATGAACACGGCTTCAGCAACCAACCGTATCGTTTCAGCAGAATGAGAAGGTCGCACCTCAGTTGGTGCATTACTCTCCACCGAGCGTTGGGGTTCAGACTACCCCGCACTACTTCTAGTCGCCTATAATTGTGAAACACACAGTTAAACAACCAATAACATTGCAAACAACAATTACAGGAACACGTAGATTCCTTCAACATGTGTATGTTCATTCCTAAGTGGACATTCATGGGTTCTTTCATGTTATAACGGTAGCGCACATACACGTGCTCACCACCCCTTAAAAGATTTCAACCACGAATTTGAACAAGAAAGACCGACACCAGAAGTTGATACCAAATTGTAACACTTTCATCCGTCTCGTAAAATATAACAGAAGCTCCGGTCGGGGACCCACGTCATATTCCATGACAGTCAGTGGAGTTACGCCTTGAAACCATAACATTCACGTATCCTAACTCAGAGTGCATTCTAGCGAAAGTATTTATATTAACTTAGAACCCAAATACCTGGAATTTCCACTAACAATAACATAGGAATGACATTTAACATACACAAAATATTTTGGCATCAAGGTCTTACAACTATTCTCTTTACAAATGTATTTTACATACATCGGCACACATAACGATCACACATGAAAATAGTAAACTATTCGCCTTTGGGCCTTCGAGGGCCAGCCAACGCAGCATAAGAGACTTTAGCCCGCTACTTTCCACTTAGCTCTCCAGCACCTGCACAAGCAAAATGATCATACTCCTGATAGAGTTGGGTGAACTCTAAGAAGTAGGCCGAGGGGGGTTGATCACCCTGTCACGGGAGGAACAACCAGGGACAAAGTTGGTAGATCTGAGCTGCATTGGCACGATAAGAATAGGTAGTCTCTGCACGCTTCCAAATATCTGCTACGGTATCCAAAAATAGGTAGTTCCGAGAAATGAACTCCGTCTTAAAGTTAAGTAGTCAAGACATCACCAGGGAGTTGTCAAACTCCTACTGAAGCCACTCAGGAGAGTCAGACGCAGGAGCCTTCACCGTACCACTAAATAACCGGCGTCTTTTGAGAGCAAGAGAGATGGAGCGAGCCCACGGGAGGTAGTTGGAATCATCCAATTGCATATTGGTGATTTGAGGATTATCATGATCTGAGGGGACGCGATAAGGTTCAACAGAAGCCGGGGTAGGCGAGGTCACTCCACCAGAAGACATGGTGGTAGGGGACTCACTGGCCGCCATAAGGAAACCCCGAATAGAAATCTAGAAGGCACCAAATAATCACCAAGGATGTGGAAAGAGAACCTCCCTCATTGAAAGCGGGAAGAAGACGAGGAGACCGCCGACATCGAGAGATTCAAGACCCCATGGATCCGACGTCCCTAGAGCAGAAGAAGAAGAAGAAGAAGAAGAAGGTGGAAGAGACGGAGGCAGAAGAGCCGGGCGACTGCGCGCTGTGCGGGAGACCGTTGTGCGGGAGTGGGCCGATGGCGCTGCGCGGGAGTCGGGGGGTCGGGGTTGTGCGCTTGTGCGGGAGAGTGTTATGCGGGAGTGGCGAGATCCGGAAAACCCTAAACTCTTTTTCGCTTCGATACCATGTTGAGGAAAAGAATCAATCACTCTTGCAATACATTAGAGGCTCTCATATATATATAAGTGTACATGACGATAATACAGTAGCAACATAAAACTAATTATTCTAATGTATTCCAACACAAATAATATAGAGGACCTCTAGAGTCTAGAATTATTTTCTCAACATCAAAAAGTTAAGTGACCCATATGGTAATTTTCGAAGTGACGTGAACCCATAATTACAGGTTGCACTCCCTCTTATTTTTGAAATTATAATTGTTAGAAGATATAAGGGAAAATGATGTAAAGGCACATTTCTTCTTTCTCCTTTAGTCCCATATCTATTGTATAAGATTCTTTCTCCCTCTCTTCTCCTATATATTTGTACTCTTGTATTTGATATATGAAGAAGTATATACAAGGTTTGCTCATCGGTTTCTACATGGTATCAGAGGAACCGGTCAGGCCAATTTCTAACCGCCCTGTTCTCCTGTTTAATCGGGCGGCTTGGTTTTCTTCTTACCGCTCGGTTTTTGCGATTTCCCTCCGTTTCTAACCGCCTCCTTCTCTCCCGTGGATCCACATCTCCTCTTCTACGCCCTTTTATAACCTTCCTCTCTCTGTCCCGTGGACCCCACTCCTCTTCGGTTAGTTTCCTTCTAACCGTCACAGGATACTCCCTATCCGCTGTGGCCTTCCCTCTTCCCGCGGTTAGATCTCACCGTCTGGCCTATATTTCTAACCGCTGCGACCTGTCTCTATCTGCAGCGACCTCCTTTCTTTCTTGTCGCAAAGGGTTCTTCCTTGTCTGCTCGCCGTGGTTGCTTGCTCGGGCTGCTTCCTTTGCTCTTGTTGCGGTTTGCTACTTATCGCTCGGTCTAGTACCTCTTCTTCTCGCTGGGCCCGTTCTTCCTTTGCCGCTTTGTTGATCTGCCGCTGGAGGCTTTTAGTTCATCGTTGCGGTCTATTTAACCGCGAGGTCTGTTCTTGCCGGTTTGGTGGCCATAATCTGACCGTCGCGGATTGCCGACTTCTTCTCCCCACTTCGACCTCTTTCTCTGCCCGAAAGTTGCTGCTTACATTGCGACCTCTTCTTACCGATGTTGCCCGCGCGGTTTCTTCTACTCGCAGCGCCACTTCAATAGTAGCTGGTAGTTCTGTTCGGAAGGTCGCGTGCCTTCTTATCGCGCGGTCTCTGTGCCTAATCGCTGCTCAGTAATATGGCTTCCGATTCCATCACTGATCTTGATTCTTCTCCTCTTCCAGGCTATCCTCGTGCTGCTCCTCTTAAGCATTGGGATGAGCTACGCATTACCACTATTTCTCTTCGTGGCAAGAAAATTTTGTGAAATGGGAACACTCCGTTCGGCGTGTGCTACAAACTAAAGATCTTCATCATCTCACCAGGCCTCCTCCCACTGAACCCACTGATGAGTGGATCTGTGACGGCGTACGGGTTCAATCTTGGCTTCTCAAATCTCTGGACACCGAGCCCTATCGTATGGCCATGTATCATGAGACGGCTCATGCTATGTGGACAAATCTTCATTCTCTCTACTCTGGGAAGGACAGTCTTCAGCACTTGTTTGACATTCTTACTGATCTTCAGTCCCTCAACGCTGGTGTTACTGGAGACATCACTTCTTTTGTTGCGCGGATTAAAACTCTTGTTGAGACTTGGATCCAGCATCAGCCCCCACCACGGACTTGGTGACTCAACGACAGCAGAAGGATGCATTGGGGATTGCTATGATGATGGCTCGTGCTCCCTCACATCTTCATAGTGTCCGCGCTCATGTCCTATCATTCGCTATTACTCCATCCCTCTCGGATGTGTACTCGATGCTTCTGAAAGTTACTCCTCCGGAGGCTCCGCCTTCTTCTCCCGCTCTTCTTCAGCAGCCTGTGGCCACTCTCGCCCCATCTACTCGTGGTCCATCAGCTCGTGGTGGTCGTCAGTCTCGGGGACGCGGTCGTGGTGGTCAAACTCTCTTTAAGTGTTCTTATTGAGGCAAGGATAGTCATCTGGAGTCCACATGCTATCGCAAACATGGTCTGCCCCCTCACCTTACTGCAACGGTCACTCCCACACCTCCCTCTGCCACTGGTGATGATATTACTACGTTACGTGCTCAACTCCATCAGCTTCAAGGGATAGTTAGTCGTTCCTCTGGCTCTATGACCTCGATCTCCAATGAAGGTATATCTTGCCTCTCACACAGCTCTCACTGGATTGTGGACTCGGGTGCTACACATCATCTCTCTCCGCAGCGGCCGCCTAAATATTTAGATACTGCTTACCCCAGTCACATCACTGTCGCTAATGGTGACACGATCCCGATTTCTGGCACTGCTCATCTGCCTCTTACTCTTTCCCTCTCCTTATCATCGGTTCTTCATGTTCTGGGCTCTCCTTTTAATCTTCTTTTTTTAGCCGTCTCACACAAGATCTTGATTGTTGCGTTACTTTTTCACGCTCTTCATTTGTTGTGCAGGATCGACTAACGCATAATATACTTGGTAGAGGACGACTGTCTAACAGGCTGTATCTTCTCGATGTTCCTCCCGCTGCTCTCACCACTGTCTCCGCCACTGATTGACATCGCAGTCTTGGGCATGCCTCTCTTTCAATTCTCAAGAAAGCTTTTCTTATTGTTTCTCTTCAAGAGTACTTTTGTGAATCTTGTATTTTTGGCAAACAACACCGTGTATCTTTTTCTTCTTCATGTACTCGGAGCAATGCTCATTTATCCTTAGTACATTCTGATATCTGGGGACCCTATAAGGTCCCTGGTGTTTTTGAGTATCAGTAATTTGTTACCTTTATAGATGATTACTCGCGGGTTATCTGGTTATATTTACTTCGTGATCGTACCGAACTCGCAACTACATTTCGTACGTTTCTTACAGAAACCCGCACTCAGTTTTCTACCTGTGTAAAAACACTACGTACAGACAATGCTCGCGAGTATACTGGTTGCATCTTCTCCAATCTGTGCGCTGAGTTCAGTATTCTACATCAGACTCTGTGTGTCTATACCCCTCAACAGAATGGCATAGCGGAACGAAAAAATCGTCACCTCCTTGATGTGGTTAGATCTCTCATGATCCAAATGCAGGTTCCTCCTCTCTATTGGAACTTTGCAGTTTCTACTGCATGTCACCGCATCAATCGCAAGCATTCGTCTGTCCTCAACTTTGTGGCACTCATTACTCTCCTTTACCCATCCACGACTCTCCTCTCTCACACCTCGTGTGTTTGGGTGTACCTGTTATGTCCACCACCTTGGTCCTTCCACTGACAAGCTAGCCCCCCGTGCTATCAAAGCTATGTTTGTTGAATATTCCCGCACTCAGAAGGGGTATGTCTGTTTTTATCCTACCACTGGTAAGGTGGTTGTGTCTACTGATGTCTCATTTCATGAAGACCAGCCATATCACACCAGTCCTTCTGATCTCCTTCTTCCTTCTCCGCTACCTCGGCCCACATATCCAGTAACATCTCCGCTTCCACCACTTCTCCATACTCTGCTTCTCATTCCTACACTACCACCAATACCCTCCAAACCTCCTATCAGTGAAGTATACACCCGTCGTCCTCCACGTCCAGATGCCCTGCCGCAGCTTCCCACTACCGGTGTGATCTCGCGGCTTGTTGATCTGGCATCCCCCTCGACGGCTCATCTCTTGGTCAATTATGTCTCTTTACATCGGCTCTCTCCACCACTTTTTACCTTTACTCTATGTCTCTCTCCTCTATCTCTACCTAACTCTGTACAGGAAGTCCTCCAGCATCCGGAGTGGCGTGCCGTCATGGATGAAGAAATGACTGTTATGTGGGGTAATCACACTTAGGATCTTTTGCCTCTTCCTCCTGACCACAGTTGTGTTAGCTGCAAGTGGATCTTCATTATCAAACATGCCGGGGATGAGACAGTTGACCGCCTAAAGGCTCGGCTTGTGGCATGAGGTTTTACTCAACAGTACGGCTTTGATTATGAAGAAACGTTCTCCCCAGTCGCAAAATTAAATTTGGTTCGGGTCTTGCTCTCCTTAGTTGTTCATCGTCAGGGGCACATCCATTAGATGGATGTCAAGAATGCTTTTTTGAATGACGATCTTCTTGAAACAATGTACATGCATCAACCGCCCGAGTTTGAGACCACGGGGGAGTCTCGTGTATGTTTACTTCGCAAATCTATTTATGGTCTCAAACAGTCTCCACAGCCATGGTTTGGAAAGTTTAGCAAGGCCGTTTGTGAGGTTGGCTTCAAACAAAGCTCGGCAGATTCCTCTCTCTTCACTCGTCACCAATCAACTAGGACTATAATACTACAGATTTATGTGGACGATATTCTGATCACTGGTGATGACTCAGCTGGGATACAACATGTTAAGCAGTATTTAAATTCTATCTTTCAAATCAAAGATCTGGGAAATATTCGATATTTTCTTGGACTAGAGGTAGTACGGCGACCTGATGGCCTTATCTTATCCCAGCGTAATTATTGCATTGACCTTCTGAAAGATGATGGTCTCTCGGGTTGCAAACCTGCGGAAATCCCGATGGAAGTCAACCATATGTTGTGTGCTCAGGGATCTGAGTCTGATTCTCTACTTCCAAATCCGGAATACTATTGTCGTCTTGTGGGAAAACTGATATACCTAACAGTTACGAGACCAAATATATCATTTGTGGTTGGTGTGGTCAGTCGGTTTATGCATATTCCACGGGTTTCTCACCTTCAGGAAGTGAAACGCATTTTCAGGTATCTGAAGACTGCTCCTGGGTAAGGACTTGTGTATAAGTCATTCTCCTCCCTTTCTCTTATTGCATACTCTGATGCGGATCATGCGGGCTCGTTGGATGATCGACGTTCTACTACTGGTTTTTATACATACTTTGGAGGAAACCTTATCACATGGCGCAGTAAGAAGCAGACGATGGTTGCTCGCTCGTCTATTGAGGCTGAGTATCGTGCGATGACGGCCGTTACATCAGAACTAACCTGGCTTGAAAGTCTTCTAATGGATTTGAGGGTTAAATTGTCCTCACCTTCAACGTTGTTTTGTGACAGTCAAACTGCAATACATATTGCAAAGAATCCTGTGTTCCATGAGCGGACTAAACATGTTGAGGTTGATTGTAACTTCGTTCGAGAAAAGGTTCAATCAAAGGTGTTAACGCTTGAACATGTTTCTGCTTCTGGGCAAGTTGCTGACGTCCTTACCAAGGCATTACCTCGAAAATTGTATTACCGGTTCTTGTCCAAGCTTGGTGCCTACGACTTGTACGCTCCAGCATGCGGGGGAGTGTTAGAAGATATAAGAGAAAATGATGTAAAGGCCCATTTATAGACCCATTTCTTCTTTCTCCTTTAGTCTCACATCTATTGTATAGGATTCTTTCTCCTTCTCTTCTCCTATATATTTGTAATCACTCTTGCATTTGATATATGAAGAAGTATATACAAGGTTTGCTCATCGGTTTGTACAATAATAAACCTCCTCAGTAAGTTTGTGGAGGGGTCTTTTTCTGCATGGATGTTATGAAATGCAAATTTATATGAGTTTTTTGTAATGTCAAAAGCAAGAGAGTTGCAACCTGTAATATAACAAATTTAGAGGGGAGATCTCGGTAAATTCACAGATGGAGTAACTACCTTAAAATGCATTGTTAGTCCCTTCAAGAAGATTAGAGCTCTGGAGCGGGAGGAACCACAAGCTGCAGGTGACCTGCAGTTCTGAGTAAGAAATTACCATTTTGGCCAATTGAGGTTGATCTAGTGTACATCATCGTGGTAGAATCAAAAGGATCCTTCCCAAACCCACATGCTTCAAAAAACATCCTGAAGAAATTAGTCATCAAAAAAGAATCATTTTTTGAATTACATGGCAGCTTACTTTGACATTACTGAAATAATTGGAATAAACAGTCAACTGTAAACCTGAAAGAGATCATTTTTAAATTACACTAGTCAGTGACACAGATTATTCGTGGACTAAATAACATAATAGCAACAATCTTGTCGGTCCCAAGGAATATGCGTCTGCAACCATATCCTAGAGCGAAAAACTGTTATCATATTTTCAAAAGGACACTTTGCAGCTTGTCAACAACATCTTCATCATGCTTTACATGTGGTGGTCATCTCCTTCCAGCCGGGCCAACTATTTATACCCCCAGGGAAGACAAGGGTTCTAACTTTTTGAGAGGAAAGAGTGGTACAGAAAGAATGATGAGGAGCGTGAAGGTTCCTGAGACAGTGGTGGTCCTCTATACTCTCTGCTCATACACCAAGGCTCGGCTTCAATTACTCTTACTGTTTTCCAATTTAGTTGGGCGAAAATGTCTTAAGCATGTGGGTGCGCACTAAATTGGACCTACAGTACATCCCGGAGTAAATAGGACGTCTAAAACCAGTTGGCCCAAAAGACCTTAAGCATGTGGGTGCGGACTATATTAGATACGACGACCAATTAGGGGCTTCCAAGGCCCAAAACGTGTGGATGCTTGTTGGATTGATCAATGATGATGGACCTGAAGGGTCGGGCCCAAAGAATAATGACTAATACGGAGACGGCTACCCTTAACAGTACCTTTAGCCTGAAAAAGAATAATGATGAAATTAATAATGAAGGATAAAGAGTTGAATGCAATATAATAAATGAATATAATGCTTACTCATTATACTGCTCATAACATCCAAAATTCTAATGGTTATTCTTATAAATTTTAATTCAGGATCTGACTATGTTAGTGTTGATGCCGTCATGCGAAATAAATATGTACTGAAGGCCTTATGATGGTAAATCGATGCAATTTTTACGAATTTTAATTTTGGCACAATTTTATTAATCATGAGAGTTTACCACATTCCCCACTATAATGAGATAAAAGGTTGAGTGGTGTTGTATGAGAGCTTATCACATTAAATTAGAATGTGTTAATGCGTTATGGCAATTTGGTAAAATATGGATAGATGTGTGAACCATAATTTAATAAGATGAGGGTTATGTTTTTCTTCATTTCACCTGTGATCGCCCGATAGAAAGTGAAGACCCCTCGTTGTGATCGCCCGATAGAAAGTGAAGACCCCTTGTCGTCTGGATATAAGCCGCACTTAGGCTTCTTCCTTCCGCTTGATTTAAGACACCAACCCTTCCTCCCTCATCAAAAGCCCTTGGCAATGCGACCCAAACAAGTTTCGTTGTTGAGAGCCTCCTTTTCGTCGATTGGTACGGATACGTAGATCCCCTTCCCTCTCGATAATTTCTTCTGTCCAAACTGAAGAACGTTTTCCCTCTGATCAGGAAGTCGCCAACCTTGTAGTGGTTTCAATCAGTAAAGATCATTAGCCGCTGACACCTTCAAACCGATCTTCGATCACGGTCAATTCCCTCTCGCTTTTTTTTACAGGTAATTGCCGACACACCTCTATATTTCAGTCGTGGTTCTTGTCATTGCTTTATTAATGTTGTTGAAGTCCCTCTTCAAGCAGGATACTCCGCAATAAACAAAACTCAAGCCTTTATCCCACTATAGTGGGGTTGGCTATATGGATACTTTGTCGCCATTGTGCCCTATCTTACGGGATTTGCATCTTCCGATTATCTTGGGGCTACAAATCAAGCAGGTGAGATTTCCTCCCTTTACCCAAATCCTTTTTGCCTTAATGAGTATATTTTTCGAGATTTCAGTGTAACCCTAGAAATAAGGAAAGATTTGTTGTGAGGAATTCAGAATAATTCAGAGAATTCATACCGACTCGCCACAGATACGAGCAAGGTAACACCGATGTCAGAAATGTGACTCATGTTGGCTAGAGATATCACCTAATATAATTACATTACCTAGGTTGAGTAAGAATACACGTGTAATTCAATTATTCAAATTTTGTTGCAAGTTACCAATTAAATTACCACAGATTATATCGTAAATCAAATGACACATAACCTAGTAATCCATAATACAATCAAGTAATTTATTAAGATAAGTCCTACAAAACAAAACATGATTACCTATAATACAATCAAGTAATTTATTAAGATAAGTCCTACAAAACAAAACATGATTACCTATATTCTACTGCAAGAACAGACATGATTAAGAATGCAAAATACAATTAGACAGAAAATAAAAGATTGATCGGGATGGACCGTTATGTGAGGAACTTTAGAGATCCCTGCCCCTCCAACTTTAGTGGAGAAGAAAGTCCTATGGAGATTGATGACTGATTGGTTAAAACCCAGGACTTACTGAATGTGATGTAGTGCCCGGAGAATAAGAAGGTGCCTCTAGTGGCCTTCCTTCTTGAGGGCGAAGCCAATCTGTGATGGAGTGGAAATTTAGCCGATGACTCTGCTGGTAAGAATTTTAAGTCCGAATTTCCTTCTTTTTAAAAAATTAGAATTATTACTCTGACGTAATGATAATGCAATCACTTCTGATGTCAGGTCATTCTGCGGATACATCAAAAGGATAAGACTTTCACAGCCTATGAGCAAGAGTTTATGCATTTATCTCGCTATACAGGCATAATGCAAGGAAATGAAGATGATAAATGTCACTGTTAATAGAAGGCCTTTGTGGCTCGTTGAGACAGTCGTTACTAACCATGGTCGATGTTGATTATAGAAGTCTGGTCGATATTGCCAGGAAGCTGGAGGCGGATCAACTGAAGTCAAGAAAGGCAACAACTTAAGGAATAAACGAACACAAAATACGCCACAATAAACTCAAAATAACAATTATCAAGAAAAAAACTGGAACAAGAAGCAGAAGACATGTAATAAGAGAGGCAATCGGTCTAGAGTCAAGGTCAAGGATTTCCCTCTCTATCCAAAGTGCAACTGCTACCATCCGGGAGAATGTTTGGCTTCTTCTGGTGTCTGCTACAATTGTCAGCAGACATAACACATTGCCCGCTTTTATCCAGGACTTTTATGCAATCGGGTAATTTAACCTTAAGTTTTAGTATGTCTCTTTACATTTGAGTCTTTCTTTCATAGTCTAATACTTATTACAGTGACATGCCTGTAGTCGAAGTTTGAAGTTGGCGATCCGAGCAGGACTGAAAAAGGAAAAGCAGTGATAGACGCGAATCCAATGCCAGTCCTAGGACGATGTATGATGCAGCCTAAAGCCTATGAATTTGGCCAACAAGAGGCCAAAGAGCAGGAGGACATGGTCACAGGTAAGCAAGTGTTAAATTAAACTTTCATCTTTTCACCCAAGTAACATTTAAACTACAAAATCACACGCATGCATATAGGTATTCTTATGATCCAAAATGAACCCTCTAAGATTCTCTTTGATAGGGATGCTTCACACTCGTTCATAGAAAAATCTTTAGCACGTAGACTAGAATTAAAAGTCCTTCCAAGCACGACTTAGTTAGATGTCATGATATTTAAATGATCAATTATGAGAACCTGATGCAAGTGCAAGACTCCAGTGTCTTTTGGAGAATCTGAAATTGTCATAGAGGTGCCCCTCCTTATTGCTAAGTTCGATGTAATTTTGGGAATGGATCGGATGTTTGATGCAAATGCAAAGATAGATTGCAGAAGCAAGGAGATTCAGTTAGAAGAACCTGGCCAGTCCCTCATCATCTTTTGAAGCATGAAGGGAATCTCCAAACTAATAAGGAGATTCAGTTAGAAGAACCCGACCAGTCCCTCATCTCTTCGATCAAGGCTATCAAAAATATTAATAAAGTTTGTGTTATTTTCTTGTATTAATGCATGCTAGAGCTAAGAGCAATTTACAAATACCGATTGTTAGAACATGTATTCTGCATCTCTCAGGTTTGATAATAACAAATCTCAGAATGTATATGATCATACATATTTTGGGTATAGTGTGCAAGTTTACATGTGTGAGGACGTACAAAAGCAAAGCACTAAGAGTTACCTCCAGGAGGTAGCCATACTGTCGGCGATGGCTGAGCTTCTTGTAGACTTGCTTAAGACTAAGGCAACATTTGACTAGATGTGTGCACCTTCAACTAGATGTGTGCACGTTCAAGATGTCTGCACGATCATCTAGACGTGTGCACGATCGCCTAGACGTGTCCATGAACTACTAGAAGAATCCTCGTTCGACTAGTCGGCATGAACTGTTATCGTGGGCGCTAGCCATAACGTCGGGCGCAAGCTCATTCGACTACAGAGATAGAGCAACTGGATTCGACAAGACAGGATTCGGCCAGAAGAGGACCAGTTCGGCAAGACATGCATACTGATGCGCGCTACTGCTACCGCTCTGCGATATCTATGCATTCGACAAAACATAATTCGGCTAGAAGAGGATCAATTCGGCGAGACACGACTACCGCCGCGTGCTACTGTTACTGCGTTACGATATCTGTGCAGTACAAGGATAGTCACTTTCGTTATTTGCTAAAGACTGGTTGTGGAAGATGCCAAAACAAGCGAGGCTATTGTGCCGCATTAGCGATATAACTCCGCACTAGAAGATGACGACAAAGGAAAGCTCTACCGCCTTACCTTACCTGGAGCATGACAGCAGGATGAAGATGCGTAAACGAATTATACCGCCGTGCAGTATTCTACCACCGCGTCGTAGCCTACCACCGACGGTAACTTAATGATTAGTCATATAAAAGTAGTTTTTCTTTCTCTTGAAAAAAATAAACGAAAAAGGGAATATAGAAAGAACGACTAGGGTTCCGCGCCGCCTCTATTGCAAGGGACTACCATCTCAAGAGGAAGAAAGAAAAACTTGTCTCCTCTCATTCTTGATAGAAGAGCTCCGAAGAGCAAACACAAGAACGACACCTAGAAGACGACCGGGTGCCCAACGAACGAGAACCTCAAGCACCGATCGCTCAACATTCTACGGAGAACCATCTTTGAGGGAGCAATAGTTTTCATTCTCTTATTTTTATTAGTATCTTCTTCTTTATTCTTTATTTGTGTGCCGGGAAAATCGATTGGGGAGATCGTCGAAATCCGGGAAGGATTATATGAGAAAAAGTCCGGGGAGGACGTCTAGATCAGGCAGATCTAGTAGGCTCGAAGATCTTCCATAAAGGAAGGAAGAGAGCCGGTTTGAAGACCTTTCAAGGGAAAAGGGAGAGAATAAACCGATCCTCAGGGGGGAAGGTCGGTATAGAAACCACAAGAGTATTCTATTCACCGGCACTGATCTCCATCGTCATGGAGATATAGTTTTTATAATAGTAAACTTTTTTCAATATTTAATCTACGAAGCAAGGATACGTCTTATTTAGGCCCATACCCGAACCGGGTACGTTTTCGGTATGGGTACGCATATAATACGCGCTATTAGATTTTGGTCGGGTTTTGTTTCCGCATTTCATTTCTTCCTGTTACGCATCGTCTTTTCCTTCTTCGCCGATCCCGCATTCCGCATTTCTTCCCGCAGCGACGGCCATCGACGATCCTTTATGCGGCCTTCCTCTTCTTCTTCGATCCCGTACGCTGCGGCCTTCGACGATCCCGCACGCGCCTTCAACGATCCCGCACGCTGCGCCTTCGACGATCCCGCACGCTGCGCCTTCGACGATCCCATACGCTACGGCCTTCGACGATCCCGCACGCTGCCCCTTCGACAATCCCGCACGTTGCCCCTTCGACGATCCCGCACGATACGCGCTATTACCTGCTATGCATTGATTTTTATATTGTTGCTTAGTTTGCTTCATATTGTAAATGTCGAGCGGACTTACGAATTGATGTTAAACTTGGTAGGAGTTACACTGCTTATGTAGTCTCATTATAGATTTTTCATATTACTTATATATATAATTTTATACTACATCACATGTTTCATACTGTTTATAAATTACCAAATTGTTATTTTATAGTTGTATTGCATATTGTTTATTGCGTATTATAAAATATTATATGTGTATTGTTATTGTAGAAAAAGGTCCAAAAGCTTGTATGTATTACTTCAGGTGGTAAATACAAGGAGAGAATACATATATATAGGAAAGAGGAGAGAAGAATAAATCCTATACAAGATGTGGGACTAAAGAAGGAGGAGAGAGAAAATAAAGAAAGAGGGCCCAATAATGGGCCCTTTACATGAGCTTTTCCAATACTCCCCCGCAAGCTAGAGCGTACAAGTCGTATGCGCCAAGCTTGGATAGACACTGATAGAAGAGGGTACTTGGTAGAGCTTTTGTGAGGACTTCCGCGACCTGTTCAGTACCCGGAACATGCTTGAGCTCGATCTTCTTCATGTGAACTTTCTCTCGGATGAAATGACAATCTACCTCAATATGCTTTGTTCTTTCGTGAAAGACCGGGTTCTTGGCAATATGTATAGCAGCTTGACTGTCACATAGGAGGAGAGCTTGTGAGGATAGCCTTACACCAAGGTCGGCAAGGAGACTCTCAATCCATGTGAGTTCTGAGACCACAGAAGCCATTGCACGATATTCTGCTTCTGCTGAGGATCGAGCAACAACTGCTTGTTTCTTGCTCCGCCAAGTAATTAGATGTCCTCCAAAATATGTGCAGAACCCGCTAGTGGATCGTCGATCATCAAGAGAGCCAGCGTAGTCGGCATCAGAGTATGTCACCAATGTTGGGATTGAAGATGAGGTTTTGTATACAAGTCCTTGGCCAGGAGCTGTCTTGAGGTATCTGAGAATCCGTTCCACTGCCTGAAGATGAGAACTACGAGGAGAGTGCATATACCGACTAACGAGCCCCACGGCGAAGGATATGTCCGGTCTTGTTACCGTTAGGTAGATTAGTTTCCCAACTAGGCGACGGTAATATTCTGGATTTTGGAGAAGAGTGTCAGAATCCGAGGCCTGAGCGCATAGTTTATGATTGACATCCATGGGAGTGTTCACAGGTTTGCACCCGAAGTAGCCTGCATCATGAAGAAGGTCTAGGCAATATTTCCGCTAAGAGAGGACCAGACCATCTGATCGTCTAGCAACCTCCAGACCTAGGAAGTACCGAAGATGTCCCAGATCTTTAGTTTGGAAGACAGAGCTCAAATGTTGCTTAACGGCCTGTATGCCGTTCGAGTCGTCTCCTGTAATTATGATATCATCGACATATACCAATAAGAGAACCGTACCCGTCGTCTGGTGGCGAGTAAATAATGAGAAATTAGCCGAGCTCCGAGTGAAGCCAATTTCCCGGAGAGCTTTGCTGAACTTGTCGAACCATGCCCGAGGAGATTGTTTGAGACCATAGAGTGATTTGAGAAGGTGACACACCCGAGGCTCCCCCGTGGTCTTAAACCCGGGAGGTTGCTGCATGTACACCGTTTCGTGAAGGTCGTCATTCAGAAAGGCATTCTTGATGTCAAGTTGAAGTAAGGGCCACTGTCGATGGACAGCCACCGAGATGAGAACGCGGACGGTGTTGAGCTTTGCTACCGGAGAGAAGGTCTCGTCATAGTTGAGACCTTGTTGCTGGGTGAAGCCTCGAGCGACCAGACGAGCTTTGAGTTTGTCAATGGTCCCATCAGGGGCATGTTTGATGACAAAAACTCATTTGCACCCAACTGGTTTCTGTCCGGGAGGAAGGGGCACCAGGGTCCAAGTCTGGTTAGCCCAAAGAGCAACCATTTCTTCTTCCATAGCAGCGCGCCACCCAGGATGTTGAAGAGCCTCCTGGACGGAGTTAGGAACAAAGACCGAGGATAGGGAAGTAGCCAAGGTCTGAAGAGGTGGAGAGAGGCGATGTAGAGAAATATAGTTGGCCATCGGATGAGCTGTAGAGGCGGGCACCGGAGCAGCAGAGCACGGAGAAGCCGAGGTCAAAGCCGACGGCATAGGGGCAACGGGAGGAGGAGGGCGTCGAGTATAGACCCGAATGACGGGCGGCTTTGGAGTAGAAGGGAGAGGTGGAGGCGAGTGGACGGGGATAACTGGACGGGGTATGGAAGGTGGTAGAGCGGTTGGTGGTAGAAGAGGGGAGAAAGGAGGAGGGAAGAAGGGTTGATCCTCCCAGAAGGTAACATCAGCTGACACAGAAACCTTCCGGGTAGCCGGAGAATAACACACATATCCCATTTGGGTGCGGGAGTAGCCGACGAAAATGTGTTTCGCTGCTCGGGGATCCCGTTTGTCGATTGTGGGACCCATGGTATGGACGAAACAGGAACATCCAAAGACCCTGGGTGTGAGAGGAAAGGCTGGTGCGGAGGGAAAGAGGAGGCTGAATGGGGTAGCATTTTGGAGAACCGAAGATGGGAGACGGTTGATGAGGAAGCATGCAGTGGAGACCGCAAAGTTCCAATATTCTTTGGGAACATGCATGTGAAGCATGAGGGATCGAGCAACATCAAGAAGGTGGCGGTTCTTACGTTCGACGACCCCGTTTTGTTGAGGTGTGTAGGCACAAGATGTCTGATGAATAATGCCGAAGTCCGTGCAGAGATTGGCAAACTCGTGGCTCGTGTACTCACGGGCATTGTCAGAGCGGAACGTTTTGATAGTAGTAGAGAATTGCGTACGAGTTTCTAATACAAAGGCCCGAAAGACACGTGGGAGCTCTGAGCGACCACGAAATAAATATAACCACGTGGTGCGAGAATAATCGTCAATGAATGTTATACAGTAATGATAACCAGAGATACTTGTAACCTTGTACGGACCCCAAATATCATAATGTATTAAATCAAAAGGAGCAGAGCTCCGAGTACAATGTGCGGGAAACGAAGAACGGGGCTGTTTTGCCAATAATACATGAATCACATTGAAAAACAGGAAGGGATACATCAGGAAGCGCCTTCTGGAGGATAGGTAGAGGAGCATGCCAAAGACGGCAATGCCAATCACTAGAGGATACAGAGGAAAGGGCGATAGGGGAAACATCGAGGAGGTATAGCCCATTCTGCAGTCGACCCCTACCAATGGTAATCCGCGTCTGCCGATCCTGTATCAAAAAACCAGAAGAAGTGAAGGTGATATAGCAGTTCATATCAGTAGTAAGACGGCCAACAGATAGTAAATTAAAAGGGGATGCCGGCACATAAAGAGCGGAGCGAAGAGAGATGGAGGGGTGGATCAAGAGATCAGCACAACCAGAGACCGGAACATGCGCACCGTTGTCCACAGTAATAGACGTGGGATGAGGAGCTTCTGAGAACCTTGGCGGCATCAGTGAGGTGATGTGGTGGGTGGCTCCCGAGTCCAGGATCCAACGGGAACTGGAAGAAAGACAGGCAGTACCTGTAGTGGAGGTGGATGCAATACCTGCAGTAGAGGTGGAGGCAACCGAAGCAGACGGAGGGTTGAGGAGCCCTTGGAGGTGTTGCAGCTGGAGGCGAATAGCCTCAATGTCCGTTCCGGCGGGCGGAGAGCTCTCAGTAGTAGCAGCAGCAGGCTGGCGAGGAGGGTAGCCATGTTTCTTATGACAGACTGCTTTAGTGTGTCCATCTCGGCCGCAGAATGAGCACTTTGGGCGACCCCTACCACCACGGCCCCTGCCGCGGGAACCCGTACGACCGCCCCGATTAGAAGATGGTGGGGGAAGTAAGGGAGGAAGGGCCTGCTGAAGAAGGGCCGGCGATGGTGGTGCAGACGTCTCCAGGGGAGGAGGTACTCGAAGTAACATAGAGCAAACATCTGAAAAGGAGGGGGTAGCAGGTGATGCCAGAACCTGTGCCCGGATACTATGAAGGTGTGGCGGGACCCGAGCCATAATCATAGCAATACAAACAGCCTCCTTCTGGGCACGCTGAGCAGCGAGATCAGTAGTAGATGGTTGGTGCTGAATCCAGGCCTCTGTGAGAGTCTTTGCACGAGCCACAAAGGAGGTCATGTTCATAGATTTGCCAACATCCAAAGCCTGAAGATCGGTGATGATGTCAAAGAGGTGCTGGAGGCTATCCTTACCCGAGTACAAGGAGTGGAGTTCATCCCACATTGCCTTTACGGTCTCATGATACATGATCATCTGGTACGGCTCACCCTCCAAAGAGTTCAGGATCCAGGTCAGGACGCGGCCGTCATTTCGTATCCAATCATCAGTAGTAGGAGAAGGAGGTCCCTGGGTAAGGTGACGTGCAAGGCCTTTGGCTTGCAGGACCCTCCGAACGGAGTGAACCCATGGGATGAAGTTGGACTTTCCCGAAAGGGAAAGAGTAGTAATTCGAAGCTCATCGCGGAGTTCAAGAGCAGGAGCTATGCGGTCTGCTGTAGGGGTAGCGGTAGTCGAGTCACTAGAAGACATGGCGAGCTGGAGGAGAAGAGGCGAACAGAAAGCAGGCCGCGGCGGACAAGGGCAGCTTGCGGCGGACAGGAACAATCCGCGGCGAGTAGAGAAAGGGGAGGACTCAGCACGCCGACAGCGGCTAGGAGAAGCCGCGAGAAGGGTAGGCCGCGCGGGAAGGAGAGGCCGCGCGGAAAGCAAAAGCCGCGCGGTAAGGAGAGGCCGACAGTGGCTAGGAGAAGTCGCAAGACGGGTAGGCCGCGCGGTAAGGAGAGGCCGCGCGGTAAGGAGAGGAGTCGAGACCGCAGAGCTCGCAGCGGACAGAAGAAGACCGTTGGGCAAGAGAGCGAGTGCGCCAAGCACGAGGAGGAAGCGAGGTCGCGGAGCTCGCAGCAGACAGAAGAAGATTGTCGAGCAAGGGAGCGAGTTCGCCAAGTAAGAAGAGGAAGCGAGATCGCCGAGCTCGCGGCGGACAGAAGGAGACCGCGGAGTTAGGGAGTGAGGTAGCCTAGCTCGCAGCGGTCAGAAGGAGTCCGCGGCGGACTGTGGGTAACAGTGGACCCCACAGACCAGAGAGAGAGAGGGATATAAAAGGACTAGAAGAGTGGATCCACGGGAGGAGAGGGAGAAGAAAGAATGGAGGTCAGGCCGGCGCGGACAGAAAATACAGGCCGCGGAAACCGCAGTCTGCGCGGATAGAAAACCAGAAGCCGCAGTCCGCGCGGATAGAAATCGGAAACCTCAGTCCGCGCGGATAGAATTCAGAAGCCGCAGGAGACGGAACCTGCCTCTGATACCATGTAGAAAAAGGTCCAAAAGCTTGTATGTATTACTTCAGGTGGTAAATACAAGGAGAGAATACATATATATAGGAAAGAGGAGAGAAGAATAAATCCTATACAAGATGTGGGACTAAAGAAGGAGGAGAGAGAAAATAAAGAAAGAGGGCCCAATAATGGGCCCTTTACATGGGCTTTTCCAATAGTTATTAATCATTTGTGCTTGCAGTACAATGTTAAAGAGGTAAAAATCTCATTTAGTCATAATAATACTAAAGCTTTTTATTCTATTTTTAGGGTCCATATATAAAACAGGACACGAATAAGAAGTCAAAGGAAGATTAAAGGAAGATTGGAGAGGACAATATCAGTTGTGGATGCAGTGACCGGACCCAAAGTGTCCCTCCTCCAGGAGGATCGACTAGTTTAGATTAGTATATAGCAGTGGATATGATATGATGAATCTTGATTTCATAAAGTTATACATTTATAGTTGCACATGAATTAGTTGTACTTGAATTAGTTGTTCTTATAGTTGCATATTTGGATCTCGGACAATGTATAATTATATTTTTTTAATGAAATGATAACTTTATATTATGTAAATTTACGTGCTCATTGTGTTTACTGTGTTGCTCTCAAAAATTTTATGATGTAATGAATACTATAAAATTGTGGTGATCTGCGGGTCATCACAATTAAGTAATATCAGGGCCAGGAATTTTGAGATTATGACTAAAGATAGAACACAATGGAGACAAAGGATCTGTAGAAAAGTGGTTCAAACCTTGTATATCCTTCTTGAATGCAAAAAAACAAGTATGAGTACAAATATATAGGAGAGAGGAGAGAAAGACCCAGTTATACAAATAATGTGAGACTAAACACCAAATCATATATGGGTCATGTTAATGGGCCAATACATTATTTTTCCTAGTATTCTCTAACACTCCCCCGCAAACTGGAGCGTACAAGTTGTAGGCACCAAGCTTGGACAAGAACTGATAGTAAAGAGGTCATGGTAAGGCCTTGGTGAGGATGTCGGCAACTTGCTAAGCTACAGGAACATGTGTCCCTATCTTCTTCAACTGAACCTTCTCCCGAATGAAATGACAATCAACTTCAATATGTTTTGTCTGTTCATGGAAGACCAGATTCTTGGCAATGTGTACAACAGCTTGACTGTCGCAAAATAAAGTGGCAGGTGAGGAAAGCTTGACTTCTAGATCATCAAGGAGACCCTCAAGCCATATGAGCTCAGACACAACTGCTGTCAATGATCGATACTCGGCCTCAGCAGATGAGCGAGCAACCACGGACTGTTTCTTGCTGCGCCATGATAAGATGTACTCCAAAGTAAGTGCAGTATCCATTTGTGGAACGACGGTCATCCAAAGAGCCAGCATAATCAGCATCAGAGTATGCAATCAGAGATAAGGGAGATGAAGAGGGCTTGTATACAAGTCCTTGTCCAGGAGAAATCTTCAAGTATCGAAGAATACGTTCGACTGTCTGAAGAAGAGAGATACGTGGCTCATGCATGAATCAACTGACAACTCCAACAGCAAATGATATATCAGGTCTAGCAATAGTGAGATATATCAACTTTCCCACAAGACAACGATAATACTCTGGATTTGGAGGGATAAAATCAGAGTCTGGGGCATGAGCACAAACCTTGTGATTGATATCCATGGGAGTGTCAGCAGGCTTGCATCCAGAATAGCCCGCATCATGAAGTTAAGACAGTACTTCCTCTGAGATAACACAAGCCCATCAGGTCTCCGAGCCACTTCGAGACAAAGAAAATATTGAATGTTTTCCAGGTTCTTTGTTTGAAACACAGTTGTCAGATGTTGTTTGATCATTTGTATTCCTGAAAGATCGTCTCCTGTAATCAGAATATCATCCACATATAACAAAAGAATCACTACGTCCGTTGGACGATGAGGAGTGAACAGAGAGAAGTCGGCCGAACTCCGAGTGAGTCCAATAGCATTAACGGTCCAACTGAATTTATCAAACCATGTCTGAGGAGACTGTTTGAGACCATAAAGATACTTCTTCAGACAACAGACAAGAGACTCCCTCGTGGTCTCAAACCCGGGAGGTTGCTGCATATAAACGGTCTCCTGTAAATCTTCATTAAGAAAAACAGTTTTGACATCCAGTTGGTGCAATGGCCAGTGGCGGTGAACAGCGAGGGAGATCAACACACAAACAGTATTGAGCTTAGCGACTAGAGAAAAAGTCTCATCATAATCCAGACCTTGTTATTGAGTGACACAACAAGCTACTAGACGAGCTTTCAAACGGTTAACCGTCCCATCCGGACCCTGTTTGAAGGCAAACACCCACTTACATCCCACACAAGTTTGTCCAGGAGGAAACGGGACCAGATCCCAAGTGTGGTTTGCCCAAAGAACAGACATTTCTTCGTCCATAGCCACCCGCCACCCGGAATGTTGGAGAGCCTCCTGCAAAGAATTAGGAGTAGTAATAAAGGATAAATAAAGAGCACTTTGTCGGAGTTCCGAAGAGAGACGGTGTAAAGAAACATATTTCGTCATCGGGTGAGCAGCGGAACCTGTTGTAGGATTCGCAGGCTGCAATACATCATTAGAGAAGGGCATCTCCCGTAGGGTAGTAGACGAAGAAGGACGTCGATTATACACACAGATGATAGGTTGGGTGGGATTTGTGTGGGAAGGAGGGGTGGGTTTGGTGTTATTGGTGTGGGAAGGAGAGGTGGGAAGTTTGAATGAACAGGGATAGCAGACCGCGAAAGAGGTGGCGGAAGTGGAGAATCAGCTGGTTGAGAGTAATATGGCTGATCTTCGAGAAAGGTGACATCAACAGAAGTAACAACCTTGCGATCCTTGAGAGAAAAGTAAGTATAGCCCTTTTGAGTCCGACAATAACCCACAAACATATATTTAGTGGCACATGGAGCAGGTTTATCAGTGGACGGGCTGAGATGATGAACAAAGCACACGCAGCCAAACACGCGAGGGGTGATGGAAACGGGGGTTTGGAGGGAAAAAGAAGATTAAAGGGAACCGCAAAATTGAGAATAGAGAAAGGCATGCGGTTAATAAGAGTGCAGGCGGCAGAAACCACAAAACTCCAATACTATTTGGGACATTCATTTGAATCGTAAAAGAGCGAGTGAACTCAAGCAGGTGACGATTCTAGCGTTCAGCAATGTCATTTTGTTGGGGGGTATAGGCACACGAGGTTTGATGGATGATCTCAAACTTAGCACATAGGTATGCAAAGGCATGACTAGTGTATTCACGGGCATTATCGGTGCGGAGAGTTTTAATTGTAATGGAAAACTGGTTGCGAGTTTCAATGAAAAAGGTACGAAATACACCAGGCAATTCAGAGCGGTTACGAAGGAGATACATCCAGGTCACCCGAGAGTAGTCATCTATAAATGTGACAAAGTAACGATATCCAAAAACACTAGTAATTTTGTAGGGTCCCCAAATATCTGAGTGTATTAGATCAAAGGGAGCAGGACTCCGAGTAGTATGTGGTGAGAACGTAGACCGATGATGTTTTCCAAAGATACAAGACTCACACGTGAACTCTTGGAGGGAAACTTTGAGGAGAGATTTTATGACCAAGACGTTGATACCAAGCATTAGAGCTAATAGAGGACAACATCATTGAAGGAGAGGGGTCAAGGATATAGATACCATTCGACAGATGCCCTTTTCTGATGATAAACTGCGTCTTGCGATCCTGCACAACACACGAGTTGAAAGAAACAATTACATCACAATCAAGATCAGTAATGAGAGGACCAATCGAGAGAAGGTTGAAAGGAGAGCCTGAAACATGAAGGGCAGAGCAAAGAGTGATGGAGGGAGTAATGTGAATGTCTGCCGCGCCAAAAATGGGAACGATGTCCCCACTAGCAATATTGATGAACTTGGGATGCACAAAGTCCAAATATTGTGGTGGTTTCCGTGAGGTAATGTGGTGAGAGGCCCCAGAATCCAAAATCCAGGATGAGCTATGAGCAAGACAGGAGGTACCACCATCAGAAATAGACATCACAGAGGCCGGAGGACAGCTGGTCATTTTGCAAGAAACAGTCCGCAGCAGTCACGGTGACAACGCACCAGCGGCAAGAAAGGTCACGACCAGCGCGGTAAGAAACAGTCTGCAGCAATCACGAGAGGCGACTAAGAGACAATCTGCAGTGAGAAAGCAGGAGGCAGTTAGAGTCGAGAGGCGGCAAAGCTCTCGATGAAGAAACAGGTCGCAGCAGTTACGAGTAGCGGCTAAGAGACAGTCCGCAGCGGTCACGGTGACAACGCACCAGCGGCAAGAAAGACCACGACCAGCGTGGTACGAAAACAAGCTCCTAGCGGAAAGAAGAGAGACCGAGCAACAGAAACCAGCAGAAAGAAGAGAGCCCGTAGCGGATAGAAACAATATGAGGCGGTAAGAAGACAACCCTCAGCGGCCAAGTAAAGCAGAACAACAGCAAAGCAGAGTCGCGAGTTGAGCACAAGCCCGATACGCAGCGCGAAGAAGAGGCACGCAGCGGTTAGAGGAACGACGGCTAGAATTCTGAGCTGGCAGCGACCAGAAGAAGAGGTCAGCAAACAGGCACTTAGACCGTGCGGTTAGGAGCAGACTGCAACAAGAATAGCAGAGTAAACAAGAAGTCGTAGGCAGTCCGCGCGAACAGCCAAGTCGAGCAGAGAAGTACGTAGCACCAGGCAGACGGTAAGGGAAGAGCGGCAAGGCAGTCCGATCAATAAGAAGACCCCGCACAAGAAGCCTGAGCGACACGAAGACCGCGCGGCAAAAAACTAGGCCACAGCGGGAAAGTCTCCTTGGCTCCTTGCGACAAGAGCGGTGTGACAAGGACCCTGCACGGTAAGAAGCGAAGCCGCAACAGGAAAGAGGTCGGCACGGCAAGAAGAGAGAGAAGACCGAGAAATTGTCATGCGATAAGAAGTCAGCACGACAAGAATAGAGAGAAGGCCGCAACAGACAGAACCAGGTCGCAGCGGGAAGGAGAAGGCCGTCGTGAATAGAACAAGAGTCCAAACAGTTAGATTTTAACCGCAGGAAAAGAAGCAATTCGTGACAAGCAGAGACCAACTCCCGGGAAGAATGGAAGCCGCATTGGGTAGAAAACAGTCCGCAGCGGTGAAAAAAACTAACCGCACGGAAGGGGGTCTACTAGTTAGAGAGAGGAATGCTATAAAAAGAGCGTAGAGGGGAAAGAAGAGGTGGATCCACGGAAGAGAAGAAAGAGGCGGTTAGAAAGAAGGAAACCGCAGAAGCTATGCGGTCAAGCAGAAGCACAAGCCGAGCGGTTAGAAAACGGAGAAGCCGCAAGAGTGCGGTCAGGCCGACACACAAGTTGCCCGGGTAACCGGAAAACTGAGCGGTTAGAAAAAAACAGGTCAGACCATGTCCTCTGATACCATGTAGAAAAGTGGTTCAAATCTCGTATATCCTTCTTGAATGCAAAAAAACAAGTATGAGTACAAATATATAAGAGAGAGGAGAGAGACCCAGCCATACAAATAATGTGGAACTAAACACTAAATCCTGCATGGGCCATGTTAATGGACCGATACATTATTTTTCCTAGTATTCTCTCACAGGATCCATATAACCGACCTCACTATGGTGGGATAAGGCATGAGTGTTGTAGAGCCATGATTTTCGAACTTGTGGTCGCAATGAGTACAGAATAAAAGTACATGATGACTTTATGATGCAGGACCGGCGTCACACCAGCCCTGCCACCTGGCACCGGAGTCACACCAGCCCAGGGTCCCGCCCAGCGTCGCACCGGGGGGCTTTATCAGGCCCGCGGGCCGTACACCCAAACCCATCTCCGGCCCCACCACAGGGACGACGGGTTTTTGAGGTTGGCGCGGTTCGATCATCCAGATGCACTTTTATGATGCAGGACCGGCGTCACACCAGCCCTGCCACCTAGCACCGGAGTCACACCAGCCCAGGGTCCCGCCCAGCGTCGCACCGGGGGGCTTTATCAGGCCCGCGGGCCGTACACCCAAACCCATCTCCGGCCCCACCATAGGGACGACGGGTTTTTGAGGTTGGCGTGGTTCGATCATCCAACCTCCTTGATAAGAAGCTTTCAGGCAAGCTTCCATCACCAACTGATCCGGGGAGAAAACGTCGAACGTCGACCGGGAAAACGTCGAACGTCGACCGGGAAGAGAACGTCGAACGTCGACCGGGAAGAAAACGTCGAACGTCGACCGGGAAAACGTCGAACGTCGACCGGGAAGAGAACGTCGAACGTCGGCCGGGAAGAAAACGTCGAACGTCGACCGGGAAGAAAACGTCGAACGTCGACCGGATCCTTCGGGAGCGAAAAAACTAGGGCTTGACGCAAACGGCGACGGCGGCCGATCTCCTCCACCTCTTGATCGGCGAGGAAGAAACGTTGCCTCAGACCGACGGAGCTCCTCTATCTAGCGGCAACGACCCCAAACAGGCGACCGGCGACGGGAAGGGTTGGGCTAGACAGATCCTCGATCGGCCTGCAGCGAGCGGCGGCTGGCCCTAGATCCACGCACGGGAGACGAGCACCAGCGAAGGGAGCGAAATGTTTCGAGAATGTAGGCGGGTGCTCGAAACATACGGAGGAAGATCTAAGTGGAATCTACTCCTCGTTGCCCCCAGCTAGGTATTTATAGTAAAACCTAGGGTTAAGATCCGCAAAGCCCCAAAACCCGTTATTCGTCCGAATATACACTTACAAAGGCACCACTTCCAAATCTCCAACCCCCAAATCACACTTCTCTGCAATCTCTGAACCAGCAAGCTTGTGATCAAGCAAGCTGTGACCAAAATTAGTATCAGCCACTCAATTAGAACCCGAGCTCGAATCTTTTTCCACCGTTTCCCTCTTTCCTGCAGCAGCTCCTTCTTGTACACCTCCTCCTCCTCCTCCTCCTCCTCCTCTTCCTCCGCATTGCGCTGAGGAGTGTTGGGAGTCTTCGTAGTTCCTGCAGATTTTAAGATCGGCGATCCGTTGTATGGGGAGCTAGGGTTATGGGTGAACGTAGGTGAATTATCAATGGTGCTGGCGGGTTCTTCAAATCTTGACTTGGGCTTCACGATGGAGCGCCGGCGGACAAGGGATTTGGACTGTGGTGGTCTAGCGGGCTTCCTATATTCGTGACAAATAACGGCGACGGGTCGGGGTGCTGGAGCGTAGACATAATAATAATCCAAACTAAGCAAGACAATCAGGACAGATCATACTAATAAATCAAAATAAAGGTTTTGCCTATACGGCAAACCACCACACAGATGTTATCCCAATCAAAGTCTGAATTATTACAAAACAAAACAAAACATGAATCAAACGTTTGATGATTCTACTCATCTAGTAGATCATCGTCATCCATGTCCAGGTCTACAGCTCCTCCAAAATCTCCATCGTAGCCTGCAAGGAATTTCATGAGTCAGACTCCATGAATTCATAAACATATGCAGTAACATTTAAAGTAAACTAGCTCTTACTAAATGAGCTTAGCACTTCTAGCAACGGTGAAGTAACTCTGTCAGCATCTCATCCAGTCTAACTAGGACTAGTCACGTTACCTTACTCATTACTGATCACTATGTGCCTCACCAACACATGTGGGCACACATCACGTGCAACATTATCAAATGTGGAATAATGTGTTGTGACCAATAATGTTTAGATTAACATATACAACGACTTTCAATTCCCAGTTGAATAGCTCTTGAATCAACTTACAATGAGAGGACGTTAGGTTATCAAATGTGGAATAACCCGCATCCAACCATCTTGGGTTTTCATCAAGAAACTATTTGGGGTTTTCAGTCTGTCACTTATTAAATGCTTGAATGTTGGCAGCTATAGGCTCGTGCATATCAAAACATAAACGTTGGAGTAAAGTTTCATATTTCTTGAACTTTAATCTCATTTCCCCCGATGTTTTGATTGTGAGAGCTCTATTTAATCCTTTAGTAAGGGCGTCTGCAACATTATCTTTCGTTCGCACATCTACCAGGGTCACAATCCCTTGGCTTGTGAGAGAGGTCAACCAGGCCTGTTTCATCCTGAGTTGCCTTCTTTTGCCATTGAACAAAGTGTTCGTGGCAACCGTTTTAGTAACCTGATTATCGCAGTAAACTGCAACAGAACTCAGTTTCAGGCCCGACAGTGGAATGTCCATCACCAAATCTCTTAACCACTCTGCTTCTTCACCAGCCGAAGCTAGAGCATAGAGTTCGGATTCCATGGATGAGAGTGCAATGCACGACTGTCTCTTGGACTTCCAGGCTACAGCTGCTCCTCCTAGTGTAAAGAGGAATCCATTAGTGGACTTGCTGTCGTTTATTTCTGAGCACCATGATGCATCAGAATATCCTTCCAGAATGGGAGGATGACCACTATAACATAAAGCATACTTTCGGGTGTGCTTTAAGTAACGCATCAGCCTATCGAGGGCATCCCAATGGTCTTGGCCAGGATTGCTAGTGAACCTACTTAACATGCCGACCGTGAAGGCTATGTCAGGTCTCGTACAGACCATAGCGTACATGAGGCTACCAAGCAGTTTAGAATAATCTAACTGTCGAACCGCAGCTCCATCATTGGGCTTTAAGCGGTTAGAATAGTCGTATGGTGTCTCAGCCGCTTTACGTTCACTGTATCCCCACGTGTCCAACAAGGACTGGATGTAGTGGCTTTGACTTAGAGAAATGCCATGTTTCCCAAAGCTCACTTGCATACCTAGTATAGTGTCAACTATACCTAGGTCCGTCACGCTAAATTCTTTAATTAGACCTGACTTTACGTCATCCACTTCGGATTGATCAGATCCAAGAATAAGCATATCATCCACATACAAGCATATTATGGCGACGTGGTCTGATCTATGACGTATGTAAAGACATTTATCCGAGAGACTCGACATGAATCTCATGTTCTTTACAGTATAGTCAAACTTCTCATGCCATAATTTCGGCGCTTGCTTCAATCCGTATAGCGATTTTAAAAGCTTACAGACCTTGTTTTCGTGACTGTCTACAATGAAACCTTCAGGTTGACTCATGTAGATCTCTTCGGTCAGATCTTCGTTCAAGAACGCAGTCTTAACATCCATTTGATGAACAATAAAGTTCTCAATGGCCGAAATAGCAAGAAGAACCCTAATGGTTGCTAAGTGACACACGGGTGAATATACGTCAAAATAGTCTACTCCGCTTACTTGTGTGAAACCTTTAGCCACCAGGCGTGCTTTATACTTAGCTACGCTACCATCGGGATTTAACTTCTTTTTCAGAACCCACTTGCACCCGACAGTTTTAGCCCTTATTGGCTTATCAACTAACATCCAGGTGTCGTTCTGAAGGAGAGAGTTCATCTCATCCTCAATTGCTTCTTATCAAGGAGGTTGGATGATCGAACCGTGCCAACCTCAAAAACCCGTCGTCCCTGTGGTGGGGCCGGAGATGGGTTTGGGTGTACGGCCCGCGGGCCTGATAAAGCCCCCCGGTGCGACGCTGGGCGGGACCCTGGGCTGGTGTGACTCCGGTGCCAGGTGGCAGGGCTGGTGTGACGCCGATCCTGCATCACTTTAGAAGATATTGCTTAGGTAGGGGTGTGCATAAAAACTGAAACTGATCAAGCCGAACCATTTTTCGGACCAAACCGTTTGGTTCGTTTTCAGTTTATGAGCGCTGAAAATCGATACCATTTTGGTTCGGTGGTTGGGTAAACCAAAAAAATCGAACCGAACCGAGATGTATTATAATTTTGTTTGGGTCAAGACACTCAACCTCATCCTTTTAGGTGGCACCAACTAATACTAAAAGTCAATAAACTAATAATTTAGAAAATTATGAATGCTTAATTTATGCATCAACTTGACCAGTTTGATAGTAACATTATCCCTAGATCACCGTAACAAGCATGCTTGCATCAATTATTATTTTTTTGCTTGATTAAATAGAAAAAAACATGAATTATATTCACAATTAATTAACACTAAACTACAGTTAGCACAAGTTAAACATCATATGTCATAGTAACTTACTTTTAAATATATAAATCTAAGACTAATTACTTCTAATTTAACCATAAATCTAAATCAATTTATCATTTAAGTTAAAAAAAATCAGAACTCAAAAGAAATCATTGTGGGCAAATTTTATTAGGAGTTAGCTATGCCTAAAAATTGAACTGAGATTTTAAAATAGAACCTAATCGTTTTGATTCGGTTTGGGGTGTGTGAAAACTGAGGGTATTAGGTTCATTTTGATTTTACACAAAACCGAACCAAACTGAATCGCTTGCATGCTTAAGCTTATGTGTTCTCAACTTAGAAGTTAATCATGTCTCGTTCCATAGGAACTTATTCAAGTTTATTCTAGTCGGAGAGCCCATGAAGCTCGGGAGGAACCAGAAGTTGCCAAGGAAACTATGTCAGCATAAAGTAATAATGGGCAGAAACAGCAACTTCAAGTGCCTGACATTGCGCGGGAAATTGTTGAGGTGATACAACTGGTGCGAGACACTCCAACCGTGCCTCCAGTTGACCCATCAATGCAGCTACAACAGAAGCATGTAGATGTAGATTTAAAGCAATTCCTAGAATTGAAACCATTTACCTTCTGGGTTGGCTTAACCTTGTATGAGTCTGAAGACTGGATAATGAGGATTAAAATGATTTTTTGTGTCATTCGCTGTCCTGAAGACCGATAGGTTGATTTAGCCACATTACTGCTGGAAAGAGAAGTGAAGAGATAGTGGGATAATGTAATGCATGAGAAGTTTACTGCAAAAGGAACAACTGGCATTTCATGGGATAAGTTTGTACAAGAGTTTACCATATGGTTTGTGTCGATGTCTGAGAAAAGATTGTTGTAGGAGAAATTTTAAAGACTAGTATACGGAAATCAAATAGTGCTCCAATATAAAAGCAGAGTTTTCAGATTTTGCATATTATGCAAGCTCTCTGTGTAGCAACTGAAGCAGAACAATGTTTTCGCTTCTAATAAGGCCTTCACGATAACATTCGTTTGCATTATTGATTAAAATACTCTAGTGGAGAAAGCTCATTTAATTGAGGTTGATTTAGAGAAAACAGAGAAAAGAAGGAGTTTATGAAGAAAAGGTCGACTGAGGAACAGAGTAAAGAAACCTCAGGAAGAACGGGTGAATCACGATGGAAAAAAAAATAAATTGTCTCAGCATTTGCGTGCAGTAAGCAGCAATGTGTCACCGTCAATGACAGGCAAATGTGAGAAGTACGGAAAAGTGCACAAAGGGCAATGATTGATGGACATTGGTATCTGTTACATTTATTGCCAACCTGAGTATCGACAAAAAGAATGCCCCTAGAGGTAATTGAAAGCCCCCAGAGGGAAATGAAAGAAGGAAGTTTTAGAGGAATCTCTGTAGGGCAACTACAAAAAGTTTATCAGCCGGGGATAATTAAGTAAAGTGAAACTATTACTTTTGCTCCAACACCAATAGAAACTGTACATGAAGATAGGTGAATTCAATCTCATGTATTTAACTTGGGAAACAGGAAGAAAAAGTCGACGACACAGTAGTTACAAATATGATTTATGCTCATGATTAACTACGGAAAGTATATTTGTTACTGGTAAGCCATTCATTTATTTCAACGCATATTCAGTTGAATATTTGTTTTTATTTCGTATTATGCTTATGTATTTCACGTGTTATGTCACGTGCTAATGTACCTATATATATGTATGTGGTGCCCGGTTAGGGTATGTGAAATACAATCTCAATTTCTACTTGGTATCAGAGGCGCGGGTTTGCGATTCCGCCGTTTTTCCCGATTTCCCGATCCCGATCCCGCCGCTCCTCCGCTCCCGCTTCCGATCCCGATCCCGCACCTGGTGTCGCGATTCCGCCCTGTCGCGCGCTGGCGTTGCCGATACCGCTTCCGATCCCGATCCCGCACCGCGCGCCTGGTGTCGCTGGCTCCGTAGCCTCCCGTAGCAGCTGCTCCAATCGCCTCCCGCAACAGCCGATCCAGCCACCTCCGCATCTCTCTTCTTTTGATCCAACCGACTGTTTTGTCCTCCATGAGGGCTGCCGGAGACACCGTGCTCACATCCTCCGGTGTTCCTTTCGGCATCGAGATCTAAGGGGCACCTGTAGGATGTGCTTTCGTTTGCTGTGAGATTTGCATTCTCTCTGATGGAGGATCAATCCGACATCTCCCCTAGTCCTCAATCCGGTACTCTTCCCGGTTCCTCTAGCGATCCTCCACGGAGTCATAAACACTCTGGCTCGTTGAAGATTACTATTGTTGCCTTGGATGACACAAATTATCTGGAATGTTCCAGGGCGGCCCAACATGCTATTCGCAGTCACCAGCTATTCGCAGTCACCAGCTATATGGACTCATTGATGGTACCACCGTTGAGCCACTCCGTACCGATCCCTCATGGAGAAAATGGGATTCAAACAATTCGTTGGTTGTCTCGTGGTTACTACATTCGATGTCCCCTCAGGTGTATCACAGTTATATGTTGTTGGACTCTGCTTATGATATTTGGACAAGGGCCCGTGATACGTACTCTCACGCCGACAGTTCGATGCAAGTGTATGAGCTCACTCGTCGTGTTCTGGAGCTAAAGCAGGGCACTATGTCTGTTTCTACCTACTATTCCGAGTTTGAGCGCCTCTATCAGGAACTGGACTTCTTCAATACTTTTACGGCTGCTTGTACTGCTGATGCGCTGACACTTCAAAAAGACAAAGATCGTTTCTGTGTCCATGTCTTCCTTATGGGGCTCAACATGGAGTTTGATTCCGTTCGCTTGCATGCTCTCCATCGTGAGTCACTTCCCTCTCTTCGGGAGGCCTTTAGCATGCTCCTCAATGATGAGAATCGTCGTCGTACTCTTGTTGCCGCTCCTGCTACTGATCATTCTGCGCTTGCTGCGGCTTCACGCGGACCTCCTCTTTATAGCTACTGTGGGAAGAAGGGTCATACCAGGGACTCATGTTTTCGTTTACATCCTTACCTTGCCCCTACTGGTCGGGGTTCTAGTGCTCGGGGTCGCGGTGGGCACCGTGGTGGTGGCCGTCAGTCTGGCTATCGTACTCAGTTTTCTGCGCACTCTACTGAGGTTCGGGAGGACACCTCTGGCGGCCTGTCTGCTGTTGAGTTAGATGCTCTCCGTCGCATGCTGCGCTCCCACACTGACTCTCCTACTGCTGGTTCTCATGATGTTGTTGCTACTTCGGGTCTCTCCAGTGCTCATGTCGTGTCCTCACCTTTCGAGTGGATTATTGACTCGGGTGCGACCGATCACATGGCTGGTTCTGCCTCAGGTTTTACCTCTTATACTCTTCTTTCTGGTCGTGATAAGGTTATTGTTGCTAATGGCTCTCTCTCCGCCATCGCTGGTAAAGGGACTGTCACATGTTCTCCTGACCTATCACTGTCCTCTGTTTTGCATGTTCCGTCTTTTCCTCGCAATTTGTTTTCCATTAGTCACTTAACTACTTCTTTAAACTGTTATGTGACCTTTCCTGATGTTTGTGTATTTCAGGATCTGGATACGAGGCGTACGCTTGGTAGTGGTAGGAACGTTGGTGGACTGTACTTGCTGGACCAGTCTTCTTCCAGTGCTTTTTCATCCACCAGATCTCCGACTCTACATGACATTCAACGATGGCACCAGCGACTTAGCCACCCTTCGCCTCTTTATCTTACTAAATTGTTTCATGTTTTACCTATTTAATTCATTCTTTCTCTTGTGATGCATGTGAACGCTCTAAACATGTCCGTCAGAATACTAGTCATTTGTCTGCCTCTAGTTTTTTCCCATTTGATGTTATTCACTCTAATGTTTGGGGCCTGTCGTTATCTTTATCAGGTTATAAATGGTTTGTTACTTTTATTGATTGTCACTCCCGCATTACGTGGGTTTATCTGCTTAAAAAGAAAAGTGATGTCCTTTCTTGTTTTCAGTCGTTTCATAAGATGGTGAACCAATAATTTGGTGGCAAAATTCGTGTGTTGCGTAGTGATAATGGTGGGGAATATGATGATCGGGGTGTTTTTGGGGCCTATCTATCTGATATTGACATCATACATCAAACCATGTGTGTCCACACTTCCACCCAAAATGGGGTGGCCGAACGGAAGAATAGATATTTGCTGGAGGTGGCTCGGTGTTTACTCCTTGCTATGCACCTTCCCAAATCCTACTGGGGTGATGCAGTTCTCACAGCTTCTCATCTCATTAACCGTCTTCCGTCTCGTGCCCTCTCATTTGATACGCCCCTATCGCGTCTTGCCAAACAACACATCGTCCACACCTCTCATCTTGCTCCTCGTATCTTTGGCTCCGTCTGTTTTGTCCATGTTCATACCCCGCATCGTGATAAACTTGATGCGTGTTCCCTGCAGTGTATCTTCGTTGGGTACTCCCCTACCACCAAAGGGTATCGTTGTTATCATCCTCCGACTCGGCGCTACTATTGCACTGTGGATGTCACATTTCGTGAGGGGGAGTCGTACTTTCGTCCTCTTCAGGGGGAGACGAGAGGTGACGGTGACGAGAACATCGAATCTCCTCTTCCAATTGTTAACATCGAATCTCCTCTTCCAATTGTTAACATCGAATATCCTCTTCCAATTGCCGCTTCCCCTCCTTCCACCTCCGCTCCACCTATATTATACACGTACTCACGTCGTCCCAGGACTGTTGAGCAAGTGCAGACTGTGAATGTTCCGCCAATACCAGTGACCGTCTCTGCTCCAGATTCAGATGATGACCTCCATGTTCCTCTTGCACGTCTTATAGGTAAAATGGGTGGCACCAAACACCCCATTGCCAACTACATTTGTTATATTAATCTATCTCAGGCTCATGAAGCCTTTATCTCCACTCTTTCATCTATTGTGATTCCTAAGACATGACAGGAGGCTGTTCAGATACCTGAATGGAAACAGGCTATGGAGGAGGAACTGAGTGTCATGGATTAAAAAAAACATGGCAGCTCACTAGCCTTCCCCCTGGGAAGCGAACGGTCGGATCCCGCTGGGTCTTCACTGTCAAACAGAACCAAGATGGGGTGGTGGAGCGATATAAAGCTCGTTTAGTGGCTTGAGGATATACCCAAGCTCAAGGCATTGACTACTAGGAGACCTTTGCTCCTGTTGCCAAGATGAACTCAATCCATATGGTTCTTTCTTACGTTGTGATTCGCGGATGAGAGCTACTGCAGCTCGATGTCAAGAATGCATTCCTGCATGGTGATCTGAAAGAGGAGGTCTATATGGATATTCCCCCTAGCTTTGATGTCAAAGAGTCAGCCCGGAGGGTCTGTCGCCTGCTAAAATCTTTATATGTCCTGAAACAGTCCCCGAGAGCGTGGTTTGGGCGTTTTAACAAGACCATGCTACGACTTGGATATACTCAAATTCAAGCTGATCATACCCTCTTCATCAAGAGAAAGGATGCTCTGGTTTCTATCATTACTGTGTACGTGGACGACATCATCATTACCGGAGATGACTTGGATGAGATCAAATACTTGAAAAAATAACTGGGCGAAAAATTTAAAGTCAAGGATCTGGGAAAGCTGAAATATTTTTTGGGAATTGAAGTTGCGAGGTCCCGACAGGGGATCTTCATTTCCCAAAGGAAGTATACTCTTGATCTTCTGGAGGAGACTGGGATGTTTGGGTGTGCTCCTGTTGACACTCCAATTGAGGCTAATCATAAGATTGATGCAGATATTAGTGGGAAGAAAGCGAACGCCTCAAAATTCAAACGACTGGTTGGGAGGCTCATATATTTGTCGCATACTCGCCAGGATATCACGTATGCGGTGGGTGTCCTAAGCCGGTATATGCACTTGCCTACGTTATGTCATCAGCAGGCTGCCTTTAGGGTGTTGCGATATCTCAAAAAGACACCAGGGCATGGGATTCTGTTCAAGGCTAATCAGTCGTTAGAGGTTGAGGTATTTACTGATGCTGATTGGGCTGGTAGTCAAGATGATAGAAAGTCAACCACGGGGTACTGCACATTTGTGGGAGGCAACCTGATTTCATGGAAGAGCAAGAAGCAGAATGTGGTTGCTCGCTCAAGTGCTGAAGCAGAATACAGAGCCATGGCTCAAGGCGTTTGTGAGGGACTGTGGTTGAGAACCATTCTCCAGGATTTGGGCCTTCAGGTGAACAAACCTATTACTATCTATTATGATAACAAGGCAGTCATCAGCATTGCACACAATCCAGTTCAACATGACAAGACAAAACATGTGGAAGTTGATAGGCACTTCATCAAAGACCACATCGAAAGGGGAATATTTGCACTCTGTTTGTGAGCTCATTTGATCAGCTTGCCAATGTTTTCACCATGGGGCTATGCAGCAACAACTTCAAGAACAATACTGACAAGTTGGGAATGATCAATATATATTCCCAACTTGAGGGGGAGAGTTGAATATTCGTTTTTATTTTGTATTGTGCTTATGTATTCCACGTGTTATGTCACGTGCTAATGTACCTATATATATGTATGTGGTGCCCGATTTAGGGTATGTGAAATACAATCCCGATTTCTACTTATTCTCAATGTCAAAATCGTAAAACCATATCTAACAAACGATACACTAAATGTAACAATGCCAAATAATCATGTGATGACAACCCAATTGCGAGTTCAAGCTTAACTTTGTCTCAATGATAAACTACTGGAAGTGGACTTAGCAGTATTGCCAATTATTGAATACGATATCATATTGGGTATGGAATGACTATCGTGGCACGAAGTTGTGATCAATTGCAAGACTAAGCAAGTTACTATTAAATGTCGAGACAAAAGTCTTGTGGTCTTAACAAGATTGTGGGAAGCATCAAAGACTGTGATCTCCGCTATGAAAGCACTGAAGAAGATGAAAAAAGACTGAAGAAGATGAGAAAAGACTATGATCTCCTCTATGAAAGCACTGAAGAAGATGAGAAAAGACTGAAATTATTCTAGTGATGATTAAGGGCAACATAGGAAAAGAAGGAAATTACTTGTGTCACTTAATTTCTTGAAGTGTTTCCAAAAAATTTGTCGGGATTGCCTCCAGTAAAAAGGTGGAGTTCGAGATGAATTTTATTGAAGGAGTAACTCTGGTGGTGAAGGCGTCGAGCCGTATTGCTCCAAAGGAGTTGACAAAGCTGAAGTGTCAATTGCAGAAGTTATAAGATAAAAACTTCGTATGTCCAAGTTCATCACCATGGGGAGTTCCAATATTATTCGTAAAGAAGAAATATGGAACACTTCGCCTATGTATTGATTATAGAAAGTTGAAAAAGCTCATAGTGAGAAACAAATATCCTCACCCCCGCATTCACGAACTATTTAATCAATTGGTGGATGCGATTTTATCTTCTATAACTGATCTTAGATCTGGTTATCATCAATTGAGAATAATGAGGAAGATATTTATAAGATGACCATTAGTACCATGTATGAACACTTTGAATTTGTCATAATACCTTTTGGACTAACAAATTCCCATGTGCATTTACGGATCTTATGAATAGGGTATTCAAGGAATACAACGGCATATTTGTAATTGTGTTCATTGATGATATTTTGATATATTTAAAAAAGTAAAGAAGAACATGCACAACATTTGAGAAGGGCATTGCAGACATTGAAAAATCATCAATTTTATGTTAAATTTCTAAAATATGAATTTTGTCTATAAGATGTATAATTTTGGGACATCTAATCAATGAGCAAGGATTGTTTGTGGATTCTACAAAGATTGATGATATTACGAAGTGTCGTGACCCACTATAGTGATTGAAATGCAAAGATTTTGAGTTAGCATCAGTAGTGTTTGCATTGAAGAAATGATGACACTACTTAAATAATGTGAAATAATCACCAATCATAAAAATCAGAAGTACATTTTCACACAAAGATATCAATCATCGACAACGAAGATGGCTGGAGTTTATCAAAGATTATGATGTTGATATACATTACCATCCTGACAAAGTTAATGTTTTAGTTGATGCATGTTACGCCCCCAAACATGAGTCAATTCTTTGGGCGTACATACGCTCGCAGGCGGAAGAAGAAGACAGACGACAATGGGGCTGAGCCATCCAGTTCAGCCCCCACTCTCTAATTCGGCGCTTTGGGGGGCTAAACCACCCCGGTTCAGCCCCGCTTGGGAGGGGCCGGCCGGCCCCTCTTGGCCCGGGAATATATATACCCGGGCCTCTTTGTGTGGAGGCATGCAAGAGTATTTTCCAAGTATTTTCTTTCTCCCTCCTTCCTAACCCTAATCCCTCTTTAACTTTCTCCTTAGCCTCCTCTTCTCTAGTTCTCTCTTAACATTTGGTATCAGAGGATTCGCTTCTCCACCATGATGACCACACGCACGCAAGAGGAAATCACTCGACTGGAAACCCTAGAAGAAAACTATGTCGGCTTGACGGACTCGGTGGCCGCCATCGAGGAGGAAATGAGGGCCTCTACACAATGATTGGAAGAACGGATCGACACCCAGAGGAAATCAAGGCGTCGTTAGCGCAAAATCTGAAAGGAAAGACGACGACGCACGAAGAGGCAGGCGGATTACAAAATGAGGCCGGCGGATTACAAAATCAGGCCGCCGAAACCTATGTGTCGCAGCATCCCGACCCGCAAGCGGGGGAAATAGCCGGATCGGCCGATTCCGCACGTACAGAAGCGGGATCGAGCGGATCGAGAGCCGGCGCGATCGGCGGCACCGCGTCGACGTGGGGGAACCGAGGGGCTTCACCTGGGGATGGATCGACCCAACTCTGGGCTGCGGACGTCGGCACGGGTCTTCCGCCCTGGGCGCGGTACAATGGCGAGCAGGGGGACTTCGGCACGGGTCGTCCTCCCTGGATTCGGTTCGGCGGCGACCAAGGAGGAGCCGGAAGGGCTCCAGGAGAACCAATGGGAGGGGCGGGTATCTTGCCTCCACCGCATGGCGACGGCCCTGCGGGAGGCTACAAAGTCGGCGCTCCTTGGGGCGGACAACCATTTCGGGGCAACCCGGGCGGCAACACCGGTCTGATGGAGCCGAGACGACCGACATGGAGTGGGCAAGGGCAAGGTTGGCACGGCCAAGCCGCTCCGCGAGCGTACATGCCTCCTAAACTAACGCGCATGAATTTTCCAAGGTTCAGCGGAGGGGACGCTTTAGAGTGGGTACAGAAGGCCGAGCTCTTTTTCAGTTATAAGGAGGTGTGGGAGGGACAATGAGTGCAGCTAACATCTTTTCACTTGGAGGACGACGCATTAAGTGGACGCAGTGGTTTCTGAAGGGCAGGGATTATGTGTCCTGGACAGATTTTGTTGAAGGTTTCACCGCCCGATTCGGGCCACTGAAGTATGAGGACTTTGAGGCCCTTCTGCAGAAATTGCGACAGAAGAGAACCGTGATGGAGTATCGGACCGAATTCGAGAAATTGGTAAATCGGGTGCACTGGGAAGTGAAGACGTTGCTCAGCTATTTTATCTCGGGACTAAAGGAGCACTTGCGTGATGAGGTTCAGGCTTATATGCCCCGCAGTATGAATCATGTCATCAACTTCGCCCGCATACAGGAAGAGCGCTGCAACCGGCAGCGGACGCGCACCACGGGGAAGCCCTCGACTACCAGGCAGCTGTACGGAGAGAGACGTCGGCGGCCAACAAGTCAACCATGACACGACTATCGTGGGTCGAGCTACAGGCAAGAAAAGAGAAGGGTCTATGTTTCAACTGTGATGAGAAGTTTGTGCCCGGGCAGAAATGCCAGAAAAAACAGGTTTTTATGTTACATGAGGATGTCGATGACGAGATTGTACCCGGGGCAGAGTCGGAGGACTTGGACTTGACCGAGTTCAGTGTTTCCATACAGACAATGGAGGGATGCAGCCCCCCCCCCCCCCCCTCACTATGCGGATTGGGGGAAAGATTGGTCAGGAGAAGGTGACGATTTTGGTGGATAGTGGGAGCATCCACAAGTCCACAACTTCATTCACCCCGATGTGGCACAACGGGTGGGGCATGTGATTGATAAGGGGGTCGCCTTTCAGGTCATGGTGGCGGATGGAAGCAAACTGCAGTATGAAGGGGTGATGAAGGGGGTGGAGCTACGGATGCAGGGGTACGCAGGGCGCATAGACGTCTACCTTCTACCCATCAGAGGTTCTGACATGGTGCTTGAGGTGCAGTGATTGCAGCAGCTGAGGCGGGTGACCTTTGACTGGGATCAGATGACGAAGGAGTTCCTACAGGACGGTAAACAGTACTGCCTGGGGGGCCTAAAATCTTTGCCTATGAAGGAAATATTCCTTCGGAGCTTGGAGCGACTAAAGAACCAGGGCAGCACGATGGCAGTGATTATGGAGGTTACACCGGCTCCCACTGAGTCTCCAATTGTACCAATTCAGATGCAGGCACTAATGGCGCAGTATGCAGATATCTTTCAGGAACTCGGCACACTGCCACCACCGCGGTTTAGAGATCATCAGATTTAGCTCAAAACAGGTGCAGAGCCTACCAATATCCAACCTTACCGTTACCCGTACATCCAGAAGACCGAGATAGAGCGCAGCGTCAAGGAAATGCTGACTGTCGGAATTATTCGCCCCAGTACAAGTTCTTTCTCGTCCCCATCATTCTAGTTAAGAAGGACATGACATGGCGATTTTGTGTGGATTACCGTGGTCTGAACAGCTCCACTATCAAGAACAAGTTCCTCATTCCCCTGATCAAGGAGCTGCTAGGCGAACTGCACGGCGCTCGCCTTTTCACCAAATTCAATCTCTGATCGGGCTACCATCAGATTCGGATGTGCGAGGAGGACATACACAAGACAATCTTTCGTACTCATGATGGGGACTATGAATTCTTGGTGATGCCCTTCGGGCTTACCAACGCACCGTCCACATTCCAAGCAGTGATGAACGAGATCTTTTGGTTGCTCCTCTGTCGTTCAGTGTTGATATTCTCTGATGACATCCTCATCTACAGTTCCAGTTGGGAGGAGCATTTGGTCCATGTCGAGCACGTTTTCACCCTCCTCTATCAACACCAATTATATGTCAAGCAGTCCAAGTATTCCTTCGGGCAGAAGGAGATGGAGTACCTGGGACATTTGGTATCCGCTAGTGGAGTCAAGGCGGACCCTAAGAAGATTGAGAGCATGTTATCATGGCCTCGCCCACACACGGTCCGAGCGCTACGGGGTTTCCCGGGTCTTACAAGATATTACAGATGCTTTGTCAAATACTATAGCAAGATCGTTCAACCGTTGACTCAGCCATTATAGAAGGACGCCTTCCACTGGCCGGCCGAGGCGGAGGCGGCCTTCCAAGCGCTTAAGGGGTCCATGACGACCACTCCGGTGCTCGCTCTTCCTGATTTCACCAAGGAGTTTGTCCTGAAGACTGACGCGTCCGGCGTCGGCATTGGCGCGGTGTTGATGCAGAAAGGGCGGCCCCTGGCCTTCTACAGCAGGGCGTTAGCGCCCCGTACTCTGGGGCTCTCCACGTATGAGAAGGAGATGTTGACGATCATCCATGCGGTGGCCTTGTGGCGACCGTACTTGTTGGGGCGACATTTCAAAATCCGCACGGACCATCAAAGCTTGAAGCACTTCTTGGATCAGGGATCTCCACTCCGCTTCAGCAGAAGTGGGTGACGAAGCTATTGGGATATGATTATGAGATCCTTTACCGGCAGGGCAAGGAGAACGTGATTGCCGACGCCTTATCACGCTTACCGGAGAACGCCACCGCCCAAATTTTCGGGCCCCTGCTCGACTCGCTAGATGATGTTCAGGAAGAGATCATGCGGGACCCCGCACTGCGAGCCATTGTGGAGGCTCTTCGACAAGGGCAGATCACTAAGCCAGGCTATCAGCTGCAGAACGATAAACTGTATTATCAGAGACGCGTGGTCATTCCTCTCAACTCAGCTTGGACGATGGTCATGATGCACGAGTTCCATTCATCGTCATCGGGTGGACATGCGGGAATTTTCTATACCCTTCAGCGAGCACGGGCTAATGTTTTTTGGATGGGACTACGACACGACATTCAGCAGTTCGTGCAGCAGTGCGAGGTATACCAACGTCAGAAATACAAGACGACCTCTCCAGCTAACTTACTGACACCTCTGGAGATCCCGCACCACATTTGGGAGACAGTGTCCATGGATTTCATCGACGGATTGCCCACGTCTCAGGGCAAGACAGTTATACTGGTCGTGGTCGACAAGCTCTCCAAATATGGTCATTTCTTGGCTTTGAGCCACCCTTACACCGACGAATCAGTTGTCGATCTCTTTGTTCGAGAGATTGTTCGTCTCCACGGCATTCCGCGCGGCATCATTTCAGATCGGGATCCGACTTTCATGGGCAATTTCTGGCGAGAGCTCTTTTCATTACAAGGGACTCAATCGGGGGGTGGAAACATACGTCTGTTGCTTTGTGATGAACGAGCCGTGAACGTGGACCGGATGGCTACACTGGGCCGAATACTGCTACAATACCTGCCATTCTGCCAGCAAGATGACCTCGTTCGAGGTCGTATATGCCCCCCCCCCGCCCTCTTTGAGCGGCTATGAGCCGGGCAGCACAGCATTGCCCGTTGTGCATCGGGCTCTCCGCGATCGGGACCGTACTATGGCCACGCTGCATGAGAATCTCCGTACAGCACAAGAACGCATGAAGACCCAAGCAGACAAGCATCGCACGGAAAGGGAGTTCGAAGTCGGCGATGAAGTCTTCCTCAAGCTACGTCCCTACCGGCAAGTCTCTGTGGCCCGCCGGGCGAACCAGAAATTAGCTCCTCGCTACTATGGACCCTTTTGCATTCTCCGCTGCATAGGCCCTGTTGCTTATACTTTGGCTCTTATCGAGGGGTCGCGCATTCATCCGACATTTCGCGTGTCCTTATTGAAACGAAAGATCAGCGATTCCGAACAGGCCAGTCCTTTTCTTCCAGAGGCGACAATAGCGGGAGAACTCCGCCCATTACCCGAGGAAGTCCTGATGCTCAAATGGAAGCGACGGGGTGCTGAGTACCGACCTGAGCTCCTTGTCAAATTGAAATACTTGTCAGAAGCACACAATACATGGGATGATCTGCTGGAGTTCAGGGAACACTACCCGGAATATCACCTTGAGGACAAGCTGACTCTTGATGGAGAGGGGAATGTTACGCCCCCGAACATGACTCAATTCTTTGGGCGTACATATGCTCGCAGGCGGAAGAAGAAGACAGACGACAATGGGGTCGAACCATCCGGTTCAGCCCCCACTCTCTAATTCGGCGGTTTGGGGGCTGAACCGCCCCGGTTCAGCCCTGCTTGGGAGGGGCCGGCCGGCCCCTCTTGACCCGGGAATATATATACCCGGGACTCTTAGTGTGGAGGCATGCAAGAGTATTTTCCATGTATTTTCTTTCTCCCTCCTTCCTAACCCTAATCCCTCTTTAGCTTTCTCCTTAGCCTCCTCTTTTATAGTTCTCTCTTAACAATGCACTGAGAATGTGAGTGCATTATCAGCAATGAAGCAGTATGACAGGAGGTTTTTTCACGCATTGAAAATCTTCCCTACTCTGACAAAAAAAGATACAGTCTCAGTTATTTCAGAAGCAAATCCAATACTCAATTAAAGAAAATATACTGAAAGCAATGCCTCAGGACCCATTCCTTGTGATCTTATTATAGGAAGTTAAGAAAGGATAATCAAATAACTTCACGGAGAAGCATTGATTGCTACTTATAAATGGCATACTTTGTGTTGGATGTCGATAAACTAAGGAATGACATCATGTATGAAGCACATAAAACCCCCTAGTCAATTCATCCTGATCGAACTAAAATCTATCACGATTTGAAGCAAAACTTTTGGCATCCAAGAATGAAAAAGGATGTGGTTACTTATATCGTAAAATGTCATACCTATCAAGTAGTGAGAGTGAAACATATGAAGCCGGGGATTAATTACAAATAGCAGACTTTGGGCCATAGATTGCTACTTATAAATGGTAGACTTTGCGTCTCAGATGCGAATAATCTAAGGAATGACATCATGTATGAAGCACATAAAACCCCCTACTCAATTCATCTTGGTCCAACTAAAATATATCACGATTTAAATTAAGACTTTTGATGTCCATGAATGAAAAAGGATATGGTTACTTATATCGTAAAATGGAATACCTACCAAGTGGTGAAAGCAGAGCATATGAAGCACGGAGGTTATTTGCATTTGTTGCCCATTTCAGGATGTAAGTGGGCCAACATGGAAATGGGTTTTGTATTTGGGTTGCCATGAAGGGAATGATAGTATTTGGGTAATCTGCAACTGTGCTTATGTAGCTGTATATTTGGATCTGTGACCATGTATAATTATATTTTTAATGAAATGAAAAGTTTTTATATTGTACATTTTCATACTCATAGTGCTTGTGTGTTTACTTGTGGCTCTCGAAAACTCTGCTATATAATGAATATTGTTAAATTGTGGCGATGCAGATTGTCACATTGTATATTGCACAAATTTCCAATTTTAGTGCGAGCTTTGGTAATTAAGTCGCTGGAACTTCATGGTTTAGGAATGATTTTGTCCTCTTTCATGAAAGATAGAACGAATACTCAATAGAACAACAATTCAAATAAAAAGTAAGTTATAATCATTGCTTTTAACTTATAAACTAAATGCATACAAATAGAAGAACTATTTTAGAAAAACATTTAACTGCAGTATATAGAGACTATCTCTTGAGTCACTGTCAGAAGGATTCAAGAATATATGGAAGTGATATACCTCTCCTTTTCAGAACACAATGCTGATATATCATAGATGCCTTTATTGGTAAGAATCCTGAAGTATTTTCCTAAAAGGAATTAGATATAAAGCTAATGCCATAAAATAAAATGCAAGAAGACAGTGAAGCCTGAACATTATTATGAAGGCCTATGAAACAAAATGAGAAAATGAAAATAACAAGCATAACAGAAACAATAAATCAATTAGAGATTATGCAGATATGTATTTGACAATTAGAAGGAAGAATGTTTGAACAACTTAGGCACTTATTAAACATGCATTCATGGCTTTGAAGAAATTCAAAGAGGAACATGATACATGGCTTGGGTAGCAACGTGAGAAAAGAACTTGGGTATAAAGAGATGGGTAAAGAGGAGGAAAAAAGTAAAAAGAACAAAAAATAAAGGGAAGAATCCTGATATTCAATTTATAATTCAATAATTGATCCATTTATAAGTGACAAGTCCTCTGTTGATAGAAATTTTCAGAGCACAATCTTATCCGAACTAAATATAATCCTATCAAAAAGATAAAATTCAAACTAATAAATATTCAAAATGAATGTTTCTTGTGTAAATAAAACCAAAAATAATCCAAAGTTGGGTGCGCACTACCCCGACGAGACATTCTCCCAGACGGTATTGGATGACGGTGGGCGGCGGCCAACCATAGACAGCCTGGAAAGGGGTCATGCCGACCGAGTACTGAAAGGACATGTTGTACGAGAACTCGGCCCACCCTAACCATTTGCTCCAGTCTCGGGGGCGGTCAGAGACAAAACAGCGCAAGTATGTCTCCAAGCAGTGGTCCATAACCTCGGACTGCCCGTCCGTCTGGGGGTGGTAAGCTGAACTCATCCGGAGTTGTGTGCCTTGGAGTTTGAAAAACTCCTGCACAATCTTAACCGAGTCGCTGACGATGGATTGAGGTCGGACGACGCCAGAAATGAATGTCTCGGCCACCGTCGGAGCTGTAAATGGGTGGCGCGGGGGCATAAAGTGGCCGTATTTGGACAGTCGGTCCACCACTACCAAGATGCAGTCGTTATTGGTATTATTGTTATTTTATGTTATTTGATCTGTAAATAGCATGTATAGGTCATATTGTATTTGATATATATATATACACACACACGCGCGCTTTATCTCCTCGATGAGGATCAAGGCTTTTCATTCTACAATATGGTATTAGAGGATCACGCCTAGGGTTTTCGTCCCGTCCCGTTGGTGCTCGATCCCGCTGCCTCTGCGTCGCTTCTTTTGTGTCATCGACTGCTGCTGCTGCTTTGTGTCGTTGTTCCCATGTCGCTGCCTCTGCCCCGCTGCTTCTGTGTTGTTGACTGTTGCCGCTGCTTTGTGTCGTTCTCGTGTCGCTGCCTCTGTGTCGCTGCTTTTGTGTCGTCGACTGCTGTCGCTACTTTGTGTCGCTGTTCTGTGTCATCGACTGTTGACGCTGCTTTGTGTCGTTCCCGTGTCGCTGCCTCTGCGCCGCTGCTTCTGTGTCACTACTCTGTGTCTGTTTTCGTGTCGCTGCCTCTGCGCTGCTGCTTCTGTGTCGTCGACTGCTCTGCGTCGTTGTTTTAGGGCTTGTTGCCGCCTGTTTTAGGGCTTGATGCCGCTTGTTTCCTCTCCCCCTCATTCTCTCTGTTCTCTCGATCCACGATCTCCGTTGCGGGAGAGATCTCATTGATATTTGCTCCATGGATTCCAAGGACACCTATGGGTCCTCTACGGGACGGATTACTAGCACTCTCCTCGATGAGAAAAATTATTTTTCATGGGCCACATCGATGAAAGTACCCCTTGCCGGCCGGAATAAGCTTTCATGGCTGACCGGCGGCCCCTCTATGCCTCAATTGATCGACACAGATGACAAAAAGGAGTTAGTCAAGTGGCCGACGGAAAATTACATGGTTCTTGGATGGATTCAGTGCTTGATGGAGCCTCGCATATTTAGTCAGTTCATGTGTTTTGAGGACATCTCCAAGCTTTGGTCCGCTTTCTAGCGCACCTTTGGGCACACGCGTGTTGATGCCCACATTTTTTGCATCTTTCAGGACATTGCTTTCGCTACTCAAGGAGAGCATTCCGTTTAGGAGTACTTCACTTACCTTCAGGATCGTTTTCTTGAACTTTACGATCTTGAACCTCGTAGTGCCCTGGAATCTCCTGTCGATATTGCTCTTATTCGGAAACAGCGACAACACTGAGAGACATACCAGTTCTTGATGGGGCTTCGCCTCGAATACGAGTCTACCCGTGCTCAGATTGTGGGGATGTCACCTTTGCCCGATCTTCTTGAGGCCTACTCCATTATTGTGGAGCATGAGAGACGTATGCAGTGGCACTTTGGTCTCTCTGCCACTTGTGTTATCTCCTCTTTGCCTACTGAGCAGATGGACCTTGCTGCTTCTTACCGACCTCCCACCTCCAGCACTCGTGGACGAGGTGGTCGGGGTTCCTCTACCCATCCTGGAGGCCGTGGAAATTCTGGTGGACGTGGATCTACGGGTCCTCTTGACCCTTGCTCTCACTGTGGTCGCCTGTATCATGACCGCAGTCGCTGCTATCAGTTATACCCACACCTACGGGGCTCTGAGCGTACTACCTCCGGTGCTGTTCCTAGTCACACTGGTGCATCAGCTGAGTCTTCCGAGCCTGTCGAACGCACTTTGGGTGCCAACTCCTCTGACTTCTATCACATGATGGTCCAGTTTCAGCAGTCTTAGCCTTCCACTACTGCCTTCGCTTCCACTGTCCCTTCTTCCTCAGGTACTCTGTTTGCTTGCTTCGCGGCCACGGTTGACCGGGATTCGTCACCCTGGGTGATTGATTCTGGTGCAACCGACCACATGACTGGTACGTCTTCCCGCCTGCTTCAGGCTGTCCCCTGCTCTTCCCGGGACGTGCGCCTCGTTGATGGCTTGGTTACCCCTGTCCTCAGTCGGGGCACCGTCCCTCTCTCGTCTTCTTTCTCCCTTGACTCTGTTCTTCTTGTACCTCAATTGGCCCTCAACTTATTATCTGTTAGTAGTATTACTCTCTCTTTGAACTACTCAGTAACTTTCTTCTCTGATTGTTGTGTTTTTCAGGACCTGAGATCCGGGAGTACTATTGGTACGGGATATGAGAGGAGTGGGATGTACTACCTGGAGCTACCTTCTCCCACTGCTGCTACCACCACCACTGACACCTGCCCGCCTACCTCTCCTGTTTCCCCTATTATGTCGTCGATTTTGCTTTCGCATGCACGTCTCGGCCATGCTAGCACTCAGCGGATGTTGTCTGTTTGTCCTGATGTATTTTTTGTTTTTCCTTTTCACTGTGATGTATGTGAATTGTCAAAACACACACGCAGCAAGTATGTTCCTTATGTTAGTCGTGCTACTTCTTGTTTTGAGTTCGTGCATTCTGATGTGTGGGGCCCTGCACCTGTAGTGTCATTTGATGGTTTCTCGTACTTTGTAACTTTTATTGATGATTACTCTCGTTGCTGATGAGTTTATCTTCTAAAACATAAATCTGAGGTCTTATCTGTCAACTCTCACTTTTCACGTATGATACGGACGTAGCATGGTACTTCTGTTCATATCATCCGCTCTGACAATGGAGGCGAGTACACTTCTCATCCTTTTGATCACTTTCTCCGCAATGATGGCACTCTACACCAATTTTCGTGTTCATGTACCCCGAGCAGAATGGGGTGGCCGAACACAAAAACCGTCACATCTTAGACTTTATTCGTTGCCTTCTTCGGGGAATGAGTGTCCCTAAGTCCTACTGGAGTGCTGCTCTTCTTACCGTAGCTTTCCGTATTAATAGGACTCCTTCTCGTCTCCTTGGTGGTGTTACCCCCTTTAGTCTCGTTCATCCTCCAGTCTCTACCTTCCTCATCCCTCTCCAGGTCTTTGGTTGTGTGTGCTTTGTCCAGGATCGACGTCCTTCTAGGACCAAACTCGACGACAAGGCCATCCGCTGCCTCTTCCTCGGCTACTCGACTACCACTAAGGGTTATCGTTGTTATGACCCCCAGTTGCGTCGTATCATTTATTCTATGGATGTGACATTCCATGAGAAGGTTCCTTTTTATCATGCACATTTAACACCCATGCACTCCTATTGTTGTGCAACCTCTCCCGGTCTTTTCCTCACCACCAGCCGCTGCCCCCCCTGCTACTCCGCCAATCCTGCTGACATACTCTCGCCGCAAGCCGCCCCCTCACCAGCTACACTCACATCTCCTCCAGTCCCGGATCAGCAGCCTCTTCCGGATGCAGGTAACTCTCTTGAGCCTATCTCCTCCAAGGGCTTTACTCAAACTCCGGACGAGTTTGGTGCCACCTTTGCTCCTGTGGCTAAGTTGATCAGTGTTCGTCTTTTGCTCTCGCTTGCGGCTTCTCGGGTGTGGCCGCTCTACCAGCTCGACGTCAAAAATGCTTTCCTGCATGGTGATTTACAGGAGGAAGTTTATATGGCACCTCCCCCTGGGTTTTCTCTTCAGGGGGAGTATTCGGGGAGAGTTTGTCGGCGGCTCAAGTCTCTGTATGGCTTAAAGCAATCCCCGCGGGCCTGATTTGAACGGTTCAGCTCGGTTATTCTTCAGTCAGGTTTCACTCAGTGTCGTGCGGACCACACTTGCTTCATTTGTGCGACTCTCGAGGGTTGTCGGGTTATTTTCTTGGTCTACGTGGACGATATTATTCTCACGGGGGATGACCCTTTTGGCATCTCTGAAGCGAAAGCTACACTTCGCTCAGCCTTCGAGGTGAAAGACCTTGGACCTCTCCGTTATTTTCTCGGGATTGAAGTAGCTCGCTCACGGCAGGGCATCTTGATATCGCAGCGCAAGTACACCTTAAACCTCCTACGGGACACGGGCCTACTTGGGTGTCTCCCTGTGAGTACTCATATGGATACCAACCATCGTCTTCATGCTGAATCTGGTGATCCTCTACCAGACCCCTCTCAGTACTAGCGTATGGTTGGCCGCTTGATATACTTGACCAATACTAGGCCTGACATCAGCTTCTCAGTGGGCGTTTTGAGTCAGTTTATGCATTCTCCCAGTACATCTCACCTAGAAGCAGCTCGACGTGTTATTCGCTATCTTAAGCACGCCCCTGGTCTTGGGTTGTTCTATCGGACTGATAGTGCCTCCAGTATCTCATGCTTCACTGATGCAGATTTTGTTGGCTCTTTGACTGATCGACGGTCGGCGACAGGTCTTTGCGTATTCCATGGTGATCACCTTGTTTCGTGGTGGAGCAAGAAACAACCTATAGTATCCCGCTCTTCTGCTGAGTCTGAGTACCGTGCTATGGCTCTCGGCGTCACTGAGTTAGTTTGGCTTCGATCACTGCTGACTGAACTTGGCCTACCTCTTGCTACTGGCTCGACTCTCTACTGACTACTGTGATAATAACTCAGCTCTCCTACTTACTCAGGACTCGGTACTACATGAGCGCACCAAGCACATCGAGATGAATGTTCATTTTTTGCGTGACCACGTTCGTACTGTGACTATCCCTCCAGCTTTCGTCTCCTCAGCCGAACAGCTTGTTGATGCCTTCACTAAAGTTGTTGGTCCTACTCATTCAGATTTGATTATTTCTAAGCTGGGCATGATTGACATCTTTGCACTAGCTTGAGGGGGAGTATTGGGATTATTGTTATTTTATGTTTTTTGGTCTGTAAATAACCTGTATAAGTCATATTGTATTTGAGATATATATACGCTTGATCTCCTCGATGAGGATCAAGGCTTTTCATTCTACAACAGTCGTAACCAGAAGATCGTGGGAGGCGTGTAATGAAATCCATCGCCATGTCTTCCCAAATGAGCTCGGAAATGGGCAGGGGTTGCAGTAGACCGCCCGGAAATGCGGCCTCATACTTCAAGCGCTGGCAGACGAGGCATGCTGCCACGAATTCTTCCCCGTGTCGCATCATGCCTTTCCAATAGAGTGTCGTTGCGAGGCGGCGATAGGTACGAAACGCCCCCGAATGGCCCGTTGTTGGGGTATTATGGAACTCCAACAGAAGTCATGGGATGTTGGGTGAAGATGATGAAATGACCAAGTGGCCCCGGTAGAACAGTCGACCTCCAAGAAGTGTGTACGGGGGGCAAGACTCGGCATCCATCCGTAAGCGCTTGATGATGTCTCGTAAAGCCAGATCGGTCTCCACCTCTCTCTATAAAGTCTCTGTCTCCTGCCAAGCTGGCTGTGAGATGGCTGTCAGTTCTGCGGACGCAGTCTGCCAAGATAGCGCATCAGCCGCCAAGTTGACTTGCCGGAACGGTATTCAACCGTGAAGTCATAGCCCAATAGCTTGGCCACCCAAAGCTGTTGTGAAGGAGTAGTCATCTTCTGGATTAGAAGGTATTGAAGGCTATGGTGATCTGTGCGGACTATGAAATGGCGCCCCAAGAGATACGGCCGCTAGTGCTAAACCGTCAAGACAAGAGCCATCAACACGTTCTCGTATGCCGAGCGGGATCAAATGGTAGAAGAGAAGGACCGGCTGAAGTACGCTACCGGCCGCCTGGCTTGCATAAGCACCGCACCAATGCCCGAGCCGGAGGCATCACACTCCACGATGAAGGGTTGGGTGAAATCTAGCATGGCGAGAACTGGGGACGTAACCAAGGCCTGTTGCAGGCCTGTGAAAGCGGTGGCTGCCTCGGGGGACCACTGAAATGTCATGTCAGTCGTCTTGCGCAGAAGGCGTGTGAGAGGTAGAGCCAGCTTGCCGTGGTCGTGGATAAAACGACGATAATAGCCGGTCAATCCGAGGAAGCCCCGGATCTCACGTAATGAGCGCGGTGTTGGGCACTGTAGGACCGCCTCCACCTTGTTGGGATCCATAGCTACCCCTTGAGCAGACACAGTGTGACCAAGGTAGGAGATCTCGCGCTGTGCGAACGCGCATTTCTTCCAATTGGCGACTAGAGAATGTTGTCGTAGTGTTGCCAGAGTGGCCTCCAGGTGGCGCAGATGATCCTGCCATATCAAGCTATAAACCAGTATGTCTTCAAAGAAAACCAGAACATACTTACGAAGCACCGCCCGGAAGATGTCGTTCATAGTGGCCTGAAAGGTTGTCGGAGCGTTGGTTAGGCCGAACGGCATGACCAAGAACTCGTAGTGGCCGTCATTAGTGCGGAAGGCAGTCTTCGGAACATTCGCCTCGCAGACTCGGATCTGGTGGTAACCGGAGCGCAAGCCAATCTTGGAAAAATAAGTAGCTCCACTCAGCTCATCCAGAAGCTCCTGTATCACTAGAATTGGGTACTTTTCCGCAACGGTGGCTTTGTTAAACTCGCGATAGTCCACACAGAATCGTCAGCTGTCGTCCTTCTTACGGACTAGAAGGACTGGACTGGAAAATGGGCTAGCGCTCGGTCGGATCAGGCCAGCAGTCAACATATCAGCAACCAAGCATTCGATCTCATCTTTCTAGATGTGGCCGTAGCGGTAAGGGCGGACTGAGATCGCTTGGACGCCCTCCTGAAGGGGAATGCGGTGGTCGGTGGGTCGCAGCAGTGGAAGACCCGGTAGTGGGTCAAACATTGAGGCAAAGGCCTTCAGGAGGCGAGACAATTGGGGTTGATACGAAGTAGGCGGCGGTGGCAGGTGTGCGGGTACGAAAGTCGTGATTTGCCATAAAAAGGCGCAAAAATCCACCACGTCAATGCGGTGAACTGCGCGCGAAGAAATGGCTATCCGCTGGAGAGCTGGAGCGTGCAAGGCCAGTTGGCCCACTGGAAGGTCATACGCATGGAAGCTCAATTGTGTTTGATATCGCCCAAGGTCTGCAACCAGGTGATGCACAGAATGGCAGCGACCCCACCTAAGTGGAACACGTGAAAATCTGCGGGGGCGGTATACTCGCCCAACTGTAGAGAGAGACCGTGGCATAGGCCTAAAGTCGGCGATCGATAGCCATCCCCAAGGGGAACGACAAAGCACTGTGTCGGATCTGAAGGCAACTGCAAGCGTGTCACGAAGTCGTGGGAGATGAAGTTGTGGCTCGCACCACTGTCAATCATGAACACCCCCGGTGTTCCCTGGAGGAGGCCCTGGAGCCTCATGGTGCAGGGTCCTGTGATGCCCCCCGTAGAAGCACATGAAAGCTCTAAACGCTGCAGGCCGAGCGGCGGCAGCCCCTCCGGAGGATCGTCCTCTAGCAGCAAGGCGTCAAGTTTCGCAGCCGTCACCTCGTCCTCGTCAGCACACATGAGAATCCGCAGCTCCTTTAGCGGACAGACGTGTGTCAGCAAATAGGGTTGTTTACAACGAAAACACAAACCCTTTCCGCACAGATCGTTGCACTCCTGGGTGGTAAGGCGATGGGGGGGCGGGCGGTCGTGATGGCCAAGGAGGAAAGGTCGGTCGAGGAGGCGCTGTTGGATACTGTTGGTCCCCTGGTGGAAGTCGTGGTGGAGGGGTAACACATGTGGCACGTACTGGTGGGGGAGGAGCTGTCGGAGGTGGCCGCGGACAGTCTCCGGCCCTGACCGCAAAATCAGCTTCCACCAAGTGGGCCCCGTCCATTGCGTCGGAAAGATCCCTAGGGTGATGGGTGCATAGGCAGGAGCGAACGTGGGGTTGGAGACCCTGAAGGAAGAAGCCGAGGTAGTGATCTGGATGAAGACTAGGGACGTGGTTGACGAGCTCAAAAAACTCGTCGATGTACTGCTCCACGGAAGTGGTATGTCGTAGGGAACATAAGCTCTCCACCGCATTGTCGGGGTACCGATAATCATAGCGCTTTGCCAGCGCTTGGGTCAAGTCGGTCCATGAAAGGAGGGGGTCGACTAGCGCAACCAACGGACCCAATGGAGGGCAGATCCGTCCATGGTGAGAGTCTTCAGAGCCACTTTCTGTCCCTCCTGGGTGCCATGAATGTCGAAGAATTGTTCTGCCTTTGCAATCCAGTCGAGTGGATCAGTGTCGTTGAAGTGAGTCACTTCGAGGGATCGCGACGTGTGGGCTGTGGCCAGTGTAGCAAGTGGAGGGGGAGTTGACGGACAAGCGGCCTGGCCGGTGAAGGAGGAGGGCTCCTCCTCGACCAAGGGTGTGGAGAAGCGGCTGTCCAGTCGGGCCTCCCGAGCCTCCAAGCGGTGGAGAATCGCTTGAATCGATGCAAGAGAGCTAGCCTGTTCATCGAGGCGGCACTCGACAGCGTCTAGACGGGCTTCAGTCATCGCGCGAGTGGTTGGCCGTCGCTGTCAGGGCGCTAGGAGACAATGGAGGAATGAGACCGCGCAGAGAGAAACGCGGAAGACGGAAAAAAGTCGGTTCGGGAAGAAGCCACGGGGATCTCGGAGGAAAACGCGGCGCCCGGCGGTCGGAGTTACCTGGCGTGAAGCGGGATCCCGTCGAAATCGCAGAAAAGGAAGTGACGGAGTCAGCCCAGCGCGATCGACGGACGGATCGTGTGTTTCGCCGCGGCAGGAGCGATCGATCCGCGGCGGTGCGTCGCAGCGTGCGTCGGGGAAGATGAATCGCTGCGGGAGATGGTGTTGCGGAGCACGGGGCAGGCGGGAATGGCAGGTCGGACCAATATTACGCCCTAATGATAAAGCACTCCAAGGGGAAATTCCCTCTTGGCCAGCCCTAGGCTCCAATATTTTTTCAAACCAAATTCAAGATCAAGATACATGAGAAGCGTTCGGTAGTTATATAGTCTCTCCCCCCAAAGAGAAAAGGAAATAAGTACGACAATGGAAATAAAATAGTGTGCGGGAATTAAAGTGCGACAAAAAGGAAAATAACCAAAACGGGAAATAAAATATTATATTGGCGAACATCACGCCACGCTTTCCGTGGTGGTCCCACCCGCCGGTCGATTCCTTCGAGAATACACGCGCCACGTCGACGATGCTCCTTCCGCGAGGCCACCCTCCTCCGCGTCTGTAACATAGTACCATGCATCTTACATACTCTTCAAAGCAAAATCAGAGAATATCCAGATGTCACAATGCAGAGGAAATAATGGCAACACTAACTCATCTTGTAATAGCAGGAAGAAAGCGGTAATATAAAAATATCAAAAATAACATGTGTGATCATCTCAACTACTAATGGGGAACCTGACAATGGAAACAACAGAAAAATAAACTCAATCCGTGATGGAGCGGATATTCATGCATGAAGCTGAAGAACAAATTGTATTTCCATCTGTAGGGAATAGGACAATAGTAATTGGAGGATGATTGAAATATGTAAAATCATTTGCTCAAGCACTGGCCCGGGCTCATCTTCAACTCTTCAAGCATAAAATCGTCAGATTCACAGGAATTCTTTAGTTTATGATCACACTCTAGCTTTAGGACCCAATGTTACGCCCCCGCTACGCTTTGCCGGGCGTCATTATGTTCGGAGAACCAGGGGCGCGCTAAACAACGGGGCTGAACCTTCGGGTTCAGCCCCCACTCAGTGAACCGGCCGGCCAGGGGCTGAACCAGGCGGGTTCAGCCCCCCTTGGAGGGGCCGGCCGGCCCTTCCATGCCCGGATATATTTATATCCGGGCAGCCCCCCTTTGGGGGTTATGAAGATTGTTATCAGGTAGCCTCCTTCCTCCCTAACCCTAAATTCCCTTAGTTTTCTCTAGATCTCTCTCTCGTAGTTGCGCTCCCGTAGTTTTGCCCTAACATTTGGTATCAGAGGCGTTCGATTCTCTCAAATGGTGAACACTCGCACTCAAGAGGAGTCCTCGCGGATTGAAACCCTAGAGGAGAACGTTGTTGGCCTAACCGATTCGATGGAGGCCTTGGAGGGGCGATTGGAGGCTCGGTTGGATGAGCTGAAGACCCTATTGAAAGGGAAAGCCCCGGCCAGCGACGATTCGGCCGGATCGGGGGCCGATCCTGCGGCTTCGGCCGCCGCGCGGCTTGCGGAAGGCTTCGCAGGCGTGCGGCCTACGGGAGGGGTTCCGCCGGGCGCGGCGTGGCCCGGGACAGCGGGGGGTTCGGCGTCGGCGGCCTACGTACCTTCGGCGGGAGTAGAAGCGGCGTATGGGGGTCCGGCGGGGCCGTTTCCGCCAGGATCCGCAGCAGCAGGCCTCGGCGACTTCGGATCGGGCCAGGAACAGTGGCGCCGACGTGGGGATGACCCTTTTGGGCTCCGGCGGCCACCCGATATGGCGGGACAGCCAAGGGGGGGACTCCTTCCTCCTCCACGCGGGTTTGGGCCACCAGGAATGGCCGGTTTTGGCCCAGGGTGGGGTGGCCAGCCGCAACCTCCGCCTTGGGGAGCGGGACAGCAGCACGGCTACGGCGGATTTGAGCATGGGGAACACGCAAGGAGGGACGGAGGTCCAGGGACACAACGTTTGACCCCCGGATTAACCCGCATGTACTTTCCGGAGTTCGAGGGCGGTGACGCCTTGGAATGGATTCATAAGGCGGAACTTTTCTTTCAGTACCAGGAGGTGCCTGAAGGGCAGTGGGTGCAGCTAGCGTCCTTCCATTTGAAGGGCGACGCCTTCCAGTGGACACAGTGGTTCCTGCGGGGACGGGAGTACGTGCCTTGGGGGGAGTTTGTGGATGGATTTACGGCCCGATTTGGTCCACTGGAGTATGAGAAATTTGAGGCCCTCCTTCAGAAGTTTCGTCAAAAAGGGTCGGTGATGGAGTATCACACGGAGTTCGAGAAGTTGGCGAATCGGGTTCAGTGGCCGGAGAGGACACTCTACAGCTGTTTCATATCTGGTCTCAAGGAGCACATTCGCGACGAGGTGCAGGCACTCATGCCCCGTTCCTTGAACCACGCCATTACCTTGGCACGGATTCAGGAGGAGAGGTTCAACAGGCAGCGGACGCGTCTCACGAGTAGGCCGCCTTCGACCCCGGCCACAGCGGCACGCCGGGAGCAGCCTGCGGGTAACAAACCGACGATGACTCGATTGTCTTGGAGCGAGTTGGCCGCTCGGAAGGAGAAGGGTCTATGCTTTAATTGCGACGAGAAGTTTGTGCCGGGGCATAAATGCCAGAAGCTACAGGTTTTCATGCTGCAGCAGGATGGAGACGAGCCGGCGTCGGTTGAGGAGTTGGAGGTGGACGTGGACTTGGACGAGACGGAGTTCGGGGTCTCTTTACATGCTCTCGAGGGTTGTGCTCCCCCGCTTACTATGCGGTTGGCGGGCCGGATTGCCCAAAAGAAGGTTATTATCCTGGTGGACAGTGGGAGCACCCACAACTTCATACATCCCGACGTGGAACAACGAGTTGGGCACCTGGTTGACAAGGGAGCGGATTTTCACGTTATGGTGGCGGATGGCAGCAAGCTGCAGTGTGAGGCGGTGCTGAAAGGAGTGGAGATGCGGATACATGGTTATGTGGGACGGACTGACGTCTACCTGCTGCCTATTCGAGGTTCCGACATGGTGTTGGGAGTTCAGTGGTTGCGCCAGCTACAGCGTGTGACTTTGGATTGGAAACACATGACCATGGAGTTTGTACATGGCGAGAAACAGTTTTTGCCTGAAGGGTATGATGTCATCCCCTGTTAAAGAGGTTTCTCTTCGCAGCATGCAGCGGTTGAGCGGGGAGGGGCAGATGATGACCGTCCTCAGGGCGGTTCAGACCGGCGATTCCACACCTCCTGAGGTACCGGTTCAGTTACAGTTACTTCTGACAGAGTTTGCTGATGTTTTTCAAGAACTACGCACCTTGCCACCACCGAGGTTTCGTGATCACCGTATTCCGCTCAAAGTGGGGGCTGAGCCTACGAATGTTCGTCTGTACCGCTACCCACATGTTCAGAAGGCGGAGATTGAACGCAGTGTCCGCGAGATGCTGGAGGCCGGCATCATTCGGCCGAGTACAAGTTCTTTTTCGGCTCCCATTATTTTGGTCAAGAAAAAGGACGGGTCCTGGCGATTTTGTGTGGACTACCGTGCCTTGAATAGTGCTACTGTCAAGGATAAATTTCCGATTCCTCACATCGAAGAATTACTAGATGAGCTTCATGGTGCACAGCGATTCACCAAGTTAGACCTGGGTTCCGGCTATTATCAAATTTTGATGGCATAGGAGGACATTCATAAGACGGCGTTCCGAACTCATGACGGTCATTATGAGTTTTTGGTTATGGCCAACGGGCTGACTGGGGGGCCCGCTACATTCCAGGCTAACATGAACGAGATATTCAGAGATTTTTTGCGGGTCTTTGTCTTGATCTTCTTTGATGATATCCTCATCTACAGCGCCAATTGGGAGGACCACGTGCGCCACGTGGAACAGGTCCTTGGTCGACTGCATCAGCACCACCTGTATGCCAACCGTTCCAAGTGCTCTTTCGGACAGGAGGAGGTGGAGTATTTAGGCCATTTGGTCTCTGGTCAGGGAGTGCGGGCCGACCCGCGGAAGATACAGAGTATGCAGTCCTGGCCGCGACCGGTGACTGTTCGAGCCTTGCGGGGTTTTTTGGGGCTCACCGGGTACTACCGGCGCTTCGTGCAGGACTATGACAAGATCGCTAGGCCATTGACCCAGCTTCTGCAGAAGGATTCTTTCTCTTGGAGTGAGGAGGCGGAGGAGGCATTTCAGGCTCTCAAGCGAGCCATGACCTCCACACCAGTGCTGGCACTACCAGATTTCACGCAGGAGTTCATTTTAGAGACGGATGCGTCGGGAGTCGGCATCGGGGCGGTGCTGATGCAGGCGGGGCGGCCCATAGCCTTTTACAGCAAGGCATTGGCTCCTCGTACCTTGGGTCTCTCAGCCTACGAGAAGGAGTTATTGGCGATCATTCATGCAGTGGCCGTTTGGCGGCCCTATTTGTTGGGCCGACACTTCAAGATCCGGACGGACCATCAGAGCTTGAAGCATTTCCTGGACCAGCGGGTCTCTTCGCCTCTACAGCAGAAATGGGTTACCAAGCTTTTGGGCTACGACTACGAGATCGTTTATCGCCGGGGCAAGGAGAATGTGGTTGCCGATGCCCTCTCTCGTCTCCCAGAGGCAGCTCTTTCCCACCTTTCGGGACCGTTGGTCGATTCCCTGGAGGATATCCAGGAGGAGGTGCTGCGATCCGACACGCTCGGACCATTGGTGGAGGCCCTACAGCGAGGCGAACCAGTAGCGGCCGGCTATCATCTGTGTAATGGTTGGTTGTACTACCGGGGCCGGGTGGTCGTGCCCGCCGATTCAGCTTGGAAGACGGTACTGATGCATGAGTTCCACTCGTCTCCCACAGGGGGGCATGCGGGGGTGCTTCGAACCCTTCAGAGGGCACGTGCAAATGTTTTTTGGGCCGGCATGCGACGGGACATTCAGCAGTTTGTTCGGCACTGTGACATCTGCCAACGGCAGAAATATGAGACTTCTTCTCCTGCAGGGCTGCTCGTGTCATTGGACATCCCGCAGCTTGTTTGGGACACGGTGTCCATGGACTTTATTGATGGGATGCCTAAGTCTAAAGGCAAGTCCGTGATTCTGGTCGTGGTGGATAAGCTCTCCAAGTATGGCCATTTCCTGGCCCTCAGTCATCCGTATACCGGGGAATCTGTGGCGGCACTCTTCGCTCGGGAAATCGTTCGTCTGCATGGTCTTCCACGTGCCATTATTTCTGATCGAGACCCCACCTTCGTCAGTTGGTTTTGGAGGGAGCTTTTCCGGTTGCAGGGCACTCGCTTACACTTCAGCACGGCACATCACCCGCAGTCAGATGGCCAGACCGAGGTGCTCAATCGGGGTGTCGAGACGTACCTTCGTTGCTTTGTTATGGATGAGCCTCGGAGTTGGCCGGATTGGTTACACTGGGCTGAATACTGTTACAACACGTCATATCATTCAGCCAGCAGGATGACGCCGTTTGAGGTGGTTTACGGGCGGCCGCCGCTGTCTTTGGCTAGCTATGAGCCGGGTAGCACAGCTCTTCCGGCCGTGGATCGTGCTCTTCTGGATCGGGATCGCATGTTGGTCACTCTTCGGGAGAATCTCCGCCTGGCACAGGAACGCATGAAGACTCAGGCGGACAAGCACCGTACGGAGCGGGAGTTCGCCGTGGGTGACGAAGTTTTTCTCAAGCTCCAGCCGTACCGCCAGTTGTCCGTGGCTCGTCGTGGCAACCAGAAGCTGTCCCCGCGCTACTACGGCACCTTTCAGATCATCAGCAGGGTGGGGCCGGTAGCCTACACTTTAGCTTTGCTGGAGGGGTCCCGCATTCATCCTACGTTCCATGTCTCCTTGCTCAAGCGGAAGTTGGGTCCGCATGTCCAGCCCAGTACTGACTTGCCCGGGGCTACTTCTCTGGGGGAGCTGCGGCCGCTGCCCGAGGATATTTTGGGGCACCGGTGGAAGAGTCGGGGCACGGAATACCGGCCCGAGCTCTTGGTCAAATGGAAGAACCTATCGCCAGCACACAACTCTTGGGTGGACTTCTTCGACTTCAAGGAGCTCTACCCGCACTACCACCTTGAGGACAAGTTGGCTCTTGGTGGGGAGGGGAATGTTACGCCCCCGCTACACTTTGTCGAGCGTCATTATGTTCGGAGAACCAGAGGCGCGCTAAACAACGGGGCTGAACCTTCGGGTTCAGCCCCCACTCAGTGAACCGGCTGGCCAGGGGCTGAACCAGGCGGGTTCAGCTCCCCTTGGAGGGGCCGGCCGGCCCTTCCATGCCCGGATATATTTATATCCAGGCAGTCCCCCTTTGGGGGTTATGAAGATTGTTATCAGGTAGCCTCCTTCTTCCTCCCTAACCCTAAATTCCCTTAGTTTTCTCTAGATCTCTCTCTCGTAGTTGCTCTCCCGTAGTTTTGCCCTAACACCCAACAAGCAGGTGCAATTGGTGGAGTCTGTGAAGTGGTAGTGATTGGAGATTGACCAAGACTTGAAATGGCGTATATCAATTTTCAGTATTTTAAAATATTTTGTTCATTATATATTGGTAGCTTTCAACAAGAGCTCTGGGATGATTGGAATACGTGACAATAGATAAGTTGAATATAAGAAATATTTGTGTCGCACGTGATATATCACATGTCTTGTGTTGGTTGGTTATCTGCCTATATACTGTGTTGGTCACTTGTATGGTGTAATGTTTTTAACCTAATAAAAAAATGGTTGTTCTGCTCGACTTGGTATCAAAGCCATGAGACCCGATCAGGCCGATCCCACTCCAGCGCCGCCGATGCCTGCTTTGGTGCTTCTCACCGCTCGAATCGACTAGCCTGCGTCGTTCTACAATCGCTTCCCGCATCGACTCCCCAATCACCCATGGGCAAGGAAGGGGCATCCACTAGAAATAATCAATCAAAAAAGGATAGTACGAAGAAGCAACACATCCTATGATCCTCTCTTATATCCACAGGAGAGGACACCATAAGATGCGACTATGATATCTCTGGCAACGATCATGGAGGACAAAATGGTCGGAGACCAACGTCCGCCCGTTGGACGAGTGGAGAGAATCTGGTTGTGGGTGGCATTAAGGAGCAGAAGAAAAAAAGGGTCGGAACTAAAAGAGAAGTTGTTGTGTTGGAGAGAGGCGACTGTAGCCCTGGACCGGCGCTAGGTAGAGGGAATGACTACACACTGAATGACTGTGGAGGAGAACGACTGCGTGTTGGACGCGACAAGCGGGCCGCGCGGCTCACATGAAGCGATGAGCGGAGGAGATGGGTAGTGTTGATGACGGGACCTCTGACATCCTCTTTTGATCGTTTCCCTTCTGATAGTTGCTTCTTTCCCTCCTCCCATTTTTCTACTCTTGTTCCCCTTACACTCGTTCCTGCATCGACTCCCCAATCACTCATGAGCAAAGAAGGGGCACCCACTAGAAATAATCAATCAAAAAAGGATAGTATGAAGAAGCAACACATCCTACGATCCTCCCTTAGATCCACCGAAAAGGAAACCATTAGGATGTGACCGTGATATCTCTGGCAGCGGTCATGGAGGACAAAATGGTCGGAGACCAACGTTCGCCCGTTGGACGAGTGGAGAGAATCCGGTTGTGGGAGGCACTAGGGAGAAGAAGAAAAAAGGACTGGAACTAAAAGAGAAGTTGTTGTGCTGGAGAGAGGCGAATGTAGCCCAGGACCGGCGCTAGGTAGCGGGAATGACTGCACACCGAATGATTGTGGAGGAGAACGACTGCGCACTGGATGCGACAAGAGGGCCGCGCGGCTCACATGAAGCGACGAGCGGAAGAGATGAGTAGTTTTGATGACGGGACCTCTGACATCCTCTTCCGATCGTTTCCCTTCTGATTGTTGCTTCTTTCCCTTCTCCCATTTTTTCTACTCCTATTCCCCTTACACCCGTTCCTTCTTCGTGGCCATGCCTTCATTGTTGCATACTAAAGTTGAGCACGTACAGTCCTCGGATGTTCAACCTCTGCAAGTGTCTACTTCTGCTCCAGATTCTGATGAGGACCTTCATATTTACATTGCTCAAAGGTAACACTCGTAGTACCAAACATCCAATAATCAATTACATTTCATATCATCACCTCTCTCCTACTCACAAAGATTTTGTCTCATCTTTTTCCTCAATTGTGATTCCCAAGACCTGGCATGAGGTTATCAAGATACCTAAATAGAAACAAGCTATGAAGGAGAAAATACATGCCTTGAAAAAAAAATTACACATCACAACTTGCACATCTTCCTCCTGGAAAAAGAACAGTTGGATCACGATGGATTTTTTCGGTTAAGCATAATCAAGAAGGAATTGTGAAGCAATATAAAGCTCAATTAGTGGCTCAATGGTACACTCAAACTCAAGAAATTGACAATCAAGAAATCTTTGCTCATGTTGCAAAGATAAACTCAATTCTGATACTTCTTTCACGTGTTGTATTTCTTGGGAGGGACCTACAACAGCTAGATATTAAAAATGTCTTTCTATATGGTGAGTTGGAAGAAGAAATCTACAAGATGCTTCCTCCTGGTTGTTCCAAAGAAGATCTAACGGAAAGATTTATCATCAAAAGAAATCCTTATAGGCTGAAACAACCCCCCGGAGCTTGATTTGGACGGTTTCATAAAGCCATGTTACAACTAGGTTATATTGAAGAACATGTTGATCACACCCTCTTTGTTAAGAGGAGATGAAGTAAAATGTTGATGTTCATTGGATATGTGAATGGCATCATCATTATAGAAATGATTTGGAGGAAATCATGCACCCGAAAGGGCAATTGTACAGAGAATTTGAAGTTAAAGATTTGGGAAAATTGAAAGATTTCTTGTGGATTCAAGTGGCGAGGTCTAGTTGGGGGATCCTCATATCCCAGAGAAAGAATATCTTTCACCTTCTACAGGAAACTAATATGTTTGGATGTGCTCATGGATACCTCCATTGAGGCCAATCACAAAATTAATGAAGACACAAAATGAGATAAAGTTGACTCATCGAGGATGAAGACACAAAAGGTGATAAAGTTGACTCATTGAGCTACCCGAGATTGGTTGGTAGACTCATATACTTAACGCATACACGTCCTGATATTATATCTGTAGTTGCCATTCTTAGTAGATTCATGTATGCTCCCAAAATTCATCATCAGAAGGCAGCCTACATGGTCTTGAGGTATCTCAAGAAGTCACCTGGACGTAAGATTTTGTTTTCTACAAACTAACCCTTGAAAATTGAAATTTTTACTCATGTTGATTGGGCAGGTAGCTAAGATGACTGGAAATCCACTACATGATATTGTTCCTTTATGGGTGAAAATCTTGTATCTTGGAGAAGCAAGAAACAAAATATTGTAGCACAATCTAGTGTTGAGGTAGAATATAAGACTACGACACAAAAAGTATGTCAGGGATTGTGGTTGAAATCAATTCTACAGGATTTGGGTCTTTTCGAAGATAAGCATATTACACTTTATTGTGACAATAAAGCGGTCATTAATATTGCTCACAATTTAGTTCAGCATGATTAGACCAAATATGTTGAAGTGGATAGGAATTTCATTAGCGGTCACCTCGACAAGGGTAATATTTGTACACCCTTTGTGAACTCTCAAGATCAACTAGTCGACATCTTCACCAAAGGGTTAAGCTATAATAACTTTACTGACAATATGTTCAAGTTGGGAATGATTGACATATACTCCCAACTTAAGAGAGAGAGAAGAATATATGTGATGTTTTCATGTCACACATGATATGCCACGTGTCTTGTGGGGTTCTTTGTGGGGTTCTTTGTCTGTCTATATATTGTGTTGGTCACTTATACGGTGTAATGTTTTTAACCTAATAAACCTTTTTCTTCGACTGTTCAGCTCGACTGAATTCCCACAAGATATATGAAGATTATTCATATAACCATCATGATATGCCACGTGTCTTGTGGGGTTCTGTCTGTCTATATATTGTGTTGGTCGCTTATATGGTGTGATGTTTTTAACCTAATAAGCATTTTCTTCGATTGTTCAATTCGACTAAATTCCCACACGATATATGAAGATTATTCATATAACCATCAAGATATCCACATTTTTAGTGAGAAACTCGATCACATATCGACATTGATCAGTTGAATAAACATCCTTCTTCTAGAGGATGATTATGCTTCCCTTAAAATTGATGATCAAAAGAAAGGTGGTCATAGCTGCAATATGGCTTTTGATATTGATAAGAAAACGTACATAATAATAAAACGACTAGAGTAATATGCATGATATTTTTAAGATGCCATGTGTGAGAGAGGTAATGCTTACAAGCACATTTTAGCGTGCAGAACAAATTGAAACTTAAGTGCATTAAAATATGTCCAATATAATCTCGGACACTTAGCCACTCATTAAAGTTCAAGATTTCAAATAATGACATAATGTTCATAAAAATAATATAATAAATCCATAAAAATTTGTGTGATATATAGGCGGATTCTGAGCAGAGGCCTCATCATGGTAAATTACTCTGTATGGGCAGAGGCAAAGCACAAAGGGATTATGTAAAAACAGAATAGTGGCATGTGGCAACGGGACTAATGTTGTGGATCAAAAGGTGTAACTGGCGACAACAAGTAGCTTGCGATTGGGGATGATAGGAGATATGCAAAACCTAAGCATGAGAATTATCAGCCGTGAATATGGTTTCGCGTAAATTAAGCAAAGAAAGTAATGTGAATTGTGTTGAGCACCGATGTAAACAGAGTTGTAATTAGACCATTATATCTATATTAGCAAGTCGTATCTGTAACACTCACTAAGGGTAATTCCTTCATATGATGTCTTTACTCATGTATATATAATGGTAAAGATTGGTCGTGTATTATCTAATTTGATTATTCATTCTACTTGGTATCAGTGGAAAACGGTGCCCTAACTCTCGCTCTCGTCTTCACTGCTCGCTCTTCTCGCCGCATTTTTTCTACTTCGATCGTCTATTCTAGACACAGTTCCTATGCCGCTAGTGACCGGATTGCAGGCTCAGATTTGATGTTGAGCCCGCGCGTGTCATAGGCGGCTCCCTCCGCCGTCGTTCGCTGAAGGAGTTGAAACCTCCACGCCTGATGACGCCGCCTGCCTCGCCGCCGCCTAATGATGGTTCCTGCCTCCCCCGCCACACAGTCTGAAGTTTCTTATGTCGCCGTCGTCCAAAATCTGATCCCAGTCGTCCATGATCTGTTTTCTTCCCATTAAGTTGTGCCAACATGGATGATTCTTCTATTTCTTTGCCAAGTGTGATGATGCCACAGATGCGTGATATTCAGGGGACTCATGGCCATACAAGCTCATTGAAGGTTATCATCATGTCACTTGATGAGACTAATTATCTTGAATGATCCCGAGCAGCTCAACATGTGATTTGCAACCATCATAAGTTTGAATACATTGATGGAACTGTCATGGAGCCATCCAACATTGATCCCTCTTGGAAGCGTTGAGATTCAGAGAATTCCTTTGTCGTCTTTTGACTCTTACATTCAATGTCCCCGAAGGTATATCGGAGTGATATGTTGATGGTCTCTGCCTTTGAGATCAGAACTCGGGCATGCGAAACCTACTCACAGATTGGCAGCTCCACCCAGACTTGCGAGCTTACTCATCGAATATTGGAATTGCGTCAGGGATACTTGAATGTCTACTCATATTTTTCAGAGTTTAAGCGACTATATCAGGAACTGAATTTTTTAAGCATGTCACTCATGCATGTACTACATATGTGGTTTAGTTGCAGTGAAAGGAAGAATGTTGCCGACTTGTCGTCTTCATATCTTCTTGATGGGTTTGAACATAGAGTTAGATACGGTTCAGACTCATATTCTCTATTGTTCCCCTCTCCCTTTTCTTCAAGAGGAATTTGGTATGGCTCTAAGGGGCGAAGACCGTCACAAATATCTTAGTACGATTATCCCTCCAGATCGCTCTTCCTTGACCAGTGTAGGTCGGGGAAATATCAGCACTTATGTTCTTACGTGTGATTATTGTGGTTGTAGAGGACATATTTGGGATTTGTGCTTCTCACTCAGTCCACATCTCGCTCCACTAGGGCGTGTTCATGCTCCAGGCCGAGGTGGTTCTCGTCCAGGGGATCGAAACTTCATGTTGTTACTTATTCCATGGAAGTGTTTGAGGAGCCCTCTCGTGCTCCTTCCTCAGGGACCTTTACAATGGGTGAATTGGATACTCTCGGGCGGCAACTTCATTCTCGGCCATATATGTTTTTTGGTGCTTTTACCTCATTTGTCACCGTGACTAGGCACAGTGTTCATGTTGCATCCATCACTCCATCTGATTGGATCATCGACTCAGGAGGCACTGATCATATGACAGGATTCTGCTCAGGTTTTATTTCATACACCCCTTCGTCTGGTAATGACAAGGTGATCTCTATCAATGGCTCCTTGTCCCCCATTGAGAGCAAAGGCCACATCTCATGCTTTTCGGCCATTACCCTCCCTTCTATCTTGCATGTTCCCTCATTTCCTCGCAATTTACTTTCAATTAGCAATATCACTAGATCTCTTAACTGCACAGTAACTTTCTTTCTTGACACGTGTGTTTTTCAGGAACTATGTATGAAGCGGAACAGTGGCAGTGGTGAGAACTGTGGTGGTCTGTACTTCGTGGATTTTCAGCTACCATCTCAAGCTCTTTCAGCTACTACTGTTACTACTGTGGATGTCCGACGATGGCATCAGCGTCGCAGACATCCCTCTCCTCTTTACCTTCAAAAATTGTTTTCTGCTTCTTTTTTTCTTTTATTGAATCTTTTATCTTGTGATGTATGTGACTTGTCTAAACATGTTAGACATAACTCTTCGCATTTATCTTCTCCCGGTATCAGTCCTTTTGTTGTCAAACAACCAGATGTTTGGGTTCCATCCCCTATTTTATCAATATCTGATTTTCGTTAATTTATCACTTTTATTGACTGTTTTTCTTGTACTACTTGGGTTTATCTTTTAAAGAAGACAAGTGTGCTTTTTTTTTCAAGCCTCTCATCGGAATATTGATGACCCAATTCAAGGGCATTATCTGTGTCCTCCAGAGTGATAATGGGGGAGAATATGATGATCATGGGTTGTTTGGTTCTTATCTCACCAATCATGGTATTATTCATCAAACCGCATGCATTCACACTTCTACCCAAAACGGGGTCGCTGAATGGAAAATTCGGCATCTTCTTGAGGTAGCATGTTGCCTTTTCACCACTATGTATCTTCCTAAATCTTATTGGGGCGATATTTTGCTAACTGTTGCTCATCTCATCAATCGTCTAACATCACGTATTTTAGACTATATTACTCCCCTCGCATGTCACTCCACCACTTCTATTGTATATACCTCTCATCTGTCACCCCGTGTATTTGGGTGTGTTTTGTTCATGTACATCAGCTTCATCGTGACAAACTTGACTCTCGTGCTCAACGTTGAGTCTTTATTGCTTATTCCTTCAACATAAAAGGATATTGATGTTACTACCCTTCGTGCAGGTGTACATTTTTGTACCATGGATGTTACCTTTTGTGATGAAGAATTCTATTTTTTGGATCCAACTCATTACATTCGTCGGGGGGATACTAGTAACACCGCAACTGATACCCAATTTCTCTCCCTCTCATTCCTCCTACTCATATTATCCTTTACAGCCAGTAACACCACCTACCCAATTTCATCCTTTGTCTCTAATTCCTCCACTAACTCTTATATCACCGCCGACAAAAAGATAAACAGGACACTCACCGTGACAAACTTGAATCTAGTGCTCAGTGTTGAGTCTTTATTGGTTATTGATCCAACATGAAAGAATATCGGTGTTACCACCCTCTGTGAAGGTGTACATTTTTGTACCATGGATGTTACCTTTCGCGAGGAAGAATTCTATTTTTTGGATCCAACTCATTACATTCGTCGGGGGGATACTAGTAACACTGCAACTGATACCCAATTCCTCTCCCTCTCATTCCTCCTACTCATTACATTCGTCGGGGGGATACTAGTAACACTGCAACTGATACCCAATTCCTCTCCCTCTCATTCCTCCTACTCATATTATCCCTTACATCCAAGTAACACCTCCTACCAAATTGCCTCCTCCGTCTCTAATTCCTCCACTAACTCTTATATCACCGTCGATAAAAAGGTAAACAGGACACTATTGTTCCACCTCTAGCAGTGTCTGTTTCAGACTCAGATTCTAATGATGACCTACATCTCCCTCTTACATTATTGAAAGGTAAAGCGATTTAAACGCAACACCATATTTCCAACCATGTTTCTTATTATCATCTTGCTTATGCGGATCAGGTCTTTGTGGCATCGTTATGCTTAATTATAATTCTAAAGTCGTGGCAGGAAGCTTTGGGTGTCCCTGAATGGACACATGTTATAGAGGAAGAAATTTCTGCCTTGGGAAAAGAACCACGCATGGGACACCCTTCCCCTTCCTCCTGGGAAGAAATTCATTGGTTCGAGGTGGGTGTTCACACATGGGATATTTCCCCTTCTTCCTGGGAAGAAAGTCGTTGGTTCGAGGTAGGTGTTCTCTGTTAAACAAAACCAGGATGGTAAGGTTGAACGTTACAAGGTACGACTAGTGGCCTAAGGATACACCCTGACTCAAGAAGTAGACTACCAGGAGACCTTTGCTCCGGTGGCAAAGATGGGTTCAAGTCAGGTTCTCTTATCCCATGTTGCTTACTTGGGTTGGGATCTTCATCAACTGGATATGAAAATTGTATTCCTCCATGGTGAGTTAGATGAAGAAGCGTACATGAAATTTCCTCCTATGTTTGTGAAAAATGAACCACATGAGCTTGTTTGTCACTCAAATAATTCATTATATGGCCTGAAACAATCACTCAAGGCATGGTTTGACAGGATTCAAAAAATCATGCTTAAGTTTGGTTCTAAACATGAATAGTCGGATCACACCATGTTCATCAGAAGACGTGATCAAAAAATTGTTGTACTTATTATCTACGTGGATGACATTGCGATCACAGACGATGACCCAAAGGAAATTGCAAATCTTAAGGCTCTGATATGTGTAGAGTTCGAAGTGAAGGATTTACGGAGACTACGATACTTTCTCATAATTGAAGTGACTAGGTCGAATCATGGTATCTTTATATCCTAACGCATATATGTTTTGGACCTGTTAAAGGAAACCGAGATGCTCGGTTGTGTCCCAGTAAACACTCCTATAGAGAATACTCATAAGATTGACGAAGACAGTGATGGTGACCGAACAGATATTTCGAGCTATCAGAGATTGGTTGGGAGACTTGTATACCTATCCCACATACGTCCAACATTACATATGCATTAGGTATCTTGAGTAGATATATGTATGCTCCCAGGATCAAACATCAAGAAGCCGCATATCGTGTACTGCAGTACTTGAAGAAGGCACTTGGTCGAATACTCCTTTCTCTAAGAACAACCACTTGACAATTGAAATCTTCACAGATGCAGATTGGGTTGGGAGTCGTGAGATCTTGATCATCCCCCTTGGTGACCATTTGATTTTAGATACTCGCTAAGTTAGTTCCTTCCTCGTACCCTACTCAGTTATTTTTTGGTTATGAAGGGGAAGTTTCTTCTAAAGTTTCCAGGTACGTGGTGGGACCTCCCTATCGCAGCACCTGGGATCCATTAGTGTTCTCATAGTGTCACGACCCGTCTAAGAGCAAAGATCAGAGTGCGTTTCGGGCAGGTCGTGATGCCACAAACATGGGGAAAGAAACTCCATGTTTGTTAGGCGGAAGCTAAATTAATATTATTAGATTTAAAATAAATAATTTGAAGAAAATACAATATTTTTATGGGGAAGTTTTAAAATATGATAGTGAAGATTTAAGTACACAGGCATTTTAACAAACTCATGATACAAGGTTCAGATACAAATTTCATACAATAAAAATCCCAAAGAAAGAGAACATGCAACATATTCAAATCCAATACATAATTTTTAATCTAGCAGTTGTCCATGAATCAAGAGAAAATGATTGATCATAACTATTATATAATAGACAATATCCGACAGTAAAGGAAACACAACATAAAACATGACACAGCACGAAATAAGATAAACCTCCAAGAACACTGGATCAAGGGGGTTCAACTAGCTGACATCGTGGGAGAGAAGAGGCATATGTGGTTAGAGGAGTGTGAGGCTTGTGGTTTTAGGGTGGTTCCACAATTAGGGGTTCACGGATGAGAATTAAAATGGAAAAAAAAGTAACTGAAGCGCCGCATCCTGGGATCACGCGGTGCAGGCATGTAGGGTCGCGACCAAGGTTACAAATGTCGTATGTCGGGGCACGTCGACTTAGGTTTTTCATGTTGATTTTAATATGTGAGAGATACGACAGGGGTATTTCATATATCAAGTTTTAATATTTAATTATATCTCTACTAATATACGAAAACTACTCTTTGGTGAAACATTGCTTGATGTCCCTATATTGCCCTTATAGTTGTATTCATAATTACACAATTATACCAAACTTTATATTAGTATATTATAAAGACAATATCCTTTTAGGCAATTACAGAACTTTACAATATTAAAATACAAAAAATAAAAACACTAGATACCCTAAACCTATTGTCTCTAGCTAGGAATTACAAGAGAAAAATTAATGTTTTAACGTTAAAATATAATTTGTTTTACAAAATAAAAATTATATTCTTGATTTATATTTTTTTACGGTCATTTTGAGTACTCATATGTATATGTTACGGGTCGGGCGGAGCCCACCGGGAGCGGGCGGAGCCCGCCTGGAGCGGGTAAAGTCCGCTGTCGTCGGTCGGGTACTGTCGCACGAGGTCATAAGGGCGGATACTGTCCACGACAAATGTTGCCGTCCACGACAAATGTTGCCGCCCACGACAAATGTTGTCGCCCACGACAAATGTCGCCGCCCACGACAAATCGACAAATGTCGCCGCCCACGACAAATGTCGCCGCCCACGACAAATATCGTCCCCACGACAAATGTCGCACCACCGGCGAATGTCGCACCCCGCCGATTTTCGCACCCCGCCGATTATCGCACCCCGCTGAATGCCCCCAGGGCCGAAGACCCGTGCCTGTCACTTGTATATATATATACATAATTATATAGATATAATAATTTTTATATATATATATATTAATATAACTAACAATTTAACATTTATTGAAGTTCTAATTTTACAAAATTAGTATAAATATTTTTTGTTGCACAAGTAATAACGATATAACACGGGGAAGAAAGCTAGAGGAATCAAGAAGCCAAGAACTCCTCGACAATGATGGAAGTTAAGGAAAAATCAGTCCATAATCCAAAAGCCAACAAGATCAAAATCAATGACGGGCGGGAGCAGGGAAGAAAACGAGAGGAAGCAAAAAGATAGTCGGAAGCTCTGAAACAAAATGGCCCAGACAATGAAACAATTTAATTGCGTTGTCTATTAAATCATAGACGCTAAATGAAACAAATGAAAAGAATCCTACTGATATATCATCAGGGATATACCAGTTGATATATCGGCGGATATATTGGTCAATAGCTGATATATCAGCCGATATATTCTAAAATGATATTTTGCACACACAAAAATATCGGAAACGTGTTGTTTTGTTTATGAAACATTTATGACAGACGATATGTCGGTCATGTCAGACAGTATCCACTATCCATAAGGTCGTGACATTGGAGTACAGCTAGTGTTTGTGATGGTTACGGCCAGAGAAGAGGGCTCGACAAATGGTTCCCAATGGACGATCATGTTGAGACACAAAACTCATCAGAGTGCAAAAGATTAGCATTGAACAAGGGAGAATACACGAAGACGATTAAGACACAAGGGAGAATGCACAAAGAAGATTAAGACTAGCATTGAACATCAATGGCATGTTCCCTCCAAGACATATTCAAAAGTTGTCTCTTTCTGCTGAGCTAGCTCAATTCCAGAACCTAGAACATAAGAAAAAAAACACATACACATATATAGTCCATAAGGACCCAACTAGACTAATACATTTCTATTCGAGTTACGGCGCATGACTGCATAACATAAAACAGTAGTATTCAAAATAAAAATATTTTTCTCTAGTCATTTGACATCATCACAATCACAAACTTCCATAAAAACTATTGGTCACCAAGTTATTGCGGTATCCCTTATAATTCTCCACACAAAAATAGGCTTGGCTACTTTTTATACCTCGTTTTTCCATTACATAAATCATCAAAAACGTGTAGCATGTTACTATTAGCAGAACTTCAAACAATCCTCTAATCAATATACTCAACAACTCTATTCATTTTTGTCATCCTCGGATAGAAAATAATTTCCTTAATTACCATTTGAGCCACCCGACTCCGCAATGAAATCCCTTCATAAGTAAAATGATTTTTTAAAACCCATTTAAATATCAATGACAATCTTTTAAATTGAACTATTCACCATAGCCCACACCAAATTTACTTCAACTTAAGAATTCCAAATTATCCTCATTAACATCTATCTTGTAAGGTGCACAACCTTTCACATTTCAATTTCATCACCTAATCTTAGGAAAATAATTTTGTAAATGTTTTCTTTATGCTTCGGTTCTGAGTGTTGGCAGTGAATTGTGTACATGAGCAAAAAATGGGAGTTGCGGAGATGAGAATGCTTAGGTGGATGTGTGGACACACGAGATTGGATAAAATTAGGAATGAAAGTATCAGGGATAAGACAGGAGTAGCACCAATTTCAGAGATGTGAGAAGCTCGTCTAAGATGGTTTGGACACGTACAAAGGAGACCATTAGAGGCACCTGTTAGGCGTTGTGAGAGTCTAGTCACTAGGCATCTTAGATGAGAGAGGGGTAGACCAATAAAGACATGGAATGAAACTATAAAGAAAGACACGATGTACTTAGGCATTAGTGAGATTATGACAAAAGATAGGGCACAATGGCGACAAAGGATCCATATAGCCGACCCCACTATAGTGGGATAAAGGCTTGAGTGTTGTTGTTGTTTCTTTATGCTTCTAAGATGCACCTACATAAATACTACTCTATGTTATGTGGTCAAACTCTCTCCTAAAATCACCCTACATTTTCGCAAGAAGATTTACGCTATGGTCCAAGTGAGGCACGACATATCAGTTGCATCGAAAGCCGTGCAAGGATTGAGCACTGCCCAGCTATCATGTCGCACATTGTACATCTATGCTTCATCGTATTTCTATGTTTTAATCATTTCCACAATTAACTGGCATTTTGCAAAGCCTTGTGAGGGGCGTTTTGGACAATTAGTAATCTATGGACTCTACTTATGGGAGGAGCAAATGAATGAAGGGCAAGCAATTAATTCCACAAACTTAATTCTGCAATTTACTCTTTCACAGATTGCTCAAGTAGGGATCTGCCCGATCCTGCTTAAAGGAGTGTGACTGCTCCTGGTGTCTTCCCTCTCCGGTAAGGTTCCTCACTCACGGATCCACCATAGGTCTGCCAATTTGTAGGAAAGGGAACTCAAATCTTCTAAAAGATTTCTCCCTCGCTCTCCCCGCACACACGATCTCAATTGGGAGCCCACATCAGTTTCTTTTTCACTACTCTCTGGATTCAAATTTTCTAAATTCTATGTAGTAAATCTAATGTGTGTGTGTGTCAAAGGAATTCCATCAGCTCCAAAAGAATCACCACCCAATCTTGTATATTTTATTTACTTAACAATACAAAAGCCATGTGACAATCATTAATTTCTTCCAAATTTCTTAATGGAAAAAACTTGAAGTAAAATTTCAAGAGATTCCTTGATAAATACCACGAAAACAACAAAGAAATTCAGTACAAAACATGGAAACATGTCTTAAGAAACCTAGATGATAAATGACGCATGATATATCAACCAAAAAACTAGTGAGTGCAAGTTTCAAGCAAATGAAGCACGGGATCAAAACTGGCCCTTCATATGATAGTAATGTTAGAAAAAAAATTATAATAGAAGGGAAAATGTAGTGAATATCTAACAATACCTAATTATTCTCTCAACAATCTTTCGACCAATACCTCGTTTCTGTAATGAAGGCAGAATCTGGAACACAATAATTTAGCGTATATGAAAAATATGTAAGACAATGAAGTTTAAATAGTAATGTTCAATTACAACTTATTGATAAAAATGGAAGTATAGTATACTTTGTTTTGCTCGAAGAAGAAAGGTCAAAATAGTAAATTTGTTGTGGTGCTTTAGAATGAGTTGACTAACTTCTTAGTTCCTTTACATAAAAATTTCAAATCATAATCAAATGGCTTAATCCTAACTATTATTGGCTTATGAATTCTCTTTTTTCCTCTCGCGTATTGTTTGATGTGTTAAACCTAAATTATCAATAACATCCGAAAAACCTTTGAGCCATGTTACCCTGGATCTAGCCTTTCTCCTGCCTAATCCTTCGTCGCACTCTTCTATTCATCTAATTGTTGCATTTTCAAACCTTTGTTATATACACACAAACTATAGAAGTTTATGTTAAGAAAAATCTTTAATGATTTGGTAGAATAGATTATTTCATGTTGTTAGAAAACAACCTTGTAAAGACCCATTTAGTGACTCATTATAGCCATTCCTCTTCCTCTTGTAATAGTCTCACATCTTGAAAATGGGATTACTCTCTCTCTCTCTCTCTTCTCCCTATATATTTGTACTCATACTTGTATTTTAGAATTCAAGAATTATATACAAGGTTTACTCAATTCTTCTACATGGTATCAGAGCTAGCCGATCCGCCTAAGCGGTTTGTCCATTCTTAACCGCCTCGCCTGTTGTGGTCTGCTACATTCGGTGGTCTACTCGCTTGTAACCCGCATCTCTTGCGGTTTGTCGTCTGCGGAATTCTTCTCGCCATTCCATCGGACTGCTCTCTCTAGTCCGCAGGCTTCTTGGTGCGCTGCTTCCCACCGTTGTGGTTGGGCTTCCTTCTGCTTTTGTCCCACTGTCAACCCTTCACGCGGTCTGCCTTACCTGCTGCGGTCTGCCATCCTACTCGCGTCGTTTGGTTGCGCGGTCTTCTTTTTCCCAAACCATCTCGCGGTCTGCCTTACCCGCTACAGTCTGCCATCCTACTAGCGCGGTTTGGTTGCGCGGACTTCCTTTGACCGCAAAACTTTGCCAAGTTCGGCGTGGTCTGTTCACCCGCCTTATTCGCAGCGGTTCCCTACTTGAGTTGTGCGGTTTGGTTCCTTGTTCTTGAAACTATGGTTGATCTCTTAAGCCATGTTTCTGCTCCTCTCTCTCTCTCTCTCTCTTTGCGGCCTTCTCTAGCCGCACCGGTCTTACTTTGTTGTCCGCTGGCCTCTCCTTCTCTAGAGGCTACCCGCCTTGCTTTGTTGTTCGCTGGCCCTTCTTTGTCGGCCTCTTCACTTCTAGCTGCTGCCATTCTAGTCGTTGTCGGCCTCTTCACTTATAGTAGCTGCCCTTCTAGTCGTTGTCGGCTTCTTCTCCTCTAGTCGTTGCGGGATCTCAGGCCGCCTTCTCTCTTGCCGCCATGGACTCAACAATTTCCTCTTCTCTTCCCGCTCGTGCCGATGTTCCTTATCTCGAAGTTCGCGATGAACTTCGGATCACCACTATCTTCCTCAGCGGGAAACAAAATTTTGTAGAATGGGTGCATTTTGTTCGTCGCGTTCTCCAGACCAAAGGTCTTCTTCATCACCTTACTCAGGATACTCCCATTGTTCCTTGACCGTGATGACGGTCGGGTCCAATCCTGGATCCTCAATTCTATGGATATCGAGCCATATCGCATGGTGGCGATGTGGGAGAAACTTCACTCTCTCTACTCTGTAAAAGACAGCTTGCTATATCTATTTGATATCATCTCTGCGCTTCAAACTCTGGATCCCGGCACATCGGGTGATTTGACCTCTTTTGTTGCCAAGGCCAAAACTCTAGTGGAGACCTGGATATAACATCAGCCTCCTCCCACGGATCTTACTACACAACGGGCGCAAAAAAAGGCAGTTGGGATTGCGAAGATGATGGTCCGGGTTCCTCTCCACCTCCACAGTGTCTGGGCTCAGATTCTTTCCTCCTCTACAACGCCCTCACTGTCCAATGTCTGTTTTATGCGCTCTGCCTTCAAATGTACTTACTGTGGTCGAGAGGGTCATCTTGAAGCTACATGCTACCACAAGAATGGTCTGTCTCCACACCTTGCTACTTCTACTACAGCTGCTCCTACACCCTTTGGTGCTCCACTGGATTCTGATTCTTCTACCCGGCAAGATATCAACGCTCTCCACACCCAGCTTCAACAACACCAGGCGTTATCAGTCACTCATCTGGCTCGATTGCGTCTTTCACTACTGAAGGTATCTTCTGTCTCTCTCATAGCTCCTACTGGATTGTGAACTTGGGTGATACTCACCACATTACATCCCAGAAACCACCACAGTATATACAGTCTGCATATCCCAAGTTCATCACTGTCGCAAATGGCGACACCACTCCGGCCCCTGGCGCGCCTGATCTTCAGCTAACCCTCACTCTCCCTCTATCATCGGTTCTTCATGTTTCAGGATCCTCCTTCAATCTGCTATCAGTTAGTCGTCTTACTCAAGAACTTGACTATTGTATAACATTTTTTCCTTCCTCTTTTGTCGTGCAGGATCGTTGCACGCGGAGTACCGTTGGTAAAGGTCGGCTGTTGAATGGGTTGTTCCCTATGACGTTGCACCCACCATTCTCTTTGTTGTTGTCTCCACTGATGATTGGCATCGCCGCCTTGGGCATGCTCCCCTCCCGATTATCAAGAAGCCTCTTCCTGATGTCTAATTGCGAGAGCTTACTTGTGAATCATGTATCTACGGCAAACAGCATCGTACTTCTTTTCCTTCTACATATACTCGGAGTGATACTCTATTCTCTTTAGTTCATTCTGATATTTGGGGACCCTATAAAGTCCCTAGTGTTTTTGGCTATCGATATTTTGTCATCTTTATTGATGATTACTCGCGTCTCACTTGGTTATATCCACTTCGTGATCGTACTGAACTGACATCTGTTTTTCGTACTTTTCTTACTGAGACGCATACGCAGTTCTTCACTATGTTAAAAATCATTCGCACTGACAATGCTCGCGAATATACCGGTCGCACTTTCTCAAATTTATGCACCGAGTTCGACATCATACATCAAACCTCGTGTGTTTATACCCCCCAGCAAAATGGTGTGGCCGAGCAGAAAAATCCTCACCTCCTCGATATCACTCGGTCACTCATATTTCAAATGCAGATGCCCCCCCGAATACTGGAACTTTGTGTTTTCTACTGTCTGTTATCTTATCAACCGCATGTCTTCATTTGTATTCAACTTCGCCTCTCCATTTAGTCTCCTCTTTCCTTTCAAGCTTCCTTTCTCTCTCACACCCCGTGTCTTTGGCTGTGTGTGTTATGTTCACCTTCTTGGTCCGCCTGCTGACAAGCTCGCTGCTCGCGCTACTAAATATATGTTCGTTGGCTACTCCCGCACTCAAAAGGTTATGTTTGTCACTCTCCTCCTAACGGCAAGCTATTTGTTTTGGCTGATGTAATCTTTTTTGAGGATCAATCATTCACTCCTCTCCCTCCACCCCGTATCCACCTTCCAGTGCATCTTGTCCTGCCGTCCCGGTCATGACTCCGTCTCTCCCAACTCGTTCCTTCTTTACCTCCACCACCTCTTCGTGTCTATACTCGTCATAAGTCCAAGAATACTTCCCTACAACAGCTCCCTTCTACCGATGACATCCCGCGGCCTGTTGATCCCGCATAACCACTACGACTCATCCATTGGCAAATTATGTCTCTGCATCGCCTCTCTCTGCCACTCCACCAATTTGTCGTTTCACTTTCCACCATTTTTATCCCTATTTTTGTGCAGGAAGCGCTTCAGCACCCGGGGTGGCGGGCAGTCATGGATGATGAAATGACTGGTCTTTGGGCTAACCAGACTTGGGATCTGGTTCCTCTTCCTCTCGGTCAGTCCTGTGTCAGCTGCAAGTGGGTATTTTTTATCAAACATGTTGCAGATGGGACTGTTGACCGCCTAAAAGCTCGCCTCATGGCCCGGGGTTTCACTCAGCAGCAAAACCTTGATTATGATGAAACTTTCTCCCTGGTTGCCAAGTTGAATACCGTTTGGGTCTTGATCTCCTTAGCTGTCTATCATCAGTGTCACCCCCCCCCCATCAGTTGGATATTAAAAACGCATTTCTCAATGGCGATCTACAAGAAACTGTTTATATGCACCAAACTCTCGGGTTTGAGACCATGGGGGAGTCTCTTATATGTCATCTCCGGAAATCTATATATGGTCTCAAACAGTCCCCGCGTGCTTGGTTTGAGAAATTCAGTAAGGTGGTTCGCGACGTCGGTTTTACACAAAGCTCGGCTGACTTCTCCATCTTTACCCGTCATCAGCCAACAGGCATCGTGATTCTCCTCGTGTATGTTGATGATATTCTAATTACTGGCGACGACTATACAAGGATACAACAAATCAAGCAACATTTGAACTCAGCATTTCAGACGAAAGATCTGGGAAATCTTCGATACTTCATTGGGCTTGAAGTCGCAAGATGACCTATCTCTTCTTATCCCAACGGAAGTACTGTATTGAACTCCTACAAGATGCTGGCTACTCAGGGTGCAAACCTATGGACACCCCTATAGATGTAAATCACAAGCATTCTACACAGGGTTCTGATTCCGACCAACTGCTTACGAATCCAGAATATTATCAATGCTTGGTGGGGAAGATGATTTATCTTACGGTTACTCGACCTGATATCTCATTTGCTGTGGGGGTTTTGAGTCATTTTATGCATGCTCCTCGGACATCTCATCTCCAAGTTGTTGAGCATATTCTCAGATATCTCAAGACTGCTCCGGGACAAGGACTCGTTTACAAACCATCTACCTCTCTATCTCTTGTTGCGTATTCTGACGCTGACTACGCGGGTTCTCTTGATGATCGGCGTTCCACAACTGGTTTTGGTGCATACTTCGGTGGACACCTTATTACATGGCGTAGCAAGAAGTAGACAGTAGTTGTTCACTCGTCTGCTGAGGCCAAGTAACGGGCTATGGCTGTTGTTGTATCTTAGTTAACCTGGCTTGAAAGTCTTCTTAATGATTTGGGTCTCAAACTCTCATCTCCGGCGACCTTATTCTGTGACAGTCAAGCAGCGATACATATTGCCAAGAATCTCGTCTTCCATGAACGAACAAAGCATATTGAAGTTGACTGTAACTTCATTCGAGAAAAAGTTCAATCAAAGAAGATAGAATTAAAGCATATTCCCGCTACCGGACAAGTCGCTGATACTCTGACTAAAGCTTTCTTTCGGCCGTTATACTATCAGTTCTTATCCAAGCTTGGTACATACGACTTGTACGTTCCAGTTTGCGGGGGAATGTTAGAAAACAACCTTGTAAAGGCCTATTTAGTGGCCCATTATAGTCATTCCTCTTCCTCTTGTAATAATCACACATCTTGAAAATGGGATCACTCTCTCTCTCTCTCTTCTCCCTATATATTTATAGTCATACTTGTATTTTAGAATTCAATAAATATATACAAGGTTTACTCAATTCTTCTACACATGTGATAAGAGTAATTGTTTCAAAACCTTAGAACTTCAACATATAGGATACACACTATTTATTCTAAATGTATTTTCTATTTATTGAGTCAGTCCTTATTGGCAAAAGAAGATCCAAACAAGAGAAAAATCATTTTTCTAGTTGAGTACAAAGATGTACAAGGACTTGAAGATATCTGTCTGATGGCAAAAAATGAAGAGTAATGTTGCAGAGTATGTTAGAAAATACGAAACTCGCAAATTGATCAAAGAAAAATGTCGAAGACCAAAAGGCAAGTTGCGGTCACACAATGAAAATAACTCCTTATGGGTTATAGTGGATTGATCGTCTAACTAAAGTAGCTCATTTTATTCCTAACAAGAAGATCGATCAGGATCCAGGATTAGCTCAACTATACGCGGATGAGATAGTCTGATTGATGATGAAAAATCTTTAAAATTTTGGACAGGGATGGTAGATTTAAAACAACAACACTCAAGCTTTTATCCCACTATAGTGGGTCGGCTAAATGGATCCTTTGTCGCCATTGTGCCCTATCTTTTGTCATAATCTCACTAATGCCTAAGGACATCATGTCATTCCATATAGTTTCATTCCAAGTCTTTATTGGTCTACCCCTCCCTCATTTAACATGCCTATTGACAAGACTCTCACAACACCTAATAGGTGCCTCTAATGGTCTCCTTTGTACGTGCCCAAACCAAGTCAAGCTTCTTGCATTTTCTCTGCAATTGGTGCTACTCCTATCTTATCCCTGATACATTCATTCCTAATTTAATCCAGTCTCGTGTGTCCACACATCCACCTAAGCATTCTCATCTCTGCAACTCCCATTTTTTGCTCATGTACCCAACACTCAGAACCATAGAGCATCGCTAGTCTAATTGCAGTACGGTAAAACTTACCCTTAAGTTTTAATGGTAGATTTCCTTTTAAAAATTATAAATATATTCAAGGACATCTAAATATCAAGTTGAAGTTTAGCATAGAATTTCACCCTCAGAAAAATGGACAAAGCGCACCAATAGGACTATGCAGTAATGCAGTATTTGTTGCGGACTTTGGAGGTATGTGGGTCAGTGGGTGAATATGTCATGTTGGTTGAATTGTCCTACAATAATAGCTTTAATAAATATAGTATGGCTCATTTTGAATCTCTTTATGGTAGTCGTTGGCAAACACCTTTTTATTGGGCTGAGAATAAAGAAAGGGCGCCAAATAAAGAATCATGGATTGACAAAAACACGGATCGAGTCAAGCTCATTCAGGAGCGTATGAAGATAACTCAGATTAGACAACCCAAGTATTATAATCAAAGAGACAAGGAAGTGGAACTCCTTGTTGTAGACATTGTTCATATCAAAGTTAGACTGATTAAGGGTGTTTCTGGACTTAAATAGATGAAGAAATTGAGTCCAAGGTTCATTGGCTCATTCAAGGTGCTTAAACGTGTTGGCGAGGCTGCATACAGGCTAGTCTTACAAGAGAAGTTAAGTGCACGATGTGTTCCACGTCTCCTGTTTAAGGAGAGCATTTAGATATCCAAGTCTGGTGGTCAAGCAAACATCAATCGAATTTAATCATAATATCATCATTAAGTCATTCGAGATTGTGAACTCAAGAGTTCAAAAGCTGAGAAATAGAGAAATTTGTTTTGTGAAAATCTTTTGGATGAATTATGATCGACCAGAGCACGAAAGAGAGAGAGAAGATGAACTTCAGAGTTAAGGGAGCAACCCAGAATGGTTCGGTTCGGTTTCACTAAAAAACCAAGAACCGACCCATATAGGTTCGGTTCCAAAATATGGGAACCAAAACCGGCCCATGGTTCTAAATTATGGAACTGGATTCACCCAATTCAGTTCGGTTTGATTCTGGTTCGATTCTCGGTTCTACCCATGTTTCATAATTATTGGAATAATGATTTAATTATACTGCAGCATTTGCACAACATATAGATGATGCAAGTGCAGAGGAAGAAAACTAAATAAACTAACGAAGACATTTGAAAAATAACCCTAAATGCCAAAAATCTTAAATTCAGAATTGGTGTAGGCTAAAACGTGTATAAGGCATTCACAAATAGATTCATCTAGAAATCGAGAGTGCAGTTGCCCGCTCCCATTGTAATGCTAGGGCACGCAAAATGGTAAACCGATGTAGGTCAAGACTCGAGAGAACCGGTATTACCGTGTTAATACTTAATACAGTCAATAGTTATATTATATTATACATTTAAAATTTAATGTATTAATTTGGGTCGGTTCTCGGGTACCCGTGTATGGGAACCGAGAACCGACCCAAACCGTTGGTCTATTAAAAATGGATCAAGACCCGAACCAAACAAAACTGGAACCAACATGAATCACCAAAATCAGTTCGGTTTTGGTCTGATTCTCGGTTCTTCGGTTCCTTTTGCACATTCCTATTCGGAGCAATGAAAAGTGTCTTTCTGTTTAATGTAGGCGTGGTTGTAATTTTTGAAGACCAAAAATTTCTAGAAAGAGAGATTTGTAGCATCTGAAATTTTAATTATTTTATCATTTTCATTTCAGGGTCTCATCGATGTTATGTACAATGGCATACTATAATTTTAGAAGACTTAATTTTATCTCAGTACATATAAGTAATAAGATCGTGGGTTCAATCTATCTAATCGAACGCCTCTTACATATAAGTAATAAGATGTCAGGGTCTCATCCATATTGCTCCCACTCCCTTGTTTCCTCTCCCAGCGGCTGATCAACACAAGTGCGAGATATAGATGATCAGTTGAAAAAGTCGACTGCACAATCTCATCAATATTGTCATCATGTTTTCTCAGATCAATGATAGAGGTGTTTCTCCCTCTGAATGCCAAGACCAGTGTAGCATCTTTTCCTCTGAAATGTATCATTGATCTTTAATCTTCTAGCAATCGGTTCTTGAGTTAAGGGTTTCGACAATGGTTATTGTTGCTCCATTTTCGAATTTTTATGATAAAGGTATGGAAAATCTTGATGTAATCGCTAACATCAACTTCCCTTTTTTTCCTCCTTTTACTTAGAAGTTTGCTAAAATTTAGTTTACCCTGTAGGTAGAAAGGAAAGGTGTTCCTATATTTTTAATGATTATTTCATTTAATACTTCTAGGAATTTTGATAGTAGCACGGAGAAAGAACGTTGTGTTGATTCCATAACAACTTAGATAATCATGTCGTTGCGTCACGTTTACGAATACCAAAACATCGAAGTAAGAAACTTCCTTTCCTTCGGTTAGGCATACCACAAATTTTCTTAAGAATTAATTATAGGGGTAAAGTACCAGTAGCACCCATATATTGTGAGGAAAGATATTTGACCTCCTGTAACTTTTAAAAAGACTGTTGGAACCCCAAGTTTTCCATAACTGAGACATTTGACCCCCTGTTGAAAGAATTTGTAGGGGGTCAAATGTCTCGATTATGAAAAATTAAAGGTTACAACAGTCCTTTTGAAACTTGCAGGGGATCAAATGTCTTTTCTCTACAATATAGGTGTGTCACAAGTACTTTACCCTAATTATAGATATATGCATTTTAGTGTGTGCTCACAAAGAACATGAAAACCACAAATGTGTATTATATGAATTGTTATTTTTGAGATAATATCATATAATTTCAAAATGTAAGTGTAGGCCATGTTAGTATGGGTCACACATCCTAGAAGTAATAACAAGACATAGAATGTAAACAGGAATTAAATAGCAAGTCCTTAGACTGATGGGTTGATGCGGATGTCATACTACAATGAACATTCCAACCACTAGGCACATAGATGTTAGGAAAGAATGGGAGGTATTTTATCTCATGATTGATAGACGCACAACATCATACTCATAGGGCACAGTAGACCGTATGAGCCACAATCAGGGGGCGACGACCTATTGATGGGGATCAGTCGTAGGATTGACACTGGACTTCGGGTCACCACTCGGCAGGGCCCACATTTGTGACATTTTTAATGTTTTTTTTTACATCTTTAGTGATATTTTGGTATCGAGCGTAGCAGTCAATAATAGTCATTCACCCTGGATGCCCTAGCAACCCATTGGCCATAAATAAGAGGGAGGGATGCCATTTTGAGGCATTGTTAGACTTCTGAGAGATTACGGAGACAGAAATTAAATTGTGGTGTAACGTCACGAGACCTCGGGGTGCGACGTCCCGATTAATTTTGGCTTTCCATTTCTTTTCCATAGCCCTTCCTAGGAGCGGACCCACCTTGGGACGAGTGTGAGAGGCCGCCCACGCTCAATTTTTAAAAAAAAATTAATAGTATTAGTCACGGTTTAAACCGTGGCTAATACCTCATTTCTTAAAAAAATTAATAGTATTAGTCATGGTTTATACCGTGGCTAATACTCTATTCCTTAAAAAAAAGCGATTTGTGATTGCGATCCCGGGCTTCTTCTTCTTCCCCCCCATCAGACCAGAGCTGAGGTCAAGATCACGATCTGTTTCCTGTCAGTCTCCCTCTTGTTTGTGTTTTTTGTAATTTTTTCATGCCTGGTATTTCCTCCTCCGAGGCTTGCTTCATCCATCAAATACAGTGTGTTCCCTTCTAAATCTTATTCGTCGAGCTCGTCATCCTCTTTTAGGCCATTGAAGTAGAGCAATCTAGTCATCCGGAACTAGGTTATCCCATTTTTGTTTTCCTATTCCGGGAACGAACTATGGGTATTAAGTTAAAGGCAAGTTCTCACGTATGACTATTTTTTGGTGAATATTAGAGAGAGTACTCGTTGGCATTTTGCATCAAAAATAGGCGGTTGTTTGGGACAACTCGTTGACAATGAAAGATCTATAATTTAATTCTTCGTAAAATAAGTAACCAAAAAGTCACAAAATTTTCATGACTGTTTGGCTTTGAAACTGAGTCGACCAATACCAGAAAATATCAGAGTTTTTCAAGTTTTTTGTATACTTTGATAGTTTGACAATTGCATTAATGGAGTTTGACAATCAACTTGAATGTTATATTTTGGACGTCCGTTTTTGATGACTTCTCAGAGGTGGTTAAGCTTGGAGAATTAGCTCAAAGACTAGTTGAATTGAAGAATGATGTTTTTATCCATTGGTATATTTGTTTGTGAATCTAGCACTACTATTACATGTCGCAACTGCAACTGTAGAAAGCGTTTTTTTTTTTTTTTGCAATAAAGATTATCAAGTCATCATTATGTCATCAGATGGGGGATGAATGTTTGTTTAGTAACATATATTGAAAAATACATATTATACTCACAAGCGTAAGAATCCACATAAGCAATAATGAAATAGAGGAGCACACTACCATAATATACTCACAAGCGTAAGAATCCAGTAGTGGGAAGGTGAGGCAAGTTGTTGCAGATGAAGGCGGTGGTGGGGGTGTTGTAGAGGGGTTGCTGTAAGGTGACTACTATAAGGGGGCTGCTTGAGGTAGGAATGTTGGGATTACGGCAAGAGGCAGGCGGGGATACTGGTTTCCGACAGTGGAAGATGAGGTGGGGCTTGTGGTTTGGAGGGGGAGAAGGACTGGGAGATTGTGTTTGTTGTGGTTTGTTATATTTTTTTTTCATTTTCCTATAATCCTCGTTTGTACAAAGTGTGACTTGAAACGTTTGGTGCGAAGGAGATCATATTTGTTTGCTTATTTGAATTTGTGATGAACTTAATGTTAGTTTGTTAAACCTTTATAATTTTATTTGCTAAATTTTTTTCCAATCAACCACGCATCATATAGTTTAGATTTGTTTAAGTCAACCTTATACCTATCACATAGGCTTGCATTAGCGTCAGCACGCACCTCTCATAGCCTACCCATTGGTTTAAATGTCCTCCAACATGTCCGACATGTCATTTTTTAAGGCAAAACAATATGTTTTTCTAAAAAAATAGATTATGTCTTTTTGTGAAATATAGGCTGACATGTCCGATTTCTTTCGATATATCGACCGACATGACTTTTAAATATATCGTATGCTATTTTATTTTATGTCGTATTAGACTAAAGCATATATTTAAATTGCATATATATATATATATATATATATATATATATATATATATATATATATTATGTATGTTTAAATCAATCAAACTTATTGTTTCGATTTTTTAACACTTTATTTTTACAATCAATTTTTTATAATTGTTTCAAAAAAATTTAATTTTACATTACAAAAAATACGAAAACATTTAATACATTTATTAATTGATTGTTTGCATGTTTTTAATATAAATTTATAAACTTGAAAAGATTTATAATCAATAAAGGTTTTTTTAACTTTTAAAAAAAAATTATTTGCAATAAACTTATTGTTATAAAAATAAAATTATTGTATATTATTAAATATATTTTACAATGTATCATTTTGTATTTGTTAATAATATTTTAACTTAAATACTATTCGATTTTATTTCATAATATAAATGTCTCATTTTTTTAAGTGTTACATTTTTTTTTATTTTTATAACATATAATTATAATTAGTATACATAAGAATAAAATTTTAATTTATAAGACATGGAAATCCGATATTTTAAAATATCTCTAATATGTCTCCAACTTTCAATATCCGACATTTAAAAACTTAATATGATACGTCGCCGATATCCGATATTTAAAACATTTAGCCTACCCAGCGTCGGATTTGGTATGAGATCCCCATGTTAAAGCTACTTGCGTGTTACTTAGCGGTGGGCCTTATCGTCAGTCCACGTCCGATCACAACCTTACGGACAAAAGAACCACCAACTCCAACTCCAAAATGACACATGCGGAATTTCACTGGCTAATGATAGATTGGTTTGATCAAATGAATGCTCAATTTGATGATCCACGCGCCTGCATCGACGTCCTTGAGGATCATCGAGAACATGCCACTCCCCAAAGGAGGGATAACCCACCCACTCCACTTAAAGTTCTCTTTAAGAAAGAATGTGACGCTCTCCCGCCTCAAGATTGGTGTGTTAGGAATCAACCACCACGAGAGTCCGCCCCGCACCTAAGGCGACCCCTTGACTATATTCATGACCATCGACCTGGACCTTTTCCCTGAGAGACATCTCCACCCTCAGGTGGACTATCCACCTCGGCATCCAGCCCCCATAATCGAGTCCAAGGTTGTTTTGACTACGGACGGGATAATTACTTTGAAAAGTATCCTAAGCCACGTAGAGCACAACACATGGAGGATGATATCACTCGTATACGCATTGATGCTCAAATCTTCGACGGTCATCTTGACTCGAAGGCCTTTAATGATTGGCTTCAACAGATTGACCACTATTTTAAGTTGTATGATATGAACGACGAGAGACACGTTAGATTTGCGAGAATGAAGTCGGATGTCCAAGCCAAGATTTTATGGACCGGCTTAGAGAGGTTAATTTATTGAGATGGATACCGTGCATTTATCCGTTGCGAGAACATGAAGCGACGATTGAAGGATAAATATCTTCCAGCCTTCTATCGAGACCAGTTGCTAGATCAGCTTTATGCGTTGCGCCAGGGCACACTATCTGTGGCGGAGTACACGATTTTACGAGCTATCTGCGAGGAGTGATTCAAGAGAGGAGACTAGTGTCAGTACTTCCTAATTTTGTTCTGGTTTGAGATCTGAGTTATGTAGGGAGCTTATTCCCCATTGATTGACAACAGTATAGCAGGTTTATTAGATGGCCCTCGAGTATGAGCAGTACCTGCGACTCGTAGGTGCCCGTCAGGCTACTTCCAAATCAAACGGGCCCATATTTAGGAGACCACCACAGGCCACTACCACTCCTACATCACGCTCTCGTGCTCTCATTGACACGAAGGGCAAGGTTGTTGCCACTAGACCCCCCACGGCCACTAGATCGGGGAACATTCAGTGTTATTGTTGCTCGGGCAGGAGACATATGGAGGCCCAGTGCCCTACATGAAATTTGTTAGTTGAAGAAAGCAAACCCACTGTTGATGATGAGGAGAACGCCGATGAGGAGATTGTTCCACTGTCGAGTAAGGTTGGGAGAGCGATGTTGAGTACTCCCTAGAGGTCGATGTTATATGTCGTCTCATTTACACCCTGCATACTGATGAGGATTGGTGTTTTATACTTTTCTTCCCAGCGTAGGTGGTCCCTGCAAGCTGGTCATTGATAGTGGTGTTGTTTAAACATTGTGTCCCAGAGGGCCTTAGAGCGGATGCAGGTGACCCCTGAGCCTCACTCACATCCTTATCGAGTTATATGGGTCGATAAGACAGCTATCCAGGTTACCCATAGGTGTTTGGTTCCGATCACTCTCGCCTCATTTAAGAATCGTGTTTGGTGCGACGTAATCCCCATAGATGTCACTCATGCTCTGTTAGAGATATCTTGGCTCTACAACTGTGATGTCACGTATTTCGGTCGCTCGAACAAATGCGTAGTCTACGACAAGGGTTGTAAGACACACTAAAATCGACCCAACCCAAGGGGAAGGTCACCCTCCACTAGCTCAAGTTCATCCAGACCGTTGCACATTCTGCATTGTAGTGAGGTTATGAGATAGAGCATAAATGCAGGCATATTCTACGTAGCGTCTGCCGCCATGACTTATGATGGCCATACGAAGATCCCTAATCCACCCCCCTGAGGTCCAGTGTATTCTCGATGAATATGCTGACATTGTGACGGATGATTTAACTAATGAGTTACCCCCATTACGTGATATCCAGTATGCCATAGATCTGACACCAGGGGTCTCGCTCCCGAACCTACCACATTACCGGACGAGCATACTGAGCGCAAGAGATAGGTAGATGAGCTTCTCCGAAAACATTCATACATGAGAGTCTGAGCCCATGCGTGGTCTCTAACATTATCACCCCAAAGGACGAGAGCTGGCATATGTGTATTGATAGTAGTGTTATCAATAAAATTACTATCAAGTACCATTTTCTCATTACCCGGTTAGACGACTTGCTCGACACGATGGTTGGTGCCCAAATATTCTCAAAGATAGATCTGTGCAGCGAATACCACCAAATTAGGATTCGTGAGGGAGACAAATGGAAGACGGCCTTTAAGACAAAAGATAGACTCTATGAATGGTTGATTATGTCTGTTGGTTGTCCAATGCTCCCACCACCTTCATGCAGATAATGACTCAGATATTAGGACCCTACATGGGCAAATTCACGATCGTCTACTTTTATGAAAATTTGATTTACAGTCACTCTCCAAATAACCATCTGAGCCATCTGAGGCTATTATTTGAGATCCTCCAAAAGTAGAAGTTATATATGAACTTGAAGAAGTGATCACTCATAATTGATTTAGTGCACTTTCTCGGGTTTATTATATCAGCATTTGGCATGTCTGCTAACCCGGACAAGGTCTGTTCCATTCATGGGTGGCATATTCCTTCCACTATCACTGAGCCTCGTAGCTTCAATAGACTAACCACCTTCTACAGGAGATTTATCTGCGGATTTAGCAGCATCATGGCCCCCCTCACGAGCTACCTGTGAAATGGAGATTTTCAATGGACAATGGTCACCACACAAGATTTCGTAGAGATCAAGGATAATCTGACGACAGACCCCGTTCTAAGATTACCCGATTTCTCTAAGGTAATTAAGGTAGCATGCGACACATCTATCGTTAACATTGGTAAAGCACTGAGGCAGAAGGGTTCATCTAGTTTCTTACTTTAGTGAGAATATGAATGAGGCTCAACAAAAGTACTCAAATTATGATAGAGTTTTGCGGAGTGGTGAAGTCGCTTCGTTATTGGATATACTATCTCCTCCCACGGGAGTTTGTCCAATACTCTAATCATCGGACTCAATATTATCTTGATTCACAACGAAAATTGGGGCATGAACATGTAGGGTTTTTCTTAATAGCACATCAAATGTACGCAGTAGAATAAAGTTCAAGAAAACCCTAAAGAGAAACTTGGATCTTGCAATGAACATTGATCAAGAAGTTTGCATAACAAAAATAGGAGTATACCTGAGTGGGATTGAGTCGGCATTCAATCAAGATGCTCTAGAACAGTTCTTAGCCGATGGGTGAGCTCACGCAAAATGGATTTGCGGCTCTACAGGTATTCACACGAACGGGGAGATCATTGGCACCTTATCAAACAAGATCCAGGATGGAGAATGGAAAGCCCTCTGCGTCTCCACAAACTGCTAGGTCTGCACTAGGAGAGGCGGCGGCGGCGGGCGCCGAAATCGTGGCTTACTGGAGCGATGGGATCGGCACTTCGGGAAACACTTTCCGTCAGTTTCGGGTTCGCCCTAACTCATACACCACCAAAACACTAAGGAAACAGATATCTATATATACCCAGGGGTATAAACAGGCTCGAACCGTTGCTATCCGCAGACCCAGAATAGATGAGATGACTCGACGAACCGACGAGATGCACTCGACTCCTTAGCTGTGAGGTCTCGACACACTCGACGCCTTGGCTGTGAGGTCTCGACGCACTCGACGTCTTGGCTGTGAGGTCTCGACGCACTCGACGTCTTGGCTGTGAAGTCTCGACGCCTTGACTGTGAGGTCTCGACGCACTCGACGCCTTGGCTGTGAGGTCTTGACGCACTCGATGTCTTGGCTGTGAGGTCTCGACGCACTCGACGCCTTGGTTGTGAGGTCTCGACGCACTCGACGCCTTGGCTGTGAGGTCTCGATGCCTTCAAGAGTCTGGTCATTCACTAATCACATATGAGTAAGACCAACACAATCCATTCCTCCAACTTCTCCAAACGCTCTAATGTGCGACCATATAGGCTCATATCGCGCTGGCAGTGAGACTATCTGTTTGACCACTTCCAGATCATCATGGTAACAGCAACAGAACATGCCAAGTGGGTCGAATAGTTGCAAGATTTTCACTGCATTCTCAAACACGGGGCGGGTGTTAAGAACAAGTATGTTGATGCCCTTAGTCGTCGTGTCACCCTACTCCACACACTGAGCGCTGGTGCGACTAGTTATGAGCGACTACCTAGGGAGTATCCTACTTGCACTAACTTTGGTAAGATTTACTCTGGATTGATGAGGGACTCCTTTGAGCCCATTGAGGGGTTCGACATCGGCGAGGGAAATGTATATCGTCTACATTCCCCAGACGTCCTTCAGAGACTTTCTTATTTGGTAATTGCATGTGGGTGGCGCTGCAGGACAATTTGGTAAAGACGGGATGATTGCGTTGGTTGAAGACAGTTTTTATTCGCTCACCTTAAAGAAGGATGTGGCAAGGGTCATGCGTCATTGTGGCACCTGTCAGATTGCGAAGGTTCAAAATAAAGCATTGCCTTTATATCCCCTTCCAGTCCCACACCAGCCCTGGGTCGATATCAGAATGGATTTCATACTTGGCCTTCCTCGCAATTTGACCAAGCATGATTACATTTTCGTAGTGGTACACCTGTTCTAGAAGATGTCCCATTTTATTGTCTATCGCAAGACCATAGATGTGGCCCATGTAGCGGCCTTCTTCATGAGAGACATCTTTCGCTTACATGGTTCACCAAGTCCATAGTGTCTGACCGTGACATACGATTCACGAGTTATTTTTGGAAGACATTATGACATAAGACAAGTACGACCCTGAAGTTTTCCACAACTTATCACCCACAGACTAACGATCAGACTGAGGTCGTAAACAGAAGTTTGGAAAATTTGCTACGGTATCTAATTGGCGAGTACCCGTCAGTCAGTGTTTTAAATATCGGCCAACATGTCGGCCGACATGTCCTGTTTGAACAGAAAACGACTTGCACAATGAAAATATAAAGGTTATAGCGTTTTGCAATATGTCGGGCGACATTTTGGTTCAAATCCGCTATGTTGGCCACCGCCAACATTTTAAAATGTCCTCGACATTTTACAATGTCACCTATTATAAAAAAATAGTGTGAAATCTATGTCTATGCTCTGCGTCTTCCATTTCAAGGTACTGACTGTTGAAGTCAAAATTGACTTCTGTGGAGTTCGGGGTCCCAAAAGAGAGGTGACCTCACACCTACTACACTCGGGAGAACGTCACGGACCGAAGACTTAGGAAACTATGAATAGACCCTCGGCTCTAGCGCGGAGGTCCCACCACACACCCGGAAGGTCACGAGAACTCTTCCCCTCCCTCACCAAAGGGCTAGGTTGGGCGCCTTGGAGAGCTCTCTCTACTCTACCAAGAAGAAGCTAAGGGAGGAGGAGGTAAGGAAAATTCATCCTCTCCAAAGGCACCCAAGGGGGTCTATTTATAGTTTTTCCAAGTCTTGGGGGTAAAATGACCAAAATGCCCATAGGGCAAATATGCCTCGAGCCAATAGAAAACCTCCACACCGGAGGGCAAAGAGGGAAATTCCACCCCGAGGGTAAAAGGGTAAAAGCACGTCCCAAAGAGGTCCAAGGGCGAGAGGAGGTCAAACCACACCCCCCCCCCCCAGCCCCCCTGGACACCAGAGACGAGGGAACTGGCCGCACGGGGGAGGACCTGGCCGGCGGTCTCGCCCCGCGAGCTGGCCTCGCGGGCGAGAACCCTCCTGGCCGGCGGTTTTGCCCGGCGAGCTGGCCTCGCGGGCGAGTACCGCCTGGCCGACGGTCTCGCCCGGCGAGCTGGCCTCGCTGGCGAGAACCACCTGGCCGGCGGTCTCGCCCGACGAGCTGGCCTCGCTGGCGAGAACCCGTCTGGCCGTCGGTCTCGCCCGGCGAGCTGGCCTCGCGGGCGAGAACCCGCCTGGCCGGCGGTCTCGCCCGACGAGTTGGCCTCGCGGGCGAGAACCGCCTCGCCGGCGATCTCGCCGGCGAGCTGGCCTCGCGGGCGAGAACCGCCTGGCCGGCGTTCTCGCCCGGCGAGCTGGCCGCGCGGGCGAGAACCCGCCTGGCCGGCGGTCTCGCCCGGCGAGCTGGCCTCGCGGGCGAGAAACCGCCTGGCAGGCGGTCTCGCCCGGCGAGCTGGCCTCGCGGGCGAGAACCCGCCTGGCCGGCGGTCTCGCCCGGAGAGCTGGCCTCGCGGGCGAGAAACCGCCTGGTCGGCGAGCTGGCCGCGCGGGCGAGAACCCTCCTAGCCGACGGTCTCGCCCGGCGAGCTGGCCGCGCGGGCGAGAACCCGCCTGGCCGGCGGTCTCGCCCGGCGAGCTGGCCTCGCGGGCGAGAACCCGTCTGGCTGGCCAGTCTCGCCCCTGCTCGGGGCTAAGGGGCAGGGGGACGAGACCTTGGTCTTCAGTCGACCCCGCTGCCCTCACCTCGCACTATATCCCGTCGGGGGGTGCCGGCCAACTTGCCGCACCCGACCCTCAAAGAATGGGGCAAGGGGGGAGGCAAATTTTTCCTCCCCCTACTAGTGTATTTCCAAGCTATAGCCAAAATTGGCCACCGAGAGCGCCAAGACGTCCGAAAAGCTTAAAATTATATAGGGGCGAATACGGGGTTGTACACAATCCCCGCTCTTTTCGAGCGAGTCCCACGCTCGGAAAGAATCATCCAACCCGACGTATTCGCCGAGCGTGGCTTTTTCTCACGGTTCGAAAGATTACGAGGCCTCCTCGAGGGGTCAACCTGTCATGCCAGCTAATGGGAGTCTGGGTGACGAGACAGCCTCAGGGGGAGAACACTTAACCTCCTGAGGGGTCAACCTTCCATGCCAGCTGATGAGAGCCTGGGTGGCGAGACAGCCTCAGGGCGAGAACACTTAGCCTCCCGGAGGGGTCAACCTGCTATGTCAGCTGATGGGAGCCTGGGCGGCGAGACCTCCTCCGGGTGAAGAACACTTAGCCTCCTGAGGGGTCAACCTATCATGTCAGCTAATGGGATTCTGGGTGACGAGACAGCCTCAGGGCGAGAGCACTTAACCTCCTGAGGGGACAACCTGTCATGCCAGCTGATGAGAGCCTGGGTGGCGAGACCCCCTCAGGGTAAAAGGTCAACCTCCACGAGAGATCAACCTGCCCTGCCAGCTAGTGAGAGCCTGGCAGCAGAATCATCTTGGAGCTAAAAGAACTTGGTTCCACGTGAGATCAACCTGCCCTGCCAGCTAATGAGAGTCTGACAGCGGAATCATCTCGGAGCTAAAAGAAGCTTGGCTCCCACGAGAGATCAACCTGCCCTGCCAGCTAATGAGAGTCTGGCAGCGGAATCATCTCGGAGCTAAAAGAACTTGGGCTCCACGAGAGATCAACCTGCCCTGCCAGCTAATGAGAACCTGACAGCGGAATCATCTCGGAGCTAAAAGAAGCTTGGCTCCCACGAGAGATCAACCTGCCCTGCCAGCTAATAAGAGCCTGGCAGCGGAATCATCTCGGAGCTAAAAGAACTTGGGCTCCACAAGAGATCAACCTGCCCTGCCAGCTAATGAGAGCCTGGCAGCGGAATCATCTCAGAGCTAAGGACTTGGGTCCACGAGAGATCAACCTGCCCTGCCAGCTAGTGAGAGCCTGTCAGCGAAATCATCTCAGAGCTAAGGGCTTGGGCTTCACGAGAGATCAACCTGCCCTGCCAGCTAGTGAGAGCCTAGCAGCGAAATCATCTCGAAGCAAAAAGAACTTGGCCTCCCCGAGGGATCAACCTGCCCTGCCAGCTAATGAGATCCTGACAGCGGAATCATCTCGGAGCTAAAAGAAGCTTGGCTCCCACGAGAGATCAACCTGCCCTGCCAGCTAATGAGAGCCTGGCAGCGGAATCATCTCGGAACTAAAATAACTTGGGCTCCACGAGAGATCAACCTGCCCTGCCAGCTAATGAGAGCCTGACAGCGGAATCATCTCGGAGCTAAAAGAAGCTTGGCTCCCACGAGAGATCAACCTGCCCTGCCAGCTAATGAGAGCCTGACAGCGGAATCATCTCGGAGCTAAAAGAACTTGGGCTCCACGAGAGATCAACCTGCCCTGCCAGCTAATGAGAGCGTGACAGCGGAATCATCTCAGAGCAAAAAGAAGCTTGGCTCCCACGAGAGATCAACCTGTCCTGCCAGCTAATGAGAGCCTGGCAGCGGAATCATCTCGGAGCTAAAAGAACTTGGGCTCCACGAGAGATCAACCTGCCATGCCAGCTAATGAGAGCCTGGCAGCGGAATCATCTCGGAGCTAAGGACTTGGGTTCCACGAGAGATCAACCTGCTCTACCAGCTAGTGAGAGCCTGTCAGCGGAATCATCTCGGTGCTAAGGGTTTGGGCTTCACGAGAGATCAACCTGCCCTGCTAGCTAATGAGAGCCTGGCAGCGGAATCATCTCGGAGCAAAGAGAACTTGGCATCCCCGAGGTATCATCGACCCATCTAGCTAGTGAGAGCCTGGCATGAGGAGATCCTCTCGGGGGGCTTGGGGACAGGGCATGTCACCTGAATTCTACCAAAATCCAACATCCTCCAAAGGGGAAAAAACGATGGGTTACATGACCCCCCCCCCCCCCCACCGACTCTTCCGGTCGGGGGCTGGACTCCTTTCAAACACATAAGAAAAGATTCATGACCCCGCCGAGGCGAGGCTTCTTCAGAGGGTCAGGGCATGGTGGTCGCCATCCGATTACTTCCCACTGGATACCTTCATCCTGCTCAGGCTCTCCATGATCTTCTCCATCTCCTCCGCCTTAGCCAACCAAGAGATTGTGTTGACAGCCGTGACGTAGCACTACCTCGCCATCCTGGAGTCTCCCTTGATCCTGACCTGGATCCCTTTTTAGTTGAACTTGAGGCACTGGTGGAAGGATGAGGGCACACACCGGAAGGCGCTGATGAGGGGCCTTCCGAAGATGGCGTTGTAGCTGTTTGGAGCGTCAACAATGACGAACCTGCAGTTTCTTGAGGTCCCCCCTAACTTCACCTGGAGTCCGACTCCACCTTCCACCTCCTTTCTCTCCCTTGAGAATCCAAACAGAGGTCCATCCGACGCCACCACCCTCCTTGGCTCCACCCTCATCCCTTCGAACGCCTTCTTGAAAATAACGTGGACAGAGCTTCCGTTATCAACCAAGATCCGGGAGACGATGAAGCCCTCGACGGCTGCCTGGATGACCAGGGCGTCGCAGAATGGGTCCTCATGCTCCGGCATGTCTTTTGAAGAGAAGGTGATCTTTTCCTCCAGGGGAGGGGTCTGGGACGTCGAGGCAACGCTCCGACGGTACATCACATGGAGACTTGCCTTTCGAGAGGCTTCGATCCCTACTCCCCCATGGATCACAGCTATGCCGCCTCGGGGTCCTACATCGACCCGGTCCTCGCATACATCATCCCCTCCACCTCCTTGGGGCAGAGCTTCGATCCGCTCCGGCTGCTGCTGGGCTGGAGCTCTCGTCCTCCTCACTTCCAGGAACTCGGGGCAGGTAGCCGTAGCGTGACCCTCCAACTGGTGGAAGTCGCAGTATGGTAACTCTACTCTGCCTCCCCCTCTCCCCCTGCGATTCCTCCTCTCCCTTCGACCAATCGCCATTGCTTGCTGGGGTGGGGGCAGGAGCTGCCTAGGGGCTTGCCTCTGAAAGTTGAACCTCCCTTGGCCCCCATGAAAGTTCCCCCCATCCTGGATGAGAGCTCTTCCTGGACCATAGGCAGGTCCTCCCTGCTGCCTCCAGCCTGGTTCCGGACCCTCCTGTCCCTGGAACCCCTGAGCTATCTGTTCTTCCCTTCTTCTTCCTTCATGATGTCTTGGGTCACCTTGCTCCTTTGACTCTGTCTCTGTTAGCTTCGCCAACTTCTTGATGAATGCCGGGTTGGCCGCTTCCTTGGCTATCTCCTCTGCCGCCCTTTCCATCAGCTCCTCGAAAGAAAGGGGGGCCTTCCGAGTAAGGCTCATCTTGAAGAAGCCCTCCTTCAGCCCAACGGTGAAGGCCATCTGGAGAGCATACCCCGGCATCTCCTGGACATCCAGGATCTCCTCTTGGAACCTGTCAACATAGTGGGTCAGCGACTCCTCGACCCTCTGTCTTATCAAGAAGATGGATTCAGGACTCTTCTTCCTCTTCTTGGAGGTGGAGAAGCAGAGCTGGAAGCTTCGGCTTAAGTCCTCGAACCCATAGATTGACCTCGGAGAGAGTTGATGAAACCAGTCTCTTGCCTTCTCCTTCAACGTGATCGCAAAGAGGCGACACTTGAAGGCATCCGTCATTGGCCTGATGGAGACGGCATCCTCGAACCACTGCAGGTGCTGGACGGGATCATCCTTCCCGGTATAATAAGCCATGTCTGGCTCTCTGAACCCCTCAGGAACGGGGGCTGAGATGATCAACTCGCTGAAGGGTGACCACCTGAGAGGGGTTCTCGCGACCTCCACTAGTGCGACCTGCTCGCCTGGAGGGTTAACACTCGTTGGGCTGGGGAACAACTCCCGGCCAGAGAGGTCTCGCTCGATCCCTTCTCCCATCCTTTCCTTCCCAGGTCGCCTACCTGGTGCACTTCCTTCTCCTCCTATAGGGGTCATCTCGCTTGGGCCCCTGGGAGTTGACTCATCGAGAGGGGGAGGAGCTAGCTCCTGAGGGGTTGGAGTGGAGCTGCTACCCCGAGGAGCCAAACATCGGAGCATCCCCATGATGCCTTGGATTGATGTCATGAACTCTTCCCTTCCCACGAAGGGTCCGGGGTTGGGGAGCTCGCCGAGATCATCACCACCTCCCTGATCTCCGGCCATGACACTCTCCCGAGATCTTCTGTGTTGGTCACTCTCCACGCTCACCGCACCATGTGCTGAAGCCAAGATTGACTTCTGTGGAGTTCGGGGTTCCAAAAGAGGGGTGACCTCACACCTACTACACTCGGGAGAACGTCACGGACCGAAGACTTAGGAAACTATGAACAAACCCTCGGCTCTAGCGCGGAGGTCCCACCACACACCCGGAAGGTCACGAGAACTCTTCCCCTCCCTCACCAAAGGGCTAGGCTGGGCGCCTTGGAGAGCTCTCTCTACTCTACCAAGAAGAAGCTAAGGGAGGAGGAGGTAAGGAAAATTCATCCTCTCCAAAGGCACCCAAAGGGGTCTATTTATAGTTTTTCCAAGTCTTGGGGGTAAAATGACCAAAATGCCCCTAGGGCAAATATGCCTCGAGCCAATAGAAAACCTCCACGCCGGGGGCAAAGAGGGAAATTCCACCCCGGGGGTAAAAGGGTAAAAGCACGTCCCAAAGAGGTCCAAGGGCGAGAGGAGGTCAAACCACACCCCCCCCCAGCCCCCCCTGGACACCAGAGACGAGGGAACTGGCCGCGCGGGCGAGGGCCTGGCCGGCCGGTCTCGCCCCGCGAGCTGGCCTCGCGGGCGAGAACCCGCCTGGCCGGCGGTCTCGCTTGGCGAGCTGGCCTCGCGGACGAGAACTGTCTGGCCGGCGGTCTCGCCCGGCGAGCTGGCCTCGCGGGCGAGAACCGCCTGGCCGGCGGTCTCGCCCGGAGAGCTGGCCTCGCGGGCGAGAACCGCCTGGCCGGCGGTCTCGCCCGGCGAGCTGGCCTCGCGGGCGAGAACCCGCCTGGCCGGCGGTCTCGCCCGGCGAGCTGGCTTCGCGGACGAGAACCCGCCTGGCCGGCGAGCTGGCCTCGCGGGCGAGAACTGCCTGGACGGCGGTCTCCCCCGGCGAGCTGGCCTCGCGGGCGAGAACCGTCTGGCCGGCGGTCTCGCCCGGCGAGCTGGCCTCGCGGGCGTGAACCGCCTGAACGGCGGTCTCGCTCGGCGAGCTGGCCGCGCGGGCGAGAACCCGTCTGGCCGGCGGTCTCGCCCGGCGAGCTGGCCTCGCGGGCGAGAAACCGCCTGGCCGGCGGTCTCGCCCGGCGAGCTGGCCTCGCGGGCGAGAACCCGCCTGGTCGGCGGTCTCGCCCGGCGAGCTGGCCTCGCGGGCGAGAACCCGCCTGGCCGACGGTCTCGCCCGGCGAGCTGGCCTCGCGGGCGAGAACCGCCTGGCCGGCGGTCTCGCCACGGCGATCTCGCCCGGCGAGCTTGCCGCGCGGGCGAGAACCCGCCTGGCCGGCGGTCTCGCCCGGCGAGCTGGCCACGCGGGCGAGAACCCGCCTGGCCGGCGATCTCGCCCAGCGAGCTGGCCTCGCGGGCGAGAACCCGCCTGGCCAGCCGGTCTCGCCCCTGCTCGGGGCTAAGGGGCAGGGGGGACGAGACCTTGGTCTCCAGTCGACCCCGCTGCCCTCACCTCGCACTATATCCCGTCGGGGGGTGCCGGCCAACTTGCCGCACCCGACCCTCAAAGAATGGGGCAAGGGGGGAGGCAAATTTTTCCTCCCCCTACTAGTGTATTTCCAAGCTATAGCCAAAATTGGCAACCGAGAGCGCCAAGACGTCCAAAAAGCTTAAAATTATATAGGGGCGAATACGGGGTTGTACACTGACTCTGCCTTCATTTATTTTCCTATCATCTCTCATTTAAATTTATTCAATTTCTGTGTGAAATCAGTGTCCAAATGATTCATTAATGTGACCTAACAGCTCTTGACAGTGTTAAAATAACATGCTATAAGTTAAAATACAAATATTTTTTAGGAATCCGACATTTTAAAATGTCCCAGACATGTCTCCGACATCCGACGTCTAAAATCTCAATCTGACATGTCTCTGACATCCGACATTTAAAACAATGTTGTCAGTTTGAGATTATGTGATGTATATAGCTTAGTTCGTGTACAATAGCTCTATCAATTGGTCTAGTAGCATGAGTCAATTTCGTATAGTGTTGGAATATGAGCCTAGGAAGTATATTGGCCTTGCCCCGGTTCCCTTAGCAACGCGTCCTAGTGATTCTACTAAGTCCTTCATCCATCATATACATGAATTGCATGAACTGAACCGAAAGAAAATTGTTAACAGTAATGAATTATACAAGGCACGGGCAGATGAGCACGGGTGTGAGTAGCATTTTCAGGTTGGCGAGCAGGTCACGCTCAAAATTTGCATAGAGAGACTCTTAAAATGGGATGCTAAAAAGCAACATCTTAAGTGAATGAGTTTTTATAGAATTATAAAGAAAATTCGAACAAACACCTACGAGATCGACCTTCCGGCAGATATGGATATTCATCTCATATTCAATATGGAAAATTTGGCACTCTACTTTGAGCCTCCGGAGCATAGAGACCCCTACCTTGAGCCACCTCCAGCACCCTCCCACTTACAGCCTGACCCTACCCTGACCAGCTTGGACGAGCACCTATGAGCTTGCCTGCACCCCCTATGATTGCACATGTACCTCTAGCTCCACCAACACAAGAGCTAAGATCTGAGAGCATTTCTGATAGTGTGGCGTGCAAGTGCATTATCACTTTATACGGTCCATCTTACTGTTGCTGCAATGGAGTGGTCTCCACACTTTTGACGACACTTCAATTTCGGCGACGAAGCTTAATAGAATTGCCCCCGATCTTCGACGTCAGTGCGATCATAGTCATTCATCAGAGATGAATGCTTTTCAGTTAGGGGGAGAGTTAATGGGGATCAGTCGCAAGATTGACACCGGACATCGGGCAACCACTCGGCGGGGCCCGCATTTGTGTACTAGCGTGGAAGGTGTTGATTGAATCACCAATCTAACACCATGAGCGCATCCAGAGCGTCGTTTCTACAATTTTTATGTTTTTTTAATGTCTTTAGTGTTATTTGGGTATCGGGCGTAGCGACCAATCATAGTCGCTCACATCAGGTGCCCTAGCCCCCTTTTGCTATAAATAAGGGGGAGGGCTACCATTTTGAGGTGTTGTTAGCCTTCTGAGATATTCCATATCCGGTAATCAAATCGTGGTGCGACTCCACGAAACCCTGGGGTGTGACGTCCCGGTTCAGCTTGATTTTACATTTCTTTTTAGTATCCCTTCCTTTTTTTCCTCTACGAGCCCTCCTCCACATCTCATAACCTTTGTTGTTTCCTTGCCCCCCCCCCACAATCTCGCGGGAAGAAATTTGTAAACCGATGAGAGCGATACCCCTCCCCTTCTTGATCCCGCTCAAGAACGCTCCCCCTGTACCGATCGCTTCTCCAACCCACTACTTCCTGGACACTGACGACCCCAGCCCTAGACACAACCCACGCAACCGCTTCCTGTTTTCTTGCCGCACCCCCATTGAAAGCCCCTCATCCTCCATTTTCAACGTCTGCCAAGTCGTCCCCTACCCGTAAACAGCAGATCCCCTTCCTCTTCCAACCGACCACCCAACATCAACAATTTCCCATGTACCTCAAGACCAGACCATCTCTCCCTCCAAACCGTGATCCCCACCTCATCTTGCACTGTCGGAAACCAGTATCCCCGCCTGCCTCTTGCCGCAATCCCAACAGTTCTAGCTCCAACAGCCCCCTTACAGTTGCCTACTTACAGCAGTCACCCTACAACATCCCCTCTACAGCAGACCCACTGCCTCCTTCATCTACAACAACTAGCATCACCTTCCCACTACTAAATTCTTGTGCTTGTGAGTATATTTTGGTAGTGTGTTCCTCTATTTCTTTATTGCTTATCTGGATGAGTATTCATTAGCACTGTGAGATTGTTTATGTTGTGTTGTGTTGTATATTTTTCTCATTTTCATATAATCCTCGTTTGTGTAAGATTGTTAAACTTTTATAATTTTGTTTGCTAAAATTTCTTTTGGCCAAGTAAAGTCAAGCACATAGCATATAGTTTAGGTTTGTTTGACTTAACCCAGCACCTCTCACATATGCTTGCATTAGCGTCGACACGCACCTCTCACGGCCTACCATGCGTCACTTATACTTCAACATATGGAAATAATTAGATGTGAGTTTGTCCCGCGATAAAGACGCATTAGAGTACTTTCAGTTGCCACCATGGGCTCAAATCACTGGATGTGTTCAGTAGACAATGAAATTTAAAATCAAGAACTTGAACATTTTCAACAATAAGTTGGAACTCAGAATTAAGAAATTTTAATATTTTAAATGAATTAAAGTTAATTCTAGAACTTGATGGCAAGATTAAAGCTCATAAAATGTAACTTATGTTATATATTTTGTTAAAGCATGCATATATATTAGGTCTAGACATCATAATCCTTTTCTTTACACATTGCATGAGTAGATCTCCGTGCATATTTAATTATGTTATTTTAGGAGGAAGAGTCTTTCTTACACGCCATCAAACATTTCTTTATAAGAAACACGAGGCAGGAGATTCACTTAGGATGAGCTTCTGATCGTTTTATGTAATTTTAGTTTGTTTTTTTCTTTAGAACAATGTGCTTGATTTGGATTGACTGTTTAATATTTGTTGACTCAATTATGTATCAAACTTTGTTTTACATTCAGTTTTAGTTTCAATTTGTATAGTTAGCTCTGTAATTCAAAATTATTGAAGCATTCATTTAACCTTAACTTTAGCCTTTTGATTCTATTATTTACTTTAGTTGTCTTTACTGTCTTTCTGTTATAGTAAGAATTTATATTATTATTTAGTTTGCTTCATATCACAAGTACTCACAGGTTTTTAAAATGTTGCTGAACTAAGGGTGTTACAATTTTCTCTATATCTTTGGTGGGCATTCTCACTGGATGATATTTTGCCCTTAAGTCAAGCTTAGAGAGAAAAAACTATCCCTGCAAATTGATCCAACAATTCCTCAATAATGTATAGAGAAATTGTTTTTATAGTGTTGTGGTTGAGGCATCAGTAGTTTATGCACATCCTCCAAAATTCATCTTTTTTTTCTTTACCAACACAATTGGAGAGGAGTAAGGACTTTGGCTATGCCTAATTAACACTGTATCACCCATTTCTCAACCAAAAAGAGAAAGAAAAACAGTCAGTGGACTGCGTGAATAGCTGCAATTCAACAATTAACACAGCAAGTATAATTTTCCAGTTTTTTTTTCCGAAATAGAAGAAGTACCACGCATTTACCACTACATCGTGAATGGAAGCCGTTAATCCCCTATCAGACACTGCGCGTCCAAACCCAATCAAATGATGGTCAGGGCCTGGAGCGCGGAAATTCCTCTCGAAGAAATCCTGAAAGCCGATAGCCGCCGATGTCTCCTCTGGAATCGTGTTGCTTCCGCCGCCGGCAGAAGGTAAGAAATTCGAGCGGCAGAAAACGGAGATCACAATGAAGCTGTGATAGATGGCTAGCCTGAGCTTGCCGGGATCGGTGGGCTCCACCAGACCGTCGCCGGAGGGAACGGGGAAGCGGTGACAGGAGTGGCCGGAGGAGGCAAAGAGGTCGCGGAGGCGGAGGATGTCGACATGCGAGGGATTGGTTGAGATGGAAATGGGGGGATGGGATCTTCGGAGGCGGTGGCGATTTTGGGAGAAGAAGGGAGGGAGAGCGGCAGAGCCAACGGAGAAAAGAGAAGACATTGATCGCGAACTGGAGTTTTTAGATCCGCAAAACGATGGGAGTACAGATAGCAGCAGGGGAACCAGGCTCCGGATCTGGAATCCGTGGAGTTCCGACAGAGAACTCCATCCAACTCGGGAGTTGTCAATCCGGGGAAATGAATTCAGCCGGTTAAAGACAAAAAAGTGAATAGTAAAATATAATAAAGATATTTTAAAAAAACTAGAAATCTCGCCTGTTGGATTTCAATCCAACGTGCTAGATGGATCGAACTTCACTCTGGAGTTCTCCGTACAAACTCCAGGGCATCCAAATCCCAAGGCTCCTGCTTTCTGTTTATCGCCATTCTGTGGGGCCTGAAATTGCGCGACCTACACATAATCGATGTGGACATGCATACAGTTATTACCTTTTTTAATCGTTTTTAAAATTTTGATTTTTTAAAATCTATTTTTAAACTAGTGAAATTTTATCAAAGAGGCATGGCCCAGTTGGGTAAGCTGAGGCCTCATAATAAGGTCATGAGTTTGATTCTCATTGTATGAAGTTTTGTCTATTTATTTAGTAGTTTAGGGTTTGATTGATTTTTGTTTAATAATGTAGTCATCAATGTTTAATGTTTTAAATTTAATGTAATATAATGGTGATTATATATTTATTGCTAAAAAAAACTAGTGAAATTTTTAAATTAATCTTTGTTTTTTTGACATTAGGCTTCCTTTGACACAGCTTATTTGCTCATGTGAGTTGGGTCAAAAATGTTATTATCATAGAATGTATGTTTGGCAAGATAGGTTACGACCGCTATCAAGAAAATAAACTAGTTTTGAGCATAAAATGCATGAATTAGTTTAGGTGAGGTCAGGCATTCACAATTGCCACCACCGTGTCAAAGGAAGCTTAATTCAGCTCCTCGCCAGCTTAAACTACATGAAATCAGTCCTAAACTATAATTTTTTTACTAATTAATATAAAGTTATTTTTTTTAATCTTAATAGCTTCATCAATATCTAGTAATATTACTTTTTCGATTTATGAGACCTTTTTTTTATTATCCTTTTAATTTATTTTTTAATTTCTTTTTTAATTCTAATGACATCCTAATTATAAATTTTTAATCACATTAAAGTTATCAAAAACTTAAGAAAATGTTAGACTCAAGGTTTTAAAAATCACGCCGGAGATGGAATCGATCTTAGGAGAGGTTCATGATTCAACCGGTTGGATCGATTGAACTGAGGTTGATCTGGATTGCACCGTTTAGAGAAATGCAACTATATTCTATGAATTTAATATATATATATATATATATATATATATATATATATATATATATATATATATATATATGTACTATTATACGAAAACTACTCTTTGATGAAACATTGCCTGATGTCCCTATATTGCTCTTATAGTTGTATTCATAATTGCACAATTATACCAAACTTTATATTAGTATATTATAAAGACAATATACTTTTAGGTAATTATACAACTTTACAATATTAAACTACAAAAAATAAAACACTAGATATCCTAAACTTATTGTCTCTAGCTAGGAATGACAAGAGAAAAATTAATGTTTTAACATTAAAATATAATTTGTTTTATAAAATAAAAATTATATTCTTGATTTATATTTTTTTACGGTCATTTTGAGTACTCATATGTATATGTTGCGGGTCGGGCGAGCCCGCCGGGAGCGGGCAAAGCTCGTCGTTGTCGGTCGGGTATTGTCGCGCGAGACCATAGGGGCGGGTACTGTTTCACGACAAATGTTGCCGCCCACGACAAATGTCGCCGCCCACGACAAATGTCGCCGCCCACGACAAATGTCATCCCCACGACAAATGTCGCACTACCGGCGAATGTCGCATCCCGACGAATAATGCACCCCGCCAAATATCGCACCCCGCCGATTGTCGCACCCCCGCCGAATGCCCCTAGGGCCGAAGGCCCGTGCCTGTCACTAGTATATATATGTATATATATATATATACGAGTGAGTGACAGGCACGGGCCTCCGGCCCGATGGCCACGCGCCACAGTACCCGGCCGGCGACGGCGGGCTTCGCCCTCCCCCAGGCGGATTAAGTAAAAATAAAACAAATAGTAAAAAAATAAAACATTAAAAAGCTAATTAAAAATAAATTAAGTAAAAAAAATACAAATAATAAAAAATAAAACATTAAAAAGCAGGCGGGCACCGCAACTGTTCACCCGCCTGCTTTTTAAAAGTTTAAACAATTTTTAGAAAACAAAATAAATTTTTTATTTAAAATATAACAGGCGGGTGAACAGTGGGCACTGTTCACCCGCCTGTTATAGTCCCACACCGCCTGTACAATTAAAGTTTTCTGGTTTAAATATAGTTTTCCACAATAAATGTTTGAAATCTGGCAGATTAATGGGCTGGCCTGCTTGCGGGCTGGTTCGGACTGTGCTTAAAATTCTTTAACTGTATGGGCGGGTTGCGCTCTAAATCACGGGCTTTAGCGGGTGGGCTTGGTGAGTTTTTTATGAAGTAACTTATATAACTTTAGGACCCCTTTATTAGGTTTAGGATCCCTACGAAAAAGTGGAGAGAGGGAGTTCCTTTGATCAGAAGGCTGCTGCAAAATGGATTCAGATCGGACGGTCAAAATCACTCTAATGAATTTAAAATTCATGTCTTTGATATTTCTATTATAGTAGTAGAGATATATATATCAAAAATAAAACAACTAATGTAATTATATTATAAATAAAATGTCACGCATTAAGTTAAATATTTAAAATAGACAAATAACTTTACAAAACATATTCACTAAAACATGTCCACACTAAATAGTTATCAAAAAAAAGTTCTTTGCATTGTTAATCATATTATATCATTAATATCATAGTCAATAAATAATTTCTCTCCAAAAGTTTCAAGATCGACATGCTCAAAACCATTTTTTGCACACTTTTTGTCTACAAAATAATTAAAAAAAATCTTTTGCATTACATACATAAAAGAAAAAATATTGACACACTGTTATTTGACAATGAGACAAACTTATCATTTATTCGTTCATGATGTTGGACACTAGGTTATGCCTCTTCATCAACTAGTATAACATATTCCTCATAGATCTAAGTCATTATAATTAAGTTTGGAGCCGGCTAGGGGCGTACCCAGATAGGCCCCAGCGTGGGCGGCCTCCCACACTAGTTTTAAAAAATATCATTTATCAATAGCAGAATGCGCAGTTTATTTATTTTGTAGATATAAAATATACATATATATATATATATATATATATATATATATATATATCATGAATAATTTCAAGTACGCAAGTATCTTGGTCAAGTTGGTAGAATTTATGATATCTAACTCTATGGTCTTGGGTTAAAGTCTTATGCATGTCATATTTTTTATTATTTACATATTTATTTATCATTTTATTTTCTAACACATTTATTTATCATTATATTTCCTACACATTTTTATCATTTATATTCTTTGTATTTCACATTTATTTATCATTTTTTAGATATAATTCAAAGTAGTAATATTTTCATTTTATTTTTTTTGTTAATTTTCATACACCACCCACACAGAGAAAAATCTTTGTGTCCGCCACTGGAGCCGGTTTTTCCTCGACCACCAAAAAAAACAATTAATCAATACTAGTATAGTCAAGAGGATCATATTTTTTTAATATACCCTACCAAAAGAATCATGTTGCATGAATTAAAAGATCAATTAAAAACTACAAAGTACAACAAAATTGAATTTGTTTAAATAATGATCAAATATTCATACATATCTCTTGTATTAAGATTGTAACGAGCATAAATCAAATAATTGAGATTTTGATACTCATTATGATTTCTTCGTATGGATTTGCTCAAAGACACTCCAATTTTGTTCACAATCAGATGACGAAGAAGTCTGACTAAGAATGTGAATAGCCATTTTTTGTAGTTGAGGAGCACTTGAACCGAACATTCTCCACCATTCATCTTAAAATTAAGAAAACAAATATTAAAAGTTAAAACTATAACTAAGATTTGTATTTGTATCTTAACTAAGAACAATCTTATACTTACTAGTTGCGTTTCTTTTCACACATGGTGAGCCATTTTTCAAAGCTTTTAGGTTGATCACGATATATCATAATTCCATTCATCGTAATTAAAAATTTATTGTAAATATCTTTATTTTAAATGCGCTCAATTAATTCTTGCACAACTTCAGACTTATTAGAATAATTAGCTTGATTATATTGAAAAACATGGTTCAAAAAATATGATGCAGGATTAATTATTTGACAAAGTTGGTGATCTCATCTATCTTTAATAATAGTTGTATATGATTTGTATAATCGCCTAACATTTTTGAATATATTTTTAATTGTTTTTCTAGCATGATGCACACCATCATAAACATAATCAATTGTCGATTTTTCATCGGAATCAACAATCCGCAATAATCTTATAAGTGAACCTACAACTTTTGTCATTATCAAACACATATTCCAATGGTTATTATCTAAATCAATTCCAACATCTTTTTCTTTGCTTAATTTTGCAGGTTTGGAGTCAATATAATATTTACTAATCACTATAGCTTGCAAATTAAGTTTATACTCATATATACTTTTCAAAGTAATAAATGTGGTTACAAATCTTGTCACGAACAATTTCTCTCCATCTTCTTTTTTCCTCATCCAAGATAATAGAAAAATATGATTGTAAATAACACGGTAACCTTTAAAGCATTTCTTGTTACTTGACTCACATGGGACAAGTTTTTAGTATCTTAAGAACCAAATTTAAGCAGTGAGCATCACATGAAGATCAATAAATGTTGTCATACCTTTCATGTAGTAATTATCCCGTTTTTTATAATTTGCAGCATTATAACAAAAACACTCAACCCTCTATCCCACCAAGTTGGGTCGGCTATATGGATCCTTCACTACTAGAAAAATGGCTTTTAACCACGAATTCTTTTGCCACGGGGGAAAAATCGTGGCTAATAGTGAGTATTAGCCACGGTTTTTATTCCGTGGCTAAAATTCTAGTATTAGCCACGGTTGACTAATCCGTGGCTAATATTGGACTTTTAGCCACGGTTTGCCTGAACCGTGGCTAAAAGGTTAGTATTAGCCACGGTTTGCCTGAACCGTGGCAAAAGATCGTGATTACATTTAGTCCCACACCGCCAAAACAAAACGAAATTTTGGGTTTATAAAGAATTTATTCCAATTAGAATTTGAAATAAATATGGCGGCGGCGGCGGCCGGGCGGCGGCGGCCGGGCAGCGGCGGCGGCGCGCCGGCCGGCCGGTGACGGCGGCTGGCCTGAATTTTTTATGTTATGAGTGACCCTTTAACCACGGCAATTAAACCGTGGCTAAAAGTCCAGTATTAGCCATGGCAACAAACCGTGGCTAAAAGTCCAGTATTAGCCACGGTTTTGGACTTTTAGCCACGGTTTGGACTTTTAGCCACGCTCGCATTGTCCACGCCCATTTTCCGTGGGTAGACCGTGGCTAAAAGTCTTTAGCCACGGTTTTGGACTTTTAGCCACGAGAATCTGCCGTGGCTAAAAGTCAGTTTTTTAGTAGTGAAGAAAACAGAGAACTCAGATATAGGTCAACTATAGTTGAACGGAGTTCAACGATAGTCGAACGGAGTTCAACTATAGTCGAACGCAGATTGGAGAAGCTTTTAGATTAAATTTTTGGTGATTTCCTGTGCAGTTATTGGTGACAGCTGGCTAGAGTTATTCAAGGCTTAAGTAAAGGAATTTACAGCTAATATATTTAATGCTAAATATTCTTATGAATATAGCCGTTGGGAGGCTGCATTAAATATGAATCAATTCAAAGATTTATTATCAGTTACCTTTCCAAGACAGTTTCCTTTCTTGGAAATGTCTATGTCGTATCAGACAAGAATTAAAATGACTTTCCTCAGCCCAGTGGATACATATATATATTATATACAGAAGATAAAAGAGATAGAGAGAGAAAAAGCAGGAAGACTTTTTCTCTCTATAAAAGAAGAACTCTGCAACAAGTTTTCGGACAGAGGAAATCAACTTCATCTTCTTCTTTCTGATCCAGGCTTTCAAGATACAACATATTCAAATTTGTCTGCAGAGCTTGCTAGAGATTTTCATCTAGTTGAAGGCCTATACCCTGAAGCAAAGCTTCCAAGCATTCCTGAACTAATACATATTTTCAGGGGGAGCTTTGACATCATCATCAATTATTGAATCCACTAGTCTTCTCTCATTTGATTTGAGAACAGAGAAGAATATCATCAACTCCTAGTTTTCTAAACTGTGCACAGGGTTATTACTCCCTTCAAAAGTAAACCCCCTTGGTGGCAGGGCATCTAATCAAAAACCTGTGTTTAGTTTTTGGGCACCTGATCAAAAGCTTAAAGGGTCTTTAGATCTACCTGAATCAGATCTATTGGTGGCAGGGCACCTGATCAAAAACCTGTAGTGGATTCCTACCAGGGTGGTAGAAGAGTGGACGTACCTATTGAGAGGGAACCACTATAGTTCCTTGTGTCGTCTAGATTGCTTGCTCTGTTTTCTTCCTTATGTGCTGTGAATTTTATTGTGTATTTTATTTTCTAAAAACTCTTAAGCATATCAGATCTATCACCTCACTTTCAGAAGTGACTAACAACCAGACAAAGCAGAAGTCAGAATAGAGATTCTGAAGAACACAACAACTTTCTATCATACAGTGTTCTTCATCATTTTCTCCAAGCTTTGAAGAGACAACAATCAATATCAGTCTAAAAGCTTGCTGGAGAGCAACATCAATCTGAAGGCCTACACCCTGAAGCAAAGCTTCCACTCCTGAACCATCTACATCTCAAGGGGAACTTTGACATCATCAAATCCACTAGTCTTCTCTCAGATCCTTGAATGGAGAAGAACACCATCACTCTCTCATCCCCACCTCTGTACAGGGTTTTAATTCCCTTAAAAATTATTCTGGTTGCAAGTATCCTTCCAAAAGACTTGGGTTGGTTTTTGGGCACCTGATCAAAAGCTCATTGGTGGCAGTTACCTGATCAAAAATTGTAGTGGATTCCTACCAGGGTGGTAGAAGAGTGGATGTACCCAGTTTGGAGAACCACTATAAATTTCTTTGTGTTGTCTGGATTGCTTGCTCTTCTTTTTTCTTTATGTTTGTGTTGTGCCTTTTATGTTATATAATATATATATTATTCGAGTGTAAATTAAGATCTATCCCTCATCATTCAATTGGTATCAGAGGGTCGTTCTTTGGTTGCACGGGCTAACACCTGAACCAAAATGATCTGATAGATCTTATATTTCTTAAGAGTTTATCATGTCACAAAATGAAGAATGTTCAAGCACTGGACTTCCTAAGTGCAATCTGGATAAGCTTGCACTATGTAAGGCAAGGATTAGGCTGTTTATGAATTCTATTGATGAAGACATTTACAACTCTATTTTGTCAGGTCCCACTACCCTATCTGCAGACTCAAAAGCCCAAAAATTGCTAAAGATGTCTGATGCAAGAGCAATGGACATCCTTGCTCAATCAATGTCTGATGCCATTTTTGAAGGAGTTGCAGAATGTATTTCAGCAAAAGAAATCTGGGATTCCCTCACAATAATGACTGCTGGATCAGCTAAAAATAGAAAACATAATGCTGATACTTGGAGTGACTCTGAAGCTTCACCATGTACAACTGAGGATGAAGAAGAAATAAGAGCAAGAGAGTTTTGCCTGATGGCAATAAATGCATCATGCAGCAGATCTGGTGATGAATCAGAAGTTGAAGAATCAAAAACAGAATCAAAAGAGGATCAGGTTATCTCTTTTTTTGATTTTTCCTCAAAACATTTTAAAGAAGATTTTAAAGTTCTATGCAATGATTTAATTCAATCTAAGAAGGAAATAAAACTTCTCAGAGAGAAAGTTTATAATCTATCTTCTGAAAATAAAAATCTTAAAGAAGATTTAAAAAATATTTCTGAACAATTAGCTTTATTAGAATCAGCTAAAAGCAAAGAAAATATAATAGATTTAGATAAAATAACTAAATTTTTACTAAAACAAACTACAAATATTTAGAAAATTTTTGTTCAAAATAAATCGTCGAACCAAGATCGACGATCTCAATATTACTCGTTGAACGGCGATCGACGATCTCTGAACCCAGAGGTTTGGTTTAACTACTCAACAAAAGGGGATCGACGATATCATCACTTTTCGTCGAATAGAGATCGACGATCGTGGAACCCAGATAATAGTCACTATTACTTTGATAACCAAGATCGACGATATCAATACTGGTCGTCGAACACAGATCGACGATCTCAACCTAAATCATCGAACTCAAAATTTCAAAACAGAAATTTTTATCCTCTTGAAAATTATAATCAAACTCAAAATTTTGTCAATCCTTTTATCCAATGGTTCATCTCTCCTAGGAAATTTCATCCATTAGGTTACAAAGATCGACCTGAATATTCTTTTATTTCTGATTATTATGAAAAAGAACCAGGACCCAAGGTAATCTGGGTCCAGAACTCCTAACCCCTTATTTCAGGAAAAGACCCTTCAGTACAGGGGTAGTTGTATAGGGGGAGACTTCTTTAAAGAATACAACATCAACAGTTTCAATTAAATCAGGGAGATGATGTCAAGGAAATTGTTGAATATAGCAGGGGCAACACATCTGAAATAAGCTCAGTTATAGACAAGCAACAGAATAGCTACAGAGCCTATCAAAAGTTTTTCATATTTATATTTCAAAAACTTTGTTGTTGTATATTTTATTTCTCAAAGCACTCATTTTAAAATTTGCTTTGTTTTCCTTTTATGTAAATAGTATCCTCACCCAAATATGGAGAGATTGTTGGAACCCTAGTTTGGATTTGGGCAAGAAATACTATTAGGATGCTTTTAGATTGACCCAAAATGTATAGTCAAGGTCATAGGATTATTTATAGATCTGCCTCAAAAAGAACTCCAGAGAAATGTTGTAGAAATCAGTTTTGTCAAGAGCAGAAAATCAGTTCAACGATAGTCGAACTCAGCTCGACGATAGTCAAACTCAGGTCGACGAAACTCAGAGTTCTATCTCTGAGTTGAGCTCGACGATCTCCGAGCTCCGGTCGACGATCGCTGATCTTAAGACAGAATCTCAGCTCGACGCAAAGATTATTCAGGTCAACGATCTCTGTGCTGAGGTCGACGAATAACACTGAGGTCGACGAAATCTATGCAGTATTCAAGACAGAGATTTTAACAGCTGGCATAATTAAATTAAGGCATTTAATATCTCGCAGATTTAATGCATATAGCCGTTTAACAGCAGCAGTTAATGTGATTGATTTCCCAGGCATCTTTCTCTCTCGGGAAGGCCTCTGCTATTTCAAGATAGAGTTAATTCAAATGTTTGAATTACGGCTAGGGGGAATACATATGGTTTTGGAAGTTTGCAGGATATAATAACAAGAAGAAGAAGTGACTGACAACTAGACCAAGTAGAAGTCAGGATAGAGATTCTGAAGAACACAACAGCTTTCTATCATACGGTGTTCTTCATCATTTGATCCAGGCTTTGAAGAGACAACAATCAATATCAGTCTAGAAGCTTGCTGGAGAGCAACATCAATCTGAAGGCCTACACCCTGAAGCAAAGCTTCCACTCCTGAACTATCTACATCTCAGGGGGAGCTTTGACATCATCAAATCCACTAGTCTTATCTCAAATCCTTGAATAGAGAAGAACACCATCACTCTCTCATCCCCACCTCTGTACATGGTTTTAATTCCCTTCAAAATTATTCTGGTTGCAAGTCTCCTTCAAAAAGACTTAGGTTGGTTTTTGGGCACCTGATCAAAAGCTCATTGGTGGCAGTCACCTGATCAAAACCTGTAGTGGATTCCTACCAGGGTGGTAGAAGAGTGGATGTACCCAGTTTGGGGAACCACTATAAATTTCCTTGTGTTGTCTGGATTGCTTTCTCTTCTTTTTCTTTATGTTTGTGTTGTGTCTTTTATGTTACATAACATATATATTATTCAAGTATAAATTAAGATCTATCCCTCATCATTCAATAGAGGCAAACTGAATAAGGTGGAAACAATCGAATCCTCTGATACCATGTAAGAAACAAACAAGAACAAACCGGAAGTTATATAACAGAAATTTTATTATCTGAAAAAGGTATCTATTACAAAGGTATGGCCTCCCTTTTATAGAATGGAGGAGAGAAGAGAGAATATAAATAATAGATGTGAGACTAAAAAATTACAGGACTAAGCGGTCTATACAGAAACAACCTGCACAAGCCGCGCGGATAGACGGAAGGGCTAACCGCTCGGCTACCACCAGAGAGGAATGAGAGATCGCCATGGGAGACTGCTAGACTGCCCGCCCGGTCTCAAAGTCGCCAGAGACAAACCGCTAGACCGCTCGGACTCCAGACAGAAACTGCACAGCAACCAAATCGCTGAAGGGAAATCGCCAGACCGCGTGGTCTTCAATCTGCCAAGACAGAACCATCAGACCGTCCGGTCTCATACTTCAACAAAGTGGACCTAGGAATGTAGGTGAGATCACTATGGTCTACAAATAGTAAGTTTTTGAACACTAGGTTGGGATGATAATAGGGTTTCTCTATGACTCCAAGACCTCATCACAACCTCACCAACCCATGGGGAGGTCCATTAGAACCCCAAAGATCCATTGGGGTCAACCCTAGAGCCTGAGTTGACCCAAGTCAACCCTAGCCCTAAAGTGGTCAAAGTGCCCTAACTAAGGGGCAAGTGACCCTCAGAGTGCAAAGTTAACCCTACACAACCCTTCCTAGACCTTAGGGGAAGCCAAGGGGTCACCAAGGACCCCTTGGGGTCAACCCAAATGGTCTTATTGACCAAAGTCAACTCTAGCCCTAACTTGGTCAAAGTGTCCTTCCTAAGGGTCAAGTGACCTCCAAGTGCCAATATAACCCTACCCAGCCCTACCTAGACCCTAGGGAAGGCTAATGGGTCACCAAGGACCCATAGGGGTCAACCCAAAAGGTCAAAATGACCAAGGTCAACCCAAGTCTAGTCTAGGTCAACTTAGCCCAAATGGGCTAACCAAGCTCAAGCCTTTTCCTTTTGGGCTAACCACCTCCAATTATGTGATAATATGATTTATTGGGCTGCAAATAGGCTCAAGGGATGACCAAGTCAGCAATGATGATTAGGAGAGAGAGAGCTCCACCTCACCCTTTAATGGAGGAGAGAGAAAAGAGAAGGGAGAAGACCATTCATGCATAGGGAGGCCAAGGGCCACTTTTGGTGGCTGGATTCAACTCCTCTGGGGAAGAGGAGAAGTTTCCAGCCATTTCCTGACCACCCCAAGCCAGATTCACCACCACCACCATGGCCGAGAATGGCCTTTAATGGCCATAAATGGCCATTCAGCCCACACCCTTCCTCTTCCTCATCTGGTGGTTTTAAAAGCTTCCCTGGACTCAGGGGAGTCGTTTACACACTTTACATGAAGAAGACAAGGCGTCCCACTGTGTAGTTGCAGAAACCCGGCTGGCGGCACCACCACCATGGCAACCCGGAGATCGGCTCATCTCTAGACCACCAATAAGGTCATCCCCTCCTCCTCTCTCTGTGGGTAGATCGTAGGGCTAATTAGGGATGAAAATTGGGCTCAGTTGAGCCCGATCGGGAAGGAGGATTTCCCGATTTTTCCATGAAAATCGACTTATCGGGATCGTCGGAATCTACCCCTCCGACGGCTGTGTCGCCGCCTGACGATAGCCACCACCTCGACGAAGGTGGTGGTGGCTGGCCGGGTGGCCGGCGGTAGCAGCTTGAAGTTGGCCCGAGAAGAAATAATCTCGATCGTTGGCACGCTGGGACGATGACCAGATGTCGTCCAGTATTGCGCCAAGATTCGTGCTATTATAAATTAAACTATAAGTTAAATGACCTTGAAATGACTTGAAACTTGGTGGAGAGGACTTTAGGATTGTCAAGGTTCTGTGGTTAAAATAATATGAGATTTAGAGGCTGTTAGACTCTCCAAAACTCTAACACTAGTTTAGGGCACAAACCTTATACATGTAAGATAGGCCATCAAAACTTTATGAAAAGTTATGAAACTTGGGTGGTGTGGTCATAGGGTTGATATGAGCTTCTGGTAATTTTATTGGAAATTTTGGAACAATAAATTTAGTACCTCTTTTGTAATACATGGATTTGCCCTTGATAGTCACTTGTTATTTATGACCTCTCTGTTCATTAGAAAATTATGAAAATTGGGCAGAGGAAGTTTTAGATCAATATGCTCATACCTGATTTTTATTATAATTTTTAAATGCATATTTTCAGTACTTACTTCACAAGCTTATAATTTTGCAATTATCTTCAACAATATATTCAGAGCTCAATGTTTGTTAGAAAATTGTGAAACTTATTCAATGGTGTTTTAGGTCATTATTCTCATTAGGAAAATTTTTTCATAATTTTTAGATGAATACTTTCAGTAGTTGTTTCATTAATTTGTGAAAGAAGATTATCATTCTAAATTAAAATTAGAGTTCATTATTCACTGGAAAATTTGGAAACTTGGTCAGGAGTATTTTTAGGGAATTTTAGTCATTCTTGAATTTTCCTATAATTTTTGGAAGCTTATTTGCAACACTTATTTCTTTAATTGTTAACTATGTATTTATATTTAAAATTTTGGATCAGAAGCTTAAACCTAGCAAAAAAATTGGGAGACTTGAATTTACTGTCAATTAGCTGCCTAGTATTTATCATAATTTTGTGGAGCATTTTGCATGACTGTAAAGGCCACTTCATATTCAAATTAGGGCATTTGGATTTTTAGGGAAAATAAATAAAATGTCGGATAAATTAGGAAAATTCCAAGTTTATGGATTTAGACTATAAATGTCATGATAGTCCTCCATTAATTATCTTAGAATGTTTCAATAAGGATTTAGATTATCTCATATCATGCACATCATATAACATAAAGTGGTTTGCATTTAGTAAACTGCGAAAATTATGATAACATGTGGAATGGTCGTGGGGAGATGAGATTGTTAGTTTACTGATTTTTGTGAAGTGGATTGGAGTATATCATTGGAAGTTAGGATGAGTAAATTGTTGGGTTGTCTAAGATTAGGTGGTGCTCGAGATCGACGAAAGATCGTCTTTCTTGTGGAGAGAGAGAGAGATTCAAAACACACCAGAGTTAGATCCAGAGCAATATTAAAATGAATCGGGAATCGGGTATTAACCAATAATAGTAAGTGCCTTGCGAAAGGGAGCTTTAAGCTTCAACCCATCATAGTTCCCAGTACCCTCGAGAACCCTTCACGGGATATGCCTTGGGCAGTCCTGAGCTAACCTAAAATGTAGGCAAAATAAACTGCAAGAGTAACTAGTATAACTAGGGATTCACCTTCACTCACCTCGATGTCTCGGGATGTTATGTTGGGTCACTCGGGCAGTAGGCTCGGTGGTTTTGGTGATGGGCAGGTTGGCCCGACGAGCTTTGGCTCGATTATTGGTTGTGACAAACGGGTTAGTCCGGGGATCTTTGGCTCGGTGGTTGATACATCAAGGTTGCATGTGCATAAATTATAAGATGGTGAGTCTTTGGTATTGGAGGGTCGATGCACCGACGCCAATACGTTGACTCGACAAGTGTGGTTTTGCACTTCGCCAAATTAAGTCCAGTGGACTAGCCGACAAAGAGTACGCGGGAGCTCCGCATAGTGCACCAGCGTCGAGGCGTACGATAGGTCTGACTGGTAGTGCAATTACCGGTTTAGAGGTGGGCGAGGCCTAACCCACCGCTTCCGTTTTCCACTATGAAGGTATCCTGAGAGGTTAGGCTCCCGAAAGGAGGAACTAAAGGTTTGTGTGCACATAGTCGAGTGGGTGTGTTGCACTTGCATGATTCACATCATAGCATACTTATATGTCATAGCATAACCATTGCATTTAACCCTTGACACCTATTGTATAAATCGATATGAGACTTTTTATACAATAGGTCCTGCAAAACGACCCCTTGATTTATAAGCTCGTATGAGCGTGCTTATAAGTTAAGGTTTTTATTCTGTAGATATATACATGCTTGCTTATAAACCGACACCCTATCGTATAAATTGGTATGAGACTCTTTATACAATAGGAGCCTTCCAAAAGATCTCTTAGCTTATGTGTTTTCACATAAGTTAAGGTTACTTATTTCTTGTTCAGTTTTCATACCTTTATTACTGCCATATATACTTATAGAACTGCTAGATTAGTTCCGTCGTCACCTGCTTCATGTTCATTCTCCACCCTCACTACCTCTCTTTTCTTTCTACCCGCTCGGTGCCTATGAGCCATGGGGAGAGGGGTAGGGGATGATAGGACTTCGTCTTTTAGACTAATGGTTTTTGAACCACATCATTTTAGGGGACCGTGGAGCCCAACATGGAGAAGCAGCCCCGGAGGTCGGCACGCTTGGAGATGGGACAGTCTAGCACCGTAGTTCAGATAGATGGGACTAAGTCCCGATCGTTAGTAGTTATTTTAGTTTAGCTTTTGCGATGAGTGATATGTAGTGAGGATATTGATGTATCGGGCATGAGTCCCATTTTCAGTATTTCCTTTATTATTATTCGGTGGACTCTCCCTTTGTGGAGATTATTTATTATATATGTGATCTTTGTGAACATGTATTAGAGTTCTTGATTCATTCTCTCTTTCTACTTTTTTTGTGATCAATTTGGCCGGCAGGATCGGCATTTTCTAGTGACGACCAACCCGGGCGTGAAGGTGTCACTGCAAAGCGGAGGTTCTGGGCCTAAGATCTCGTGGTTCTAAAAAGAAAAAAAGGGGGGTTCTTACACCAGTACACCAGCGGGCAGCCCAAGGTATCCTTACCATCTCGCCCAAGGTTGAAGTTTGGGTGGAGGTAAGGTGCCCCGACATCGGCCGGAGATTCCCGGTCCTCGAACAGCTGGCGAGATACTTTGGCTCGCTTGCTCGCATGGTCCGGTGACTTGACCTTCTCCTTTCCTTTGGCGATCTTCTTCTTCTCCCCAACTAAAGGCGGCTGGTTGGAGGGTTTTGGATATGAAGAAGCGACTTCCTTGGCCGGAGGAAGCGGCTTCTTCGGGTGCTCAAACGGCACTGCGAGCATTGAAAGCAAATTATCGCGACTCTCAATGACAAGCAAAGATGAGTAGGCAAGTATGCTCAAATTTCGAACGTTTGCCTTCGCAGGGGAGAATCTCTTCAAGAACATTGATGTTGATTCGCCACTGGATCACATCAAATCATCGTCTGCGGAAAGCCTCGACGAGCTTCTCGCAGGCGCCCTCCAAGATTGGCGACTAGAAGGCGACGTCGACAGGTTGAGGCGGCCTCCCAACACACCATTGAAGTCTCCAGTGATGACAACCAGATACTCGCTCCACTGGTGGACTTTGTTCGCCGTCCCGACCGGCATGCAAACATGACTGCTGAAGAAGATAATGCCTTCCAAGGTTGCGGCAAAGGCGAACACCTTCCTGAAGACGGAGAGATTGAAGACGATCCTCTCTTCTTGCAAGAAGCACAAGAACCCCATGATGATCGCCACACCATTGGGGTTGATCTGAGCGGGCACGATACCGAAGTATCGTAGGATCCGGGGATATTCAGGCCATTGCGGAAGTCGTAGGCCAGCCTCGAAGTGGCGGAGGGAAAGAACCAATCCGCCTTCGATACAAGTATTTAGTCGCTCAGACTGCGCGAGTAGTCTGGCCGAGTAGACCTCGACGAGATGGCGCTGACAAAACTCCTCCAGATCTCGCTCTGAAGTTATAGATCTCTTGAAAGCGGCATCAGTGAAGTTCGCGGCGTGGGCTTGTCAGCGAGCGCTAGCATCATCTCCAACCATCTTGAGTGAGTTGGATCTGCGAGAAAGGAGAAGCGAGTAGAGAGAAAATGAAGGAGAGGCGAACATGAGGAATTACTCGCAAGTATAAGTTAAGAAGTCGCAACAACATACTTATGGTTTACCTACCCCCTCTATTTATAGTCCAAGGCAAGGGGGGAGGGTATATCAACCTCGCGCGAGTATCTACCCAAGTCGCGTACTAGCCAAAAGATCAACCCTAACTTCTAGGCCTATCTCACATAATGCTTTCTAGGATCTCGTTGGGACCAGCACGACATACACGGGAAGTCGCAGAAAGAAGACGAACGTATAAGAAGACGCAGAGATGTACTCGCGGGTTGTCGCGAGGTAGCAGGAGCAGCAGGAGGTGGCAGCGGCACATGAATACTCGCATCCAGCTGCAGTTTGGAGACCGAAGGAGGAGGAGGTGGTGGCAAAGGGATGCTCGCCGCCGGCAACTGTTGGGCAGTAGTAGGGGTAGTGGGAGTTTTGCCCATCCCAGGTTGTGAGGCCTCAATCGACGCGGGATTCTTTCTCGCAGGGAGATCCTTGGTTGTCGAAGAAACCTTTCCCGTCGAGGAGGCCGGTGCTTCAGTCGCCTTCTTATGGCCGATGTTGATCTGCACTGTGTGCGCGGTTTGGACTCGTTTCCTGGACTCGAGAGCAAACAACGGAGCCGTTCGTAGAGGAGTAGCATCGAGCACCACGACGACATTGTCTGGTGAAGGATATGCATCAGTGGAAATCGGGTTAGCAAATCTTCGGCAACCAATAATACGTTTGATAACCTCGACAAGATGACGACCTTGCGAGCTAACTTGGTCAACCTTTCTTCTGTGTCTGAGTATCAGCGACTTCGGGGGCAGGGGGAATGATTAGCGATTTAAGAAGATCGGCTTTGTGGACGGATATGTCGGGAATATCGTTCAGCCTGAGCTCGTCAAGGAACTGATGGGTACTTGTAGGGGATGAGAGATCCTTTGCCGTCGCAGCAATATCCTTCGGCGACGGTTATCGACCTTGCGGGGAGCGACTTCTTCGTCTTCTTCTTCTTGCTCAGAGGCAAGTCGGTGGCGACTTCACCTTCGCGCGGCCTCTTCATCTTGGAAGGTTGGAAGAAACCTGACAGCGCGTCAAGGCTCTGTTTGAGAACTTCCTCGTCAGTTTTCGACCTGACGCGCGAGCTCCAGAGGGCGTACCTCGAAGACAAGCCCCCTATTTATAGAGTTTAGCAAGCATCTGTTAGTTGCGAGCAACTCAGATACTCGTCCATGAAGCTCGCCGAATAAGTGTTGGATGATTCTTTCCGAGTTCCTGCGTCGCTCGAAAAGATCCGGGATTATGTACAACCCATATTCGTCGAGGAGGGGCCCCACCAGGGTCAGGGCAGCAAAGGTCAAAGTCAGCAAGTCAAGACGGAGGTCAGAGTCAACGCACCAGTCAGCAGAAGGCCTGGGCAAGTATGACGAGCTCCCCTCGCATACTCGGTAGGTAGGCGACTAGGCGAGCTACTCGCCCAGCCGTGCGAAATCCTCTAGGAAGTCGCCTAGTCGTCGAGGGGTGAAGGTATAAATAGACCCCACTTTCCTTAGGATTTTCCTATAAATAGGACCTCAGGGGTACGCGGAGAGGCATTGGAAATCCCGACAAGGATTTCCCGAGCTCTTCTTCTTGGATACCAGCTGAGCCTTTGGATTCCTTTTCCATAGAGACCAGGTCGCGACCACGCGACTTAGTTACCAGCTAGTCTCCCTCGTACCTTGTTCGACCAATTTTTATTGTGGAGAGGTTGCTTCTTTCAAGCATCCAGGTACGTGATAGGACCTTCCTGCTGCATCATCTGGGGTCATGTTTGTTACCTTCATTCTTCATTCTAGTCATTTTAGCCGTCTAGCCTTACTACTGAGCTAGTAGCCTTAAGTTGCCTTGAGCCGAATTTTGGAGTAGGGAATTTTCTGGGCTTCAACATGCGGCCTCAAGACCGGGCGCTTATTTCAGCGCCCATTTAGGCGCTAAAATACGCCCAGCTTGGGCGCTGTTGAAGCCAAAAATGACCTCAACGAATGTTCAAAAACTAGGGTGCAGCCAACACCTACTTCTCTCGAGCCTCGACCCTTGACTGGTTACAAGGGACCTAGAACTGACCCAAAGCCTCAGCAAGGAGGTCCCACCTCACACCCGGAAGATCTCTTAGAGCTTCCCCTCCAAAGCCAAAGCTGGGATTTTAGCTCCTTAGAAAGCACTTGGGGATTTTGATAATAATGAAAGCTTGCCTTCTAAGGAGCCCTTATGGGTCTATTTATAGCCTTTTGATGACCTGAAATTACTGAAATACCCCTGCCTGGCCTGCCAATAGCCAAATCCCGTTGTTTATAAAATACTAAATACAGCCCCTGTGGGTATGTAGGTAATTCTACCCGAGGACAATTAAGTAATTTTACCATGGGGCTTGGGCCCCACTCAGCGAGAACCCTGAGCCGCGGCGAGAACCCTGAGCCATGACGATAACCCTGAGTCGAGGACCTTCTCGCCTCCACTCAACACGTCGTTGAGTGGACTTGATACCTTTGCTGCCGAACGCGGCGTTGTGTGAGTGGAGCTTACTCAACGCGGTGTCGAGTGGACTCGACGCCTTTGTTGCTGAATGTGGCGTTGAGTGAGTAGACTAACTCAACGCGGCATCGAGTGGACTCGACGCCTTTGCTGCTTGGATTTTGGCATCGAGTGGACTCAATGCCTTCTCGCCCTCCTCCGGTCATCAGTGGGTCTTGGCTGAGGCTTGGCGCAAACGATGCCGCCTGCCTGTAGGCGGGAGCTCTACCAAGGCGCAAGTGGTTCTGTTCTGAAGCCCGAAGCTAGTTCAATCCTGACTGTTGGTGTCTCTGGGTTCCCTCCAGCGAATATAAGGTTGTACACAATCTCTGCTCTTTTTGAGCTAGCTTTGCGCTCGAAAAGACACGTCCAACCCATAAATATTCGTTGGGCACGTGTCACCTCAAAAAAGAGAATCTTTTTGGTGGGCCATCCCATAGCTCTATATATATGTGCTAATAGACGACCTAAATCTGCCTCTGAGTTCCTGCCTCCTCACTGAGCTTTCACGTGATTTTGCAATGCGTTCCAAACGTGTTGACAAGCCGCTCCCGCAAGACCTCCAAGACCGCATCAATACGGCTCAGGCGCGAGCCCTGGCAAATAGTTCTTTGGTTGCTCCTTGGCTAGCGAGAAAGTCGCCAGCCGCTGAGCCTTCCCCGCTAAAGAAGAAGAAAGAGAAAAGGAAGAAAAAGGCGAAGGTTGTCCAGTGGGACCTTTCTCGCAAGAACATGGACTCACCTACCCCGACTCCCGACCGTGCCGATGATGCTTCCCCTCCGCAGAAGGTATGTCTCTCCGACTTGCTGATCATCAAAATCGCGAGCTGGTTACGCGAAAGGGTTGGCACCTGATGGAATACTTCTCACAGGAAGCGGATCGAGACGACGACACCGGGTCCCCGCTGGTGCCTCCGAACTCGTCGTCTCCCCCTCCTGAGGATCGACCACGGGTTACGGAGGCCACTCCTCCGGTTGTCTCTTCGAGAACCGCAGGTATACTTTTCTCCCTGTCACTCCTTTCTAACCGTTTCAATCGTAGCCTCCCCTACTATCGAATTGACTTCCCGCAGCATCAACTTCCGCCAACCCGGGTCTCGCTGTAACACCCCAAATCCCAAAATGGGGTCAGGCTGGGTGGCACGGCCTGGGACACGGGCGTGTCTAGTGCACACGAACTGGGATACGGGCATGTCCTAGGGCGTGTCCAGTGCACACGGGCATGTCCTTTACAGTGTGCGTCGAGTAGAGTTCTCGAGATAGAATGGTCGAAGATCGTCGAGAGGCGACACGGCCTAGGATACGGGCGTGTCCTAGGGCGTGTCCTGCTCGGGTTGGTAACCGGACGGCGTTGAGTGGCGTTGAGTGGAGTGACGTTGAGTATTGTACACGGCTTGTGACATGGGCGTGTCACAGGGGCGTGTTTGGCACACGGCCAAGGACACAGGCGTGTGCCTTAGCCGTGTTCTGCTCGGGTTGGCAGTCCTGTGTTGAGTGAAGGACACGCCCCTCAACACGGGCGTGTACTTACTGACACGGGCATGTCAGGGGTTTAACACGGGCGTGTCTTGACCTGTGTTCTGTTCAGGGTGAGTCAGTTCATGTACCTCTTGCAGTACACGGCCTGTGACACGGGCGTGTCACAGGCCGTGTCAGCCACAAAATTAGACTTTTCAGACGATTTATGGCCATTCATTTCCCTCATCCTAGATCTAATGGCCTAGGGTATTTCCAGTTGGGTTTAACTCCGGGATTGACATGAAGTTGTCATTTAATCCTTGGCCATTCTCTTTCTAAAGTGAAGAGAGAGAGGAGAGCTCGGAGGAGGAAAGGAGAGGCTTTCCGACCGCCGGTGGAGCTTCAGCGGTCCGAATCAAGAGACGAGTTCAACATTGTGGAGGCAAGGCCGTCACGGTGATTACCATCCAACTAGTTTCTCCATGGCTCCAAAGCAATCATCAAGGGTAACGATCTCCTTCTTGGACAAGTGAAGTCCTACTTTATGCATGTGCATGAGATCCTCCACCAAGAGGTGGAAAGCGTAAGCGATTCCAGTGATCGAGACTGCATTTAGATCCGGAAGTGTGTAGTACGGAATATGCATGTTGTGTGAAGCCCATCTGGATGGATGTCTAGATTGGTAATACTGCGAACCGGAGAAGACTTCGTGCATTTATCGTTTAGCCTGCGGAGATGGTGAGGACGATTGTGATGGTGAGAAGGATGCGTTGTATAGCTCATTTGGTTGTATGCTCGGCACGAGTTGTATTGATGGAATGGAAACTGGCACTGTGTGCCTGTTTTATGAGATGGATTGCGAGCACCTCTGAGTGGATGGGTGCGAGAGGCCTCCAATAGGGGTTTTGCTGCTGATGCCCATAGCCAACAAGTTGAGAACCTCTGATTCGGTGGGCTACCCAACAAGTTCAGTGTTAGGATCGGGTGAGCAGTCGATGGGTAGCATTGCAAATGGGGGGTTGCAGACATTCCCGACATGTTGCAATTCGCGTGTAGGTCGATATATAGTGCTCACAGTTACCGCGAGGTGAGTGCCTCTGCCAACAAGCTAAACACCTCGAATCGGTAGTGGAACCTTGAGGAGTTCGGTACACCTGATGTAGGGTGGGTCGTGACACGTGATTGTTTACGCTAACGTAACAACCAACATCAAAGAACATGAAAATAAAGAGAAGGGCTCCGACCAAAAGCGAACGAAAAGGGGTCGGTTGGCTCCCAAAAATACGGGACTCGATACCACGTCATTAGGACCTACCTCTCCAATAAGCACACAACTCATCGCACCTACACAAGCATCTAAAATTTCAACTTGAGCCGTTTCAAACGCAGCAAATGCTTTATTTAGGAGCAGCGACACTTCAAAAGGCGGTCGAGTTAAAGTTGAGATTAAATCCCTTGTTAACACAAAGAGTGCCAAACTTGGAGAACAAGTCAAGGCTAGGCCTAGTTTGCTCCCGCAATGGATCTTCCAATCCAGAATACAAGAGATTCAACAACAACGAAATCGAATCAAACTTGCGAGCGATGTATTAAAAATCAAGGAAAAGACGGTTCGAATACAACCTCCACAAATCTCACAAGAAGAAAACACTAGGGAGGAAAGGGATTACCCAACCAAGAAGATCAAACACACAAGATAAGTGGGAGAATCACTCTCTCCACGGAACCACCAGCGTCACACCGAATGGAGCTGCAACCTTCTTCCTTGGAGTCGCACCGGAGGAAGCCATGTCGGAGTCGCACCGAACGGGATGGAGGTAGCAAGGGGGAGGCTTCACACCAAAGGGGGGGGGGCGGCAAGGGAGAACCCTTATGGCTGAAATTCTCACAAGGAGGAGAATAGGGTTTCTTTTTTTTCTTCTTCAATGCTTTAACTCATCATAATAGCCTCCTTATATAGGAGTTACAAAACACATCCAACCGTCCAAGATGGAGATGAAATCTCATCCATCCGGGCGGTTAAATACACACCAAATATTTAAATGCAGAAAATAAAAATAATACAAGTCCTCAAGTGAATATAAAATTATTAACCAAGTATGGAATAATTTTATATTCACAAATAGTTAAATAAAATACTAAAACATGATATTTTAAAGAAATTAATCTTCAAGTGGGCCTAGCACGCCACAGACGGAGGTTGTAATGAGGGCTTCCGTTAGCATCATCATTGTGCCTAAAGTCTTTATGTTGTAGCGCCTCGGCAACCGGGTCATCATCAGGTAGCGTCGGGGGGGCCGCGCCATCAACACCATAATCACGCCCTGAGTGCACGGAGCGCCTGGTTCTGAGGCCGACGTTTGTGATGATGTGTGTGATATATATATGTTGTGCATGAAGGGAAGGAACCACTGCCCCGGGTAAGGGGTAGGGTCATTATAATTGGTCAACTGAATGCTGACCGTTGCTTTGTTTATCACCCATAGGGTGGACGTCCATATACAGGTATTGCGGGTTGATTTGATTGAGTGGGTTGAAGCCCTTTGTGCTGCTGCTGCTGGTAGTCCCTCGAAGGTTGTGCGAAGCTTTGGATTTCATGTGTGACCGGCCTGCGTGCCGATGTATGAAACCCTATTTTATAAAGAGCAACTTGTAAGGCCTTAAGGCCGTGAGCGTTTGAGTTGTAAACATTCCTGGTGTTATCTATATATAAATGAGTTGTTTATATATTAGTAGTGGACAATCATTGGATGAGTTCTTGCAAGCTTTAAACTTCCTCTAGAATGCTCTGGATTAGGGTGCGATGGTAGTTTGGTATTAACATGTGACCTCGTCGTCTGTTTATGGCATATAATGTGGGGCCCCGGCCGGACCTTCTATTATATGTTATTTAACGGATGGGGTTGTTACACTCGCCACCCAAGAGAACGAAATAATGGCTGCTAACCTGCTCGGCCAAGCGGCTAATCCTGCCATACTGGCGGGAGGGGTTTCTATCGACCCCTCCATAGCTCCAAAGGAGGCCAGCCATCTCATGAGAGAGGACGACTCCCCCCCCCCCCCCGCTTTCGGCCAGGCCGGGATCACTGTGTGCGAGACCTTTCGCCCGGGGCGAGGAAAGTCGCTCCACCTCCTCTATGGGACTGAGGGGGGCCCAGGCCTTCTCGTCGGCCGCCGGCCAGTGGCTCTCCCATGCTACAGGTATGCAAAACATAACCATAGCTTTTACTCAGCTCTCGCCGTAATCATGAAACAGTTTTTTCAGAGGATCCGGACTCGCGAACAGGGGACGATGAAGATGATGAAGATGACGATGAAGACAGAGAGGGGGAGGACGGCGAGAGCTACCCCTCCCTTCGTCTAACGAGATGGAGGAGATCTTGAATGACGCCGGGAGCGCGAAGAGGCGAGGGAAAAAGATTGCTGCCCTCCTATCAAATCTTGTGCGGCGGGAGCGGGCCCGTGCCACAGCGGCGAAAGAATTCCGCGAGATGGTGGAGCAGAGGCTGGAGGCCCTTGAGCGCGACTATTTCTTTGGCGAGACGGAGCAGCCGAGTGGGTCTACCTCCGAGTCTTCCCCAGGGAGGTGTATTACGTGTATTCGAGACCAGGCTCGCCGGATCAACCTAGGGTGCACCACCCTGTCTTCCTACTACAACCCGCTGGCACCCCCGAGGACTAGACGGCGGGAGCGAGGACGATGGCGCTTGGAACCATATTGATTTAAAGAAGTCTCGCCACCTCTCACCCCTCAGCCTTCCCTTCTCGCAATGTACCTCGTTTCTTTTTATTTTGGACTGCTTATTTGCAACCTTGTAATTATTATTTGTTATTTAGCTCTCGCCCGGCGAGAGGAATATCTGCTTTTGTTTTCCTCTATTTTACGTGGTTGTCTCGAGACACTTGCGTGAATCTGAACCGTCGGCCGGTCCCTGTCCTCCCAGGCTAGAACCCGAGGCATCGTTGACTTGGGGAATGGCGCATGTACCACCGCCGTTATTTTTATTTTTTATTTTTTAGAAAAGTCATCATTACCACAGTTTCCTATAAATGGAGGAGTCCACCAAACACATTTATTTCTCTGACCCGGAACCCTCACTTTCCTCCTTGTTGTTCTTGCGCTTTGCGGAGAATTTCCCCCTGCTTCCGCCTTCTTCTCTCATTCTCGCCTAATTTTCGCCCTTGCCTCCTTACTTGAGACCTCACACTCAATCCCCTAAACACGATGCCGAGCGAAAGCGAGGGACCTTCCAAATGCGCGGAAGCCTTTCGAAAGTACCAGTTCCCCTCTTGCCGCCTAACCATGGAGGAGTACCAGCTAATCGCCTCCCGTTACGTTCCCGCCGGCTTCACTGCGAGAAACCTGGGCAATGATGATCGGGTCAATAGCGCGAAAGCGGGAGAGCTCGCCATCCCCCTCGAGCATTTCGAGGTGGGCATCCGCCTTCCCCTCTGGCCCGAGGTTCGCCAGGCCCTCCGCTACTACGGCGTCATTCCCGCTCAACTCAATCCAAACTCGGTCACCATCCTGGTAGCTTTCATCTGCTACATGCGATCCGAGAGGATTGAGTTTAGCCTTCCTATCTTCTGGAAGCTGTTAACCTTCCGCGCAAAGGTAGGGGTGGTCTTCTTCTCCGGGCAGCTGCTCAAGACCACCGGTCTCGCCAACAAGCACCACCACTGGGGCGAGAAATTCGTCTTTGTTGTCGGTGACTTCGGCAACGTTCCTCTCGCGCCCGTTCAATACGAGGACGCCGCTTACAAGCCGCCCGCCCTGGGGTCGCGCGAGAGCGCCCTTTTGGAGTTCTTTGGGACGAAGGAGTTTGATGTCCAATTTCTTAGATGGGACGTCGATTCTCTCCCAGTCGTCCCTCCTGGCGATGGTACGGTCTCTCCTTTAACTCGGTATTCCCGTTCTAAACTTTAAGGCTGAGCATTGATGCCTTTGCAGGAGAGCGCGAGATTCCCCTGCACCAACCCTTTGTCGAAACCCCGGCTGCCGAGGGCCAGGCTGCGAGAGATCCGCTGGCTCTCGCGAGATCTGCGACTCAAGATTGTCAGGATGAGCCGGCTCCACCTCCTTCGACCGGTGCCGGGAATCGAAAGCCCAGCACCTTTTCGTCCCGGCCGCTGAAGAGACCAAAGTCAACCGCTGCCAACAAAGGGAAAGCCGCGGCGATTGCTTCTGTCCGACCTCCCTACCCAAGCCGGTCCTTCGAAGAGATCCTGCAGGCAGCCAGCGAGATGACCGCTGCCGCTAGGGATAGTGTCGGGGCCCCCGCCGAGAACCTTCCAGCCGCAAGCGGGGATGGTGGCAAGGGAGCAGCCCCCGAGACCTCCACTCGATCCCCGCCCAAGGAGGTACCAAAGGGGCACAGGAATTTCGGTCTCGGCGTGAAGTGCCTTGATGCTGAAGGGAGACCCCTGCTGCAGTGAGACCCTGAGACAAACCAAGGTCTCCTTCTCAACCCTTCTCCCCGGCTGGGCGGAGCGCGACCAGGTCACCGACGAGGCCTTTGTGTTGGGCTACGACCTTTACAGCCGGGAGAACGCCGGCCTTTACGATCAACTGCCCACATGGCTCTTGGCCTTCGACTCTACCCGGGCCCTGATGCGTGGGTTCGAGCTTGTGCATATGTGCGCGCGCCGGAGCATTACCATCGACCGCAACTTTGGCGAGATGCTTAAGGCGCGGGACCAGGCGGTGGCCCAGGTGGCGGCCCTGAAGACACAGCTGGCGAATGCTATGGGACTGCTTTCCTTGCGCCCAGCAAAGGAGGTAAGCGAGATCTTTTAAGCACTCACTCTCGCCTCTGTAATCCATAGCTCGTCGTCTCTTATGTATTAATCGGCTTCTTCCTTACGCAGGATTCTTCCCAGAGCATGGTACTTCGTGCGGAGCTGGCCAGGGTAAGGTGCGAGAACGTCCTGCTGAGGGACCAGCTCCGGCGCATGGATGTGGCGGCGGTCGCGGTCGCGCCTCCTCCTTCGCTGGACGAGAGGCTGAGGAGACGGCATTTCTCGAAGTACGACATCGACAATCTCCTGCAGACCAACGCTCAAGCGACAGTTAGGCTGATCCTTGAGATGTTGCGAGATGTGGGATGTTTGAACGAGGGTGGCAAGATCGTTACCGCTCCCCATCTCGTTCCCTGGCTCTTCGAACCTATCCCGAAGCCCCCAGGTGCACCCGACTCCCCGCCCGCAGATGTCCCGAAATCTCCCACGACTGTTGGCGAGACATCCGGGGAGGGCTCAGGCGAGAGCTCCCGCGGGAGCTCAAGCAGGAGCTCGAGTGGATACAACGCTTCTCCCTGATGGGTTCTCCCCCCCCCCCCTTTTTCTATTTTGCCTGTAATGAGCGAGATGCTCCCATTTTGTAATTACATTGGGAATATATATATATTGTAAGTTTTGTGTTTGGTTCCCTCCTTTTCTTCTCCCTTTCCTTTTTTCTTTTTTTTTTAACTATTGAAGCTGAATGCTTCTCAAGCGCGCTTCCGCCACGGCCGTTGGCCCCCTTAGGGTAATCTCCCTTAGCGATCAATAGGTGGGAACCTACCGAGAGCTCAAGGCTTAGACGTATCATTTCCACGCTCTGTTGAGAACCGTTTGCCGGGAGCGTCGTTCGTAGGCCCTTTAAGGGAAGACCGCCCCTCTATACCTTGCGCGACGAGCGGAGCCGATCCGATCTCGGGGTGTTGATGAAGTTCTCAAAACAAAACCTCTCCCCCACAGGCGAGCCTTTGGACCTGCCAGCTAGATGAGAGCCTGTGCAACGGGTCTACCTGGGGACGAGCCGAGCTCGGGGTGTCAATGAAGTTTTCAAAACAAAACCTCTCCCCCACAGGCGAGCCTTTGGACATGCCAGCTAGATGAGAGGCTGCGCAGTGGGTCTACCTGGGGCCGAGCCGAGCTCGGGGTGTCGATGAAGTTCTCAAAACAAAACCTCTCCCCCACAGGCGAGCCTTCAGACCTGCCAGCTAAATGAGAGCTTGCGCAGCGGGTCTACCTGGGGCCGAGCCGAGCTCGGGGTGTCGATGAAGTTCTCAAAACAAAACCTCTCCCCCACAGGCGAGCCTTCGGACCTGCCAACTAGATGAGAGCCTACACATCAGGTCTACCTGGGGCCGAGCCAATCTCGGGGTGTCGCTGAAGTTCTCAAAACAAAACCTCTCCCCCACAAGCGAGCCTTCAGACCTGTCATCTAGATGAGAGCCTGCGCAGCGGGTCTACCTGGGGCCGAGCCGAGCTCGGGGTGTCGCTGAAGTTCTCAAACCCTATTCTAACTTTAAGATAAAAGAGTAGACTATGGATTAAAGATAAGGGATATATTATGATAGCACTCGAAAGTATGAATACAATCACCTTCCCCCTCTTACGGGTAGAAGCGTTTTAGATCATCACCACTCCAGGTGTGGCTCAAAGTCCTTCCCTCTACATCCTGAAGGTAGTGACCTCCGGTTCTACGGATCTCTTTTATAATGTAAGGCCCTTCCCAATTTGGTTGAGGAAGCCGACCTTCCCGCCGCGTGAACCTTTTTCAGCACCAGATTTCCTTTGGCGAACTGCTTGATCCAGATATGCTTATCGAAATACTTGGCCATCCGGCGTTTGATCTCCTCTTGTATGATGGTTGCAACATCCTGCAGTTCCTCCACCATGTTTAGCGAGAGGCGTAACCCCTCCTCATTCTCCAACCTCCAAGTCTCATCTCCTTCGCCCGCGGCCTTGACCCTCGGGGACTGGACCTCGAACTCCACTGGTAGGAGCGCCTCACATCCATGAGAAAGCTTGAAGGGGGTCTCACCGGTGGCCGTGTTCGGGGTCGTTCGCAAGACCCACAAGACTGAGGGGAGCTGCTCCACCCAATTCTCCCTCAAGTTCTCCACTTTTTTCTTAAGTAAGTTCACAATGATTTTATTTGCCGCTTCCACCTGGTCGTTTCTCTGAGGGTGGTGGACAGAGGCAAACCTGAGGTCTATCCCCAGTTGGGCGCAGAAGCTGATGAACTCTTCGCTGGCAAACTGGGGATCGTTGTTCGTCACTATCGCTTGGGGTAGTCCGTGCCTGCATATGATCTCCCCCCAGACGAAGTTCCTTATAACTTGCGAGGTGACTTTGGCCAAGGCTTTAACCTCCAGCCACTTTGAAAAGTAATCAACCATGACCAGGAGGAACCTCCTCTGCCCACTAGCTGGGGGGAAAGGCCCGACCAAGTCCATCCCCCATATGGCGAAAGGCCATGGCGACGTGATGCTCCTAAGTCGTTGAGCAGGCAAGAGTTGGAGGGGGGCGTACACCTGACATTTTTGGCATCTCTTCATGAATTCCGCTACGTCCTTCCTCAGGGTCTGCCAGAAGTACCCCTGTCTTACCACTCTTGCTTCCAATATCCTTCCTCCCGAGTGGTTGCCGCACTCGCCAGAGTGTACCTCCCCCAGGATCCTCGGGATCTCTTCTTCAGCTACACATCTCGTCAGGAGCCCCGACAACATCTTTCGATGCAACCCCCTTCCAACATGAGGTAGTGGGCCGCCTTATTCCTGAATCTTTTGGTGTCCTTAGTCCCTTTCGGAAGCTCACCCATTGTCAGGAAGGTCACCAAGGGGTCCATCCACGAGGATCGCCGATCTACCTCCATCAATTCCCCATCCTCGATTGCTGGCCGAAATAGTTCAGTGAGGGTCCCCCCCCCCCCCCGAGGTCCAAACTTTGCCAATCGATCAGCGGCTGGGCTCTCCTCTCTGGGACATGCTGGATTGAGAACGATCAAAACCCTCCAATGATCGCCCTTACCTTGGATAGGTACTTTTCGAGGGTAGGCTCCCGAGCTTCAAACTCCCCTCGGATCTGTGATGCTACCACCATCGAGTCTATGAAGGCCTCCACGTCCTGGATCTCGAGCTCCTTCGCCAAATGAAGGTCGGCTATCACAGCTTCGTACTCCGTTTGGTTGTTGTTCAATGGAAATTGGTAGGCCACCGCCTGCTCTATAACGACCCACTGGGGGCTTATCAACACCACTCCTCCCCCAAGGGTATGCTTCCCCGATGCCCCCATCAACCATCATCTTCCACGCTCCCTGCGGCTGCGGCTCCTCTTCCCCGACTTCAACAACATAGTCCGCCAGAAAATCCGCCACCGCTTGTGACTTGATAGAGAGTCTTAGAACGAAAGAGATGTCGAACTCACTTAGTTCGATGGACCACTTGGCAAGCCTTCCTGAGTGCTCTACCCCTTCAAAGATCCTGCGAAGAGGATGGTAGGTCACCACCCTAATCGAGTGCGCTTGGAAATATGGTCGAAGCTTCCTCGCCGAGATGATTAGAGCGTATGCCAGCTTTTCCAGGATGGGGTAACGAAGCTCCGCCTTCTTCAAAATCTAGCTCACGTAATAGATGGGTAGCCGCTTCTTCCCCTCTTCCCTGACCAAAACAGAGCTCACGGCCTCCACTCCTACTCCTAGATACAAGGCCAGGTCCTCTCCTTCTTTCGGGCTTTGAAGTAGAGGAGCCTGGGAGAGCTTTCTCTTCAGCCCTTGGAAGGCCTCCTCATATTCGGCGGTCCACTCAAACCTTTGGTTACCCCTCAACACCTTGAAGAATGATGAACACTTGTCCCCTGATCTGGAGAGGAACCTGCTTAGACCAACCAACTTGCATGTCAAGCGCTGGACTTCCTTGGCGTCGCGAGGTGATTCCAAGTCTAGGATGGCCTTCACCTTTTCTGGGTTAGGCTCTACCCCTGCCGGAGTCAAGAGATGCCCAAGGAACTTCCCGCGGCTGGCCCCAAAGACACACTTCAAGGGGTTCAGCCTCATCTTGAATCTCCGCAGGGTGGCGAAGGTCTCTTCTAGGTCCCGCAGGTGTGAGTTCACACATTTGCTTTTCACCATCAGGTCGTCGACATAGACCTCCAAGTTCCTCCCCTTTTGCCCCCGGAAGACTCGATCCATCATGCGTTGGTATGTAGCCCCTGCGCTTTTCAACCATAAGAGCATCATCTTATAACTGAAGCACCCCTCCCTAGTGATGAAGGAGACATCCTTGACATTGAGAGGGTGCATCCTGATCTGGTGATAACCTGAAAAAGCATCCAAAAAACTCATAACAGAAAAACCGACGGCTGAATCAACTAGCGCGTCGATTCGAGGCAGGGGGTAGCAATCCTTAGGACATGATTTATTTAACAAAGAGAAATCGATACACATTCGCCAGTTCCCACCACCTTTTTAACCATTACCACGTTGGAGATCCAGTCTGGATACTGGATCTCTGAGATGAAGCCGGCTTCTAGGAGCTTCCTGACCTCCTCGCGGATTGGCTCCTCCAGCTTGGTGGCGATGACCCTCATCTTCTGGCATATGGGGCAAGTCCAGGGGTCCAGGTTCAAGCGATGGCAAGCCACATCCGCGTCAATGCCCGGCATGTCCGTCGCGCTCCAAGCGAAGATGTCGATATTGCTCTGGATGCAAGCCCTCATCTGCTCCTGGTACTCGGAACTTAAGCCCCCGCTGATACGCACCCTCCGCACCTGTCCTGCGTTGGTGAAGACCTCCATTTCTACCACTTTTTCGGCCGGCTCCAGCCGTGACTGCTCCCAGCCCACCGTTACTTCTTCTTCTAGCTCCAACTCCTCCTCCCTTCCTACTTCAACCTCTGATACCTCCTCCGACCTCTCCTGCTCAGCTCCCGCTGCTCGCTCTTCCTCTACCTCCATCGCCTCCTCCCGGCTCTCCTTCTCAACTCCCGCTGCTCACTCTTCCTCCACCTCTATCGCCTCCTCAAGGCTCTCCTGCTCAACTCCCGCTGCTCGCTCTTACTCCACCTCCATCGCCTCCTCCAGGCTCTCCTGCTGCTGCTCAACTTCCACGCCCATCAAGGCCTCCTGTTCAACCTCTCTCTACTCCTCTGCGCTCTCCTTCCTCTCCTTCCCTAGGCTCACCTCCTCTTCTTCGACATCCTCTCCTTATTCCGCCATCACCCTCTCCAACTCTTTCGCCTTAGCCATCCAAGACACGGTGTTGATCGCCGTCACATAGCATTATCTTGCCACCTTCAGGTCCCCCCTAATCCTTACCTGCACCCCTCCGTTGTTGAACTTAAGACATTGATGAAGCGAGGAGGGGACGCAGCGAAAGGCGCCGATGAGGGGACACCCAAAGATGGCGTTGTAGCTGCTCAGGGCGTCCACGATCATGAACCTGCAGTTCCACGACACGCCTCCCAACTTCACGTGCAGCCCTACTCCCCCTTCAACTTCCTTCCTTTCTCCTGAGAACCCAAGCAGCGGTCCATCTGAAGCAAGGACCCTCTTCCCCTCAACCTTCATCTCATCGAAAGCCTTCTTAAAGATCGCATTCACAGAACTCCCGTTATCCACAAGTATCTTAGAGACCATGAAGTTCTCCATTGCTGTCTGAATCACGAGGGCATCGCAGAACGGAATCTCGAAGTCCGGCATGTCAGCTAATGAAAAGGTGATTTTTTTCATCTGGGGGGGAGCCAGGGAGGTCGAGGCGACCCCTCTTCGGAACATGATCTGAAGGCTACCCTTGCGAGTTGCCTCAATCCCCACTCCTCCGTAGATCACCCTGATCCCTTCTCGGGTTCCCACATCGGCTCTGTCCTCACACCTATATTCTCCCTCTTCCTGCTGCACTTCCACGATCCTTACCGTCGGATCCTGCCTCCCCATTCCTCTATCTTCTCTCATCTCTAAGAACTCTGGGTAGGTGGCCATTGCGTGACCTTCCTCCTAGTGAAAGTCACAGAAGGGCAACGCCACCCTGCCCCTCTTCCTTCTCCAACTCCCCTTCTTCCAGCTCCTCGGACTCTCCTTCCTCCTCTTCCTCTACCAATCTCCATTGCTTCTTGCGGCGGCGGGAAGTGACCCCTCGGTCCCTGCCTCCATGCCGGCTGATCGAACCTTCTCGGCTCCCGGAGGTTGTCTCTTCCCCGTAAGCCTCCTCCTTGACCCTGGGGGCGACCCTCCTGAGGCCTCCAACCCAACCGGTTGTTCGGCTCCCGGGACCCCCATCCCTGGTGCTGCCCCTGCCCTATGGGGTTCTTCCCTTCTCCTCTCTTCTCTCGGCTCCCTTGCCTCTCTCTGCTCCCTCTGCCTTCCTGCTGCTGGTTCCTTCACATCATCTTCCGCCAACCGGGCCAACTTCTTAGCGAAAGCCGGATTGGCTCTTTCAAAATCTATCTCCTTTGTCGCCCTCTCCATGAGCTCCTCAAAATAGAGGGGGGGCACTCTCTTCAACTCCATGCTAAAGAAGCATGGTCTCAGCCCTAGGGTAAAGGCAAGCATCAGTGCGTACCCTGGGACCTCCTAGACCAAGAGGATCTCTTCCTGAAACCGATCAACATAATGACTCAGCGTCTCATCTTGCTTCTATCTTACTGCGAATAGGCACTCCGCCTCCTTCTTCCGCTTCTTCGACGTCGATAAACTCAACAGGAACCCTCGACGTAGGTCCTCAAAGCTGTAGATCGAGCTCGCCGGCAACTGATGAAACCAGTCCCGAGCCTTTTCCTTCAGCGTGATGGCAAACATCCAACACTTGAAGGCATCTGTCATATGCCTTATTGAAACCACGTCTTAAAACCACTACACGTGCTGCATAGGGTCATCTTTTCCTGAGTAATAAGACATGTCGGGCTCTCGGAACCCCTCTGGCACCGGAGCCGAGATGATAAGCTCGCTGAAAGGGCTCTCTCCACCTGCCTGCCGAGAGGGCACGTCTCGTGGCCTAGGCTGGCTTGCTTGATCCGCAGGACCGTGCCCAGGGAAGAGTTCTCGCACTGCCGCCTCCCTATCGCCCATCTCTGCTTGAACCTCCTTCCCGGGGCGCTGGCCTAGGAAGAGTTCCCGCGCTGACACGTCTCTCTCGCCAACCTTTGCCGGTACCTCCTTCCCGGGACGCTGCCCAGGGGCGTTCTCGCCCAAAAGCGGGACCACCTCCACCAGAACTTGAGGTGTTGCCCACTCACTCCTCGCCAAGAAGGCTAAGCTGATGGTTTGCAGGATCTCTCGCCTGAAATCCTCCAGCATCTTCCTTGTTGCCTCCTCTCCCAGGGTGGGGGAACCTCCAGAGCTAGACCCTTCACCATCACCTCCAGTCATGGGACCAAACTCAAGGCTTTTTTGTATCGGCTGCCTTCCACGCTCACCGCATCAGAACTGTTGAAGCCAAAAATGACCTCAACGAATGTTCAAAAACCAGGGTGCAGCCAACACCTACTTCTCTCAAGCCTCGACTCTCTACTGGTTACAAGGGACCTAGAACTAACCCAAAGCCTCAGCAGGGAGGTCCCACCTCACACCAAGAAGATCTCTGAGAGCTTCCCCTCCAAAGCCAAAACTGGGCTTGGAGCTCCTTAGAAAGCACTTGGGGATTTTGAGAATAATGAAAGTTTGCCTTCTAAGGAGCCCTTATGGGTCTATTTATAGCCTTTTGATGACCTGAGATTACTGAAAATACCACTGTCTGGCCTGCCAATAGCCAAATCCCGTTGTTTATAAAATACTAAATATAGCCCCTGGGGGTATGTAGGTAATTCTACCCGAGGACAATTAAGTAATTTTACCCTGGGGCCTCGGCCCCACTCGGCGAAAACCCTAAGCTGCGGCGAGAATCCTAATCCGCGGCGAGAACCCTGAGTCAAGAACCTTCCCGCCTCCACTCAACACGCCGTTGAGTGGACTTGATACCTTTATTGCCGAACGCGGCGTTGAATGAGTGGAGCTTACTCAACGCGGCGTCGAGTGGACTCGATGCCTTTACTGCTGAACTTGACATTGAGTGAGTGGAGCTTACTCAATGCGGTGTCGAGTGGACTCGACGTGTAACACCCCTATCCGTCACATAGTATATAACAGTAGGTCCGGCCGGGGCCCGACGCCATATACTACGGACAAACCGGTTGGTTACGCGTTGAAACCATACAACCAATCACCAACGTCCTACAAAGAGTCATTCTAGCGGAAGCAATTTATAAAGTTGCACAATTACAAGAACCCTGCCAAGCAAGAATGTCCACTACAGAAATAACAGTAGGAATGAAAAATACAAAAGTACTGGCCTTATGGCCTTACAAGGTTTGCTTAACAGAACATGTCTTACAAACTTCGGCTTGCAGGCCGGCCATACATGAAATAAACGGAAAGCATAAAAGGGTTAGGCCTTCGAGGGCCAGCACCGCAACATGGGCTTTAGCCCGCTATTTTCCGCTCGGCTCCGCAGCACCTGCAAGCACAAACCACCGCTCGGTGGCAAACAAAAGCAACGGTCAGCTATGCTGACCAAATTATAACGATCGCGCCCCCAAAATCGGGCCGACGATGCTCTTTCCCTGCACTTAATTAGTATAGGCAATAAATTAGTGTGAACACACATCATCACAGGCGTAGGCTCGCACGGCCACACACCTCGTGCACACAGGGCACATTCACGGCGAACCGGCCAGCGTCACGTCAATTCAAGCCATAGACGTTCCCGTTCCACCACCGCCTCTTGGACGGCCAACCATATGAGCATTTTGTCTTCCTGGCCTTGGTCACGGCAATTTAAGCCATAGACCGCCGAAGACCCTCATCCATGCCAACGGTCCGACCGAACGACATAGACCGGGTACGGTTCCGCCAGACCCGTGCTCATATCGCAACGGCAATTTAAGCCATATGCGCAGGTCAAGACTCACCGAGTCCCATTTTTGCCACAACAATCACATAACCCGGTTATGTTCACGTTGGCTCCTCGGACATCGTGTTGGCAAAACTCGCTTTTGCCCAGTTTTCTGGGTGCACCTTGGAGTTAATCTCCAAGGCTCCCTGATGCAATCTACCACGTAGAAAACCCGAAAAATGCCCAAACACCCGGAGTCTTCCCCGGTTCAAATGCAATGCAACATCACCGATCCGGCTCTACTTGTCCGGATAGGCTTCACACACAATGCCTATGTCCGTTTTCGCATACGGACTCTACACAAGGGGGACTTTACATATCTACCCCAAGGAACGCTCCAACTCTTCGCTCATTCGCGAGAGAGGGCTTCCTATGCAAAGGGAAAAAGGGCTTCACATGCCCAAGGATGGGAAATCGTTACCCTTGCATTCTTCCGCGGCGCCATGAAAATCTACGCGGATGAAAAGCACTGCAATCTCCTTGCCTCCGCGGATCCGGACTCGGATCGAGAATCGGAGCTCCGAAGCTCCACCGGCGGCCGGAGTTGACCACCTTCTTCCTCCTCCAAGCTCTCCCTTCTCTCTAGACTTTAGAGAGAGAGAACCCAAGTGAAAATGGGGTTTGCAAACCCTATTTTCGGGTTTAAGCTGCCAGCAACCACTCCCAGCCGTCGGATCCCAAGCCAAGGAAATGAACGGCCACGATTAGGCCTCAAAATACAAAATCTGGGACTGAACACGGGTTGCAACACGGCCGTGTGCCTGGCCGTGTCACCCATTCGGCGTCTCGACCGATTCGAAAACCAGCACACGACCCTTAACACGGCCTATGACACGGCCGTGTCACATATGACACGCCCGTGTTGGTACCCGTGTCACGCCCCCCGTGTGCAATCGGCCAACACTTCACAGTCAGAGAGGTACACGGCCTTGCGACACGGCATAGGACACGCCCGAGTCACATGTGACACGCCCGTGTCTGTGCCCGTGTCACGGCCCGTGTACCACTGTGTCGATTCCCTTGAGTGACACGGCCTGGGACACGCCCGTGTCCTAGGCCGTGTCCCACCACTCGACACTCGACGACCGCCGACACGGCGACCGCACGACCCGTGGTCGAACACACCCTGACACGGCCTCCGACACGCCCGTGTCGGGACCCGTGTCACCTGCTTCAAAACCCCGTCTTGGCTTAAAAATGTCACCCGTCCCTCTTTTGAGTTTCGGGGTGTTACAACTCTCCCCCTCTTAAAAGAATTTCGCCCGCGAAATTACTAAAGAAAAGTAAACATAAAACCAAGAACGGTACCTGAGCGGAATAACTCTGGGTACTCCTCCAGCATGGTCTGCTCCCGCTCCCAAGAGAGCTCCTCATGACCGCAATTATCCCACCGGACCTTAACCATCCGGATCTCCTTGTTACGGAGTCTCTTGACCTCAGCATCTTCGATATGAATGGGCTTGACCCTAGTCGTCAATCCTTCGTCCACCGGCACTTGATCAACTGCGATCACCTGCGAAGGCTCCTGCACCGCCTTCCGCAATACAGAGATGTGGAACACATCGTGTAGTCCACTCAACTCTACCGATAACTTCAAACGATAAGCCGCTTCGCCGACCCGCTCCAGAATCTCAAAGGGTCCAAGGTATCTTGGGCTCAGCTTCTTCAAGTATCTCACCCGCGAAACACCCTTGAATGACTTTACTTTCAAGTACACCCAATCGCCCACCGCGAACTCCACATTCCGATGCTTGGCATTGTAGTACTTAGCTTTCCTATCCTGAGCGATCAGCAAACGCTCTCGAATGATCCGCACCACAGAAGTAGCATTTTCCACCTCCTGCTTCTTGTACAACCTTGCCTCACTCGTTTCTAACCAAGACAACGACGTGCGACACCTCCTACCATATAGGGCCTCAAAGGGCGCCATTTGGATACTCGCCTGGTAGCTGTTGTTGTACGCGAACTCCACCAAATACAGGTGGTCCTCCCAATGCTTACCGAAGTCCAGAACACACATGCGTAGCATGTCCTCCATCGTCTTATTGACTCTCTCGGTCTGCCCATCCGTCTGCGGATGGAAGGCTGTGCTGAACTTTAACTTTGTTCCCAGCATCTGCTGCACCAATCTCCAATCATTTGACGTGAACCGCCATCGCGATCACTCACAATGCTACGGGGCACGCCATGCAGCCTAACAATGTTGTCAACATACAACTTCGCCAATTTCTCCACTGGATCGTCCTTCCTATGCGGAATGAAGTGCGACACCTTTGTTAACCGATCTACGATCACCCAGATGGCGTCGTTCCCCTTCTGCGACCTTGGCAACCCATGCACAAAGTCCATAGAGATGTCGTCGAATTTCCACTCCGGTATAGGCAAGGACTTCAGAAATCCTCCCGGCTTTTGGCACTCCGCCTTCACCAAGGCGCACGTTTGGCATTTAGCCACGTACAACGCCACGTCTTTCTTGAGCCCCAGCCACCAAAACAACTTCTTGAGATCACGATACATCTTCGTGCTCCCTGGGTGGATTGAGTACTTGGTATGATGAGCCTCGTACATCAACTCCGCTCGGAGGTTACCCCCACTTGGGACGCACAACCGATGATCCTTCCTTAACAAACCATCTGCTACCGAGAACTGGGAATTTGACACATCCAGAGCAGCCTCCATAAGCTCCTTCATGGAGTCATCTAACTCCAATGCCTGCCGAACTCGGTCAGCCAGGTCATACTGAACTTCTGTCCAGTTTAACATTGCTTTGGCGCTCGTCTGCCTGTCAACGCAACAGATCTCAAGCTCCTCCAACTCCCGTACTAGCCGCTCATCATGCACCGACAACCAGTTGGCTTGGGCGGGAGCCCTGCGACTCAGCGCATCCGCAACTGCGTTGCCTTTCCCGGGTACATAATGTATTTTGAAGGTGTAGTCCCCCAGGAACTCCATCCACCTCCTCTGCCTCATATTAAGGTCCTTTTGATCCATCAAGTATTTTAGGCTCTTGTGATCGGTGTATATATCGACCCTTATGCCGTATAGGTAGTGCCTCCACAACTTAAGTGCAAATATCACGGCCGCCAACTCCAAGTCGTGGACCGGATAGTTCCTTTCATGCACCTTTAGCTGACGCAATCCATACGCAATCACACTTCCATGCTGTAACAACACGCAGCCCAAACCGCTACCAGAAGCGTCGTTATACACCTCAAAGCCCTCGGTCCCACTCGGCGAACTAAGCACTGGCGCCGTGGTCAACCGTCTCTTCAGCTCCTCAAAAGCTTGCACGCACTCCTGCGTCCACAAGAATCTCTGATCTTTCCTTGTCAACTTCGTGAGAGGTAGTACTATCCGCGAGAAGTTCTCTACGAAGCGCCTGTAATATCCGGCAAGCCCAAGAAAACTACGGACTTCCGCGACAGAAGACAACGCAGGCCACTCCCATATCGCAACGATCTTCGCCGGATCCACCGTTATACCTTCCCCACTAACAATGTGACCAAGGAACGCTACTGAGGGTAGCCAGAACTCGCACTTGGAGAATTTCGCTGCAGCTCATTCCTCCTCAAAGTCTCCAACACTAGATGCAAGTGCTTGAAGTGATCTTCTTCGCACTGCGAGTACACCAATATATCGTCAATAAAGAAGATCACAAAGCGATCCAGGAAATCTCGGAACGTCCTGTTCATCAAGTCCATAAATACCGATGGCGCATTCGTCAGTCCAAACGGCATGACCGTGAACTCGAAATGCCCATACCTTGTGCTGAACGCCGTCTTTGGGATATCACATTCCCTTATCCTCAACTGATAGTACCCCGACTTCAAGTCCAACTTAGAATATACCGACGATCCGACTAACTGATCAAAGAGATCATCAATCCTCGGGATCGGGTACTTGTTCTTTTCCGTCAGCTTGTTCAACTCTCTGTAGTCGATACACAACCGCATACTCCCGTCCTTCTTCTTAACGAAGAGGACCGGTGCGCTCCAAGTCGACGAGCTAGGACGCACATAACCTTGCTCCATCAGCTCCTCTAGCTGAACTTTCAACTCTGCCATCTCCTTAGGCGCCAACCTATACGGAGCACGTGACATCGGTTTGGCCCCCGGTACGAGCTCGATGGTGAAATCAATCTCCCGCTGCGGTGGGGCTCCGGGAAGACTATCCGGGAACACATCGGGGTATTCGCAAACCACGGGAATGTTATCCAACGTGGACTTTGGCTCCACAGCCCCCACTATTGCGAAGAACAGCTCTGCACCAGCATGAACTACCTTTACCACCTGAAGAGCAGACATCAACGTCTTGCTCGACCCCTTGAGGCCCTCGAATGTTTTCCCCCGCCCAACACCCAGCTTGACCTCCTTCCGGTCACAGTCAATCCAAGACTTCTGCTCCGAAAGCCAATCCGTCCCAAAGATAACGTCGAACTCTACTAGCGGCAGCAATGACGCTAGCAAGTCGAACTCTTGGCTCCCTATGTGAACCTTTACGGCGCACACTCTGTCTGCACGCATCGAGCACCCATTCGGTAGCAGCACATCCAACTTGTCCTTTGCCATCGAAGAAGGGACTCCGATGCACGATATAAAATTTTTGGACAAGAAGGAGTGTGATGCTCCCGTATCGAAGAGTGCCCGTGCCGGACTATCGCTAATCACCACAAAGCCTAAGCAAAAGACATTAGCCTAACAAGCAATAGGTAATGGTATTTTAAAGTCAACTTGCTATAAATTAACTCATACCTGTCACCACATCTGCTTGCTTGATGGCCTCCTGCTGGCCCAAGTTATAGACTCTAGGCTGAGTCGGAGCATAATGGGACGCGGTCGACTCCACCGCTTTGCCCTTCTCTTCGTAAATAGCTCCCTGCTTCCTTTCGGACTTTGAGCGTCCACTCCAGCAGTCACGGGCAAAGTGCCCCGTCTTTCCACACGTAAAACAAGCGCCCGGGGTTCGATTGGTAGTTGCCCCCGAGGCACCCGTAGAAGAAGCTGGACCTGACGTCCTAGCCTTCTTGAAGAATTTTTGATAGCCCGACTTCGACGTAGTCGGTGCTTTGAACTTCGATTTCTTCCCGCCAGAATCCTTCTTAGCTTGCACATTTCTCATGTCCTTCTCCAAGGACCGGGCCGAGTTGACCAAGGTTAGGAAACCCTGCGCCATGGGCCCTGACAGTAGCAACCTCAGCTCATCTCTTAACCCTTCGTAAAAGCGGTTAGTCTTTCGCTCCTCATCGGCAAAGGTAGCGCTAGCATATCTCCCCAACCGAGTAAACTCGTGGAGGTACTCGTCTACAGTGCTATCTCCTTGCACCAACTTTTGGAACTCGTTCTCTAATGCGATCCTCTGCGCTGAGGGGAGGTATCGAGTCATAAACAATCTCGAAAACTCCGCCATAGGAACTTCGGCCAACGGCCTTCCCCTCAACTGGTGTAGCTCTAGGCCTTCCCACCATAACCTTGCGTCCCCATCCAAAAGGAACGTCGTTATCGTGGTCTTCTGCCACTCTTCCGTTTCAGTAGCTGTCATCACCCTATTGACTCTTGAGAGCCAATCTTCAGCCTGGTTCGGGGTTCCCGTTCCCGAGAACACCGGTGGGTGGAAGCCCATCACATGCTTCAACTGTCTTTCAGTTGCTCTCCGAGGTAACTCCGGCTCCACCGCCACCTGCTCAACCCTTCTAGGCTCCGCCGCTTGGAGCGGCACTTGCTCCCCCACAGGAGCAGGCTGCTGCACCTGTCTTGCAGGTTGCGCATTAATCATAGCAAAGACAGCTTCTGCCACCAATCTAATGGTCTCGGCAGACGGAGGTGTTGCAGGCGCTTCACTTGGCGCACTGCTTGCCTCAGAACCTGGCCGTTCTGACGGCCCTGCACCACTCCCGGTCACCTATAATCGTGCAAAACACCGATAAGCGACCAAATATTACTGCAAACAGCAATTATAGGAACACGCAGGTTCCTCAAACATGTGTATTTTCATTCCTAAGTGGACATTCATGGGTTCTTTTCATGTTATAACGATGACGCACACATGTGCTCACCACCCCTTAAAGTGAATTCGTCCACGAATTCATTTAAGTTTGACCGAAACCAGTAGTCTGATACTAATTTGTAACACCCCTATCCGTCACATAATATATAACAGTAGGTCCGGCCGGGGCCCGACGCCATATACTACGGACAGACCGGTTGGTTACGCGTTGAAACCATACAACCAATCACCAACGTCCTACACAGAGTCATTCTAGCGGAAGCAATTTATTAAGTTGCACAATTACAAGAACCCTGCCAAGCAAGAATGTCCACTACAAAAATAACAGTAGGAATGAAAATACAAAAGTACCGGCCTTATGGCCTTACAAGGTTTGCTTAACAAAACATGTCTTACATACTTCGGCTCGCAGGCCGGCCATACATGAAATAAACGGAAAGCATAAAAGGGTTAGGCCTTCGAGGGCCAGCACCGCAACATGGGCTTTAGCCCGCTATTTTCCGCTCGGCTCCGCAGCACCTGCAAGCACAAACCACCGCCCGGTAGCAAACAAAAGCAACGGTCAGCTATGCTGACCAAATTATAACGATCCCGCCCCCAAAATTGGGGTGGCGATGCTCTTTCCCTGCACTTTATTAGTATAGGCAATAAATTAGTGTGAACACACATCATCACAGGCGTAGGCTCGCACGACCACACACCTCGTGCACACAGGGCACATTCACGGCGAACCGGCCAACGTCACGTCAATTCAAGCCATAGACGTTCCCGTTCCACCACCGCCTCTTGGACGGCCAACCATATGAGCATTTTGCCTTCCTGGCCTTGGTCACGGCAATTTAAGCCATAGACCGCCGAAGACCCTCATCCATGCCAACGGTCCGACCGAACGACATAGACCGGGTACGGTTTCGCCTGACCCGTGCTCATATCGCAACGGCAATTTAAGCCATATGCGCAGGTCAAGACTCACCGAGTCCCGTTTCCGCCACAACAATCACATAACCCGGTTATGTTCACGTTGGCTCCCCGGCCATCGTGTTGGCAAAACTCGCTTTTGCCCAGTTTTCCGGGTGCACCTTGGAGTTAATCTCCAAGGCTCCCTGATGCAATCTACCACGTAGAAAACCCGAAAAACGCCCAAACACCCGGAGTCTTTCCCGGTTCAAATGCAATGCAACATCACCGATCCGGCTCTACTTGTCCGGATAGGCTTCACACACAATGCCTATGTCCGTTTTCGCATACGGACTCTACACAAGGGGGACTTTACATATCTACCCCAAGGAACGCTCCAACTCTTCGCTCACTCGCGAGAGAGGGCTTCCTATGCAAAGGGAAAAAAGGCTTCACATGCCCAAGGATGAGAAATCGTTACCCTTGCATTCTTCCGCGGCGCCATGAAAATCTACGCGGATGAAAAGCACCGCAATCTCCTTGCCTCCGCGGACCCGGACTCGGATCGAGAATCGGAGCTCCGAAGCTCCACCGGCGGCCGGAGTTGACCACCTTCTTCCTCCTCCAAGCTCTCCCTTCTCTCTAGACTTTAGAGAGAGAGAACCCAAGTGAAAATGGGGTTTGCAAACCCTATTTTCGGGTTTAAGCTGCCAGCAACCACTCCCAGCCGTCGGATCCCAAGCCAAGGAAACGAACGGTCACGATTAGGCCTCAAAATACAAAATCTGGGGCCGAACACGGGTTGCAACACGGCCGTGTGCCTGGCCGTGTCACCCATTCGGCGTCTCGACCGATTTGAAAACCAGCACACGGCCCTTGACACGGCCTATGACACGGCCGTGTCACATGTGACACGCCCGTGATGGTACTCGTGTCACGCCCCCCGTGTGCAATCGGCCAACACTTCGCAGTCAGAGAGGTACACAGCCTTGCGACACGGCATAGGACACGCCCGTGTCACATGTGACACGCCCGTGTCTGTGCCCGTGTCACGGCCCGTGTACCACTGTGTCGATTCCCTTGAGTGACACGGCCTGGGACACGCCCGTGTCCCAGGCCGTGTCCCACCACTCGACACTCGACGACCGCCGACACGACGACCGCACGACCCGTGGTCGAACACACCCTGACACGGCCTCCGACACGCCCGTGTCGGGACCCGTGTCACCTGCTTCAAAACCCCGTCTTGGCTTAAAAATGCCACCCGTCCCTCTTTTGAGTTTCGGGGTGTTACACGACGCCTTTGTTGCTTGGATTTTGGCGTCGAGTGGACTCAACGCCTTCTCGCCTGCCTCCGGTCATCAGTGGGTCTTGGCTGAGGCTTGGCGCAAACGATCCCGCCTGCCTGTAGGCGGGAGCTCTACCAAGGCGCAAGTGGTTCTGTTCTGAAGCCCGAAGCTAATTCAATCCTGACTGTTGGTGTCTCTGTGTTCCCTCCAGCGAATATAGGGTTGTACAGGCGCTTACTTGGACATCATCCAATGGGCGAGGGCCACGCGACAGATACGTTTTGCGTGGCATGTGCATCATTCAAGTGTCAGGAGGTACTTATGTACCACGTGGCAATCAAGGGCCACGGGGCACTCTTGGATTGTGTCGTATGCAACACTTATGTGTTTTGGTGCCCAACACTTGTGTGTGGCACTTATGCGAGAGCGTACAATTTTGAGAGCATGAGAATCTTGCGTACCCACGCATTCTGTCGCCCATTCGAAAATCAAATGGATTTGAAATGGAGCGAAGGCGAGCTTGCCAGAATTATCTTGGAGAGACAGTCATGGCTACAACAAAAAATCTCTTATTCCTTTTTTTGCAAACCTCATCAATATTCAATACTTTGTATATTTGTAAATTTTAGTGTAGTGAAAGGGAGTATCATCAAGTTAATCATAACAGCTAGATTTATTTTTAAATATAATATTTTTAAAATTTGAACAAGCCAATCATTGTAAAAAGTTGTGAGGTGATACATATGTAGCCCACATATCGTTTCAGCAACTAAGACTTCGTTTGATTGGACGTTTTGACGCTTCCGTTGGCCGGTGGCAGTGTTTACTTCGTTTACACCCGTAATAAGGAGGAAACGGCCCCGATTCGCTCTCACTATTGCTACAAGTACTAAGCTCATTTATGTAGAACTAGTTTACTTTGGTACGTCATTGCATATGCTTATAAATTCATAGAGTTTAACTCATGAAATTCCTTGCAGACACTGTTGAAGATGGATGAGAGAAAGTAGACTTTGACATAGATGATGATGATCTACTCTCTGAGTAGAATTGGTATATGTTTTTTATCCATTGTTATTTTGTTTTCAGACTTATTTATTTCTGAGTAGCACATTATGTTTGGATGCTTATATTACTGGTTTTTGGTAAACTCTTACTTTTGTTTAACTGTATTAACTCTTATGAAAATGTGTAAAGTCAAAAATATTTTTCTTTTAGTACATTCTACTTTCTACACTTTGAGACGTACACGATATTTGTCATAAATATTGGAGGAGATTGTTAATGTATATTTGGACAAATATCGGGTTCGGAGGCTTAACAGGTCGGTTCGGGTACACGGTCATCCGATACCTATAGTAACTCCTAAGGGTTTACTTATTTATACCCACCTAGGGGCAACGGGTAGGGGATTCAACTTTGATCCCCATCCGGATGCTTCAAACAACACTATCAACCTCTCCACCTCCAGTTTCAAAGTGACGTTTCGACCCACCGAATGCACCTGCCACCACCAAACCAAATATAGCCTAAGGCGAGAGAAAACTTCTATAAGACCTAAAAAGCAGCATACACAAGCGATACTTTTTTTGGTGCGTAGGAGACATATAGTTCTATGTGCGTTATACACACTAAATCATTTTTTTATATATCTAAATAAATGTTTTTTACAAAAAGCTTATAAAATATTAATGTTTGTAATTTCAAAATCATTTTAAGTACTGTTTTTAACGTATTTTGAATATTTCTTAATAAATCGATCAAAAAAATCATACACTAGGATCGTAATGCATGAATTATGGTCAGAAAATTATGGATTACGATAATATTTTATGTACTATAAAATCCAATCATAATGCATGATTTTTCGATGCATTATGATTGTAATGCATGATTTTTCGATGCATTATGATTGTAATGCATGATTTTCAGATTGAATTTTTTCAAAAATATTCAAAATATAGGTTGTTATGGTGTATACCCATTTTACAAGATTGAGTGTGCACATAATCACACACTCATGATCTTCACCTCAAAAATAGTGAGATCATGGGGGATCCGGATCCTCTCCATTTCGGATGAAATGGAGGGGGTCCATTTCATCATTTAATGGAGAGGATAAGTTCACAAGATATCAAGTGAACATGATTTTTTTGACTTTAAAAAAATATAAAAAGGAGGGGAAATGATGAACCCGTCGGATCAAAAATCACTCGATTCTGACCGTGAAATGGATCCCCTCCATTTCGTCAGAAAATTATGGATTACGATAAGATTTTATGTACTATAAAATCCAATCGTAATGCATGATTTTTCGATGCATTATGATTGTAATGCATGATTTTCACATTGAATTTTTTCAAAAATATTCAAAATATAGGTTGTTATGGTGTATACCCATTTTACAAGATTGGGTGTGCACATAATCACACACTCATGATCTTCACCTCAAAAATAGTGGGATCATGGGGGATCCGGATCCTCTCCATTTCGGATGAAATGGAGGGGGTCCATTTCATCATTTAATGGAGAGGATAAGTTCACAAGATATCAAGTAAACATGATTTTTTTGACTTTAAAAAAATATAAAAAGGAGGGGAAATGATGAACAAGCCACCTGACGAAGCGCCGTCTCAGGTCAGGAGAGTTAGTCAGGAGAGACAGTTAGGAGAGACAGTCAGTATCGAAAATCAAATGGACTTGAAATGGAGGGGATCCATTTCACGGTCAGGATCGAGTGATTTTTGATCCAACGGGTTCATCATTTCCCCTCCTTTTTATATTTTTTTAAAGTCAAAAAAATCCTGTTCACTTGATATCTTGTGAACTTATCCTTTCCATTAAATGATGAAATGGACCCCCTCCATTTCATCTGAAATAGAGAGAATCCGGATCCGAAATGGAGAGGATCCTGATATGATCATGGGGTCAACCGCACGCTTGATCACAATGCCCAATCCCCCGTGCGCCGATCCCATCGCACGTAGTGGGCAAACCGCCCCGAGCCCCGCCTTGCCGGCGGCGGGCGGCCGACCTCCTCCCCGGACGCCGACCGTGGCCGGGAGAGCGGCCGCCCGGGCCGCTCCCTCCTTCGGCCACCGACCGCGGCCGAGGGAGCGGCCCCCCGGGCTGCTCCCTCCTTCGGTCGCCGGCCTCGGCCAAGGGAGCGGCCGCCCGGGCCGCTCCCTCCCTTGGTCCCCGGTCGTGGCGAGGCGGCCGCGCCGGCCGCTCCTTCCCCGCCACCGTCGGCGGTCCTCCTCTGGCCGACAAACTCGGCGGCGAGTTCGCCGGCCGCCAGTAGAATTCCGCCCCCATCGTCCGATCAGTGGGAGCGTTCCCGGTCGCCTGATTCACGTGTAACCACCCACTAACTAGCAGGTTAGTGGGGGAGATTTAATTAATAATTTAATTATTTATTTAGGGGTGCAGACATCAGACATTAATTATCATAAATGCGCACCCTTAAACTATGAGAAAATATTAATTTTGGGTGGTTACGGTGTGCGGATAGCCGCATAACCACCGTAATCACCCCTGGAGCCTATAAAAGGAGCCTCAGACCTCCTCATTTCTCACTTTTTTCCTCCCAGTCTCCTTCTACCTCAGGTCGAGGCTTTGCCGAATTTCTCATACAAGCAGCCTCCGAGCCGCACTCGAGCCGTACCTGAGCCATGTACGAGTCAAGTACAAGCCACCTGACGAAGCTCAATCTCACAGTTTCCAAGAGACCTTCGCAACCCATCTCTCACACCTCAGAATTGTAACGTGGAACGACATGTCGCCCTCAATTCAACGAGCAAGCTGTAACAACAAGAAAATAGTGGACTTTGATCGACACAGTTCCGGTCACATGGTTTTTTACCCGGTTGAAGGATTTTTTCATGTTAAAACTTTGTGTGTACGATCGATTTATTTCATTGACTGTGTGCGCGCACAACCATTCTGAGAGCTAAGACGGTCCAAGTATTCCGATCCGACCAGGACGTCGAGTTAGACCGTATCATAAGCAGAAGAGCACTTAAAATAATTGCAAAAATAAGAACATTAATATTTTCAATTTTTTATAAAAAACATCTATTTATATATACAAAAATATAATTTAATGTGTATAGGCACATAAAGTTATGTGTGCCCAACACATCAATTTTTTTCCATACATCAGCATTCAGCAATGCAAAATTAATTAATTTTTCTTTTTTATTACCACGGTATCACCCATGCATATTATGTAATTAATAAAATATCTAACATGCATGATTCCCAATGCATGTGCGGTTGCTGCAATTCTTCTATACAATAAGCGACACCTAGAGCACCGTCACCACTTTCTGTTTCACTAATTTATTTAATTATAATAAATATTTTAAATAAGTTCTTTTTAATATAAAATGTTTAGTTTAAAAAATTTATATTTTATTGACGGGGACTTCCATAATTTAAAGAAAAATCGGGTTGCGGTTAACCGGGATTTCATAACCCCCACTAACTTAGTTTATGGGGGTGAGGGAGGGGGGCGCCGGGTTCCTCTCTGGTATGATGGGGAAAAAGGAGGGGAGGGGGGAGGAAGGAGAAAGAAAAAGAGGGGGAGGAGAAGGAAAGGGGGAGAGAGGGAGAAAGAGAGAAGTGGGAAAGGAAGAAAAGGGGCGGGGCGGAGAGCGGGTTTGGGTGCACCAGCTGCAGTCGGGCTGTGGGCCCAGGTCGACCTTTATATGGTTAGTCTTGACCTTTTTATGGTCGGTGAGCCCACTTTCAACGCCCTAATGACAATTTTATACCCCTTATGTGAAGGGTCTTTGGTCTCTAAAACGTGATTTTTTATATATAATTTTGGTGACGTATGAGTGTGTTGTTTAACTTAGCCCATTTTGATATTATATTAGAATATGTGTATGAGTATATCCAATCTTAAACCAATTGATTATATGCGGAGGAGCCCAATATCTATATTAAGTGCACAACGACATGAGTTTTGTTATGTGAGACTAATTCTCAGCACATGGAATGACAGTCTCGGTGGTGGTGATGGTGGCAGTGGTTGTTCGTCTGACGACAACGAAGGTTCGTTCTAATACGATTCTTATGCATCCGTTTTACGGATTACAGTCAAGTTTATATTACTCCTGCGATTTTTCGTAGTCTAAGTTTTTCTGTAGTATATTTTCGGACCTGTATCTCTTAATTTGAATATTTAGTTATTTACTAATTTTATTGTGCTAATAAAATTGTTCGAAATATGTATTTTCTTGTGACTCTATATTTAATTATTTTTGGGGATTGTGCTTCTGCGATCAAAAAGTGTTGAAATTTTTGAAGTGAAAGTGGAGGATTAATTGGCAGACCGCGCGGCCTGGGCGGTCAGTCTGGCGGACTGGTGTGCAGCATGTGCGGTCTGTTGTTTGCGGCCTGGTTTGTCCTTGGTGAAAGCCATGCAGATAGATTGTTTATCCACGGCTTGGGCGGTCTGGTTTGGAGTCTGCGGAGTTCGCTATATGCGGACTGTTCTTGGAGCTTGCGAGATCGGCATTGACATGTGCCCTTGATCTCAGGTGGTGCGGTTAGGAGGTTACCACAGAGTTCGCGGCTAGGCGAACTGGTTTGGTTTTGGCGGTTTGAGCGGACTGATAGTTCATGTCCGCGGAGCTCACACCAGAGGTTTTCAAGTTGCTGGACTTTGTCACGATCTGTGACAAGTCCAGATTGATCGCAGAGTCTGCATTGTCCGCTGGTTGATCGGACGGTCTGTGCCTTTGGTCGTGGACTTGTTGGTGCGGGCTGAAGTGGTGTCCGCGGGTGTGCGGACTGTTGCTGAGTTCGGCTTTGTCCATGAGGACTGGGCGGACTGTCTTGTGCTAGCTGCGAGCTGGGGTAGTGTTTCTAACTACTAGGGCGGTGACCACACTCCTCTCCGTGCCTATAAATAGGACCCCCCTGTGACAACATAATTAACTGAATGAACAGTAAGTTGACTTGGGTTAATTGCTGCGGCCTCGGATTTTCTATCCGCGCGGTTTGAGAAGTATAACCGGTTTACTATTTGCAGGTTGTGCGGCTAGCACTGAGAAACCATGACTTTGGTGTTGACTGCGGTTAGGGATCAGTGAAGCTTGTGGTTTACAATCAACGGTTAGCAGCAGGTCGTAGTTGCAGCCAGCCGGTCATCTCTCCTTCAGCAATTCTAGTTCAATAACCTGTCCGCCGGTCTGGGCGGTCTGTTCTTCAGTTCGGCAGCGGCTTGTTCGCGGTCTTACTGGCGGCTAGGCGACCTCAGCGGTCACGTGGCTTGCAGTTTGCGGAGTGCTCTTCTTCAGCTTGAATAACGGGTAATCCGCATGACCTCGCGGTCTTAGTGAACTTTACTGTTCAGTTCAGCAAGGGCGGCGGTCTCGGCGGTCTCGGCCTCTGTCCGCTCGGCTTCTGTTTTTTGTTATTCTCTGCTTCTTTGTTTGTACTTAGCGAAATCATGTCTCGCCATGTAAACCTCTTGCTGTAAAGAAGATTATTAATACATGACCTGCTTGTTACTTTCCTTGCATCTGATTTATTGAGCTTGGTTGTGGTTGGAGTCTTCCTGCGCCTGGTTTCCGTTTTCTGTTTCATCAATGTGTCATCTTGATAGCTTTGAAAGTTTTTACTTGGTATCAGAGCTATCACCTTGATCATCTTGTGAAATTTTAACCGAAAGTCCAACACTAGTTTGTCATAAAAAGCCCTTGGAAGATTCCAAGGGTTAATAATTTCTCAATTGATCCTGAATTAATCATTTTTGATAGATAATTTCTCAATCAATAGGCAAAACATAGTATCCTCCAATCAACAAAGAATTTTCATAATATCATCATAATCAATAATCTTACCCTAAATTATTAAGGTCGGCCTTGCTGCCCGAGATATTAAACTCGGCAAATACTTACTAGGTTACCCCCTCTTGTCTTCTACCTAGGCTCTGTTTGACATGACGTTTTTGCTCCGATGAGTTTGAACAAAAATGTCACCGTTGTATGATTGACATGACACTAGTTATGCCTGCTACCAAGTAAACAAAACTAGTTTTAAATATAAAAGGGAATGAAGTTCTCTAGGTGAGGTCGGATGTTCACGACATGACCACCATGTTCATGAGCACTTCCGATGTGCTAAACGGAGCCTTAATCATTTGACAGTGCAACTATGTTTGCAAGTCTAGCTGATACATTTTCTAACATTCATTATACAAAACTTATAGAATTTCTATAAAAAACTAAATTAATACTGCATAACTGCATTAAACATGAAAATGTTGATATCACCCACAAGATTACACAAGTAACATAAGCTTTCAATGATTATAAACATCGGCCGCATCATGCACCCTTCCACAGTTCTACTGTAAGCGGTCATTCACGTGAAATCAGAATTGAGAATGAAGTAATTTGTTTGCACCTGTTTTTGATTTGGTAAATATTCTATTCTAAGTTTCTACAAAGAGAGCGGCTCAGAATCTCCTCTTCAATGCATGCCTTCCTGTTGATGAGAACCATCTCAGAATCTGGAGGCATTCTGTCTCAATTTTCTAAGAATTGACGAGCAAACAAACACGAGAGTTTGAGGAATGTATAGACATGATCTCAAAACTCATGCATGTCCTCGCCCCCACCATGGAGCCCTGGCCTCATAGAAATGATCCCCGTCGTTCCACGAGATTTGAGATGCCTGCAGACCGACAACGGAGTTCGGTTCTTTACCATGGCACAAAATCCACCCGGCCATGGCAGCCACTTTGTCGTTATCGCTCGAATACTTCTTTCTCTGCTCGCCAAACAGATTTATGAGAGGGTTGGAAATTGCAGCAAATGCAGAAGGCATGTACATAGAGTCCCCCACTATCGGCGCACCGATGGACGCCAACTGGGCCCGCACCTGCATCAAAGATCGAGTGTTGTTTGATACGCAGATATCTCCAAATAATATTTTCTTAAATATCATTAATATCCTGTTTTGATTTCAAGATTTCATCATCAATAGACATATTCGACTATTACACGTCTAAACAACTAAAAATAATAACACAGAGAGATGATGGTCATTGTTACAAATATTTATTTCAGATAACATGAACCAAATACATTGCATTGTTGTCTTATAATTGCAATCTACATAACATTAAATCAATATGTTTTTTAATAGATAACAATGTATACTAAACAAGATCGTGTTCTATAGAGCACCCGAGGCTATATTGGAATTTGAATGCAGGACTAAATATTCCAACACGCCTCATCAAGTGTAGGAACATGTGGAACAAACACCCCCTCACGTGACATGAGACTAAATAACATGACTTTGCATGTCGTAGACCCAAACAACCACTTAATAGAAACAAAAGTAACTGACATTACCCGATGTGTTTTCACAGTTAATAGGTTGATCCTACATTCATAGGCTGTCTTCTTTGAAGGTAATCCACAATCTTCAATGTTGTGGGTTCTTTCAACATCAGCATTTGGCCAGGGAACCTCCTTGCATTCCAAGACCTCTAGCTGGCATAGATGCCAGCCTTCAATATAGTTTGCATTCACCCAAAACTTGTCAAAATATAATAATAGGGTAGACGTGTTATATGCTCTCCGGAGTAGTGTCCGGAGGCGAATATGACGACGATGGAGGATACTGTGAAGACGGAACCACGACTGTCTAGGCGGAGCATGCTCGGGAGGAGAGAGCTAGCAAGATCTCATAAACAAGAAAAAGGAAAATGAGATTACAATATTTGGACTCAAGTACCAAAATCCTTACATGAAATAAAGTAACCTACGCTAGACTCAATGATATTTAATAAAGATGTGACACAATATTAATAAAATACAAAATTTATTCTCGTAATATATCTAGGGTGACTAGCCTATTCCCATAACAAAGATGATTCACAAAAGCAAGGTGGTAAATTTCCAAAAGTTGTTTATGTTATTGTTGTAACACTCATGGGTACAAAATCCAGCTGGAGATGTTATATTCCCTTCATACAAATTTGAAATGCAAACACATGCATGATAAGATAACATGGAGATTTATAGCCATTCTAACACTTCATAACAATTATTAGTGATCACTAGGCCAAATATATCATACAAATCTATGGCCTTCAAAAGTCATTGCTAAAGCCACCACTCTCATATTTGGATTAAAAAAAAGTTAAAATAAAGTGGAGATTGCTAAGAGTAAGTATATATACATAACAATGGAACTGATTAAAAGTCAATACTTATATTAGAAATTATGGCATTCTAAGATACCTTGTGAAACTAGCCTAGGAGCAAGGTTCACTGGGCGCATGTAATGGGATATTATTCCAGTAGGTACAAGTGCAACGACAAGAGCAAGGTAAAGCTTTTTCACCTGTTTTTCCTGAGTAGAGCATGAAAGAATTAATTACTAAGTCAAAAATATCATATAGTACAATATATAAGAATGATGAAAAATGTAATTAAGTGAAACATCAATATAATATGAGCATGCCCTAATCATCCCATGAAAAACAGAATAGAATTCCTTTTTTTTGCCAGCACAAGGCTGCAAAACAACAACTCAATTGACGATTATTTTCATTTACGGTTTTGAAATAATTGTGCGAGAAGGAAATCCCACTATGCAGTTATCTATCAGATGAGTAGTTTTCAAAGGAGTTTCTACACCCAGGGCACGAGAAGTAAATGTTGCGCAACTTTCTTCTATGTTATCTGATGATCCTCCTACCTGAAAATTTTGCAGAGTATGACAAATAAAGGCCATAAAGAATGAATAGGTAAAAAATGTTATAACATACATATACCAGGCCATAAATAAGCGTCGGCGCGCCGGGCGCGCCGCAGCGCCGGGCGCGTGCGGCGCCGTGGGTGGTAATGAGGTACTCATCTTGATTGAGTGTTTCAGTTTTTGAGGATGCCCAACAATTATTTGTGTCTGATACTCATCTTGACTGGGTGTTTCATGTTCAAGTTTCTTCTGAATCCTAAGAAGCTTTATTGTTTTATCTTCCTCAAGCTGGGTGGACTTAATTAAGCCCTCTTTTGGCTGTGTTTTAACTTTCACATTCACATTGAATCAAAGCATATTTTTTGTTGAGGGCATGTGGTAATGAGAAAATAGTCGCAACACCTAGTGATTAATAGTTGTTGTAACCAGAGAAATCAACAAAACATATGTGTTCAAGACAAACCGCCCAATCAATAATCATTCATCAAAGTAGTATACAGGCTGGCAATTGTCCAAAGATTCTTGCTTCTTAATGAGACGTGCTTCATCATTAATTACATCCACACGCCTAGCCCTGTTCGCATAGTTGCCCCCAATTGCCAGGTAGTCACACTATGTTCACTATGAGTGTTCCCAAAGAGTAAGGGATCAAAAATATTTCCAAAATGTCATATAGTTCTTTACATCAATGGTCTAATAGTATTGATTTTGGGGTTATTGCCACTCATGGATTAAAGAAGAGACAGTAACTTACGTACTTAACCAAGCAAAAATAATGTTTTCTCGTACAAGTGTCAAGTGATACTTTAGTCGAACTTGCGTAGAACAATTCAAGTTAGAACATAAACAGTTGAACTCTTACTTAAAAAATAAACACATATGCATCCCTCTTAAAGCTAGCCATGAGAACCCCAACTACGGGGAGTGTGGCATGGGGGAAGAAAAAAAACAGTTTTATCGAAGGAAACTCGTTATTAAATTATTGAAGGAGACAAACATGGAGAATGCCTAAATGAGCAAATCAAAAGAAGAAGAGAACAACAGAACAATTTCATAAATGGGAACGCAGAATCTAAATTGACAAACTGTAAACAATTTAAGTAGCACATGTTCTCTTCTGATGGAGATGCACTGTAACACCCTCATCCGTCGTATGACATATAACAGAAGGTCTAGCTGAAAACCGACGCCATATACCACAGACAGTCGAAAGGGTTACAGAATAATACCAAATTCTCAATTACTCGCCCTAACACAGAGCATTCTAGCGGAAGCTATTAAACAGTTTAAGAGAACCCAAAATTTGCAGAACAACGGCATGAATGTCCAATATTCACCACAGGAATGAAATATAACAAATACACAATAGAGTACTTGACTTTATGGCCTTACAAATGTTCACTTAACAAAATAATGTTTTACAGACATCGGCTCGCAGGCCAGCCACAAATGAAAGAACTAAAATAACAATTCGTTTTGGCCTTCGAGGACCAGCACAGCAGCTTGAGCTTCAGCCCGCTATTTGGTACCTGGTTCCGCAACACCTGGAAACAACATTCCACTGCACGGTGGCAAATAAAGCAACGATCAGCTAAGGCTGACCAAATTATAATGACCCCGCCCCTTATTCGGGACGGTGGTGCTCCTTCCCTGCATTTCATTAGCTCAGCTAAATAATTAAGTGCATAAGTATATTTCGTCACAGGTGTAGGCTCGCCCGGCCAAACACCCCGTGCACTCAGGGCACATTCTCGGTGAATCCGGTCAATTCAATGGCTTCACCACCATCCTCGGGACGACAAACATTGTGAGCATTTTTGAGTCTTTCAGACCGCAGTCCAAGACTCCCGACCATGCCAATGGCTAGTTCCACTTTAGGGCCTCTAGCACCGAACCACATAGCCCAGGTCCGTTTCCACCCGCCCGTTGCTCACTCCGCCTAGTCACATTAAGACGTACGCGCGGGCCAAGCTTCACCCGGATCCTAATTCATTACCAAAAATCACATAACCCAGTTATGTTCAAGGCTGGCTCCCCGGCCGCCAAGTTAGCAGAATTACGTTTCCGCCCAGTTTTCCGGGTTCGCCTTGGAGTTAATCCCCAAGGATCCCTGCTGCAATCTACCGCGTAGAAACCCGAAAATAATCAAAGGCACGGAGTATTCTCCGGCAATTCATGCAATGCAACATCACCGATCCAGACAAACACGTCCGGGTAGGCTTCACACATAATGCCTATGTTTGTACTACGATTCCGGACTCTAAACAAGGGGGACTTTACATATCTACCCCAAGGAATACCGCAAACTCACCGCACACTCGTGGGAGAGGGTTTTCCCATGCAAAAGATGAAGAGCTTCACATGCTCAAGATGAGAATTGTTACCATTGAAGTCCGCTTTGGCGCCATGAGAAACTAGCCGGATGGAAGGCTTCGCAAGGGAATTCTCTCCATGGATCTGGTCTCGGTTCTCGAGTTGGTGCTCCGACGCTCCGCCGGTGGCCGGATTCCTCCCTTCCTTCTTCCTTGCTCTCTTCTCTCTCTAACTTCTTAGAAAGAGTGAACTTAAGAGGAAAATGAGGGATTAATCCTCTATTCCCGAACTTAACACAGCAGGATCACAACTGGGCCGTCAGATCGTATTTAAATAAAACGAACGGCTAAGATTTGCCTAAAATTTCTTAATCCTGGGCCGAATACGGCTTTGCACACGGCCGTGTCCCAGGCCGTGTGCCTCGATCTAACCACGAATATCGAGCACAGAAAAGAACACGGGTTGGGACACGCTCGTGTCCCAACCCGACACGCCCGTGTCGGGTCCTCAACACGCCCGTGACCAGGGGCCGTGTCGCAAATAACTACCACGCCAACTGTCACGTCCCATAATGGACATGGGTGGCGACACGCCCGTGTCAGACTTGACATACCCGTGTCAACCAGTACACGCCCGTGTTCCGGGCTGTGTCTCTCAGTTGACACAGAACCAAACTTTCTAGAGAATTACACAGCCATGTGACATACTCGTGTCCCATGTCGTGTGCCTGACACGCCCTGGGACACGCCCGTATCCCAGGCCATATTCGAGCACTCAACGCTCGTCGACCTTAACTCGACGACCCGAGCACGACACGGCCATGTGACACGCCCGTGTCACAGGCCGTGTTCACCCTATCAAGACCCGAACTTTGTTCAAACACCACCCATTTCACTTTCTGAGTTTCAGGGCATTACAAATCTCCCACTCTTAAAGAATTTCGTCCACGAAATTATGTAAAGGTATACAAAACAATTTAAATATTACCTGAGTCGAATAATTCGGGGTATTCTTCCATCATAGTCTGCTCTCGCTCCCAAGAAAGCTCCTCACGTCCGCAGTTATCCCAACGGACCTTAACCATTCGGATTTCCTTGTTGCGGAGCCGTTTGACTTCAAAGTCTTCAATGCGAACTAGCATGACCTTTGTCATCAACCCATTATCAATCGGCACTTGATCAACCGCAACGACCTGCGAAGGCTCTTGTACCACCTTCCGCAATACCGATACGTGGAATACATCGTGTAGCCCACTCAACTCCACCGACAACTTCAATCGATACGCTGCTTCGCCAATCCGCTCCAGGATCTCAAACGGTCCAAGGTATCTCGGACTCAGCTTATTCAAACGTCGAATCCGCGAGACACCCTTGAACGGTTTGATTTTCAAATACACCCATTCGCCAATACTGAACTCCACCTTCCTATGCTTGACATTATAGTATTTTGCCTGCCGGTCCTGAGCGATCTTTAATTGTTCCTGAATCGTATGTACCATTGTATTGGCGTCTTCCATTGCCTGGCGTTTGTATAACTTTGACTCGCCTGTCTCCAACCAAGACAACGACGTGCGACACCTTCTCTCATACACGGCCTCTAAATGCGTCATTCCAATACTCGTTTGAAAACTATTATTGTATGCAAACTCTACCATGTACAGGTGATCTTCCCACTGTTTTCCGAAATCCAAGACGCACATGCGGAGCATGTCCTCCATCGTACTGTTGACCCTTTTGGTTTGACCTTCTGTTTGTGGATGAAAGGCTGTGATGTAACTCAGCTTAGTTCCAAACAACTTATGCACCAGCCTCCAGTAATTTGACGTGAAGCATCTGTCTCAGTCGCTAACAATACTGCGGGGCACACCATGCAACCATACAATATTATCCAAATAGAGCTTGGCCAACTTTTTCACCGAATCTTCCTTCCTATTCGGGATGAAGTGGGACACTTTTGTCAATCTATCTACGACCACCCAGATGACATCGTTTCCCTTCTGTGACCTTGGCAAACCATGCAAAAAATCCATGGAAATATCGTCGAACTTCCATTCCGAGATAGGCAAGGACTTCAAGAAACCTCTGAGCTTCTGGCACTCTGCCTTCACCAAGGCACAAGTTTGGCACTTCGCCACATAAAGTGCTACATCTTTCTTCAACCCTGGTCACCAAAACAACTTCTTCATGTCCCTATACATCTTTGTGCTCCCCGGGTGGATTGAGTACTTGGTATGATGAGCCTCGTACATCAACTCCTCCCGAAGATTGTCCGCACTAGGGATGCATATGCGACCATCCTTCCTTAGAAGTCCATTTTCAACAGCAAATTGGGAATTTGACCCATCCAACGATTCATCCAAGATCTGCTTCATACTGCTATCCTGAACCAAAGCCCGCTGAATCCTATCAGCTAGGTCATACTACACCTCCATCAAACACAAAATTGCTTCGGCACTAGACTGCTTGTCAATGCAGGAGATCTCCAATGCCTCCAAATCACGGACCAAACTCTCATCATGCACTGCCAACCAGTTGGCTTGCGCAGGTGCCCTACGACTCAACGCATCTGCCACTGTATTTTCTTTCCCGGGCACGTAATGTATTTTGAAAGTGTAGTCCCCTAGGAACTCCATCCACCTCCGCTGCCTCATGTTCAGGTCCTTCTGGTCTAGCAAATACTTCAGGCTCTTATGATCGGTGTAGATATCGACCTTCATACCGTACAGATAGTGCCTCCACAACTTTAAAGCAAATATCACGGCCACTAACTCCAAGTCATGGACCGGATAATTACTCTTATGAACCTTCAATTGTCATGATCCATAGGCTATCACGCTCCCATGCTGTAGCAGAACACAGCCCAAACTACTGCCCGAAGCATCACTATAAATTTCAAACCCTTCGAACCCATTCGGCGAACGCAAAATAGGCGCTGTGACCAACCGTCTCTTCAATTCTTCAAAAGCCTGCGCACACTCCAGCGTCCACATAAACTTTTGATCCTTCCTTGTCAACATCGTGAGTGGTAGCGCTATCCGCGAGAAGCTCTCTACGAAGCGCCTATAGTAGCCGACAAGCCCTAGAAAGCTCCGGAATTCCGCCACCGTAGTCAACACTGACCACTCCTGAATTGCCGCTATCTTCGCTGAATCCACCGCTATCCCTTTACCACTAATAATATGCCCAAGGAATGCTATTGAGGATAACCAGAACTCGCACTTGGAGAACTTAGCATACAACTGATTCTTCCTCAACGTCTCCAATACCATATGCAGATGCTTGTAGTGATCATTCTCACACCGCGAGTACACCAAGATGTCGTCGATAAATACTATCACGAAATGGTCCAGGTACTCTCTGAACGTCTTGTTCATCAGATCCATAAACACGGATGACGCATTAGTCAGCCCAAATGGCATGACCGTAAATTCGTAATGTCCAAACTGCGTACTGAATGCTGTCTTTGGGATGTCACTCTCCTTTATCCTTAGCTGGTAGTATCCAGATTTCAGTTCTAGCTTCGAATATACCGTTGAACCCACCAACTGATCAAATAGATCGTCAATCCTTGGGATCGGATACTTATTCTTTTCCGTAAGCTTGTTCAACTCCCGATAGTCGATACAGAGTCGCAAGCTCCTATCTTTCTTCTTAACGAAGAGGACCGGTGCGCTCCAAGACGACGAACTTGGACGCACATACCCTTGCTCTAATAATTCTCACAGTTGCACATTCAGCTCCGCCATCTCCTTAGGCGCTATCCGATACGAAGAGCGTGATACCGGTTTGGCACCCGACACCAACTCAATTGTAAAATCAATCTCCTGCTGAGGAGGGGCTCCCAGGAGATCGTCTAGGAATACATCAGGATACTCGGACACCACTGCAATACTACCCAAACTAGGTTTAGGCGTTAAAGCCCGCACTAAAGTGACAAACAGCTCTGCCCCAGACCGAACTGCCTTAATCACTTGAAGAGCTGTCATTAAAATCTTGCTCGACCCTTTCATGCCAGCAAATGTGGTCTCCCGGTCAGTATTCAGTCCCAACTTAACCTCTTTTCGGTTACAATCAATGCATGCTCGCTGCTCCGAGAGCCAATCCATTCCAAAGATTACATTGAACTCCACTAAAGGCAACACCGACGCTTGCAAATCAAACTCCTGATCCCCGATCCGCAACTTTACCACACAGACTCTATCCGCGCGCATTGAACACCCATTGGGCAACAACACATCCAACTTGTCTTTTGCCATTGAGAAAGGAACTCTAATGCGCGATACGAATCTTTCAGACAAGAAGGAATGCGAAGCTCCCGTATCAAACAGGGCTCTCGCCGAACTATCGAAAACTAACACAAAGCATAGCACCAACATTTATAAGCTAACATATAAAAAGGTAACAGCTACAAAAGCTAAACAGTAATAATTTAACTCATACCTGTCACCACATCAGCTTGCTTAATGGCCTCTTGCAGACCAAGGTTGTATACTCTAGGCTGTGCTGGAGCATGGTGGGATGCGATCGACTCCACCGCCTTCCCCTTTTCTTCATATGTTGCTTCATGCCTCTTCTCGAACTTTGGACGTCCGCTCTAACACTCAAGTGCAAAATGTCCCACCTTTCCACAATTATAGCACACTCCTGGGACTCGACTTGTGTTTGCCCCCGTCGCACCAGACGAAGGTGCTGAGCTCGAAGTCTTCTGCTTCTTGTTCCATCTGCGGAAACTAAACTTTGAACTCGGTGCTTTGACCTCTGACCTCTTTTCCCCTGGGTCCTTCTTCGCTTGAACTTTCTTCGCGACCCTTTCCAATGACCGAGCCGCATTTACCAAGGCTAGGAAGCCCTGCGCCTTAGGCCCAGCGAGGAGTAGTTGTAGGTCACCACATAGGCCCTCATAAAATCGGTTGGTCTTCCGCTCTTCTTCAGTAAACATAGCACCAACATAACGACCTAACCGAGTAAACTCGTGGAGATACTCATCCACACTTATCTCTCCCTGAGTCAAACCAAGGTACTTATTATCCATCTCAAGCTTCTAGACAGAAGGTAGGTATCTGTCCAAGAACAACCTTGAGAATTCCTCCATCGGTACATCAGCAAGTTGTCTTGCCACTAAGAGATGAATCTCCAGCTCGTCCCACCACATCCTTGCCTCACCAGCCAATAGGAAGGTCTCTATTATGGTCTTCTACCACTCCACAGTTTCTGTGGCGGTCATGACCCTCTTCATCGTAGAGAGCCAATCTTCAGCTTGAGTTGGCGTTCCCATCCCGTCGAATACCGGAGGATTAAAGCTCATCACATGCTTGAGCTGTTTATCCGTATCTCTCCTTGGTGTTACTAGATCAACTGCCCCACACTCTACCACTCCTGGATATGCCACTCTAATCGGTTCTTGCTCATTAGCAGGTGGTGCGTGCTGCACTTGTTTGGCATTTATCATGGAAAAGACTGTTTCAGCCTCCAATCTGATGGTTTCTGCTGAAGGAGATGTTGTAGGCACGTCACTTGGTGCACTACTTTCCGCAGATTGTGGACGCTCTGATTGCCCAGCACCGCTCCTAGCTTCCTATAATAACATTACCCTTGATTAGGCGACACACAAATTGCTAAAAGCAATCACTGGAACACTCAGGTTCCTCAAAACAAGTATATTTTTCCATTCATAAGTGGACATTCATGAGTTCTTTTATGTTATAACGATGATGCACATACATGTGCTCACCTCCCCTTAAAAGAATTCGCCCACGAATTCAAATAAAAAAGACCGACACCTTAATCTGATACCAAATTGTAACACCCCCATTCGTCGTATGACATATAACAGAAGGTCCAGCTGGAACCCGACGACATATACCACAGACAGTCGAAAGGGTTACAGAATAATACCAAATCCTCAACTACTCGCCCTAACACAGAGCATTCTAGCGGAAGCTATTAAACAGTTTAAGAGAACCCAAAATTTGCACAACAACGGCATGAATGTCCACTATTCACCACAGGAATGAAATATAACAAATACACAATAAAGTACTTGGCCTTATGGCCTTACAAATGTTCACTTAACAAAATAGTGTTTTACAGACATCGGCTCGCAGGCCGGCCACACATGAAAGAACTTAAATAACAGTTCGCTTTGGCCTTCGAGGACCAGCACAGCAGCTTGGGCTTCAGCCCGCTATTTGGTACCTGGTTCCGCAACAACTGCAAGCAACATTCCACCGTACGGTGGCAAACAAAGCAACGGTCAGCTAAGGCTGACCAAATTATAACGATCCCGCCCCTTATTCGGGACGGCGATGCTCCTTCCCTGCATTTCATTAGCTCGGCTAAACAATTAAGTGCATAAGTATATTTCTCCACAGGTGTAGGCTCGCCCGGCCAAACACCCCGTGTACTCAGGGCACATTCTCGGTGAATTCGGTGAATTCCATGGCTTAACCACCATCCTCGGGACAGCAAACATTATGAGCATTTTTAAGTCTTTTCGGCCGCAGTCCAAGACTCCCGACCATGGCAATGGCCAGTTCCACTTTATGGCCTCTAGAACCGAACCACATAACCCAGGTCTGTTTCCACCCGCCCGTTGCTCACTCCGCCTAGTCACATTAAGACGTACGCGTGGGCGAAGATTCAACCAGATCCTAATTCATTACCAAACATCACATAACCCAGTTGTGTTCAAGGCTGGCTCCCCGGCCGCCAAGTTACCAGAATTACATTTCCGCCCAGTGTTCCGGGTGCGCCTTGGAGTTAATCCCCAAGGATCCATGTTGCAATCTACCGCGTAGAAAGACGAAAATAATCAAAGGCACGGAGTCTTCTCTGTCTATTCATGCAATGCAACATCACCGATCCAGACAAACACGTCCGGGTAGGCTTCACACACAATGCATATGTCTGTACTACGATTCCAGACTCTAAACAAGGGGGACTTTACATATTTACCCCAATGAATACCGCAAACTCACCGCACACTCGCGGGAGAGGGAGGAAGAGCTTCACATGCTCAAGATGAGAATTGTTACCCTTGAAGTCCGCTTTGGCGCCATGAGAAACTAGCCGGATGGAAGGCTTCGCAAGGGAATTCTCTCCACGGATCTGGTCTCGGTTCTCGAGTTGGTGCTCCGACGCTCCGCCGGTGGCCAGATTTCTCCCTTCCTTCTTCCTTTCTCTCTTCTCTCTCTATCTTCTTAGAAAGAGTGAACTTAAGAGGAAAATGAGGGATTAATCCTCTATTCCCGAACTTAACACAGCAGGATCACAACTGGGCCGTCAGATCGTATTTAAATAAAATGAACGGCTCAAATTAGCCTAAATTTTCTTAATCCTGGGTCGAACACGGCTTTGCATACGGTCGTGTACCAGGCCGTGTGCCTCGATCCAGCCACGAATATCGAGCACAGAAAAGAACACGGGTTGGGACACGCCCGTCTCCCAACCTGACATGCCTGTGTCGAGTCCTCGACACGCCCGTGACTAGGGGCCGTGTCGCAAATAACCGCCACGCCAACCGTCACGTCCCATAATGGACACGGGTGGCGACACGCCCGTGTCAGACTTGACATGCCCGTGTCAACCAGTACACGCTCGTGTTCCGGGCCGTGTCCCTCAGTAGACACATGACCAAACTTTCTAGAGAAGTACACGGCCATGTGACACCCCCGTGTCCCATGCCGTGTGCCTGACACGCCCGTGTCCCAGGCCGTGTTCGAGCACTCAACGCTTGTCGACCTCAACTCGACGGCCCGAGCACGACACAGCCATGTGACACGCCCGTGTCACAGGCCATGTTCACCATACCAAGACCCGAACTTGGTTCAAACACCGCCCGTTTCACTTTTTGAGTTTCGGGGCATTACATGCACTGTTCCACGGAGCTGCACACACAAAGGAATAAAAAATATTGAGAAAAATTATAGATAAATCAACACATAGACGATAGATAAAACCTCTAAAACCTTCAATTCTCGCTAAATTTTGTCCAAAAATCATAAAACAGCGACCTCTAATTTGTAAAACCAAGCTAAATAATGGTCTCAAAGCTAAGGGAAGAACAATTACCTGGTTCACTGTGGAGACGTTGTGTTTCCTACCAAATCAAAAGATCCAGAAACCATTACAAGTCAAGGTTCTTGACGACCTTCCCGCAGGAGAATCCTTCTGGTCGATGGTCGTCCAGGCACTGAGGGAGGGCCGCCCGCCGAGGTCTGGAGCCAGTGGAACCAATTGCCAAGTAGGATACTCCGAGTTTGCGACGGAAGTGCTGCGAGTTGAAGGCTAACGGGAACGGCGGAAGCAGCGTGATTTTAGGTTGGCGGAAAGGTCGAATGAGCATCAGGATCCTCCTTTAGAGAGCAGTGACACCATTCGTCTTGAAGCTCCGGCCATCCAACCACCGCCACTCCACAACATTAAATTGGGGCGGGCGATAGGGATAACGGGTGGTCAATGTCTGGACTCTGGAGGAAGAGATCAGAGCGGCGAGAGGAAGAAGAAGAAGAAGAAAATTGCGAATAACCACCGTCGTCGCAAAATGCAAAACCACGCGTAAGAGAAAAGCAATTAGGAAATGTCTTGAACCGAAGTAGTAGGGTGGAGCCGCGACGGGCGCAGTTGCGACGGGCAAAGCTGCGTCAGGCGGTGTTGCAGCGGGCGGATCTGAGATGGGCGTTAGGGATTTACTGCACTGAAGAGGGAAGGCCTTGGCCGCGGGAGAAGTGCTGGAGATGAATGGAGAAGGAAGAAACTCGAGCAGAGAAGGTTGGGTATCCGACAGATTGCGAGAAAGAAAGCCTGAAATTTTTTTCTTGTGATGAGACGGGAGGGTATTTCCGGAATAGGGAATATTCAATCAAATTCAGTTAAACCGGAGTGAGGCCCGACCAGGGGGGATTATCACCCCGCGCGCGATTCGCGGACGCAATCCTTACACCATCATGCATGCAACCAACCACCCGCGATCGACGGAACAACCGACCACCACCGCCCAGAGCGGCCAGCCCCCTCCTTGGTCGGCGTGCCTGCAGCCGGTCTCCTGGCCGACCGTGACCGTCTCTCGCAGTCGCGAGGCACGACCGACGCTGCAGCCTATCTCCCTGGCTTACACGTGGAGGTCAGCCGCGACCGCGCCTCACGACCGCAACCCGCGCATCGTGCCGTGACCGGCCTCCCTAGCCGGCCTTCAGGCCAATCGCAGTTGCGCCTCGCAGACCGCGAGCCTACAGCCGCAAGGCGTAATTTACGCCACGGTTGCGCCTCGCAGCCGCGGGGACGCAAGGTATGACCACCGTCATTGTCGGACTTCCCGATCGACACGGTTGCGGCCGGTCGCGGCTGCGTCTCGCGACAGCAAACCCGTGGCCGCGTGGCGCGGATGGCGGCGCACCCAACCTCCTCGGTCGACACACCTGCGACCTTCCTCCCTTCCGATCGCGACTCTCCCTCCTCCCCTAGAGGCTACCCTCCGCGTGGGTCTCATCACCCAGAAACCGCTAACGACGGCCCCTCTCCACCGTCCAATCATCCCTCTTTGATCGATGTAGTTCGTTTCGTGGGTAACTACCCATGTAACCATCAGTGTAACCACCATCGCGGGGGAGTGCCAATAACCAAAATAATTACAGTCTGCGCGTAGTAAAATTATAAAAATAATGGGTGTCTTAAACTGTATTAAAAATGGTCTACAATTAGTAATTTCAGTAGTTATGGTTTGCGGATGACCAAGTAAACACCGTAACTACCTCTGATGCCTATAAATAGGATCCAATACCCCCTCTCATTCTAACTTTTCTCTTCCTACATGCAAGAGTTCTACCAAAATCCTCCTACGAGCCGCCTCCCTTCAAGCACTTTGAAGATTTGCCAAAGTCCCCAACGCTCCATCATGCAAGACATTCTGTCGAACTTCCTAAGTAGTCCTTCTACATACCACCCTCCGACGCTAAACATTGTTGTTTGAGATGAGTATTTGTCTTTTTTTTGTTAGCCCTAATTTCCCTATAAATATAAAAGGTTAGGGTTCTTATTTTGAGAGTTGAGAGAGTGTGGAGTTGTGTTTTGTATTGACCTCTCTTTTTTTGTTGGGTTGTTGGTTCGGACTCGGATCCAAACCGGATCTGGATTCAGTTTTGCTTTTATTTAGATATCATTCTTTGAAGTGTTGGCCTGGAGAAATCCCGAGCAGAAGGTCTCGCCGCCCTGTTCATCTCTCTTTGTGAGAGAGCCACCTGGGGTGTTATACCCGATCTCTCCACCTGGAAGAAGACCCGATAGAAACCGCAAAGTCATAACTGCTCCTTTCTCGGGATTGTGAAGGTGAAGCCACCATTATTCTCGCGAGGAGGAAAAGCCACTCCCTGTGTCTCCTGGTCGCGCGAAGTGGAAGGAGGAGCCAGGTCTTTCCTCCTCCGGTGTATCTAGCCGCCGGTCTTGGAGGCTATACTCCTTGATTTCGCTGATGGTGTTGTCGTGGAGGAGGAAGAGCCATCCAAATCTTGCAGTGTTGTTGGAGGAAGAGGCGTTGTCGCTATCTTTGGCTCAGCTAGGTCTTGCTATTGGACACGGTGGTGGAGCGGTGCGAGCTTGGTGTTGAAGGCATACACGAGTACAACCGAACTCGACAAGGTTTCTATCTGGTGGTGGCTGCGGGTTGGTCTTCATCCGATGATGAAGGTTTGTGTGTGAACCTTGTGCGTTTGTTGTTTAACGGACTGCAGTAAGTACTATTCCATCTTAGCGCGTTGAGGTGTCCGATTCTGCGCATAGAGGTGTCAGATTCCACGTGTGGTGCCCTTTATCGGATCTTGTATTTCTCCTACTATTGTTTACATTGATATTATATATATACATGGCTTGGTTGCAGGTGTCGGCGTGTTTGCCGACCGTTATATTGCTTATGTTTCTTGTCTACACTGTGTTGTTTATAGCTGCACCTGTGGGTGTCGTACTCCGGCCCATAACAAGTGATATCAGAGGAAGGTTTCGTAGGTGTCTGATTGGACGTTCCGAGTTAGATTTGGGTCAACGGTTGGTGATAACATTGGTCTGCTCCCTACCTTCCTCAATCTGATTTGTGAATTAATCAGGTCACCTAGAAGTGCTGGGGGCAGCTATGGCAAGGAAAAATACATTACTAGCCAGATATTCAGTGGAGAAGTTTGATGTTAGCGGGAATTCCCGCCTTTCACAGATTCGGGTCAAAAACATGCTGGTTGAGCAGGGATTGATGCGAGTGCTGTGGGATTAATGAGCGTGCCACCAACGCTATCATGATGTGCGTCGATGACAGAGTGTTGTTCAACATTGGTGTTGAAGAGTCTGCGATCAAGCTATGGGAGAAGATTAAGGGACTATATTTAAGCAAATCATTGACCATGAGACTGTTACTGAAGCAGCGGATGCATAGCCTAAAGATGCAACATGGTGGAAACCTATAGGAACACTTCAATATGTTCAACGGACTTATGAACCAACTTCATGTGGTTGGTGTGAAGGTGGAGGAAGAAGACAAGGCATTACTACTTCTTACCTCGCTCCCGACGGTGTACAAGCACATGCAACCACACTATTATATGAGAAGGATACCATAGACGTAGAGCAGATCACATTTGCATTTCTGTCCTGTCAGATGTTGTCGGACCACACTTCTGGGGGTGATCATGCTTTGGCAATTGAAGTAAGATGAGGGAGGCAGTTCAAGAAGGATCTGAGAGTGCACGGTCCAGATCCATATCGAGGAAAGCAGTGACATGTTACCACTGTAGGCAGAGCAGTCATATAAGGAGGAACAGTCTGTAGCATGCATAGAGTGTTTGAGACACATATAGTGCGGACAAGGGGGCGCTAGCCCTTTCAGGGAGAGTGATGATTCTCTTACCATCACTAAGAGTCAGAGTGACTTTGATAGCTGGATATTGGATTCTGATGCATGACAACACATTTGCTCAAATGCAGGAATGCTCAATTCACTGAAGGTGATGTCTAGGCCAGTCTTCTTGGGTGACGACTCAGCATGTGAGGTCACAGGGACAAGGATGGTGGACATCATGATGCTTGATGGAGAAGTGCATATGCTTGAGCGGGTACATCTGGTGCCCAAGTTGCGCGTGAATTTGATATCGCTAAGCAGATTGGACTCCAAAAGATGCAGTTTTGCGGCGAGAGGTGGAGTTCTAACGGTAACACGTGGTCGCACCGTGCTTATGAGAGCTATGCAGTGCGATAGTCTATACTGGATGATGGGTACCACGATGCGAGGTGGTCACCCATGATTTCTGCGGCCGACAAAATGGATGGTATAGGTAGTGCCTGACTAAACGAGTCAGATTCAACAATCCAATTGCGTTGACGTTCAGAGGTTGAGCCTGAGTAGAGATGAATTGACTAAAGCAGGTCGGCTGATGCCTGAGGCCTTTGAGGTGGTGTTGCGCGCAGAGCTGCTTCGTGTAGTAGATTCTATGTGCAGATAGTGCTCAGTGCAGTTAATGCTTCGTGCAAGTAGTGGATCTGGATCCCGAACCAAGATGTTCATTTGTTGGGTTGTTGGTTTTGATCCGGATCCAAACCGGATCTGGATTCGGTTTTGCTTTTATTTAGATCTCATTCTTTGAGATCTAGGGTTATCCTAATCTAGAGCCTGCCTGGAAAAATCCTGAGCAGAAGGTTCCGCTGCCGTGTTCATCTCTCTACGCGAGAGAGCCGTCTGGGGTGTTATCCCCGATCGCACCGCCTATATTATCACCCCGTGCGCGATCCGCACACCCGATCCATGCGTGATCTGTGAACACAATCCTTCCACCATCACATGTGCAACTAACCACCTACGATCGACGGAACAGTTGACCGCCACCGCCCCGAGCGATCAGCCCCCTCCTTGGTCGCCGTGCCTGTGGCCGGCCTCCTGGCCGACCGTGGCCGTCTCTCGCAGTCACGAGGCACGACTGACGCTGCAGCCGATCTCCTTGGCTTACGCGTCGAGGCTGGCCGCGGCTGCGCCTTGTGACCGCAACCCGCGCATCGCGCCGTGACCGGCCTCCCTGGACGGCCTTCCAGCCAATTGCGGTTGCGCCTCGCAGACCGCGAGCCTACATCCGCAAGGCGCAATTGACTCCACGGTCGCGTATTGCGGCCGCGGGGACGCCAAGTATGACCACCGTCGTGGCCGGCCTTCCCGACCGGCGCGGTTGCGGCCGGCCGCGGCTCCGTCTCGCGGCAGTAAGCCCGTGGCCGCATGGCGCAAATGACGGCGCGCCCAGCCTCTTTGGTCGGAACACCCGTGACCTTCCTCCCTGCCGTCCTCTACTTTCCCTCCTCCCCGGGTGGTTACCCGCCGCCCGGGACACAGCAGCCAGAAACCGCTAACGACGCCCCCTCTCCATCGTCTGATCATCCCCCTTTAATCATTGTAGTTTGTTTCGTGGGTAACAACCCATGTAACCACTAGCGTTACCACCATCATGGAGAGTGCCAATAACCAAAATAATTACAGTCTGCGCATAGTAAAATTATAAAAATAATGGGCACCTTAAACTGTATTAAAAATGGTCTACAATTAGTAATTTGAGTGGTTATGGTTTGCGGATGACCAAGTAAATACCATAACCACTTCTGAGGCCTATAAATAGGACCTAAGACCCCCTCTCATTCTAACTTTTCTCCTCCTACTTGCCAAAGATCTACCAAAATCCTTCTATGAGCCGCCTCCCTTCGAGCGCTTTGAAGTGCTCAAGTCCACAACGCTCCATCGTGCAAGGCATTCTGCCGACCTTCCTCAGTAATCCTTCTACATACCACCCTCCAATGCTGAACATTATTATTTGAGATGAGTATTTGTCTTTTTTTGGTTTGCCCTACTTTCCCTATAAATATAAAAGGTAAGGGTTCTTATTTTGAGAGTTGAGAGAGTATGGAGTTGTGTTTTGTATTGACCTCTCTTTTTTTGTTGGGTTGTTGGTTCAGACTCGGATCCAAACTGGATCTGAATTCGGTTTTGCTTTTATTTAGATGTCATTCTTTGAAGCGGTGGCCTCGAGAAATCCCGAGCAGAAGGTCCCGCCGCCCAATTCATCTCTCTTTGTGAGAAAGACACCTAGGGTATTATACCCGATCTCGCCACCTGGAAGAAGACCCGATAGAAACCGCAAAGGAACAACTGCTCCTTTCTCAGGATTATGAAGGTGCAGCTGCCCTTATTCTCGCGAGGAGGAGAAGCCACTCCCCGTCTCTCCTGGTTGCGCGAAGTGGAAGGAGGAGCTAGGTATTTCCTCCCCTGGTTTATCTAGCTGCCGGTCTTGGAGGCCATACTCCTTGATGTCGTTGGTGGTGCTGTCATGGAGGAGGAAGAGCCATCTGAACCTTGCGGTGTTGTTGGAGGAAGAGGTGTTGCCGCTATCTTGGGCTCAGCTAGGTCTAGCTATTGGATACGGTGGTGGAGCAGTGCGAGCTTGGTGTCGATAGCATGCACGAGTGCAGCCGACCTCGATTGGTTTTCTCTCTGGTGGTGACTGCAGGTTGGTCGTCATCCGATGATGAAGGTTTGTGTGCAAACCTTGTGCGTTCATTGTTTAACGGACTGCAGTAAGTAATGTTCCATCTTAGCGCATAGAGGTGTCAGATTCCACGCGTGGTGCCCTTTATCGGATCTTGTATTTCTCATACTATTGTTTACATTGATATTATAAACATACACTGCTTGGTTGCGGGCGTCGACTGTTTGTCGACCGTTATGTTGCTTATGTTTCTTATCTACCCTGTGTTGTTTATAGCTGCGCCTGTGGGTGCCGTACTCCAGCCCCTAACAAGTGATGTCAGAGAAAGGTTCCGTATGTGTCTGATTGGACGTTCCGAGTTAGATTTGGGTCAACGGTTGGTGACAACATTGGTATGCTCCCTACCTTCATAACTCCGATTTGTGAATTAATCAGGTCGCCTAGAAGTGTTGGGGGAAGCTATAACAGGGATGAACACATTACTAGCTAGATATTCAGTGGAGAAGTTTGATGCCAGCAGGAATTTCCGCCTATGACAGATTCGGGTCAATAACATGCTGGTTGAACAGGGATTGATGCGAGTGCTATGGGGGCGTGATGCTTTGCCCGACCTGGTGAAAGATTCAGAGTGGCTTGAGATGGATGAGCGCGCCACCAACACTATCATGATGTGCGTCGATTATAGAGTGCTGTTCAACATTGGTGTTGAAGAGTCTGCGATCAAGCTGTGGGAGAAGCTTAAGGGACTATATATGAGCAAATCGTTGACCACGAGACTGTTACTGAAGCAACGGTTGTATAGCCTAATGATGCAACATGGTGGAAATCTGCAGGAACACTTCAATGTGTTCAATGGACTTGTGAACCACCTTCATGTGGTTGGTGTGAAGGTGGAGGAAGAAGACAAGGCCTTACTACTTCTTACCTTTCTCCCGATAGTGTACAAGTACATGCCGACCACATTATTGTATGAGAAGGATATCATAGACGTAGAGCAGATGACATCTGCGTTTTTGTCCTGTCAGATGTTGTCGGACCACACTTCTGGGGGGGTGAGCATGCTTTGGCAATTAAAGGAAGATGAGGGAGTTAGTTTGAGAAGGATCTGAGAGTTCACGGTCCAGATCCATATCGAGGAAAGAAGTGACATGTTACCACTGCATGCAGAGCTGTCATATCAGGAGGAACTGTCCGCAGCATGCATAGAGTTTTTGGGACACCCATAGTGCAGACAAGGGGACGCTAGCCCTATCAGGGAGAGTGATGATGCTCTTACCATCACTAAGAGTCAGAGAGACTCAGATAGCTTGCTATTGGATTCTGGTACTTCACAACACATTTGATCAAATGCAGGGATGTTCAGTTCACTGAAGGTGACGTCTAGGTCAGTCTTCTTGGATGACGTCTCAGCATGTGAGGTCACAAAGATAGGGATGGTGGACATCAGGACGCTTGACGAAGCAATGCGTATGCTTGAGCAGCTATATCTGGTGCCCAAGTTGCGCGTGAATTTGATATCGCTGAGCAGTTAGATTGGACTACAAAGGATGCAGTTTTGCGGCAAGAGGTGGAGTTCTAACGGTGACACCAGGTCGCACCGTGCTTATGCGAGCTATGCAGTGTGGTAGTCTATACTGGCTGATGGGGAACACGATGCAAGGTGGTGACCCCATGATTTTTGCGGCCGACAAAATGGATGGTCAAGGTAGTGCCTAACTAAACGAGTCAGATTCAACAATCCAATTGCGTTGACGTTCAGAGGTTGAGCCTGAGTAGAGATGAGTCGACTGGAGCAGGTCGGATGATGCCTGAGGCCTTTGAGGTGGTGTTGCGCGTAGAATTGCTTCGTGTAGTAGATTCTATGTGCATATAGTGCTCAGTGCAGTTAATGCTTCGTGCAGGTGGTGGATCCGATTCCTGAACCAAGATGGTCATTTGTTGGGTTGTTGGTTCTGATCCGGATCCAAACCGGATCTGGATCCGATTTTGCTTTTATTTATATCTCATTCTTTGATATCTAGGGTTATCCTAAACTAGTGCCGGCCTGGAAAAATCCCGAGCAGAAGGTTCCGCCGCCTTGTTCATCTCTCTATGCGAGAGAGCCTCCTGGGGTGTTATCCCCGATCCTACTGCCTGGAAAAAGACCCGATAGAAATTGTGAAGGCGCAACCTCCCCTTTCTCAGGATCGCGAAAGTACAACCACCCTTATTCTCGCGAGGTAGAGAAGTCGCACCCTGTCTCTCCTGATTGCGCGAAGTGGAAGGAGGAGCCGGGTCTTATCTCCCTTAGTGCATCTAGCTGCCAGTCTTGGAGGCCATACTCGCCGTTGTCACTAGTGGTGTTGTCGTGGAGGAGGAAAAGCCATCAGTACCTTACGATGTTGTTAGAGGAAGAGGCATTTTTGTTGTCTTGGGCTCGGCTAGGTCTAGCTGTTGGAGACGGTGGAGGAGTGGTGCGAGCTTGGTGTCGAAGGCGTGCCTCGACAGGGTTTCTCTCTGGTGGTTGCCGCGGGTTGGTCGTAGTCCGATGATGAAGGTTTGTGTGTGAACCTTGTGCGCTCGTTGTTCAACGGACTACAATAAGTATTGTTCCATCTCAACGCGTGGAGGTGTTCGATTTCACGCGTGGTGCCCTTTTTCAAATTTTGTATTTCTCCTACTGTTGTTTGCATTGATATATATATATATACACACACACACACACACAACTTGGTTGTGGGCGTTTGCGTGTTTGTCGACCATTATATTGCTTGTGTTTCTTGTTTATTCTGTGTTGTTTATAGTTGTGCCTATGAGTGTCGTACTCCAGCCCCTAACATTTTCTCCCCCACCAGTGATAGTGAACAATCCCTCCCTGTGTACGTAGACGCTTCTCACCGAACCACGTAAATCACATAGTGTTTTTTGATTTTTTGTTGTGTGATTTTGTTTTTCTGCATTATTTCGACAAGTGGTACCATTTGGAGGTTGCAGTGCGATTTTTTTGTTTTGAGGCGACGCTGGTATTGGAGGGGACGTTGGTTTTGGAGGGTTGTTCGGAGTCGACCCTCCCAGATCTGGTCGGAGGAGGCGGCTATAGTTTTGATTTTTTGTTTCAGAAGAGGTGACACAGATCTGCGGGGACACCGAATCAACTGCAAAGAGGAAAATAAAAGTGTTTTTTTTTATTTCCTCCTCTCTATACACAGGCGGTGTAAGACTTCTGGTTTCTTTTTCATATTAGCGAAGGTGAGGCAGATTTGTGGACGACACGTATCAAAGTTTTATTTTTGTTGTTCCTTGTTCCGAACAGGGACAAGAAGCGTCAAAGAAAAAATGATTTTTTTTAATTTTTACCTTTCTCTTGATACAGATTGAGAAACAGAAAATAAAAGTGCCTTCTTTATTTGGCATTTTCCACCCCGGCACACGCAACATCAAATTGAAAAAAAAAAGGAAGTTTGGTTTTGGTTTTCTCTCATCATCGAAGGTACATAGGCACATAAAAAAGAATAGTTTTGATCTCTCATCTCTCTCAGGTGATACATCAGTACAGGAATTGAATTTTGAAAAAAAATTGGTTCGCTTTCGGGCGATCCTGTTGAGCAGTGAAAAAAATACATCTTGGTTGTGACGCAAGAGATCATTGATCTCCAGTATAAGAGGCCCGACGTTAGTGATGATCTGCAAGAGGTAACCATTTTTTATCTTCGGTTAATTAACGAAAAAATTGTTGCTTTGTTTTTACTTCCTGTATTGTTTTTAGTTGAGATTAATCGAAAAATTATGAGATACTCCGGAGCCATAGAATAAACTATCCATCATATGAGTTCACATCCGGTAAAAATTGATGTTATCAAATTTGATGGAAAAGGTAACTTCGGCATGCGGCGTTGTGAGGTGATGGATGTATCTTGCTCTCTAAATTTGAAAGACGTTCTTGAATGTGATGAATATCCTGATGGGATGACTGAGAAAGCTTGGTCGAAAATGAATTGGAGCGCTTGCGGGTTGATCAGAAATTGTCTGGCTCAGGAGATCAAATACGGAGTTATTTTTGAGACGTCTGCTGAAAATCTTTGGAGGATACTAGAGAATAAATATCTCACGAAGAGTGTGGAGAATCGTCTCCACATGAAGCGTCGATTGTACCGATTTTAGATGAAAGATGGAGTTTTGATTGATAAGCACTTGAATGAGTTTATAGAGCTGTTGACAAATATGTGGAATTTAGACGAGGACGTTGATGATGAATACAATGCACTCCTATTAAATTTGCTTCCAGATGAGTACGAGAACTTCACAATGTCTCTCATTCATGAGAAGGAAGTCTTGAAGTACAGTGAGATGTCTACGACATTGATGAATCACGAGTTCCGTCAAAGAGATAAAAAAGCATTGAATACGGAGTCAGTCAAAACACTTGTGTCTCATCGAGACAGTTTTGAGAAAAAGAAGAACTAGCAAAACAAGAGTAATAACAGTTCTCAAAAGCGTGACAATTCACGTGGTCGCAGTCTTGGGCACAATCAGTTCACATTCTATTTGGAGACGGGTCACTAAAAGAAGAACTGTCCCAAGTTAAAGGAGAAAAATAAGGGAGGTTCTTTAGAGGCGAAGACCCATATTACTCGGGAGATTACTAGTGGTGATAAGTCTGATGTTTCTTTTTATGTCACTGCTTAGTGTTTATTTATTGGCGATTCATGTTGGATTCTGGACATGGGTGCTATCTATCACATTTTTCCCAATTGGGAGTGGTTCTGTACTTACAAGTCTTTGGATACTGGTGTTATTTTTGCGAGCAATGATCAGTCTTGTTGTACTGTTGGTGTTGAGAGTATTCTGGTTCAAATGCATGACGGTGTAGTGAGAGAGTTGACAGAGGTCAGACATGTTCCAGATATCAAGAAGAATTTGATGTCTGTTAGGGCTTTAGAAGTCAATGACTACAAGGTAGTGATCGGGAAGGAGTTCTGAAGATCGGTTGCATAGCTTTGGTTTTCATGAGAGGAGTTTGACACCACAATTTATATTATCTTCACGGGAGTATAGTTACCAGGACTGTGGTCATTGCTGATCTTTGGATGTCACTATTTTATGATATATGAGATTAGCTCATGCCAGAAAGGTTTCCCTCCAAGTTTTATCAAGATAGAAGTTGACTGAGAGAGTGAGAAGTTGCAAATTATATTTTTATGAGCATTGTGTGGCAGTGTCGTCCACAGTACAAATGATATTTTACAATATGTTCAACAGATGTTTGGGGCCTGACGAAGACAAAATCTTTCACCGGGTGACGATATTTTGTCTTCTTCATTGATGTTTATTCCAGATATGTTTGGGTGTACATCATGAAGCATAAGAACGAAGTTTTGGAGATATTTGTGATTTGGAAGAAGTAGATTGAGACTCTGACTAGCAAAGAGATTTGATGTATTAGATCAGACAATGAAGGCGAATACTTATTCAATGTGTTCTTGCGAGAGTATTGAAGATCAGGTGTAGTGCATCACTTCACTGCCAGGGAGACACTATAGAAAAATGGAGTGGCAGAGCGGATGAATCAGACTTTGGTAGAGAAGGTTCAATGTATGTTGTCTAATGTTGGGTTAGACAGGATTTTCTAGGCTGGGGCTCTTGACTATGCTTGCCACTTGGTGAACTGCCTGCCTTCTATAGCTATTGGAAAGAAGACACCAAAAGAGATGTGGTCGGGGCATCCTGATAGAGACTATGTGTACATGAAAGTGTTTGGGTATCCAACTTATTATCACATGAAGAATGATAAACTGGATCTACGGGCGAAGAAATCAATCTTCATTAGCTTCAAATGTGGAGTCAAGGGATACAAACTGTATGATCAGATAGAGAAAAAGATTGTAATTAGCGGGAAAGTTTCTTTTGATGAGCCGAGTTTGTTGAAGCCTCGGGACTCATAGCAGGCAAAGAGTTCCAAGCTGATAACTACTACTGATCAGAAGAAAGAGCTTGATGTGAACTCATTTGTTCTATCAATTCCTTGCACTCATGATGAGATATATGATTAGAATGTTGATGAGGTACTAGGTGCCGATGATTAGGAGGTCGAGAAAGTAGAGACGAAGAGTCATGTTTAGGATTCTATTGTCAGGAGTAGAAGCAGCAGACAAAATGTCCCAAAGCCAGCTTGGTTGAGGGACCACATTGCGTTTGCACTTTATGCATCTAAAGTTGAAGTCCCTAGTCACTTCAAGGAGGTTGTAGAGAGCCCTGAAGCAGATTTTGGAGGGAGTCAATAGATGAGGAGATGTCTTCTCTCAATAAAAATACTACATGAAGATTAATGAATTTACATGTATGCAAAAAAGCAATTAGGTGTAAATGGGTATATACGAAGAAAGAAGGATCTCATGGTGTTTTTGATGTGTGTTACAAGGCAAGATTGATGGCCAAAGGTTTTACTCAACATGAAGGTATTGATTATGACGAAATGTTTTTCCAGTTGTCAAACATTTGTCAATTCGTGTTCTATTGGTCTTCGTAGCGCAATATGGTATGATTTTGGAGGAACTTGATGTGATGACTGCATTCTTGCATGAAGATTTGCAAGAGGAGATCTATATGAAGCAACCACTTGGATATAAGGATCAAAGTGACTTGGTGTGTAAATTGGACAAGTAACTTTATGGTTTGAAGTAGTTGCTAAGACAGTGGTACAAAAAGTTTAATCAGTTTATGCTGGGTCAGAAGTACACACCGAGTTAGTATGATCACTAAGCATATTTCAAGAAATTAGCTACTGATGAGTTCATTTATCTTCTATTGTATGTTGATGATATGTTGATTGTCATTTCAAGTCAGATATAGATTGATAAAATGAAGAATCAGATCTCAAAGCAGTTTGAGATGAAGGAATTAGGCGAAACTCGCAAAATTCTTAAGATGGAAATCTGCAGGGTCAAAAAAACTGGAAAGGTTTGGCTCACTCAAAGAGCGTACATTGAGAAGGTGCTGAAGATATTTGGGATTGATGACACTACAAAGGCAGTGACTTTACCATTGGAAACACATTCTCAATTGAGTGTTGTCTTGTGTCCTAAAGATGACTAAGAGAGGAAGGGAATGAAGTTAGTTTTATATTCTAGTGTAGTGGGCAGTTTTCTATATCTCTTGGTTTGTATAGTGCCAGATATTGCACAAACTGTTGGCGTGGTGAGCAGATTCATGCATGATCCTGGCCAAGGTCATTGGTCGACAGTTAAATGGATTATGAAGTATCTCAAGGGTATAATTGATGTTTGTTGAATGTATGAGAGACAACATTCTAGTGTTGGGTTGTGTATGGACTACATCGACTCAGATTCTGTAAGTGATATAAATAGGCGCATGTTTATATACGACCAGATATTTATTCACATTGGCAGGTGATCCAGTGAGTTAGAGATCGACTTTGCAGTCAATAGTGGTTTTATCTACAATAAAGACTTAATATATGACAGTGACAGAAGCTATGGAAGAGGCCATCTATATGTAAGACCTATTGGATGATCTAAGTGTGGAGCAAAAGACTTTAACTGTCTTCTATGATAGTTAAAGCACAATTTACTTGACGTCCAATCTAGTGCATCATGCTCGTGTAAGACCCCCCAACCCATGCTCGGGTCGGGCCGGAGGGGATCTTACTTGCCCATGACGTCCACCCAGTGCTCTTTAAGGGATAACAACCCACAATACTAAGCACTAGATAGCCGCCTTGCTCGGCTTGAATCAACACATTCACATCACATCACAGAGTATTGCAGAATTCTTAACAGGAAGCCACATTATATATATATAATAATATATATTTAAGGAGAACGCAAAGGCCGTAGCCACTGTTTACACATCAAGCCCGTAGGCTATGAAAGTATGTCTACTCTAAACTCCTCACACTCTCAATCCCACTTGCTAGTACTCGTGTCTCGAAACACTAGAGATGACGACAGTGCCTCTGCTCTGGTAGTCCTATCAACTGGTATATCGTCATGCAGCAGCTGGTCACTACAGTGCTCTGTCTCCTGTGAGTGATTATTAAAATAACCGTTAGTCACAGAGCTAAGTGGAAGCAAATCTCCTCCCCTGATTCATATACTGGGGACGAGCTCACGCACCCAATAAAAGTAAATAGCCAAAGCATGAGAGAGTTAGTACAACATTTCATATATAAGCTAGGGGCAACCATAAAAGGAGGTGCAACATAGTATAATTGGAATAATAGAAGCAGTATACATCAGTTATAATTAAAGCTCCACTAGTACATCAACACATCAGGTATTCACAACCTGTGTTCATACCGCAAGCATTCACAGCCGCGCACACACCACAAACATTCACAGTCGCGCACATACTGCGGGCATTCACAGCCGCGTACATACCGCAGGAACTCACAGCCGCATACATACCTCAGGAGCTCACAGCCATGCACACATCGCAGGCATTCACAGTCGCGCACACTTCATAAGCATTCACAGCCGCACACAATTCACAGGCATTCACAGCCGCACACAATACCCTATGTCGACATAGTATGGACCGCTTCTTTTTAAGCAGGGAAGCGAGCCCCACGGGCCTCACCGATGTGGCTGTCGGTTACAGTGGCCAGTCCTCTAACTTCTGGTGGTGGTCGTACTACATAGCCCAAGCCCCTGACGTACAACCCCATATACTCTTGAATGTGAGCGACATCCGGCGATTCAATATTTTGGCAGACCAGCGGAGGAAACCCAATGGGGAAAAAACATAACGGCCGGTCACCCGTTGTACTCATCTCCCTGTCGCCTTGCGTCATCAAACTTCCCGCACCGGTACAATCGGTCTGCGGAAGTGACTGACCCGCCACAATTAACCGCAAGCAATTCACAAGCAATCAAATTAATCAATTTTGCTAGCACGCACCGGGTCTGTGGTGTCCTGTCCTACTATATGCTTTAAATAATTCAGGCAAGCGGCATTCAGCTCAACTTTTGACAAGGAGAATAAGAGTACTTTATTTGGTGATAACCCGAGAGAAATACCTCAACTCTTGTTATCCCCAACTAAGGCTCAACCAAACAGAAGACTGCTCGTCAGAGCAGGACCCGTGTTTAAAATGGTAAATTGCAGGAATAAAAGTTCGGTAAAAAAGCTGCTGAGTATAAGCTGTAGAATTGAAATGATGTAATGAAATATGACCTGTATGAAACTGGAGTAGTACTGAATTGAAATAATTGAACTGAAAGTAAGTACTGAAAAGAATTTGACAAGTACAAGACTGGAATAGTACATAAAGAACTGAATTGAAAGTAAATAAATAGGACCAGTACAAGACCGGAGTACTGAACTTAAATGAACTGGACCAGTACGAGACTGAACTAAAACATAAAGAAAATGGTTAGTAGTCCAATCACTCCATTTAGGAGGCTTCAGTTTCATCTCCGTTCATAGGAGGCAAGTTCAGTTCTATCTCCGTTTTTAGGAGGCATGTTTAGTTTCATCTCTGTTCTCAGGAGGTATATTCAGTTTCATTTCAGCTTTTAAGAGATTTATTTGGATTTCACTCATTATTAAGGTCCGGTAATAATTCAGTTGCACCTTTCAATCACAACTTACTCGGATCAGGAGGTTTATTATGAATTACACCTTTATTATTCATCGGAGAATGAATATCAACTCGATTGCTTGCGTCGGATCGAATCCGAGAATCTCGTCAGAGGGCACATTCTTCCTCAAATTTCAACCTTGAAAATTGTTTCTAACACGTGAGGGAAATTCTTTACCCAAAACGAGGTTGGAGATTATTTTACTCGAAGCTTGTACTTTCATCTTCCGAGTCCACCCAAAATGCCTGGCAGTTATAAAAAAACGAGGCGCTCGGTGGTTTTGAAAAACCTCGAAATACTCAGTGCTGGAAATCTTGTCTTGATAAATCTCGTCGATTAATCAATTGAACATAATATTCAATATATATAGAGTGGTCATGCGTTTCGATTTCCATTTTCAAAGAATTTGAGCGCGTAAATTTCCGAGCGCGACACTAGCCTCGAAAAAATTGGAAAATCTTCAATTTTTACTCAAAGATTCCCATATTTTAATATAACCTTTAAGAAGGCCTAAAAAGAGTCTAGTAATTTTTCCAAAATTTTCCGAGCAATTTTGAGCATCTAAACTGGCAAAAAAATTCTTATTTAGGCTTTTAAAAATATCAGATTAACACCAAAAATTCTCAAATTTTATGTGTAGATTGCCCTCATTAAGTGGAACAACTTTCATGTTCAAAACTATTTTCTTAGGAGAGTAGATTACTCTCCAGAAAATAAAATACCAATTTTAATTATAATATTATAATATTTATAAATATTATAAAAAATTATAATTTGTATATCATCTCCTCCCCCGTACCGAAATCCAGGCCTCATGGGCCTTCTCCGCTGCCGGCCGACCTTGGCTCCGCCCCCGACCAACTCCCTGGGGGTGGGCGCTCCCTCCCGCGGTAGTCCGGCGGCCATCGCCAGAGTTTTTTTTATTTTGAACGGAGAGAAGGGGGTGACGGCGGCGGCGCTCCGGCCCCCAGAGCTCGCATGCAACTCGCCCAGAAAAATGGGAGGAATGAGAGGAGAAGCATTCCACCTTTTTGGGGGTCTTCGGAGGTTCTCGGCAAAATCCGCCATGGGAGGTAGTGGAGGTCGCGGTGGAGCTCGGCTGAGTTTTCTCCGGCGAAGCAGAGCTCCAGTAGGGGCGGTGGTGGCTTGTTTTGAGCTTGGAATAGGAGTGAAACTAAGTAGAGGGGGGAGGGGGGAGGGGTCCTTATATAGGAGAGGTGAGGCCCTTCCCCCTCCTCCTCTCTCCCTTGGTTAAAGAGAACCACAGTTGGGCTACCTCCAACCATGATTGAGTTTAGGGGGCACCTAGCAGCAGGGAATTGGAGAGTGCTTGTTACTTGCTAGCCAATCAAAGGTCATCACATGGATTTGTGTTTCTTGGGGAAAAGATGAGTGGCTAAGGATGGACAAGTGGATGGAGGGAGAGAGAAGTTGGGCTTTGAATCACCTCTTAGCCTTGATATCAGCCACCATGCATGACCCATTTACGACCAAAAGAATAAGCCTATGATGGCTTATTTTGGAGAGAGGGATGAAGAGGGAAATGAGCTTTTTAGGGAGGGTTTTACCAAAGGTCAACCACGGGGGGTCTCCCCATGGGGTCAAAGTCAAAATAGATCTAAGTCATCGGAGGTCGGGTTAAAGTTGGGGTGTCGTGACACAATTGGTGTGACACGCTTTTCAGTGCACGATTGATCTTGATTTGACCACGGTTTGACCACCCGTCATCGAAACTGACTAGGTCCAATTCTGTTGACTTTGTATTGACCATACGAATCCAATGCCACTAACCGGGATCGAATTGGAGTTCGTTTGCTAAATATTCAAAATTTGCACGTCGCGATGCGGTAAAATGGTCAAAACGCTCATAATCATTGTTAGACTTCGAATCACGACGCAATGAGTTCTGATGTGTTTGTATCGACTATACGAAGTCATAGGAACTGACATAACTCAAATTAGAGTTCTCTAGGTCAATATCCAAAAAAATCATTTTCGCAACGTTCTATGAGAAACGATCATATCTACCATATGATCTTGGAATTCAACGGAACGAGTTCCAACACACTCATATTGACTATACGAGGCCACTAGAACTGACAGAACTCAAAACAGAGTTCTCTAGCTCTATACCCTGCCCAGGATTGCCTCATACTGGGTCACGGGTAGAGGTTCAAGTCACTTTTATTGGGCCCTTTAGGGTTCTGGTGACCTAATAAAAGTCAGGATGTTATAGCTCGTACCAAGCATATTGAAGTAAGGTACCATTTTGTTCGAGACTTGATCGAGATATATGAGATCCTTTTGAAGAAGATTGATACCAAGGAGAATCCAGAAGACATGCTCACGAAGGTGTTTCCAGTCCAGAAGTTCACATATTGCAAAGGTTTGGTGAACATTCAAGCTTAGAGGTGAGTTCCTTGAGGGGCACTTTTGAAGAACTACGCATGACTTGATCACATGAGGGGGGGGGGGGGGGGGCGTAGGTAGCCACCTTGGCGCAGTCGTTTGTTGATGTTTATTGTGTCATCTCATATTTATTTGTGTCAAATAAGAGATGAGGTGAAGATTGTTATTTGAAAGAAATATTTTTGTCTTTGTTTGGTTAGCCCTAATTTCCCTATAAATATAAAAAGTTATGGTTCTTATTTTGAGAGTTGAGAGAGTGTGGAGTTGAATTTTGTATTCACCTCATTTTTTTCTCCCCCACTAGTGATAGTGAACAACCCCGTCCCGTGGATATAAGCATTTCTCGCCAAACCACGTAAATCACATCGTGTTCTTTTGTTTGTGGTTGTGTGATTTTGTTTTTCTGTATCATTTCGCACAACAAGCGTCTGGACAACGAGCGTGAGCGCTCTGCATCACCAAAGAAGATCAGTGTTAAGCTTCGTGAGCAATGACTTGTCATCCTCCAAGCGAGTCTTATTTTCTCTCACCCCCAAGTTGTAAAGAGAAGTGGTGCGTCGCCCCTGATTCCTCCAAAGTTTTGTAAACAACAGTGAATTGTGAAATTTCACCAGCATCAAACTGGTCACGTGATTTTTGTACCCTATTTATGGGTTTTCCATGTTTAAAATCCGCTCGTCTTTTTCTCTGTTTTCTATGTAACTGATTACACGCTAGAGCACTGCATGGACTAAGGCGGTCAAATTTAGTCTGATCTGTTAATGTATATTTGGACAAATAACGGGTTTAGAGGCTTAACAGGTCGGTTCGGATACACGGATATCCAATACCCGTAATAACTCATAGGGTTTACCTATTTATACCCACATAGGGGCAACAGATAGGTGATTCCACCTAGATCTCCATCCAGATGCTTTGAGCGACACTATAATTCTCGAAGCAGGAACCCTAGTCGCTCGAGTATTCTACTCCCATTCCCGATTTTTGGAAATCCCGAGCAAATCGGGTTTCGCCTGTTACATCCGCCGTAACTATTTCGATTGAGAAAAAGGAAGGTCTCGTCTGCCTCCGTTGTTCGCGCTTTCCAATTGCTTTCCCGACGCCATCTCTTGATCAACAAGATTTGCCCGCTGCTTCTTGGCCGATTGGAAAAAAGGAGGAAAGGTCCTGCCGACGCTCCATAGAGGAGAAGAAAAGCTTCCCTTCGCTGCTCTGTCCGGTGATCTAAAAAGAAAAGGAGAGGTTGTCGCTGCTCTCGTCGATGCTTGATCATAGGAGGAAAAGTTCTCGACGCTCGATCGGGACAGGAAAAAGGGCCGCCGCCGCACTCCCATCTTCAGCCCGGCGCTCGATCGAAAGGCGCCGCCGCTCCAGTGCGGATCTCCCGCCGCCACCTGTTGTGATTTATCACCACCGCTGCAGTCGGTATCCCGGTCGGCGCTCCCGTACAAACAATTTTTTTTGTCACTGCTTCCATCGAAAAAAAGGAAGAATTTCCATGTGGTTTTCGACCACCGCAATCAGGATCGGGTAGAAGACTATCGCCATTGTTTGCATTTTTCCTATCGCTCCTCTAAACTAGAAGGAAATCGTCACTGATAAGGGAGTAAGCAGTCTGTTAGCGCCTGATTCCTCCTGTAGATCTTAGGAACATGCCTGGAGGTGTTGTGATCGAAGAGTTCTACTGCCTTTTATAATCTCTATCTCGCCGGATCTGTACCAATCTGAATTAGAGGAAGGGACGCACAATGATGAAGGGGAATAATTTTTCATTTCCGGTGCCAATGATCAAATTGGAAAACTTCACGGCGACGGAGTTCAACGACTGGAAGCTTAATACCCAGTTCGGTATGAAGTACCTGAACGTATTCTAGACAGTTCAGTCTGATTGTTCTGACGTTATGGGGACTGATGATGAGACACAGTGCATCCACGATGAGGACTTCTACCGTGATTACCTGTTGAACTGCCTATCCTCCATCCTAACAAAGACATACATCAAAATAAAGACTACCAGATAGTTTTATTGCGGGAACGATTGTTTATAAATTTCCTTTCACATGGTACAATTTCAAAATTGAAATATACCACAAGAAGATGCAAGTTGGTCTGAAAGAACTCAAGCGTTTTATACGCATTGAGAAGGAGAATAGGACAAGACACTCCTTAAAAGCTGTTAGCAAGCAGAAAGCTGCGGTTAACATGATTTCTAGCTCTAAACGTGCGCCCCATTCTAAAAAGACCAAACTTCCCCAAAATAGCTCACATGTTGCAGGCCCAAGTAAAAAAGATTAAAAAGTTTAAGGGCAAGTATTTCAACTGCAACAAGTAGGGACATAATGTATCTGATTGCAGGCTCCCTAAAAAGGAAAGGATCGGAGCACCACAAGAATGCAACCAGACCAATATGGTTAGTCTTGCTACCCATCTAACTTTGTTGCTTTGATTGGAAACACGAAGGCCAGCACTGAGTGGTACTTGGATTCGGGGGCAACGCGCCACGTTTGCAATAATGCTAATCTGATGACAGGGCTCACTACTACAAGAGAGTCTGTGATAGTGGCGAATGCCGAGACAACTGATGTGTTGAAGGTGGGGAACACAACTCTGCTGCTATCCTCAAGTAAGACTTTAATCTTAAAGAACGTTAAATTCATTCCTTCATTAGCTGCTAATTTAGTGTCAATAAGTTTGTTATGTGATACTGACATGTCTTTTACTTTTTGTAGCGGTAGAGTAACACTATCAGTTAACTCTCACTATTTTGGATGTACATGCATCCAAAATAGGATGTTCCGACTAAGTCTAGCAAACAAAATAGTTCAACAAGTACAATCAAACTTTGTTAGCCCTAAGACTTTACATGAGAGACTAGGACACGTGAACTATAGGAAAATTTTCCAAATACCGAGTGTAACACCCCCATCCGTGAATGAGTTCAGTTGTCTACCTAAATCACCTAGAGGGGGGTGAATAGGTGAGTTGTGTGTCTATTTGCAGAATAAAAATTTTAACGATCTTGCACACAAATCAACCAAGCATTCACAGACGACAAAAGATTTATAGTGGTTCCCCAACCTTGGGTACATCCACTTTCCCTCACCGATCTAGTAAACCACTAGACTCGGCTACTCCACTATCTCAGATTGAAAATCAATCCTACAACTCGGAACCAAGTTCCTATAATCTCGATCCAAATGGATCTACACTCGGAAGGTAAAACTTCCTACAACTCGGGGAAAAATCTTCGACAAGAATTGATAATACAAAAATTGAAAATACAAACAAATGATCTTCGAATCTTGAAATGTTCTAGCTGGATCTTCTTCTTTGAGACTTGCGGCTTTATCAGATTTGTTGAAGAAGAACTCACGGCTAGAACGAGATCTGAAGATTTCATTTTGACTTCACCCGATTGGAATGATGTTGGAGAAAGAATAACTCTCGCGATCAGGAAATCAATCTTTTGTCTGAATCCTTGAGTCGAAAACCCTAACTCTTGCACGATGAAGATCGGCGGCGGCGGTGGGTCTCGTTTTGGAAAGAGAGAGAGGATTCAGAGAACTTGAGAAAATATGACAGCGTGTAGAGCCTTCTTTCTTTTGGTATTAGGGTTAGTCGGTTGACATGACCTTATATAGGATCTCTCTAACGGTCATAATTAGTCTTAATGACGTACACGTGAACCAATCATATCATGTGATTTGAAAATCCCGTCAATCTGGACTTAACAGAAATTCTGCAGAAAATGAACTTCATTTCTCGAGTGAAAAGGTATTTCTCGAGAAGTAAGATTTATTACTCGAGAAGAAGAATGAAGATTACTCAAGAAAGAGTTTCTGAAATTACTCGGGAAGAGGAGTTATTTCTCAAGAACTAAAGCTCTACTCGAGAATTAGAATGATGCTTCTCGAGAACAAAGACTTAGAAAAATATTTTCTGATTCTGGAAAAGATTACTCGAGAATAGGAGTTGATTTCTCGAGAGAAAGAAAATTTCTCGAGAACAAAGAATAGCATTTCTCAAGAACTAAGGGTTGTTCTCGAGAACTATACTTAGAAAATTTTCTGATATATCAAATGAATACTCGAGAAGTAGAGAAAGAGTGTACTCGAGAACTAAACTTAGTTACTCAAGAACTAAACTTAGTTACTCGAGAACTAAATTAATACTACTCGAGAACTAAGGATAGTACTCGAGTAATGTGACTGATTACTCAAGAACTTAACTTTTTACTACTCGAGAACTAAAGGATTACTCGAGTAATGGACTTAGAGAATTTCTATTTTTAAGAAAAAATTTATTTTAAAAAAATACTCATCACCAACATTTCATCCTTTGATCCAAGTGCTTGAATATGAAATGTATCCCAATAGAGAGGCTACACATGAGTCAATACCTTGGATCACACAATGAGGGATTACATTGTTTGGTCCTGTGTTTATGACTGACTGCAGACTGACATTGATCTACACTTAGCAATAGAATCCTGCAAACACATAACTAAAATAGAATATCAAATACAACTTAATTCATCTTAGTTCAAGGGTGACTTCTTGTAAATCTGGGTTATTGTGGATGCAATACCCAACAATCTGTTCCATGGAATATAACAGAAGGTCCGGTCGGGGCCCCACGCCATATACCACGGACAGTTAGTGGAGTTACGTATTAATACCAAATTACCGCCAAAGGAACACACATCCTAACTCAGAGCATTCTAGCAGAAGCTTTTTAAAACAGTTATAAGAACCCAAATACCATAGCATAAATGTCCACAATAACTAAAGTAGGAATGATAGTAAAAATGCACAAAGTCTCGGCCTTAGGGCCTTACAAGTGTTTACTTAAACAATACATATTTTCCATACTTCGGCGCGCAGGCCGACCACACATGAGCATAAAAAGTAAACATTTTGCTTTGGCCTTCAAGGGCCAGCACAACATCATGGGCTTCAGCCCGATACTTGTCACTAGGCTCACCTGTTCATGCATACGAACAATCCACCGAATGGTGGTAAAACAAGGCAACGATTTGCTAAAGCTGACCAAATTACAACGACACCACCCCTTAGTCGGGGCGGCGGTGCTCCCTCCCTACATTTCACTAGTATAACCAAACATAATAGTGAAAGTACAATTTAAGCACACTTCACCACAGGCGTAGGCACGCACGACCACACACCCCGTGCTCTCAGGGCATATTCTCGGTGAATCTGATCCATTCCGAGGCTTCACCACTGCCCCCAGGACGACAAATATCGTGAGCATTTCAGTCCTTTCGGCCAAAGCCTAAGACTCGCTCCCTATGCCCCTAGTAAGTGTCACGTACTTCAGGTCTCTTTAACCGAACCACATAGAGTGGGTACGGTTCAGCTCAATTCGTTGCTCACATCGCCATGTCAGTTCAAGTCATCGACGCGGGTCAGCCTCCCCGATTCCCGAAGAATCGATCACACAATATTTCATAACCCGGTTATATACAAGGTTGGCTCCCAGGCTACCAAGATGGCAGAAATGTGCTTCTGCCCAGTTTTCTGGGTGTACCTTGGAGTTAGTCCCCAAGGCTCTCTGCTACAAACTGCCGCATAACATCCTGAAAAACAAACGGCACGGAGTCTTCTCCGGCAATACATGCATAATGAAAACATCACCGATCCAGACCAACCTGTCTAGATAGGCTTCACACATCATGCCTATGTCTGTACTTCGATTCCGAACTCTATATGCAAAACAACGGGGATAATCCGTATCACAGGTTGTGTGCCTCAATCGACACTGAAATCGTCAAGCCCGAACAGGACACGGCCCTGTGACACGCCCATATCACAGGCCGTGTGCCCGATACGGCTTCGGACACGCCCGTGTACCAGGCCGTGTTGCTCAGTCGACACAGCCCGACAAATACAGAGCAGGACACGGCTTTGGACACACCCGTGTCAACCCTGGACACGCCCGTATCACAGGCCGTGAAACTTCAAGGGCTCCAAAAATCCTTGAAAACACTACCAATGCATCCCCAATATTCATAGGGCTTGGCTAAGGGTATTCTAAATATAGTGACCAATACGTATTCGGGTTTTGGGGCATTACAGCTCTCTCCCGCTTAAATGAATTTCGTCCCGAAATTATAGAATGAAAAGGTACACAAAATTAAACGGTACCTGAGTAGAATAGCTCGGGATACTCCTCAAGTATGGTCTGCTCTAGCTCCCACGAAAGCTCCTCACGACCGCAATTATCTCATCGGACTTTGACCATCCTAATGGCTTTGTTCCGCAATTATCTGACCTCCGTATCCTCAATTCGAATGGTTTTAACTTTCGTTGTTATCCCACTATCGACCGATACTTGATCCGCAACAACCACTTGCGCTGGTTCTTTCACGGCTTTGTGTAGGACCGAGATGTGAAATACATCATGCAATCCACTCAACTCTACCGAAAGAGCCAAACGATAGGCGACTTCACCAACACGCTCCAAGATCTCAAAAGGCCCAACATATCTCGGACTAAGCTTCTTTAAGCGCCTAATCCTTGATTCGCCTTTAAACAGCTTTATCTTGAGGTATACCCAATCGCCCACTGCAAACTCCACGTTCTGATGCTTGGCATTGTAGTACTTGGCCTGCCTATCTTTGGCTATTAATAGTCGCTCTCGAATCAACCATATCATTGAATTAGCATCTTCAACGTCCCTTCGCTTGTACAGCTTCGATTCTCATGTTTCTACCCAAGATAATGGCGTACGACACCTCTTTCCGTACAGAGCCTCAAAAGGCGCCATCTGATTGTTGGCTTGGTAGTTGTTATTATAAGCGAACTCAATCATGAAAAGATGGTCTTCCCACCTTTTCCTAAAATCCAACGCACACATACGAAGTATGTCTTCCATCATCCTGTTCACCCTTTCAGTTTGCCCATCTATTTGTGGGTGAAAAGTTGTGTTGAAGTTTAACTTGGTACCCAACAACTGATGAATGAGCCTCCAATCGTTAGATGTAAACCGGCCATCACGGTCACTAACAATGCTCCGGGGTACACCATGCAAACGGACTATGCTATCCACATAAAGCTTCACCAGCTTCTCCGCTGAATCATCCTTCCTATTGGGTATAAAATGTGACACCTTCATTAAACAATCAACGACCACCCAAATGGCGTCGTTCCCCTTGTGCGATCTCAGCAAACCGTGCACGAAATCCATAGAGATGTCATCAAACTTCCACTATGGTATAGACAGGGACTTTAGAAATCCACCTGGCTTCTGGCATTCGGCCTTCACCAAGGCACAAGTCTGACACTTCTCCACGTATAGTGCTATGTCTTTCTTCATACCCGGCCACCAGAACAGCCTCTTCAAGTCTTTGAACATCTTTGTTCTCTCAGGGCGAATTGAGTACTTGGTAAAATGCGCTTCGTGCATCAATTCTTCTCGTAATTTCCCAACGTTAGGGACGCATAACCGCCCACTTTTCCATACAAGGCCATCGTCAACAAAGAACTGGTCATTCGAACCATCCACGGACTCTGCCAAGCTTACGTCAAACTCCAAGACCTGTCGAATCATGTTCGCGAGGTCGTATTGAACCTCTGTCCAACTCAAACATGCATTAGCACTAGATCCCTTGTCAACACATGAGATCTCCAAAGCCTCCAAATCACGAATGAGCCGCTCGTCATGCATCCACAACCAGTTGGCCTGTGCAGGAGTTCTACGACTAAGAGCATCTGCCATAACATTCCCCTTCCCGGGAATATAATGAATCTTGTAGGTGTAGTCCCCAAGGAACTCCATCCACCTACGCTGCCGCATATTCAAGTCCTTCTGATCAATTAGATACTTCGGGATCTTGTGATTTGAATAAATGTCGACCTTTAATCCATACAGGTAATGCCTCCAAAGCTTGAGAGTGAATACCACGACCGGCAACTCCAAGTCATAGACCGGGTAGTTCTTCTCATGCACCTTTAACTGACGTGATCCATATGTTATCATCGACCCGTGCTGAAGCAAAACACAGCCTAAACCACTCCCAGAGGCATCATTGTAAACCTCAAAGCCTTCATAACCATAAGGCGAACATAAGACTGGTGTCGTGGTCAAACGACACTTTAGTTCTTCAAAAGCTTGTGCGCACTCAGGCGACCAAACAAACTTCTGATCCTTCCTTGTCAGAGTAGTGAGGGAAAATGCTATCCGCGAGAAGTTCTCCATGAAGCGCTTGTAATAGACGGCAAGCCCCAGAAAACTCCAGACTTCCGCCACCGTAGACAACACAGGCCACTCGCGTATATCAACTAACTTTGCCGGATCTACCGCAATTCCTTCTCCACTAACTATATGACCAAGGAACGCTACCGAGGACAACCAAAACTCGTATTTGGAGAACTTGGCATATAGTTGGTTCCTCCTCAATGTCTCCAACACCATATGCAGATGCTTGAAATGATCATCCTCGAACTACGAGTACACCAGTATATCGTCGATAAAGACTATCATGAACTGGTCTAAGTATTCTCTTAACGTTCTGTTTATCAAATCCATAAACACGGATGACACATTTGTCATCCCAAACGGCATGACGGTGAACTCATAATGCCTATAACGTATGCTGAAAGCCATCTTGGGAATGTCACTTTCCCTTATCCGCAGCTGATAGTATCCGAATTTCAGATCTAACTTCCAGTACACAGTTGAACCGACCAGCTGATCGAATAGATCATCAATCCTTGGGACCAAAAACTTATTCTTCTCTGTTAGCTTATTTAACTCCCGGTAATCAATACAGAGTCGTAAGCTTCCGTCCTTCTTCTTAACAAAGAGGACCGGCGTGCTCCAAGGCGACGAACTTGGATGCACATAACCTTGTTTCAACAGTTCTTGAAGTTGTACTTTCAGTTCCGTCATCTCCTTAGGCACTAACAGATACGGAGAGCATAACACATGTTTGGCACCTGACACTAGCTCAATGGTGAAGTCGATCTCTCGCTAAGGTGGAGCTCCAAGGAGATCTTCAGGAAATACGTCAGGAAAATCAGATACAACTGGGATACTGTCCAGACCAAGCTTGGGCTTCGAAGCCTCCACTAAAGTGAAAAACAGCTTTGCACCACTTCAAACAGCCTTAATCACTTGGAGAGCAGACATCAACGTCTTGCTCGACCCCTTCATGCCTAAGAACGTCGTCTTACGATCTGTATCTAGTCCCAATCTAACCACCTTACGATTACAATCAATGTATGCATGTTGCTCCGAGAGCCAGTCCATACTAAAGATCACATCGAACTCCACTATCGGCAGTAGCGATGCTTGCAAATTATATTCGTGACTCCCAATCCCTATCTTCACACAACAAACTCTATCCGCACGCATAGAGCACCCATTAGGCAGAAGCACATCTAACTTGTCCTTTGCCATATAAGAAGGTACTCCGATGCGTGATACAAATTCTTCGGACAAAAAGGAATATGAAGCTCCCGTATCGAACAGTGCTCTCGCCGAAAATCAAAGATTGATACAAAGCCTAGCACAACCAGTCATAAGCTGACATGCGTAAGGCAACAAGTATTTAAAGCTAAACTGCTATAAATTAAACCATATCTGTCACCACGTCAGTCTGCTTCATGGACTCCTGCTGGCCAAGGTTGTACACTCTAGACTGGGCTGGGGCATAATATGATGCGGTTGACTCAAACGCCTTGCCCTTCTCCTCATAAGTTGCTTCAGGCTTCTTCTCGTAATTCGGACGTCCGCTCCAACAATCTCGGGCAAAGTGTTCCGGCTTCCCACAGTAATAACATGCGCCCGGGGTTTGGCTTGTAGTTGCACCAGATGCACCAGAAGAAGGGGCTGGACCCGAAGTCCTAGCCTTCTTATTCCACTTACGGAACCCAGACTTTAAGGAGGTCGACACCTTGAACTCCGTCTTCTTCGCACTAGAGTCCTTCTTACCTTTGACTCTCTTCAGATCTTTTTCCAATGACCGGGCCGTACTGACCAGGGTTAGGAAGCCTTGCGTCATAGGCCCAAAAAGTAGTAGCCTCAGGTCATCACGCAGACCCTCGTAGAACCGATTGGTCTTACGCTCTTCATCGGCAAACGTAGAGCCAACATAATGACCCAACCGTGTAAACTCGTGGAGATACTCATCCACGCTACTATCTCCCTGTGTCAGTCTCTGGAACTGATTCTCCATATCGATCCTCTGTGCTGAGGGAAGGTATCTTGCCAAGAATAACCTCGATAATTCCTCCATCGAGACATCAGTGAGTTGCCTTCCAACCAAGTGATGCAGCTCCAATTCTTCCCACCACAACCTCGCCTCTCCATCCAACATGAAGGTGGCTATGGTGGTCTTCTGCCATTCCTCCGTTTCAGTGGCTATCAAGACTCTCTTCACCCAAGAGAACCAATCTAAGGCCTGGGATGGGGTTCCAGTCCTCAAAAACACCGGAGGATTAAAGCTCATTACATGCTTGAGCTGCTTCTCTGTTGCTCTTCTTGGTACTAAAGGCTCTACCACCACTTGTTCCACCATTCTAGGTTCTGCTGCTCGAAACGGCACCTGCTCCCCTACAGGGGCAGGATGCTGCACTTGACTTCCTGGCTGGGCATTTAGAATCGCAAACATCACCTCAGCCACAAGTCTTATTATTTCTGTTGAAAGAGGGGTTGCAGGTGAAAGTCCACCTAGTGCCAACTAGCTTCACCTATGGGGGGGGGGGGATTAGGTGTCTTGTAGCGTTTTTGCGGAATTAAAAACTGTACCTGCACAAATAAATCAAACAACACAGCACAGAAAAGACTCAAGCAATTTATAGTGGTTCCCCGATTTGGGTACGTCCACTTTCCCCCTTCGACCTATCTCCCAACCAGGGACGACTCGGTCACTTCACCAACAGGATTGAAATCCAATCCTTGCACTAACGGAAGGAACCCTTCCACACGTAAGAGTCACCACTCTCACACCACGGGTTGCACCCAACCCTTACAACTGGGAACCAATCGTTCCTTTACAATGAAATTAAAAATAGAATGTATTAGAAATAAAAACAACTTATGGAGACTAAGGTGTCCCTCTTCGTTTGACGACGTGTTCTTGAAGTCAACGAAGAGTCCACAACCCTAGATCTCTCTTGGAGAGAATCTCCCCGAAACTGGCGGCGGCAAAGGGCGGCGGCTTGGCTCTCGGGATTGGCGGCGGTACCGGAGTGCTGCGGCAATGCTATGGAGATTCAACCTTCTTAGCAAAGGTAGCAAGGTCTGCCAACGGTCACACTAGGATCGATCGTCTCGATCGATTCGGAAGGGGATGGTTTTCCCGATCTACGAATCAAGAGACAAAAGATCTCTGGTTAGACGCGTGAGACGCTGTGCTAGGCTAAGCTTCTATCGCCAGAGATCTGGAAGAAACCGTGATCAACAATGACGACTAACTGTACGAGCGGCGACGATGGCGGCGGAGCAAGATGCGCGAGGTAAGTCACGTCGGCGGCTCGGCTTTCTTCGTTTTTCTGTCCGTGTCCATTACTGTTCAAAATTACAGATGTATTTATACATTAGGTCATCAAGATGACCGTTGTGGGCCCCACCAAGAAGAAGCCCTAAGTCCGGTTCGAAATAACCCAGTTAACTTGGACCGGTCCAGAGAATAGGCGAAAATTGCCTAAGTCAAATTCGACGAGAATCGTAGGTGATTCTCGCCGAATCGGCGAGAATCAACTACGATTCTCGCTGAATTCTTCTTAACAGAATTCAATCTCCACTGATAATACAAGCCGGTGAGAATCGGCGAGAATCACAATTGATTCTCGTCGAATCGTCGAGAATGCAGAGTCATTCTCGACGAATTGGCGAGAATCACTTGATTCTCGACGATTCTGCCTTAGAAGAATTCAAGGCGGCTTCGAGACAACCGGCAGCATTTGGCGAGAATCACTTCGTGATTCTCGACGATTCGGCGAGAATCACTAGTGATTCTCGTCGAATCGGCGAGAATCACTTAGTGATTCTCGTCGATTTGTACTTAGACGATTTTCTTCTTTCTTCCCGTGAGCTGGTCTTTGGCCCATCCTTGCTCCTTATCTGCTCTTGATCTTTCTTAACCCTTTGCTTGAAAGTAAGTACATTCCAATAGAGAGAGTACACGTAAGTCAACACACTAATCTGCCCAACGAGGGATTACGTTCCACAGACCCGTGTATATTGACTTACTGCACCCTGACATTGGTGCGTACTTAGCGAGGAATGGCTGCAAGCATAACTTGAAAGGTTTCATCAAATACACTGTGAATTCATCTTAGCTCGACCCAAGGCTTCCTCAAATCCAGGTAATTGTGGATACAATACCCAACAATCTCCCCCTATTTGAAGAAGCCAAAATCCTACTAGCTAAGATGAATTTCACCAATCCAGATAATACATGCATTATACTAAGAGAGGAATAACAAGAACAAGCAGAGCAATACAAGAGACAATCATTAAATCACATATGAGAGACACTCATCAAGTCACACATATATATATATATATATATATATATATATATATATATAACCAAATTCTTAAAACTACTTATCCTTAGCTATTTCATCTTTGAGCTACTGCGCCAAGAACTTGCTGCTTTGACGTTCAAAGTATTATTTGGGCTTCGGGTAGTATCTTGGAGGGGGAGCTTTATTTGCCACAGTATCGGACCTGAAGAAGATGTTTCTTTTGGCTTCAAAGGTCTTGTGCTGCTCTTACTCGTACTGACTGTAGACATCGTTCCTGTTTATCTCCCCCCTTTGTTGCAACGCAAATGTGTCCAAAATGATGCTTCTTGATGCTGGGCTCCACCTTTCATTTCGCACCTCTTCCTCCTTCAGTCTGATTCTCTTTTCAGTTGGTGTTTTCTTTGAGGTTCCTTCTTGATTTTTCCTTTTCCCTTTAGCTTTTGCTAGGGCTTCTTGATCAAACCAGCGACATCTTTCTGCTCTTGCAGCAGCCCTAGCAGCCTTCTTGGCTTCAGCCTCACTCAGTATAACTTCTTCAATACTTGCCTCTTCTTCAGCAGCAGCAGCAGTATACTCCTCTTGCTCCGGAGGAGCAACGGGAACGTGTATGCCCGAGGCTTGTCGTACTAACCAATGGGCCATTTCAAACACATACCTATTCGAATGACCGAATTTGTTAATTATTATCTATTAGATTGATTGAAGGTGTCAATTAAGATTTTGTTAGAGTTTAAGAGCATACCTATTAGACTGATCGAAGTTTTCGATGATTATCTGTTGAAGCCCGGGCATCTTAGCTTTGTAGTCTTCCTCCCCCTTTTTGGCTTCTATAGCAATTGAGTTTGCGTAAGCGTGCAGGGACTCATCGATGTGCTTCACAGTTTTTGAAAATTCATTCAGCAGGGTCTTTTGATCCGCGTTCAGAATCACCACGTTGACATCAAATTTTTGGATGCTGTCAGCCATAACATGTGCATTCTGATTTACGACAGCCAGATCATCTGTGTTCTTTTTAAGACCTTGCATCAGCAGAGAGACAGCTGTGCCGACTTCAGTATATTTTTCCTCGAATTTCTTTTCCATGACGTCCAACTTGTGATTGACTTCCACAATGTTCTTTAACATTAGATCCTCAGATTCTTTTACCCTTTTTAGCACTACGTCTTGTGCTTTCACAAACGAGGCCTTCAGCTCATTCACGATTCCCTGAACAATGTTGACCATATAATTGGCTATATTTGCTTGTAGTGGAGGACCTCCAGGCAAGCCCTGGTCTGGCTCATCAGTAGAGGCACTGGGTGAGCTGGACACTAGTACAGGTTCCACATAGGGAATGCTGGCCGCCACAGCAGGTTGTCCAGGAATGCTTGTCAATAGTTGCTGGAAGGGCTCCCCCTCCATTCTTGCATCAGTCGTCTCAGGAGCATGTTCCTTAGATGGAACTTCAGCAGCATCCCAAGGATTCACCACTTCCATCCTCTCACTTCCAGTTTCCTCCTCCTCATCACCCGTGTGCTCTTTCTCAGCTGCAGCATTGTTTAAGTTTTCCTCGTCATCCTCCTCATTATCACCTCCATCTCCCAGATCACTGTCGTTCAGGGCCGCCTCATCTTCCACCACATCCTCACTATCTTCTTGCATAGTCTCAACAGCATCTCTAGCTATCTGAGAGATGTAAGATATGACATTAGCAGAAGCGGGTAGAGGCTCCCCCACAGTTCCTGCAGTCAGTGCATCAGGAACTTCACTGGGGATTGCCATGGAATCTGCTGAAGTTCTGTTGTCCTCGGCAGGAGATTCTTCTTGTTCTACTACCATTGCAGCTTGCCCTATGCGTCGCTCCCATCTGTCAAATATGCAAGAGTCCATTTTCTTCAAATAATGCAAAGGAACTCCTTTGCTCATGTCGAACCTATCTCCGTTCAACTGATTGAGATATATGCTGATGATTCTTCCAAAACTTGGAGATCTGAGAGTGTCCTTAATCTTCTCAAAAAGCATAGCCCCCCAGTTGAATCTCTTTCGGCAGACTATTGCCACAAGAATCTTGAACATGTCAGCTGAGATGTGGTCGTGTGAGCCGGGTTTGCATATCAGTACTTTCCCAATGATGTCGGACAAGAGTTTCCCCTCCTCATTCATTTCTTTTCTCTTTATCGATCTGGTTCCCCTAGCTAGTCCACAGAATAATAGGGTCCTGGCTCTATCATGTTCCTCCAGATAATCCACGTGTTCAGAACTGGAGAGCTGCAAGCATTGAGTCAGTTTCCTTGCAAACATCTTGATCTTTGCACCTGCAACCTTACTCTTAATGATAGTGTCTTCATTCCGAAGTTTGGCGGTTGCGAAGAACTCCATCACTTCCTTATCTAGAGTTTTGCAGGGGTGCTCCAGTACAAAAGTGAGTCCAGCCTCTTCAAGCATGATGATGATGTTTCTGAACTCATCTGAGGCATGTGAGAACCCGGTTCGAACCAACTCACATCCAGTGACCAGGCCGGCGGTGGTCCTTGGAGCCATTGCAAACCTAGGGAGGGAATCCCAAGTCTACGCCTAATCAGAAATCAAGAGGGAAGCTACACTAACAGTAAGTCACTGTAAGGGAGAGGAAGTGGTTACCCAAATGCGGAGGAAACGAGAGTCGACGGAGACGACGGAAAACCTGGAGGAGCTCGCGTCCTTGTTTGATCGAAGCCGCGGAGAATGAATACTTGGACGAGCACCCTGGACGCGAGAAGAGAGGTCTACGGAATCCGGAACGAGGTCGACGAGATTCGGAACCTAAGATGCGGGAAGACGCCGGGAGGAGGGACGGAAGGGTCGGCGGGATTCCTGCGGGATATCGACGGGTTTCTCTGCGAAATGCGGAAGATGAAGGGTCGGCGGGAGTTTTTCTAAATAGAAATCGACGGGATTTGAGGCATACCCGATTCTCGAAATCTTCTGATATCAACGGGTTTATAAATCTTCTAAATATATATTTCTTAATACCAATCTTCGGAATCTATATTTCTTAATACATGTATCTATCGAGGGTTTGGAAGGAGTTTTCCACACAGCGTTAGGAGGCATATCAACTTTGGTATACCCAAGACAATAACCGTGGCAAGCAACTTTAATAGGTGATTTCTTGATCAAGATATACACAATATTCTTGATGTCAGTTGTAAGTTTTAGTGACTTCCAATGACGTATTTTTTTTTTAATTTTCAGTGGGCTGACTTATGCCTGTTGAGGTTCATTCTCGAATCTACCAGTGTATTTACAGATAAATCTTTAACAATGTATCTAAAGGTTATTTTCATAATTTTAATCTTTCCTTAGAAGTACAAGCATATAAGTGTAAATCTACCCATGACCATTTACTTTCGAGAGAGGGAATTCATGACTTAGTGTGGATATGTAGACATACATATATACATATATGTAAAAATCGATGCACTATGGCTCATATATTGAAGCTGATTGCAATTACCTGAGATTAAAGGATGTATCATTTAGATCTTCTGCTCAAGGCACACCAGGTGGTCAACTTGAATGTGCCTGTGTTGATGGCACTACTCCTATTCCAGATACTTGTTCCACGTCATTCTTGGAACATCTCCTGTCTGGTTCCCATTAGGTTTACAGGAACCTAGACTACCCTGCAAAATAGTGTTACCTTACCTTAGGAACCCAATATATATTGGGTCCTAGGTTCTTGTTAGCATAAAAACTCGAATGCCTTCCCTCAGAAATCCTGTCAGGAGGACTACCTCTGCCCAGAGGAGGTGGATATGCCCATGCCCTTGACACAGAGGGGTGCCAACAATCTATGACAAAGTGACTCACCTTGCCACAACACCAACACGTGTGAATGTTGTATCGCCGTTTCTGACCTGATCCGGTGACTGAGGTAGTCATGGTCCTAGGTCTAAACGAGATAGAGCCGGATCTGCTCACAAAATTTCCTCTTCCACCGTGACACTTGGAAGGGTGGAAGGAATGCATGTAGCGAGCGTCATGAGGCCTGGGAGGTGGTGCCTTCCTCTCAGTCAGCACCCTTCCAGAGGCCCCATGAGCACTAACTGCATGACTTCTAACCCCCCTTTCCTGTGTCCTAGGGCGGTGAGAAGCGCAGTGAGAGCTGATACCAGCAGATTCATGCCGAGTTGGGGCTGTGGCCGAGAATACAAAGGGTTCAGACTGAGCCTTAGGTATTCTCTCAAAGGTGGCCATGACAGCCCTTGCACTATGGGAGTCTCCACATGAGGGATGATCACCCTTGTAGTGACCACGGTTGTTCCTGTGATCATACCTGAAGGCATGATGAGTACCCTCCCTGCCTGGGGTGGGGGGGTCTGAATACCGTTTCCCCATATCTCCATGAATTGATAATTCGGGAGATCCACCCATTTTCTTCCTTTCTTTTGATAGCATCAATCTTGGAAAAGTTGGATACTATCCTCTTCTCATTTTCTAGACTACTCTCTAGATCTGAGATTTTAGAGTCCTTAACCCTGTTGGATGCCAATTGGAGATCCAACAAGATCTTCAGTCGAGCAATCTCCTGAGCTTGCTCATCAATAAGTAGGTTGCTTTTCTGAAGGGCTCTCTTCAGGGAATCAGGATTTTCTAAAGGGCAGCCATCCGAACTATTCCTGTCTTCAGGAACTTCAAGAGAAGAGGGGCAAGATGAAGAAGTTACCTGCTCTTCAGAGTTACTGTTAAAATCGACAGAGGCCGTTGAGTCAGCTTCATCAGAACTGCTTTCCTCAATTTATTCTTCAGTCTCTGACAAGGACACCAGAGCCCTGATACTGACCGATTGGTCCTTGTCTTCATCTTTAGAGGCGAGGACCCCCACATAGGCTTCATCTTCTTGCTGACAGCAGATCCCTGCTTTCTCTGACCCCTCCATGAGATCTGAGATGGTTACCCACATTGACTTGGCCGTCCTACACTTTTCCAGTCTAGATCGAGAAGGTCCAGACCAGACATCCATGATGATCTGACGAATCATCTTGTCCAGATTGAATAATGAGAGTTCAGTCTCCGACATCTCAGTAATACACTTGGGGATTCAGATATCCTTTCCAAATCCGGAGGTCTTCATTGGAATGAATGGACCCTCTTCCAAGATGAGAGATGCTCGAGGATCGATAGCCTCCAAGTGAAATGACACTCTCATCTTCCAAACGAGATAATACTCCTTTATGCACGTGGGGAGTCTTAGCGGAGAGAACTCATAATCCAGCTCTATGCTTTTGACACTGGTGGCAAGATTCTACTCAAGGTGTGAACCTTTTTGATGAGCAACCTCCCTCTGATACCACTTGAAAGTCCACCTAGTGCCAACTAGCTTCACCTATGGGGGGGAATAAGTGTCTTGTAGCGTTTTTGCGGAATTACAAACTATACCTGCACAAATAAATCAAACAACACAGCACAGAAAAGACAAGCAATTTATAGTGGTTCCCCGATTTGGGTACATCCACTTTCCCCCCTCGACCTATCTCTCAACTAGGGACGACTCAGTCACTTCACCAATAGGATTGAAATCCAATCCTTGCACTAACGGAAGGAACCCTTCCACACGTAGGAGTCACCACTCCCACACCACGGGTTGCACTCAACCCTTACAACTGGGAACCAATCGTTCCTTTACAATGAAATTGAAAATAGAATGTATTAGAAATAAAAACAACTTATGGAGACTAAGGTGTCCCTCTTCGTTCGACGACGTGTTCTTGAAGTCAACGAAGAGTCCACAACCCTAGATCTCTCTTGGAGAGAATCTCCCCCAAACTGGCGGCGGCAAAGGGCGGCGGCTTGGCTCTCGGGATTGGCGGCGGCACCGAAGTGCTGCGGCGATGCTATGGAGACTCAACCTTCTTAGCAAAGGTAGCAAGGTCTGCCAACGGTCACACTAGGATCGATCGTCTCGATCGATTCGGAAGGGGATGGTTTTCTCGATCTACGAATCAAGAGACAAAAGATCTCTGGTTAGACGCGTGAGACGCTGTGCTAGGATAAGCTTCTGTCGCCGGAGATCTGGAAGAAACCGTGATCAGCAACGACAACTAACTGTACGAGCGGCGACGATGGCGGCGGAGCAAGATGCGCGAGGTAGGTCACGTCGGCGGCTCGGCTTTCTTCGTTTTTCTGTCCGTGTCCATTACTGTTCAAAATTACAGATGTATTTATACATTAGGTCATCAAGATGACCGTTGTGGGCCCCACCAAGAAGAAGCCCTAAGTCCGGTTCGAAATAACCCAGTTAACTTGGACCGGTCCAGAGAATAGACGAAAATTGTCTAAGTCAAATTCGGCGAGAATCGTAGGTGATTCTCGCCGAATCGGCGAGAATCAACTACGATTCTCGCCGAATTCTTCTTAACAGAATTCAATCTCCACTGATAATATAAGCCGGTGAGAATCGGCGAGAATCACAATTGATTCTCGCCGAATCGTCGAGAATGCTGAGTCATTCTCGACGAATCGGCGAGAATCACTTCGTGATTCTCGACGATTCTGCCTTAGAAGAATTCAAGGCGACTTCGAGACAACCGACAGCATTCGGCGAGAATCAGTTCGTGATTCTCGACGATTCGGCGAGACTTGTCGATTTGTACTTAGACGATTTTCGTCTTTCTTCCCGTGAGCTGGTCTTTGGCCCATCCTTGCTCCTTATCTGCTCTTGATCTTTCTTAACCCTTTGCTTGAAAGTAAGTATACTCCAATAGAGAGAGTACACGTAAGCCAACACACTAATCTACCCAACGAGGGATTACGTTGCATAGACCCGTGTATATTGACTTACTGCACCCTGATATTGGTGCGTACTTAGCGAGGAATAGCTGCAAGCATAACTTGAAAGGTTTCATCAAATACACTGTGAATTCATCTTAGCTCGTCCCGAGACTTCCTCAAATCCAGGTAATTGTGGATACAATACCCAACAGCAGGCACGTCATTGGGTGTACTACTTGCATTATAAAGCAGGTGTTCTGACTGCCCTACGCCACTCCTGGTCACCTATAGTCGTACAACACACCATTAAGTGACCAAACAAAATTGCAAAAAGCAAGCATAATGAAAACATCACTGATACAGACCAACCTGTCCGGATAGGCTTTACACACCATGTCTATGTCCGTACTTCGCTTCCGAACTCTATATGCAAAACTACAGGGATAATCCATATCTACCCGAAGGAATACCACATGCTCACCGCACACTGCAGGAGAGGGTTTCCTATGCAAAAGAAAGAGGACTTCACATGTCCAAGTAGAGAATCGTTACCCTAGAGGTTCGCTTCAGTGCCATGGAAAACTAGCCGGATGAAAACCACCGCAACGGACTCGTCTCCGCGGATCTAGGCTCGGTACACGATTTGGAGCTCCGAAGCTCCAACAATGGCGTGATTCCTCCTTCTTCTTCTCCCTTTGCTCTCCCCTCTCTCTACCTCTTAGAAAGAGAAAAGGCCAAAGGAAATGAGGTTTAAACCCTCATTTCCCGACCTTATCACATCAGGGAAGATGTTGGGCCATTGGATCCCACCTAAATAAAACGAAAGGCCTTGATTCGCCTTTAAAATTGTCTTCCTAGGTCAGTACACGGCTAATAAAACGCCCGTGTCACAGGCCGTGTCTCACAATCATAATAGAAATCGTCAATCTTAGAACAGGACACAGCCTCTGGCACGCCCGTGTCAACCCTGGACATGCCCGTGTCAACCCTGGACACGCCCGTGTCACAGGCCGCGTGCCTTAATTGACACTGAAACTATCAAGCCCGAATAGGACACGGCCCTGTGGCATGCCCGTGTCATAGGCGGTGTGCCCGACACGGCTTCAGACATGCCCGTATACCAGGTCGTGTTGCTCAGTCGACACAGCCCGGCAAACACAGAGCAGGACACGACTTTGGACACCCCCTTGTCAACCCTGGACATGCCCGTATCATAGGTCGTGAAAATTCAAGGGCTCCAAAAGTCCTTCAAAACCCTACCAATGCATCCCCAATATTCATAGGGCTTAACTAAGGGTATTCTAAACATAGTGACCAATACATATTCGGGTTTTGGGGTGTTACAGCTAGAACTCACCAAATCACATTAGACAGTTAAAATTAACCTGAGAAATGTGAAGTGTGTTCTCAGACTAAGATCACTAGGAAATTTTTTAGTGCGGTTACTAAGAGCACAACACACCTAGAGCTTATACATTCCGACATATGTGACTTTTAAAGTTGTCACTAGAAGTGGTATGAAGTATATGATCACATTTATAGATGACTGCTCTAGGTTCTATCATATTTATCTTCTGAAAACTAAAGATGAAGCGTTTGAAAAGTTCCGTGTTACAAAACCAGGGTAGAAAACCAACTAGAGATGAATATAAAAAGGTTTAGAAGTGATAAATGAGGAGAATATGTGTCCAGTGAGTTTAGATATTTCCTTGCCTCTCAAGGAATCATAGCGGAAACCACTACTCATTACTCTCCCCAATCGAATGGTATAGCCAAGAGAAAAATAGAACGTTCACAAAGATGTTAAATTCTATGCTTCTCACTGCTGGCATGTCTACTGCCTATTGGGAAGAAGCAGTTTTAACTGCAAACCATATTTTGAATAAAGCCCCTCATGCTAAGTTAGATGTCACACCTTACAAGCTTTGGTTTAAGAGACCCCCCGTCTATAACTAGACTTAAGACCTGGGTCATATAACCTATGTTAGGGTTTTTGACCCTAGATGGTCTAATCTTGGACCTAGAACCAACACGCGCGTCTACTTAGGTTGTGCTGAGGATAGTGTTGCAGATAAATTCTTAGATATTTTCAATAATATAATTATAAAATCTAGGGATGCAGTATTCTTTGAAGATAAATTCCTTAAAGACAAGAACCTGTCACTGCCAGGTATATAAACAACTATTACTGAGGAAGATCCTGAATCAATACCGAGCACCTCCTATTCAGTTCTATTAGACAATAGTGGCCTAGAGTCTAGAAGGACTTCGGTGAGAGAGAGAACTCCTAGAACCTTCGGTAGTGATTTTGCCACTTACCACGTCAAGGCTTATCCATCTACCTATAGAGATGCGATGAGATCAAGAGATTCACTACTCTGGAAAGAAGCCATTGATGAAGAGATGAACTCTCTACTTCAGAACAATACCTAGACGTTAGTTGATAAGTGAAAAGGGGCTAAAACTATAGGGTGTAAGTGAGTTTTGAAAAAGAAGCTTAATCCTGATGATAGCGTAGCTAAGTATAAAGCACGCCTGGTCGCTAAAGCTTTCACACAAGTTAGTGTGGTAGATTACTTTGATGTATATTCACTAGTGTGCCACTTAGCAACCATTAGAATCCTCCTTGTTATTGCATCTATTGAGAACTTTATTGTTCATCAAATGGATGTTAAGACTGCGTTCTTGAACGAAGATCTGACCGAAGAAATGTACATGAGCCAACCTGAAGGCTTCATAGTAAAAGGTCGCGAAAATAAATTATGTAAGTTTATCAAGTCACTATACGGACTAAAACAAGTATCAAAATTATGACATGAGAAGTTTGACTATAGTGTAAAGAATATGAGATTCATGTCGAGTCTCTCTGATAAATGTTGTTACATACATCATAAATCAAATAAAGTTGCTATAATATGCTTATATATGGATGACATGCTGATTCTTGGTTCTGATCAATCTAAAGTGGATGATGTTAAGTCAGGACTAATGATAGAGTTTAAGATTAAAGACCTTAATGTAGCTGAAACTATACTAGGCATGCAAGCGAGGTTTGGAAAAAATGGCATCCAATGAAGAAGCTGCAGTTAGACAGTTAGATTATGCTAAACTGATTGGTAGTCTCATGTATGCTATAGTCTACACTAGACCTGACATAGCCTTTACGGTCGGCATGTTAAGTAAATTCACTGGTAATCCTATCCAAGACCATTGGGATGCTCTCGATAGGCTAATGCGATACCTAAAGCACACCCAAAAGTATGCTTTATGTTATCATGGTCATCCTCCAGTCCTGGAAGGATATTCTGATGCATCATGGTGCTCAGAAATAAATGACAGTAAGTCCACTAGTAGATTTTTATTCACTAACTGTAGCATGAAAGTCCAAGAGGCAATCATGTATTGCACTATCTTCTATGGAATCCGAACTATACGCTCTAGCTTCAGCGGGAGAAGAAGCAAAGTGGATAAGAGATTTAGTTATAGACATTCCACTATAGAGCTTGAAATTGAGTTCTGTTGTAGTTTACTGTGACAATCAAGCTACTAAAATGATTGCTATAAATACTTTGTTCAATAGCAAAAGAAGACAACTAAGGATGAAACAAGCTTGATTGACCTCCCTCACGAGTCAAGGGATTATTACCCTAATTGATGTGAGGTCGAAAGATAATGTTGCAAATGTCTTAACAAAATGCTTAAATAGAGCTCTCATAATCAAAATATCGAGAGAGATGAGATTAAAGTTCATAGAAATATGAAATTCTCCTCTTATATTTATGTTTTAATAGTAAAAGCTTATAACTGCAACATTCAAACATCTAATAACAGATTGAAAACCTCAAATAATTTCTTGATAAAATCCAAGATGGTTGGATGCTAGTCATTCCACATTTGATGACTTAACATCTTTCTCGTTGTAAGTTCATTTGAGAATTATTCAATTGAGAATAGAAAGTCGTTGTACGAGTTAATCTAATATTAGTGATCATAGTACATTATTCCACATCTGATAACATTGCAAATAACGACGTGCCAAGTCATATGATAAGGTACATAGTGGTCACTAATGAGTAAGATAACAATGCGTGATTTATTAAAATTATAACTTGACTGGTTTTACTGAGACTGGATAGAGATGCTGAAACGTGTTACTTCACTACTGCTACAAGTTCTAAGCTCATTTAGGTAGAGCTAGTTTACTTTGATACGCCACTGAATATATTTTTGAATTCATAGAACCTAACTCATGAAATTTTTTGCAGGCACTGGTGAAGATGGAGAGAAAGTAGACTTTGACATGGATGATGATGATCTACTCTCTGAGTAGAATTATTATACGTTTTGGTCTATTGCTATTTTGTTTTCTGAGTTATTTATTCTTGAGTAGCACGTTATATTTGGATGTTTATGTTACTGTTTTGACAACTCCTATTTATGCTTTAAATGTGCTAACTATTATGGAAATGCGTAAAGTCGAAAACGTTTTTTTTCATACTCTACTTTCTACAATCTGAGACGTACAAGTTATTTACCACAAATATATGAGGAGATTGTTAATATATATTTGGACAAATAACGGGTTCGAAGGCTTAACGAGTCAGTTCAGATACACAGATATGGAATATCTGTAGTAACTCTTAGGGGTTGCCTATTTATACCCATCTAGGGGCAATAGATAGGTGATTCCAGCTAGATCTCCATCCGGATGCTTCGAGCGACACTATCACAATTTACCGAAAACCTTGAGTGACCCACAACATACATAATCATTTTTATTCCCGATAAAAAGATTAAATATAACAAATTTTTATTATATAATTATTTTCATTAAAATTGAAAATTTATTATATGGAGAATAAAAATATACAATTCTTTTGAAGCAATACAAACAATATCGGGAAAAATAAATAATAGAATTGATTCTTAATTTATTATAAAATTGGCTACCTTTATTCATTTTTGTAAACGAGGTCATCATTAAATAGTTATATATATTTTTATCTATTCTATTTTATAGAAAAATGTCATTTAATAAAACAATTATTTTATTCCCTCTTTATTTTAAAATTACAATTTTTATTTAATTTAATTTACTTTATAAAAGTATATCATTATCATTTTTGTTAAATTTTGCATCTAACATTTTAAAAAAAATACAAGATAATAATGATAATTATATTGTCGTATCAGTATACAAAAAAATTTTGCACACAAATGCTTGTGCATTGTTATAAATAAAATATAAATTGATTTTCTCAAGTCCTGCGCGACAGTACTAGTCTTACGGCGAGCTACCCCCTGCATTTCTTAATGTTTATATTTTTTTATTAATTATTAAAAATTTTAAAAGTATTATATATATATTAAAAGCATTTTTAATATGTAAATATTAAATTGTTTATATAGATTTTTTATTATATATATATATTAATTTTATATAGATTTTTTATTATATATATATATTAATTTTATATAGATTTTGTTAAAAATTGCAAAACACACCCGGCGGTCTCAGAGGGGAGCCTTCGCCGCCGCCGGCGGAGCCGTCAGAGGCCTGCTCGATGCCCGCCGACAAACCAACCGGTGGGGGCCGGGAAGGCCAGCGGCAACGAAGGCCTAAATCGCGTGCGTGAATTTTTTTAAGTGTTGCTACGTGACTGGCAGAAGATGGGCGGAATCCAACGACTGAGATATGTTCGAGAAGCCTTACCGTTACATGGTATGATAAGAGACTTCTTTATATAAAGTATAGATTTTGAAAACTAAGGCTTCATTTGGTTCGGCGGTGGCGGGTCGATCCGGCGGGTGGAAATGGAGTGTTCGAACCGGAGGGGGGAGGTGGCTGCTCCAAACGGAGCTTTTTGGGGGCGTTTCTCAAGGGGGGCGGGTGGAAACGGAGCAAACGCCGCCGGAGGTTCATTTGTTTTTCCTCCTTCCGGCGGCGTTTGCTCAAAACGGAGCAACGAAACGCCCAAACAAATGAAGCCTAAATGAAAAAAATGTTGACTTTAAAGTCATTGTCTTTTTATATATAGGAGTGCAACGACACGGCCGTCCGACCCTACTTGCGTGTAACGGAACGGACGTCGAACCCTACGTTAGTGCATCGACACGGACGTCCGGCCCCACGTATTTTTATTTTTTATCTCTCTTGAAGTGGGTCCCACCCCCTCACTCTCTCTCCTCTCTCTCTTTCTACTCCTCCCCCAATTATTCCATCACCCTCCCGCCCCTCTCTCCTCTTTTTCTATAATCTCTCCCCCAAATCTTCGGCCGCCTCTCTTTCTATTAATTTATGTTGATTTATGACAGCCACTCCCATCCCCCTCTCTCTATTCCTCTATTTCTCTCTTTGTCTCACCCTTACTTAGGATGCCACAATATTTCTTTTTAGATAGGTATAGTTTTTGCTGTGTATAATAAAAAAGAGGCGGAAAAATGATATTCACATTTAATAGTATACAATATTAAAATTTTAGAATATTAAGATTTGCGCTCCAATACAATGTATGGAAATTAGGTCTTAAAAGTAAATCCAAAAGTTTAAACGTCCTAGTTCGGTGCATCGGACGACTCTGCATTTCTGCCACCTTATAAAGCTGAAGCTCGTGGCGAATTTGCAGTGAAATATTTGCCCAGGGACGAATTTCAAGAAGTTCAAAAAATCAAACAGCATTCTCTCGCCGGAGCTAGGGTGGCGGTGTACTGGTCGGTCTTTTTACAGCTCATCGAGGAATCTTACCGGACATTTCAACTTGATTTCTGTAAATTCCACTGAGGCTTCTGCCTTCTCTCGACTCCCTTTCTTTCACCAATCTGACCGATCTAGGGTTCTTCAAAGTTTCATCCTCGACCAATCATTATACTGATCGCGATCCCCTTGAATACTATTATTACTTTAATCTTCTGTAATTATTGTTCCACAAGGGAATCAGTGATAGCATTTTCCCCTTCAATTCGTCTTCAGTGATTTCGGTTCTAACAATTCATGCCCGTGCATTTATTTTTGTGATTCGGATTTTGAAATTTTTCAGGGTTTTTGTTTCTTTCAGGCTTATAGAAGCCGAGGATGGCGTTAAAGCGAATTACGAAGGAACTTAAGGACCTGCAGAAGGATCCTCCAACCTCCTGCAGTGCAGGTATTATTTGAAACTTTTCTTAATTTCCAACTGTTACAAAATGTATTTTATTTAACTGATAATGTGATCTCTTCCCTGTTATTTACTGCGTGTTTATCTAATTTTCTCCTTTTTCTGTTAGTATGCTGTTTCTCAGGCATTTCCTTTTTGATCCTCATTCCATGAATTGTCCTGTGGTTGGTTGTCTTTTCCGCATTCTAAATTGGAGTTAGAATTGTCTAGCAACAATTTTTTATATTTGTTGGACGGAATCTGTTATTATTATTTTTGTCTTGGATTGAAGATGCCAGCTACCTTGACGGAATCTTTTTGTCTTGGATTATGAGGTTAGATATATGTCCGTGTTAATGATGATAATTGATAGGTACCCAGTTATCCCTCATAATGGAGGCCTCTCGAAACCATCGCGGACCGACCGCCGCCTCAAAATTGCCGTTCAGAGGTCCCAGACATAACGGTTCATTATGAGCATTCCTAGTCTTTATGGCGCGTAGGCCAAAGACTCTCGCTATGTGATCCTAACAGGGCCTTAAGCACCCAAGGTTAGACAACCATAACGCGGGTACAGATCCGCTTTGCCCGTAGCTCATCATCGTCAGTCGTCACACCGGACCGACATGGGTACAGCTTCACCGCCGCACAACGCCCACCGGACCGAGGTGGTGCGGTGTCGGCCGCACCTCTCAGGCGCGTCCAGGGCCGCACCCCCCAAGGCGCATCCAGGGCCGCACCTCCTTGGGCACGGCCAAGGCCGCACCCCCTAAGGTGCGGCCAATGCCATAGCTGAGGTGCGACCTGCCAAAGGGACGCAGCAAATGCCACGCCCCCTACCAAAAACGGGCGCTGATCAAGTCAGCGCCCATGGTGGCGCTCCCCAATTGGGGAGGGCCCCCATTCCCCAATTGGGGAGTTACGTAGCTCCCCAATTGGAGAGTTAGGCCCATTCATCACTCCCAAATTGGGGAGTGTTGAGCCCTCACCAATTGGGGAGTGTTCCCGGCCATGCGGGCGGTGCCTAGCGGCCGAGGTCGCACGACCGCCTCGACCTCACGGTCTTCTCACGGCCTCCTCCCCGCGACCGTCCGAGGCGCACGCTTCTAAGCAGGAGCTTCCTCTCGCTAGCGCGGAGTCGCTCTCACTCTTGCATGATCACTTTTCCACCTCTTGTCTCTACTATGGCCGTCGCGTATTAATCACCATGACCGACACTTTTCTGCGCTAACTTCGTGCTCAGAACACCTCCGTCCTCACAACGTGCTCAGAAAGCCTCCGCGCTCTCGACGCGCTCAGAACGCCCCCGCGCTCTCGACGCGCTCAGAACGCCCCGCGCTCACCGCGCGCTCGGAAGGCCTCCACGCTCACGACACTCTCAAAACACCTCTGCGCTCACTGTGCGCTCAGAACGCCTCCACGCTCACGACGCGCTCAGAAAGCCTCCGTGCTCACTGCGTGCTTAGACCACCTCCACGCTCACGGCATATCACAATGCCTCAGCGCTCACTGCGCGCTCACAACGCCTCCGCGCTAACGGCGCGCTCATAACACCTCCTCCCTCATGACGTGCTCACAACGTCTCAACGCTTACGACGCGCTCACAACGCTTCTTCGCTCACAATGCCTCCGTTCTCACGACGCGCTCACAACGTCTCCGCGCTCACGACGCACTCATAACGCTTCTACGCTCAATGTGCATTCAGAATGCCTCCACGCTTACTGTGCGCGTGGCAGTTATCCTTCTTAACTTCTCAGACTGCAGGTAACATTCGTTGTTGTCAGCGACGCCAACGCAACTAGCCAAAGCTGCCCGAACTGCCCAAACTGTCTGGGGAAAAATGGTCATATCCAAAAAATGGCGATCTGTGTGCTCCAGATTGACGAACGTGATTTGCCCATCAGGTGGTTACGGTGGCTACAACGACAAAGTTATCGGGCTACCCATGACCAAAGCTATAAAAGGAGCCCAGAGCCCTCATTTGAAGACACCTTGGCTTCAAGGCCCGAGAGAGCTCCTTCGAAGACATCCTTCAGAGTTCTCCTTCGGTGCTTGAAGATCTCCTTCGAGACTCGAATATATCCTTCGGGACTTGAAGATCTTCTTCGCTTTCGAAGATCTCCTTTGGAGATGTCTGAAGATCTCACTTTCCTTAAGAATCGACACAAGCATCTCGCTTCTACCTCCACCAAATACTTAACTTTTCGAGCGGTGACCTGTCACCCTCGAGGGCTCTTCTTCTTCTACTATTACCGTAACGAGAGGCAGCCCATCTCCCTCGAGTTCTATACTTTCACTTGTAATACACCAAGATATAGTGGAATTTTGCTGGCACCGATGCAGGCACGTATTCCCCCCTTTCCAGGGTTTTTCCACGCTAAAACCTTCTTGTCAGCCTTCTAACTTTACTTCAGCTGTTTGCGTGCTTGGCTCGCTCTCAAGCTGAGACAGATCAATTCGACCGGACAACAAGAGCGTCAAGCGACCCACAACAATAATGATGATGCAATAAGTAGTTGATGCAACAAAACACCAAAGAAAACAGGGTTTCACCCAAGCCTTGATGGCTAGGGTTTCAAATTTAGAGTTGTATGCAAAAGTTTTTTTCCTACTCTATTACAAGTCACTATGGTATAATAGACGAGAAAATGAGAAGAAAAATTAAACCGTCCATCGCATGTTTGGAGCCCGATAGAAAATAAAGCTTGTGACGAGGTTCATAGGATCCTATCAGCTCCCAACAAGGGTTATCTTGGCCCCAATAGGGTTATGCCTAGTGAAGTGGGGTTCTCATGATGGTATTAAGACCTATATTGTTGTCCTTAAACCGAATTTATTTGGCTTTGTTTGTATTAGGACTCCTATTCGTGTCCCGATATATGCCTACATCGTCAATGCTTGGCTCTTCTGCCTCAAACTCTTGCATCACTCACCCGTGCTAGTAAGGGGCTAAACACATAGCCAACACCATCGTGAACGGGAACATCTGGGTAGAAAATGTTGAGGTCCACCACATTGAAGTTAGGAGAGATAACCCAACTTTTTGGAAAATTAACCTATATGCATTGTTGTTGTTGTTCTGAAGAATTTTGCATGGCCCAATCTTCTTTGACTTCAGTTTATTGTACATACCAGCTGGATAATCTTCTTTCGACCATGACGAGGTCACCTTTGGCAAAAACCTTTGATATGTGCTTTTGGTTAACGGGGTGCTTGTACTTCTCGTTATCCTCTTGGAGATGGTGGGTGACTTAAGCTTGCACTTCACTCATCTTTGTTGTTGTGTACTCTACTGCGATACTGTAACCAGGAAGCTATTGGTGCCATTAATACACAATCCTGAAAAGTTTCTTCCCCACGTTGTTAAAACAAATTCTGTTGGAGCAAGTGCAATATCCCAATGTTTAGGTCTTTCCATGCTTTAGCATCAGATCATAGATCCCAACATCCAGTTGGCAACATCTGTTTGTCCATCTATCTGAATATGGAATGAGTTACTTAACTGTAACTTGGTATGGAACATATGCCATAATGCCCTCTAAAAGTGGTTGGGGAATTCCAAGTTGTTATCGCACGTGATAGTTTTGGTCCCTCTATGAAGACAATTTTTAGGAAAAATGGAGGCCACATGATATGTCTTTGAAGTTTATTGCAAGGGACAAAGTGTTCCATCATCTGAAACATGTCCACTACCACGACAAAGTCGATAGTGCGTTGAATGCATGGCAACCCCAAAATATAGTCCATGGATATATCTTCTCACAGAGTGGTCGAGCATGAAGGAGCATGCATAAGTTCAATGCCGAGTGACATGCCTTTGCTTGACAAACCATGCAATTTTGAGCTACCTGGGTCATACCATAACTAAGATGCGGCCAATGATAACATCGCTCCACTAATTCTATGATTTTATCTTGCTCTCATTTCCTCATTATGCAATTCAACAATCACTTCTCATGCATAGACGGGGACACCGTAAGATTTGTGGAAGAGAAATTTGTTATGCAAAAGAAAAAAAATGGTGTTAACTCCACAAGTGGACTTGCTATAGGTTGGAGAGAACGAACCTTTCTTCTCTCAATACTTCTGCATCCACATTGCCCTAGGAAAAGGAAGATAGAATCCATAACCACTTCAATGATATGATCACCTCCTTGGTTAATCTAAGTTATCTTTCCTTTTAATACCCCCTCCCTCATGTTTATACCACAAACATCCTCCATTTCCAGTCTGAGAGAGTTCACGTGATGATATTTTCAAAAATAGTTTTAGTAGACATATCATCTAGTTGAGCTCCAGCAAGGACAAATACATGAGAGATGATGTTCTAGCTTTTCTACAACACAAAATGACAATCAATCTCTATATTTTTAGTTCTTTCGTGAAATGCATGGTTAGCGGCGATGTGGATAGCTACCTGATTATCACAATTTAATTTTATAGCCTCTTGGACAAAAAATCCCATGTCATCCAAGAGAGATTTAACCCATATTCAGCTTACATGTAGTAATGACAATGACTCTATATTCAGCTTGAGTTGAAGATCGAGTGATAACATTTTACTTCTTACTCTTCTAAGAAACATGATTTTCACCAACGAAGATAGTGTATCTACTCAAAGATCTTCTATCAATGGAGGAACTGGCTTAGTCTGCATCACGGTAGCCATGAATATTATGTCGACCATGATTTTGATCCTTATTTAGATACTTAAGAATTCAAAGAACATCTTCATAATGATGAATTTTATAGTTGTGCATAAATTGGTTGATCAACTCAACAACAAAAAAATGTCCGAACTAGTAATAGTTAGGTAAATTAGTTTCCCTACAAATGTGTTGGAAGTCCAACTTCCTTTCAAGATCAAGTAAAGGTTTCTTATGAATATCATAGTTAGGATCAACAAGGCTATCCGCAGGTTTCACTCCAAGATATCTTGTGTCACCGAGGAGGTCCAAGACATATTTACATTGAAAAATCATAATCTTCTCATTAAATCTAGCAATTTTAATTCCAAGGAAATACCAAAAAATTTCCAAATTTTTAATTTTTAAGGTGTAAGCTAACTCTCTTTTAAAGTGAGCAATGTGGTGATCATCAGTCCCTGTATATCCACAAATTCTAAAAATACCGGTATACCTCTCCTTCCTATAGAAGAACACAAAATGATCATATGTACTAATGTACGTTGAGAGAAGTATATGCTCAAGAGTTTGGTATTTAGCTTCTCAAAATAGACATGAAGTGATTATTTAAGGTCATATAAAGCCTTTTTAAAGCGACAGTCATGCCCTTTAGGAATTTATATATGCCAGGTGGAGGGGGCATATAAATTTCTTCACATCAAGTAGGTGTAATTACTAGAATTTGTGAATAGAAATAGATGAGTTAATTCTAACAAAATTAAGTTTAGCACAGGTGCAAATGTCACCTGGAAGTCAATCCCATCCAACTAGGTAAACATTTTGGCAACCGAACTTGCTTTATATTTGATAGTGTATATTCATTTACTCCTAACATCATGATGCCCATGAGGAACAATCTCCCAAGTATCTTAACACTGAAGAGCTTCTATCTCTGCTTTCATAGCTTTCCTCCCGTGAGAATTTGACATTGCATTAGAAATATTATTAGTGACAATAGAAAAAACTGAAGGTAAGATTTCAGAGATGGAGAGGTATAGTGACATTTAACATATTTCTCAATATGTTATCTAGTACTATCATTATGATTCTGAAGAGGAGAAGATGTATGTCCCTGAGTGGTCCCACTATTCAGATCTGGTGGAGTGAGGATGGACAATGGAACATGAGTATAAACATCCTGATATGTACTTTTGATTTTCTTCCATTAGTAGGCTTGGAGTTTCTTTCTTCTATTGTAGATACACATGTATTAGTATGGACTTCATTCTCGGCTGGTATGTTCATGCAACTGCAAGATAGAACATTCACAAAGGCAAGAAGAGATATTATACAACTCTCATTTTCATTATTAACCTGGAATCAAGGTTGTCAGGATCGAGATCCTAGATGAGATCGTTTCGTGCTTGCATCAGATCTATTTACAAAATCTGGATCGTGATCCTGATAACTATGCCTGGAATGATATATTTTTATTTCCCTTGAATTAAAATGGAGTATGTTTGAAGAAAGTAACATCTTTAGATATAATCCTTCTATAAAACTGAGGACAGTAACAATTATACCCTTTTTGGTTTGCGAAATACCCAACAAAAAATTTTGATAGCTTGTTGACCCAATTTACCCTTATATGGGCCCACGATATGTACAATGATAACACATCCAAATGCTTTAAGTGGGAGATTAATTATGAGAGACTTGGGCAGAGCAGTCTCATTGGATACTTTCTTTTCAAGATGTTAGACGTCATTTGGTCAAATAGACAACAGTGAGAACACTTTCACCTCACAGTCCTTTAGGGACGTGTCTCTTGTAACAAGCACCTAAGAGTTTTATTAATGTGACAATTTCTTTTTTTGTACAACTTCATTATGCTGCGGAGTTTCAGAACATGAAGTTTGAAAGACAATGTGAAGGATCAAGCGCATACCCAACTGCACCAAAAGCCCGGACTGTTGGAGAGGGTGCTACTTAATTTTTTATATAAGTAGTAGAGCGCCACGGGTCAAGTGAAGGAACGCCGGACCCAACAATCCCCCCCGGCGTCCAGCATAACCCGTCGGCTCAGAGGTGGGGTTACCACATGGCCCACACGGCTCAGAGGTGGGGTTACCACATGTCCACGGTTGCTTGACCCACCGGACCCACACAGGTAGAAGGGAAAAATCAGGATTTAATAGCGCCCCCCCGGTCTTGAACCCGTGACCTCCTCTGATACCAATTGAAGGATCAAGCGCATACCCAACTGCACCAAAAGCCCGGACTGTTGGAGAGGGTGCTACTTAATTTTTTATATAAGTAGCAGAGCGCCACGGGTCAAGTGAAGGAACGCCGGACCCAACACAATGCCATGTTCTACCCAAAATCTTTGAAGCTCCCCACTTGTAAATTCACTCAGTCCTAAGAATTTTAATTAGGCGCCAAACTGGGTCTTATGGGTTGTGTGCTCAATGATGATGTTATGGGTTCTAGGCCAATTATCTAATTAATTATGATTATCTCTAGATGTTATCATTATGTATGGGACCTCGAGCATCGGGTCTTGTAATAATAATTATTATTGTGTCTTTTATTATGTTGTAAGCCTCTATAAAGGAATTTGGTGTGTTGTATGAAGTAAGCAATGAAAGAGTCCTAATTCTTATCTTTGAATGTGAGATCTTGGTGACTCTCTCCTCAAACAAGCAACTCCGTTTAGGCAGCCGCCATTTAGGGCTCCGTTGTATCCTCCACCACCATAATGACCGCCTCCGACCACTACTTTGTCCACCGCTCTGAATAGACCCATATAACTTTGGTATCAGAGCTCTCGGACCTCTTCCACATTATTCTCACCATCAGCCATTGTTCCCTTTCCGAGATCCCGTTGCGTCTACGGTTACACGCTCACACCGTTGTTCTGCTCAAATCGGTGGCAGTGCGGCGGTGCTGCGGTGCGGCAGTGCGACGCGGATAGGGGCCGGGGGTACCTCAAGCTGTAAGGCACAGTAGGATACTGCTGGTCGGTTGACCGAGCGCGTCGGATTCATCGAGGGCGTCTTGCCCGTGTCCGGAGGCCATGTCTTGAATTTCGCTTCAACCAAGCGGGCGTGATCCATGGCTTCCGCAATCAACGGCGGATGGTGGGTGTGGATACGAGCACGAATGTGTAGGAGGAGCGCATCCATAAAGAAGCTGAGGTTGTGGTCTGGCAGAAGGCTCGACACATGCGTCACGAGAGCTATAAACATATCGATGTACTCGTCAAGGGAGCCTGTCTGACAGACGCTGCATAGTCAATCCACCGCTGAGACTGAGTCGCGGGTGTCATAACGCCGAATGAGCTCCTACTGAAGGTATGACCAAGTCATGGAAGGTTTAGATTGATGTAGACAACGCAATCAGTGGAGGGTGGAGCCCTCCAGGCCAATAAATGTCGTACTGACCTTCTGAGCCTTGGAGATGTCCTTAATATAAAAAACTATTCTACCCGAGCAATCCATCCCATAGGATCAGTTTCGTTGAATGAGCGAACATCAAAGGAACGAGGTCCCTACGAGAAAACCTCAGGCAGGGGTGGTGGGGGGGTGGGTGGGGGTGGTGGTGGTCTGGTACGGATCCGGGGGAGCTCCGAGGAACGACGAATCCACGTTGGACGTCGCGGATGTGGTAGGGCGACCGACCATGAGGGAGTCGATCTTGGCATCCCTGCAGAGTATGAGGGTTGGCAGCGATGCGATGGAGCCGTCGTGGTCTTCCAAATGACGAAGGATGGATGGATCCGTGGGTGGGGCCGGCGGTGTTTCGTCGGTGTTGACCATTGATCACAGCCTAGGGAGCATGCACTCGACCTGGTGGAGGTAAGGGATCTGGAAGCGGCTGGAAGCCCTGGGGGAGAAACGGAGGCAGCTGGAGCCGCGTCTAGGAAAGGCAGGATGATCGCGGATGTGGATCCGGGTGATGCGACGTGATGCGCGACGGAGGAGCGATGCGACACGATGCACGACAGAGGAGCGATGCGCGAAGGGGGGGGGGGGCGGGTTGGCGAAGCGAGCGACGCGACAAGTAGCGCAACAAATGCGGTGATGCAAGGTTGCTTAGGCGCAGTGATACAAACTAGGGGAACACGGCTGGGGAAAGGAGGGTGCCGACAGTTGAGGTAGAGAAGGAGAAAGGAAAGAGAGAAGAGAGATTAGGGTTAGGAAAAAATAGAATCAGTATTCATCTAAGATACTAAACAAAAACATACAATTCCCCCTTTTACTAGTCAACTAGTGGGGGTGTGAATAGTAGTTCACAAATTAAAAAAATGCAAAAATGCCGAAAATACTAAAATAAAATCACTAAGCAACGATCTCCTCTGTGGGCTCGGTCGGGGCACGCGTCATCCGTGCCCGACGCGTGGACTCGCCATAGAGTCTCGGCGTCGGCGTCGTGTAAGTCCATAACAATGCCGTCGTCTGGGAAATGTGTCTTGTCCTTAAGGCAATGATTGACAAACTAGCGATAAGAATCATCCTGAGGAAGCCAAGTCGCGTCAGAGTCAGGGCGATCGGTCCAAGCCATGAAAACCTCCTCCGAGGTGGGGTCCCCCGGAGACCAACACTGACGATCCAGGATCGAGGCAGGGTAGTACGATGCCTCCCCAGAGAGATCGAGGTTGACCGGGAAATGATCTGCGGCGGTATGCTCGCCCACCACGCGACGCAACTGCGAGACATGGAGGACTAGGTGGATGAGGTTCCCGCTAGGGAGGCAAAGGTGGTAGGTGACCGCCCCAATGCGGGCGAGGACCTCCAATGGGCCGAAGAACCGGGGGGGGGGGGGTCAATTTTGGGCAAGGGCGGCGGGCCACCAAAAGCTGTCTGTAGGGTTGAAGCTTGATGAAAACCCTCCCCCCACTTGAAAGGAGAGGTCTCAGCGTTTCTTGTTGGCAAAGGGAACCATCTTTTGTTGGACCCGTCGTAGGTGGTGCTTCAGATGATCTAGGATAGTATCCCTATTGCGAAGAGCGGTGGCCAGGCTCTTCACCTGACACTCCCCTGGGAGATGACGGACAATGGATGGTGGCGGTCGACCATAAACTGCCTCGAATGGGTTGGTGCCGGCCGCCTGGTGGTAGGCGTTGTTGTAGGAATACTCGGCCCAGCCGAGCCACTTGGGCCAACTACGTGGTTGTTCCCCTACGAAGAAACGAAGGTATGTGTTCAGACACTGGTTGAGGACCTCAGACTGGCCATCGGTCTGCGGGTGATACGCAATGCTCATGCGGAGACGGGTGCCTTGCAAGCGGAATAATGTAGCCCAGAAAGTACTCAAGAAGAGCGGGTCCCGATTGTTCACGATCGACCGAGGAAACCCGTGGAGGCACACAATCCCCTGGTTGAAACTTATGACGGTGGCTGTGGTGTAAGGACATCGAAGGGGAATTAAATGAGCATACTTGGAAAGCCGATCCACCACGACCAGAATGCAGTCATGACCCTGTGAGCGAGGGAGTCATGTGCTGAAATCCATGGCCATGTCGTCCCAAATACGGTCGGGATGTAACACCCCAAAAATCTCAAAACTGGATTTGAGGTGCAGGCTGCTTGACACGGCCTGGGACACGGGCGTGTCCCAGGGCGTGTCGGGGGTACACGGCCTGGGACACGTGCGTGTCCCAGGGCGTGTCACTCAATAAATAGCCAGTTTGAATCAGAAATGTACACGGCCCGGAACCAAGCCTTGAACACGGCCGTGTCAGATTTGACACGGGCGTGTCCGAGAACGTGTGCCTACCCGTGTACTGCTCTGACTGGTTTTAGAGCTCGTTGAGTACCGTGTAACAGGGGTGACACGGGCGTGTCACATGACTGACACGGGCGTGTCAGGTTCGATACGGGCGTGTCGATGCCCGTGTTCTGGCAGTTTTCAGTCGGTACGTGTGCCGCTTAAGGGTACACAGCCTGTGACACGGGCGTGTCACAGGCCGTGTCGGCCAAAAGTATAGTTTTTTGGGCAGATCTTGGCCGTTCATTTTCCTTAAAGAAGATCCAGTGGCTGGGGCTCATTCCTGGTCTGATAAGGCCGGGAAAGGAGGAGGAAAGGCTCATTTCCAAGTTCATATTCTCTTTCTACCTTTAAGAGAGAGGTGAGAGCAAGGTGAGGAAGAAGAAGTGGAATCCGGCTGCCGGTGGTGCTACGGTGGTCCAAATCTCAAGCCGAGTTCGGATTTGCGAAGGCAACGCTGCTGCGAAGGCTTTCATCCGTCTCAAATTTCTTTCCATGGCTCCGAAGCGAGTTCCTAGGGTAACGATTTCCTTCTCGGACATGTGAAGTCCTTATTTCCTGCATTGCATAGGGAAAACCCTTCCCCGCGAGTGTGCGGTGGGTTGTGGCGTCCCTTGAGGTAGATATGTGAAGTCCCCCTTGTTAGAGTCCGGAATTGGAGTACGGATCTAGGCATACTGTGTGAAGCCCATCTGGACATATTGGTCTGGATTGGTGATGCTTGTTTGCATATCGGAGAAGACTCCGTGATTATTGCTTGTATGCATGATGGATAAAGTACTGGAGGAAGTCCAGGAAATTGTGAGAGTTGGGTGCAACTCTTGTGGCCGTGAGTTGCCACTTTGTGTGCGGTTGAGCGTTGGGCTGCAACTGTATGAAAAGGCTTCGCGCCGAACAGACAAGGTGAAACCGACCCGCGCCTTTAAATGTGGCCTCAGGTACAATGTACTTGGTTGGGCAAGGCGATTTGAGCAACGGGGGGTGGCTGATCTGTACCTGCGTTATGTAGGCTGGACATGAGAGCGCCAAGGCATTGGGCTTTCGTCAGCGGCATAATGAGAGTCTTGGGCCTGCGTGCCGGACTAAATGCTCAATGGTGAGATCCGGTGTTTCCGGTGCACCCGAGAGTGCCATGAGTGCACGGGACGTCGGGCCGTCGTGCCGGCGTTTGTGATATGTGACTGTGCGGTCGTGCACGTCTTGCTTGAATTCTATATATCATATTGGACGATTGCTATGCAGGGATGGAATTCCGCTGCCCCGTGCCAGGGGCAGGGTCGTTATAATTGGTCAGCTGAATGCTGACCGTTGCCCTATTTGCCACCGCTTGGTGGATTGGTTCTTACAGGTACTGGAGGTGCTGGTCCGAGCGGGACTTAGCGGGCTGAAGCCCAAAGCTGCGTTGCTGCCCTCGAAGACATTGTTTTGTTTCTTTTGTTCATGTGTGGCCGGCCTGCGTGCCGATGTCTGTAATCCACACTCTTGTTAAGAGAAATTGTTGTAAGGCCTTAAGGCCAGACTCTTTTGTTGTATAATGTTTGTATACATTATGTTATAGTGGACAGTGTTCTTTATCTTGAGTTCAAAGATTCAACCGTGAAACTTCCGCTAGAATGCTCTGTGTTAGGATGCGTTGGTTATGATATTAGTTCGTAGCGTCTCCGCCTGTTTGTGGAATATGGTGTGGGGCTCCGGCCAGACCCTCTATTATATTCTTCTTGACGGGTAGAGGTGTTACAATTTGGTATCAGCTTGTTGGTCGTTCTCTTCCGAATTCGCGGACGAATTCTTTTGAGGGGTGGCGAGCACGTGTCAGTGCTGGCTGTCGTTATAACACTTAACTTGAACTCAAGATTGTCCACTTAGGCATGCAAATACACTTGTTTGTTGAACTTGTGTACTCTTTTTGTATGGTTGCCGTTTTCATTGGTCGTTAACCTGTGTATTTTACACATATAGGTGACCAGAAGTGTTGCGGGTCAATCCGAACCACAACGTTCTGTTGAGAGTGCGGCACCAGCCGAGGTGCCCACAACTCCTCCATCCGCTGAAACAGTCCGTCTCATCACGGAAACGGTACTTGCTGTGATGAATGCTCAGCAGGCTGGGCAGGCACGTCCTGCAGTGGTGCCAACGCAAGCTGGGGTACGACAAGAACCGGTAGAAGCCGAAGTTGATCCGCGGGTAGCAGATCAACAATGGAAGCAATTCTTGAGCTTTAACCCTCCGCAGTTTCATGGGGCGGGTACACCGGCCCAAGCAGAGGATTGGCTTGCCAGGATCAAGAGGATTATGAGAGCTATCAAGGTTGAGGAGGAATAGAAAGTCATGTTAGCCACTTTCCTACTGGAAGGAGAGGCGCGATTGTGGTGGGATGAGATTGAAATGCATCACTTGGCCGGCAGACAATTGGCAGAGATTACAATGGAAGAATTCTCTCGTTTGTTCTTAGCACAACATCTGCCGATGCAGCAAAGGATATCGATGGAAATGGAATTTCAACGGTTAGCACAAGGAGATCGAAGTGTGGATGACTACCTGCATGAGTTCACCCGTTTGGGAAGATATGCGGGCACGATCTTCGCCGAAGAAGAGCGTAAGACTAGTCGGTTTTATGCGGGACTGCGAGATGAGCTGCGGTATTTGCTCTCGAGTTCTGTGAGTCAGGGATTCCAAGCCTTAGTCTGTACGGCTCGTTCTTTGGAGACGGACATGAAACAGGGGCAAGCAAAGGGAAACTTGGCGGTTGCGAAGCCAGAGTTTAAGCCGCCGCGTCCGGAAAAGTTTGGCTACCGAAAGAGATGGAATAAGAAGTCTAAGTCTTCTGGACAAGCTCCTTCTGCGACTGTGACGGATACATCTGGGTATGGATCTCGTGCTTGTTATACGTGCGGGAAGGTTGGACACTTCGCACGTGAATGTCGATCAGGTCCTCCAAAGGGTGATAAGAAGACGGGAGCGTCTTATGCGGAGAAGGGGAAGGCTGTGGTGGAGTCTTCTGCCTCGCACGCGCAGCCCAGGGTCTTCAACCTTGGACAACAGGAGGTCATTCAGCAGGCGGATGTCGTCACAGGTGCGCGTAGGTTTTAATGTTCTTGTTTTTTTTGATGTGCTGTGCTTGTTTTGATTGTCATGTTATAGGGTTTGTCCTTATACGAGAGTATCCGGCGCGAGCACTGTTCGACACAGGTGCTTCACATTCGTTTCTGTCTGAGGACTTTGTCTTTCGTGTCGGGGTGCCTATACGGACTACGACAGACAGTATAAAGGTGTTGTTGCCTAACAGATGTTTGATGTGCGCGGATCGATCTTGCGGTCTTGAGGTCAAGATAGGAAGTCAGGAGTTCAAGGTGGAAACATTAGTATTACCGATCAAGGAGTTTGATATAATCTTTGGTATGGACTGGCTTTCAGAGCAGCGTGCCTGTATAGATTGCACTTCAATAGAGGTCACACTTGGGCAAAATACAGAACAAGAGACCAAGTTCATTGGTATGCAAGAGATGAGTGGGATGTTGTTATCCGCTCTCCAAGTTGTTAAGGCAGTTCGGAAGGGTGCGGAGTTGTTCTTCACACTCATAGAGGCGGTGGCGCCGAAGGCCAGTGTGAGTGAAGTGCCGATTGTGTCGGAATATGCTGATGTGTTCCCAAAGGACCTTCCGGGGTTACCTCCCCAAAGGGAAATCGACTTCGCTATCGAGCTGGTGCCGGGTGCGAAACCTGTGGCCCGTTCGCCGTATCGGGTAGCGCCAAAAGAAATGGCCGAACTGACAGTTGCAAGAGTTGTTGGAGCAGGGATACATACGCCCAAGTATGTCACCTTGGAGCGCGCCTGTTCTTTTTGTGAAAAAGAAAGACGGTGGTTTGCGACTATGTATTGATTATCGCGAACTGAACAAGCTGACGGTGAAAAACAAGTATCCAATTCCTCGGATCGATGACTTGTTCGATCAACTAGCATGCTCAACCGTCTATTCAAAGTTGGATTTGAAGTCCGGGTATTACCAGTTGCGGATTAGGGAAGGTGACATTCCCAAGACAGCGTTTGGCACACGCTATGGTCATTATGAGTTCACAGTGATGCCGTTCGGCTTATGTAATGCGCCTTCGGTCTTCATGGATCTCATGCCAACGTTCCGCGAATACCTGGATCTGTTTGTGATTGTGTTTATTGATGATATCCTTGTATATTCACAATCGGAGGAATATCATGCAAACCACTTGCGATTGGTATTGCATACCTTGCGAAGGAATAAGCTGTATGCCAAATTCTCTAAGTGTGAATTCTGGCTCTCGTCGGTGGCTTTTCTAGGCCATGTGGTAAGTGGAGAGGGCATAGCGGTGGATCCGGTTAAGATAAGTGCCATTCGTGATTGGCCAGTGTTGTCTTCAGTGGCCGAGGTCAGGAGTTTCCTTGGACTGGCGGGCTACTATAGACGGTTCGTGGAGAACTTCTCCCGGATTGTTTTGCCTCTGACTACGTTGACGAGAAAAGATCAGAAGTTCGTTTGGACACCGGAGTGCACACGAGCTTTTGAGGAGCTGAAAAGTCGTTTGACCATGACGCCTGTTTTGACGTCGCCATGTGGTACAGATGATTTTGAGATATACAGCGATGCGTCAGGAAGCGGCTTAGGCTGCGTTCTCCTGCAGTTTGGCAAGGTGATCGCCTATGGCTCACGTCAATTAAAAGTGCATGAGCGTAATTACCCCGTCCATGACTTGAAGTTGGCGGCGGTGATCTTTTCGCTAAAGCTGTGACGGCATTATCTTTATGGCGTGAGGGTGAATATTTATACAGATCATAAAAGCTTAAAATATCTGCTCGATCAAAAGGAATTGAATATGCGACAAATGAGGTGGATGGAATACCTTGGAGATTATACCTTCGACATTCACTATGTTCCCGGAAAGGGAAATGTGGTCGCTGATGCCTTGAGTCGTCGGACTCCGGTGCGGGCAAATTGGTTGCAGATACATGATGAGCGGTTAATCCAGGAGTTGGAAGCTTTGGAGATATCTTGTGTGGAAAGAGATTCTTCGACTGATGCATGCGTGAACTGGTTGGAAGTTCAATATGACCTTGCTGACAGGGTTCGGCGGGCAACGAAGTTGGATGAAAGTCTCCAACGCTATGCAAAGGAGGGGTCTGGTGATCAATTCTCCTGGGATGACGGGTTATTACGGAAAGATGGCCGATTGTGCGTCCCTAGTGCGGGTAACTTGCGAGAAAGATTGCTATATGAAGCACACTTTACAAAGTACTCAATTCACCCTGGGAGCACAAAAATGTACAAGGACATGAAGAAACTGTTCTGGTGGCCTGGTTTAAAGAAGGACATAGCCGCGTATGTGGCTAAATGTCGTACTTGTGCTTTGGTAAAGGCAGAATGTCAACGGCCGAGTGGTTTCCTGAAGTCGTTGCCGGTTCCGCAATGGAAGTTTGAGGATATTTCTATTGATTTCGTGCACGGATTGCCGAGATCTCAGCGTGGCCATGACTCAATCTGGGTGATTGTAGACCGATTGACAAAGGTGGCTCACTTTCTACCGAACAAGCGGGACGATTCAGTGGAAACGTTGGCAAAGCTCTATGTGGAGCAGATTGTTCGATTGCACGGTGTTCCCCGGAGCATCGTAAGTGACCGAGATGGGCGCTTTACCTCGAAGGATTGGAGATTAGTTCATCAGATGTTGGGCACGAAGTTAGCATTCAGTACGGCCTTTCATCCGCAAACGGATGGCCAAACTGAACGAACCAACAGAACGATGAAGGATATGCTCCGTATGTGCGCCCTGGACTTCGGTAAGAATTGGGAAGAGCATCTTGTTATGGTGGAGTTTGCCTATAATAATAGCCATCAAGCGAGTATAGGCATGACCCCATTTGAAGCGCTATATGGTCGTAAGTGTCGTACACCGCTAGCTTGGGCAGAAACTGGCGAGACCAAATTTTTAGGCAAAAAGGAAGTCGAGGATGCTACCTCAACAATACGCTCTATTCGAGAGAGGCTTCTAATAGCCCAGGTTCGGCAAGCCAAGTATTACAATGCTAAGCACCGGAACGTGGAGTTCGCGGTGGGTGACTGAGTCTATTTAAAGATTAAGCCCTTCAAAGGCGTATCTCGGATTCGGCGGTTGAAAAAGCTAAGTCCGCGATACCTTGGTCCGTTTGAAGTGGTGGAGCGAGTTGGGGAAGCTGCCTATCGGCTAGCTCTTTCATCGGAATTGAGTGGATTGCATGACGTGTTTCACATCTCGGTGCTACGCAAAGCAGTCAAGGATCCAGCTCAAGTAATTGACAATGATCGAGTGCCGGTTGAGTATGGGCTAAAGACAAAGGTGAAGCCTATACGGATCGAGGATCGAGCCGAGAAACAGTTGCGGAACAAAGTGATCGGGATGGTCAAAGTCCGATGGGACAATTATGGCCGAGAAGAACTAACATGGGAGCGCGAGCAGACCATGCGAGCCGAGTTTCCCGAGTTATTTTCGTAACTTGTTCGCTCGTTGTATATGTGATAGAAACATATAAATGTTTTGTTATTTTCTCCCTACTGTCTTCAAATTTCGGGACGAAATTTTATTAAGGAGGGGAGGATTGTAACACCCCAAAAATCTCAAAACTGGATTTGAGGTGCAGGCTGCTTGACACGGCCTGGGACACGGGCGTGTCCCAGGGCGTGTCACTCAATAAATAGCCGGTTTGAGTCAGAAATGTACACGGCCCGGAACCAAGCCTTGAACACGGCCGTGTCAGGTTTGACACGGGCGTGTTCGAGGACGTGTGCCTACCCGTGTACTGCTCTGACTGGTTTTAGAGCTCGTTGAGTACCGTGTAACAGGGGTGACACGGGCGTGTCACATGACTGACACAGGCGTGTCAGGTTCGACACGGGCGTGTCGATGCCCGTGTTCTGGTAGTTTTCAGTCGGTACGTGTGCCGCTTAAGGGTACACGGCCTGTGACACGGGCGTGTCACAGGCCGTGTCGGCCAAAAGTATAGTTTTTTGGGCAGATCTTGGCCGTTCATTTTCCTTAAAGAAGATCCAGTGGCTGGGGCTCATTCCTGGTCTGATAAGGCCGGGAAAGGAGGAGGAAAGGCTCATTTCCAAGTTCATATTCTCTTTCTACCTTTAAGAGAGAGGTGAGAGCAAGGTGAGGAAGAAGAAGTGGAATCCGGCTGCCGGTGGTGCTACGGTGGTCCAAATCTCAAGCCGAGTTCGGATTTGCGAAGGCAACACTGCTGCGAAGGCTTTCATCCGTCTCAAATTTCTCTCCATGGCTCCGAAGCGAGTTCCTAGGGTAACGATTTCCTTCTCGGACATGTGAAGTCCTTATTTCCTGCATTGCATAGGGAAAACCCTTCCCCGCGAGTGTGCGGTGGGTTGTGGCGTCCCTTGGGGTAGATATGTGAAGTCCCCCTTGTTAGAGTCCGGAATTGGAGTACGGATCTAGGCATACTGTGTGAAGCCCATCTGGACATATTGGTCTGGATTGGTGATGCTTGTTTGCATATCAGAGAAGACTCCGTGATTATTGCTTGTATGCATGATGAATAAAGTACTGTAGGAAGTCCAGGAAATTGTGAGAGTTGGGTGCAACTCTTGTGGCCGTGAGTTGCCACTTTGTGTGCGGTTGAGCGTTGGGCTGCAACTGTATGAAAAGGCTTCGTGCCGAACAGGCAAGGTGAAACCGACCCGCGCCTTTAAATGTGGCCTCAGGTACGATGTACTTGGTTGGGCAAGGCGATTTGAGCAACGGGGGGTGGCTGATCTGTACCTGCTTTATGTAGGCTGGACATGAGAGCGCCAAGGCATTGGGCTTTCGTCAGCGGCATAATGAGAGTCTTGGGCCTGCGTGCCGGACTAAATGCTCAATGGTGAGATCCGGTGTTTCCGGTGCACCCGAGAGTGCCATGAGTGCACGGGCCGTCGGGCCGTCGTGCCGGCGTTTGTGATATGTGACTGTGCGGTCGTGCACGTCTTGCTTGAATTGCTATATATCATATTGGACGATTGCTATGCAGGGATGGAATTCTGCTGCCCCGTGCCAGGGGCAGGGTCGTTATAATTGGTCAGCTGAATGCTGACCGTTTCCCTGTTTGCCACCGCTTGGTGGATTGGTTCTTACAGGTACTGGAGGTGCTGGTCCGAGCGGGACTTAGCGGGCTGAAGCCCAAAGCTGCGTTGCTGCCCTCGAAGACATTGTTTTGTTTCTTTTGTTCATGTGTGGCCGGCCTGCGTGCCGATGTATGTAATCCACACTCTTGTTAAGAGAAATTGTTGTAAGGCCTTAAGGCCAGACTCTTTTGTTGTATAATGTTTGTATACATTATGTTATAGTGGACAGTGTTCTTTATCTTGAGTTCAAAGATTCAACCGTGAAACTTCCGCTAGAATGCTCTGTGTTAGGATGCGTTGGTTATGATATTAGTTCGTAGCGTCTCCGCCTGTTTGTGGAATATGGTGTGGGGCCCCGGCCGGACCCTCTATTATATTCTTCTTGACGGATAGAGGTGTTACACGGGAATGGGAAGAAGCTGGAGCAGTCCGCCTGGAAAAACGGCCTTGTACTTGTCCTTCTGGAAGATGAGGCAGGTGACGACGAAGTCTTTGACATGTTGGAACATGTGGGGCCAGTAGAGGTAAGCTGCCAGCCGGCGGTACGTCATGCAGGCACCTGCGTGTCCCCCCGACGGTGATGCATGAAACTCGGCCAGCAAAAAGGGAATGCTTGGAGACGAGGGGGCGAGGGAGAGTCAGCCCTTGAAGAATAGGCGACCGCCGACCAAGGATAACGGTGATCGAGCGGTGGCATCGACCAGAAGTGTTTTCCGAATCTCGTTGAGCATCAGATCAGCTTTGACTTCCCGCTAGAGAAAAACGACATCCTTCCCGGCCGGTCGGAAGATGGCCGCCATTATGGGGGTGTGAGGCTAACGAGAGAGAGAATCGGCCGTGCGATTCGTCTTCCCTGGCCGGAACTCAATAGTGAAATCATAGCCCAGGAGTTTGGCCACCCACACCTGTTGGACGAGAGTAGCAATCTTCTGCGGTAGGAGGTAGCGGAGGTTGTGATGGTCGGTGCAGACCACGAACGACGGCCCAGGAGGTATGAGCGTCAATGCTGAACTGCGAGGACGAGGTCGGTGCAGACCACGAACCGACGGCCCAGGAGGTATGAACGCCAATGCTGAACTGCGAGGACGAGGCCCATGAGATCATTCTCGTACGTAGGGTGGTCGCGGATAGTGTCAGAGAAGGCACGATTAAAATATGCCACAGGTCGGCCGACCTGCATAAGGACGATGCCCACGCCGATCGACGTGTTGCATTCCATGAGAAAAGGCTGTGAGAAATCCGGCATGGCCAACACCGGGGCGCGTACCAAGGCCCTCTGAAGAGAGACAAAAGCGGCGGAGGCTGTCGCCGACCACTCGAAGGGGCCCTCAACGGATTTCTTTAGGAGCAGGATGAGGGGTCCGACCATTGTACCATGCCCCTGGATGAACCGACGATAGTAAACCGTCAGTCCGAGGAAACCGCGGACATCACGCAGTGAGGAGGGTGTCAGCCAGTGGAGGACCACCGCGATCTTGTCGTGGTCCATCGCAACCCCCGCGGCGAAAATGGTATGGCCCAGGTAGCACACCTCGAAAGTCCCAAAAGGAACACTTCGTCGGGTGGAGCTTGAGGTAGTGGCGCTGAAGAGTGGCCAAAGTCTGGCGGACATGCTGAAGGTGCTCCTACCAAAATGTCATAAAAAAACAAGTGCGTGCTGACAAAGTACCGGACATAAGATATCATTCATCGTGGCCTGGAAGTTGGCCGGAGCATTGGTCAGGCCAAAGGGCATAACCAGGAACTTGTAATGCCCATCATGAGTTCTAAAAGCGTTTTGGCGACGTCGGCCGACCGAACACAAATCTAGCCGGCATGGAGGTCCAGCTTGGTGAAGACAGTGGCGCCGTGGAGCTTATCCAAAAGCTCCTGAATTACAGGAATCAGGTGCTTTTCTGGAACGGTGGCTTTGCTGAGCTCCCGATAATCCACGCAGAAACGCCAGCTGCCGTCCTTCCTGACTAGGAGGACCGGGCTGGAGAAAAAAGGGCTTGCACTGGGACGGATGAGGCCCCCATCAACATGTCGCGGACGAGCCGTTCGATCTCGTCTTTTTGCACGTGCCCGTAGCGATGCGGCCGGACGGAGACCGCGACACACCGGGTTGGAGAGGAATGGCATGGTCGTGCGAGCCAACTGGTGGTAAGCCAGACGGTGCAACAACAAGGTCTGCAAATTCAGAAAGGAGGGCCGGCAGCGGTGACCAGGTCGGGGGCGCCTCATCAGAGATGGACCAAAGCCACGCGGAGAAATCGACGTCCGACGTCCTCTGAATCGTGTGAAATGAGGAGGGAGCTCGAAGTAAAGTAGCATTACCACAAGGCGGCACTCCCGACCGTCCCGGAGAAACCACATCGTCATGGTCGCCCAGTTGACTCGCACATCTCCAAGTGTGTAGAGCCAAGCGACGCCCAAGATGACACCGATACCCTCAAGGCCGAAGACGTAGAAATCCGTCGTCACCGAGCATGTATCCACTGAGAGTGAAACAGACGGACAATAATCCTGGATCGAGCGGCGGCGATCATCGCCCAAACTGACAGTGAAGTCCGGGGACGGCTCCATCAGAAGACGAAGTTGTTGGGCCAGTTGGGAGGAGAGGAAATTATGCCTCACCCCACTGCCCACCATAACAACAATGTGGCGGTTGCCGAGCTTTCCTGCCAGCGTCATGGTTTGAGGCCCGGAAATGCCGCCCACGAAAAAACAAGGAAGCTCCAAATGGTGTGCGGAAGCGTCCACTGTGTCCTCGCTGGCGTCCTCCTCAGGGATCTAGATTCTCAAAATCCGCTAAAGCATCCTTCGGTTCGAAGTCGTCGATGATGGCGCGGAACTCCTTGACCGCGCACACGTTGGTGGGAGAATAGGGCTGACGGCAGCGGAAACACAACCCCTTACGACGGAGGTCGTCAAACTCGCGGTTGGAGAAACGCTGTGGAGGCGCCGGTCGGCCGGGCCGAGCGGTCGGAGGGGGCGAGGGGATGGGGGTTCTGGAGTAGCGGCCTGCCGCTTCCCGGTAGTGGAGGCCGGGGAGATAAATCAGCCTCCACTAGACGTGCCATATCGAGGACGTCGGAAATCGTTCATGGATGGTGTGTGCGGAGCCGGGAGTGGATGTGGGGCAAGAGGCCATGCATGAAGAAGCCGAGGAAATGATTCAGCGGTAAGCTGGGAACATGGGTGACGAGGGAGAAAAACTAATCAATGTAATCGTCCAGGCGCCGGTCTGGCGGACCCTACACAAGCGTTCAATGGAGGACCCAGAATAGCGGCTGTCATAGCGGCATAGCATCTCCTGTTTGATCTCCGACCAAGAGAGGGCCGAGTTGGATTGCCGCAGCCACCGGGACCAATGAAGGGCAGAGTCGTCGAGTCCCACGACGGAGGTAGAGACTTTATCTTGGTTGGGAGTGTGGTGGAGGTCGAAATACTATTCTGCTTTGGCGATCCACCCAATCGGGTCAACACCGGAGAAGGTGGGAAGATCCAAAGCGAGGGCGGGGAGGCCTGTAAGAGACGCGGCCGAGGAGTCCCCGGTGTAAGGAAGCGGTGACGCTACGTGGATGGACGCGCCGGCGGCCGGACACGGCGAGCCGTTTGCGGACGAGGCGGCGGAGGGATGGAGGGCGTCGATCTTGGCGCGGAGGGAGAGAAGGGAGGCGTGCATGGAGGCTACAAGGGATTCCTGGGCATCGACCCGGCGGAGGAGGGCCTCGGCGGAACCCTCCAGCGGCAAATCCATGGTGGAATGGGTGGTAGAGGCCATTGGGGACAACAGGTAGCAGCGACACGAGGGGAGCGACGAATGCTGGCGAGTGCGGAACCGGAGCAATGCGGGACGCGGAAATGGGCAGTGGAGCGAGCGAGTGTCAGCGAGTGTGGAACAAAGGCGGTGCAGAACACAGAAACATGGCTGGATCGGCAGCGGCTGAGAGCAACAGGCGGCCTGTGGCGGGCGGGATGGCAGGTATGAACCAAAATGATACGAAGTAGGGGAAAGGAGGGTGCCGACATAAGAGGTAGAGTAGGAGAGAGGAAAGGGGGAAGAGAGATTAGGGTTAGGAGAAAATAGAACTAGCATTCATCCAAGATACCAAACAAAAACATACAACTCCCCCTTATACTAGTGGGGGTGGGAATAGTAGTTCACAAATTAGAAAAATACAAAAATGCCAAAAATACTAAAATAAAACCACTAAGCAATGATCCCCTCTGTCGGCTTGGTCAGGGCACGTGTCATCCGCGCCCGGTGCGTGTAGACTCACCATGGAATCTCGGCGTCGGCGTCGTGTAAATCCGTAATACGCGGATACTTCGGGCGGCGGAGACCGCGACCTAAAAGCGGTAGGTTGGACCAAATTGTTAGGGCACGAGAGAGAGAGAGAGAGAGAGTTAGGGCACGAGAGAGAGAGAGAGTTAGGGCACGAGAGAGAGAGTTAGGGCACGAGAGAGAGAGAGAGAGGGCACGAGAGAGAGAGAGAGAGAGAGAGAGAGAGAGAGAGAGGGCACGAGAGAGAGAGAGGGCACGAGAGAGAGAGAGAGAGAGAGAGAGAGGGCACGAGAGAGAGAGAGAGAGGGCACGAGAGAGAGAGAGAGAGAGAGAGAGAGAGAGAGAGAGAGAGAGAGAGAGGGCACGAGAGAGAGAGGGCACGAGAGAGAGAGAGAGAGGGGGAAACGGAAATCAAAATTCCAAATTACTTCAAGCATGCCAAAATACAATAGTTCTTCAGCTTGTATATTTGCCGGGCTCAACGTACGAAACCAAAACATAAAAGATACCCAAAATATAAAGGATACAATAACACCACTCAACACATGTTGGCTAGGCCGGCATGTTACGCGCAGCATGCTCGCGATGTTGATACACCCGACACACTGGCGGTCGCCCTTCGCCTTCGTCCACTATGCCGGTGTCCGTAACAGGAATGCAAATCACACTGTTCAGTTGGACTTATTACGACAATTGGAGATGTATTGTGCTAATCTTTTGGGAAAAAAATTCTAAAATGAATTAGAAGTTTTTGATTTTAGAGTTTGACACTTGCTATGTGGGTTATATTTGAGAACTTACTTTTATTCAACTCTCATATATTTCCATCTTTCATGATTGCGAACTACTTGCAGGTCCTGTAGGGCAAGATATGTTCCAATGGCAAGCAACTATAATGGGACCATCCGATAGCCCATATGCTGGGGGCATATTTTTAATTAATATTCATTTCCCACTTGATTATCCTTTCAAGCCACCAAAGGTATGGTTTTAGGCTAGCACATAAGCATGTTTGCTTCTCATAACTTCACATCCTTGAGTGCAACTCCTCACCTGGCTTCTTTTTTTCATCTACTTATCTCATGGTTTATTTGTTCTTTATAGAATCCTGAAAAAAATATCGGGGCATGATTGTTTCATTTTTTTCTGTTGGAATTTTTAATACTCCAGCGATTTTTTATGAGTACGAATTTTTGTTTGCTTTTGATTGATATAATTCGGTTTTTGAATACCTTTAAGTTATCAGGACATATTCACACTTTAAGTAATTATAAAATTTGAGATGGATGCCACTGCTTGTCTGCTTGTAATTGAGACGTTTGTTAAAAACAGCTTTGAACATTGGAACTCCCAATCACTAGTGCATATTTTCTTTCTTTTCCATGTTCACCTGGTTACTTTAGCTTGGTGATTGACTTGCTGTGTTTTTTTATTAGAATTTGTACGTCTTACTTTGATTAATCAACGGAAGCATTACCCAACTTTTGAAGATCTATGGACTTCTGATCGATTAATTTATATGATTATGTCATTGATATACATGTTGCGCTCCAGCCCTTTGAAATAATGAGTTCACTATTATGGCGGGTCCCAACCATGAGATACATGATCGAGTTTGACGAGTTTACTCTTGGCGCTTGAAGATCACAAATGGCCCCATGACATGATTATGTGATTCAACACATTTTTTTAATTTATTCTTTTAGTAATTGTATTTAATTTTGTGAGTATGACCCAATTAGGGCTAATGGATTAGGACTATAAATAGCCCCCATGTATGTTTGCAAAGTATCTTGGATGAATGAAGAAGTGAACCCTAAGTTGTTTGTGAGTCTCTCACGGTGTTACCAACCTCCCTGATTGCTCTTCTTGCCACTCCCTTCATCTCGACACACTTTAGCCTCTCACAGTGATACTCCTAACACTCATTCAATTTCTCATTGCCTGTGGCCCTGTATTCCCCCCTAGAGTTTGTAAAAGCTGCATTTGTACACGAGATGTGTGGCTTAATGGTTTTCCTTGCTTGACTGTCATCAATTGGGATCCCCTCTTTATGAGTAGCTTTTGGCAAATTTTGTTCCAACTCCAGGCCACCACATTACAAATGAGCACTGCATAAAACCCCGCAGAAAATCACAGTGGTTTGCTTCTGAGAAGCAGCGCAAATGGGCTACTTGGCTTTGTTGGGTTTAGTATTTTTGCAATACAACCTTCCACATAGAACACAACAACAAATACCAATCCATTTGATCCCCCAACTTCGATATTTTCCAGAAGAGTGTCGGGTGGAGAACTCATCCCAACAGCTCTAGGACCGTGGTGATATATTTTGCCAACTGAAGTTTCATCTCCAACACGACCAACAACATATGACTATATAGGCTAACAAATGTTGCAGACACCTGCAACTCTAGGTGGCTGCATGGTGTTTGTGAAGCTCCCACATTGTCAAATCACATTTGCTACCTAGGCCCACCTGAAGCTCATGTCCCTCTACTATTATCTTTTTCCTATCGTCTCCGGCGTCAATTGTGGTGAACTTCAACTTCCACACTAGATCCACGTACATCTGTTCTTCCATGTCACTCATCTCAAGTGAGTGATATGAGACCACATTGTTGAAGCCTCTATTCCTTGGTTCTCGCGATCAACTCCATTTACTGATATGATCCAGGGACCATCTTGGGCATCTGCTAGAGATAGTGCAAAGGTACTATAGTTTTACAGTTTCTTGCATAATTGAAGCATTGTTTTGTATGCTTTTGTTTCCTAATTTCGGTCTTGAGAACAAGACATTTTCTAGAAAATATATTATTATGGCAAGCCCCATCAATGAGACATGTGATCATATTTGACGAGTTTGTCTTTGACGCCCAAAGACCACGAATGGCCCCACACTGTGATTCAACACATTTTATTTTATTTATAATTTTAGTAATTGTATTTTATTTTGTGTGTGACCCAATTAGAGCTAACGAAGTAAGATTATAGATCGTCTATCTTGAATGCTTGAAGAAGTGAGCCATATGATGTTTGTGAGTCTCGGTGGAACCGACTTCCCTGATTGTTCTTCTCACCACTTTCCTCTTCCCCACATGCTTTGGCCTCTCCTGGTGGTACTCCTAAGTGCTAACACTCATCTTTGCACCAACACACACCCTCCTTTCTCATTACTTCATCGTTCGCACATGCTGATGCGGAGCAGAGACGAGGACGAGTTTTGGTCCGTTCGGAGTTGATTTGGCAACTTACCATATATGGCATGCCCGGATCGACGATCGGACTCCGCGGATGCGTCCGGATTCGCGTTGCGAATCAATTCCATATATTAGTTTATTTTATTTGCATTTATTTTAATGTATTTGGGTGGCCCCATCTCCGGTCAATCATAGTCGTTGATGGGGGATGCCCTAATCTTCTCTTTATTATAAATAGACCGCTTAGGGGCTGATTTGAGTAATTGCAGAATTTTGGAGAACTCTAATCCTGGATACCAGCGATCCCTCCCCAGTGCCGACGCCGTGGAACCCTAGGTGATGGCTCCTAGGCCTCCAAACTCCTCTCCAAGGTAATCCCTACCCCCACCTTCATTTTCCACGCCTCAAACCTTCGTTCCCACCTGCTGCAACCCTCCATTCCAGCCCCCCAGAAAATAGCCGTTTGCTGCCCAGGTTTCACTCACTGCTTTACTTTATTTCACTATTCATTTATGTGATTTACTGTTCACGCCTATGGATCCCAAGCCCATTTCAGCCACCGGCCACCCCTGTTGTGCTGCTGCCTTCCGCCTCCCCTCCTTGCTACAGGCCAACCGACCACCTCCCTTCAGCCCCCCATCCAGCCGACCACCCTGCTCCCCTCCACACCACCCGGAAGCCACCTCAAGCCATAGCCGGCCACTCCTTAAATCCCCTTTTTGTGGATCCACCTCCAAACAACCATAATTTTCAAATCAGTTCAGATCTGAAAATTTCAGCCCCGATCCGCTATTTCCACAACCCGTCCAACACTCCCTAGCTCCGATCCGTTACTACATCATCAGATCTACCCACCCCCGCCCAGATCTCCACCTACGTGGCCAAATTATCCATTTCCGGTCCGTTTTTTATCATCCGCCGCCGAGGATAGCCACCGCCATTACTTCCACGCCGCCGGTTCCACTTTCGATCGCCGATCTACGCATCCGGCTCCGGAATCTTCAGTGTCTCGGTCAGCCCACTATTTGGTGAGATATAGTTGTACTGATTTATTATTTTCAGTATTTATTTATTGGGTTGGACATTTTATATTTGCTTGGAAAAACAATATCGTAGAATTTTGCCCTAAATTATTATTGTGATTTGCAGGGTTTATTCGCCGCACGCTCTTACTTTGGCCCTCAACGCGGAGGAAAGCTTAACTTGCTTTGCCCAAATAAATTATTCTGTCTTGCTTTTGAATTATTTGCGTTGGATGTTAAAGTTTATTTTTCAATTGCGTTCTAACCTTCGGACTTTGCATTGCATATAGGGTTAGGTCGCAGGTTTCCCGCCGCCTATAGATTCGCCTTGCGTCAATTGGTATGTCTCTGCTCCGCATCACTTGTCACCATAGTATTCAGTGTTACTCTTTTAAAAAAACATCAACACAAATTTAGCAAGTATAGGTGGAAAAGTTATTGAGGTATGATTTCACAGTGGAGTTTAACTCAATGACATCGCACCAAGCGGTATGTGATTTATCCCGCCAGTCTGAACAATCCTCTCTCATGCCCATGTCGTTTCCTTTACGGATGAACGTAAATGCCATCCAGTACGAGATAGAGGCCAACCCCACCTCCATGTTATACCCTTGTCCATTGCCATTTTCCCATTGTTCATCCAACATTCTCGTTTGGAGGGTCGACTCCACCATCAGGAACATCTTGTACTTTCACCCACACAAGCTTATGGAGGTATGACTTGAACAAGTTGTTCATTGTGGACAGGAACTTGGTGGGTACGTTCGTCTACCCAATGGGTATCCCGAAGAAATCATAATGCTAATCATGAATCCAAAAGGCTATATTTGGCATATCTTCAGTGCACATTTAGATCTGATAGTAACATGTGTGGAGGTTGATCTTGAAGAAGATAGTTGTTCCATGAAGCTAATCGAATATCTCCCGGATGATTCGACTCAAAAACTGAACTGGCGCGGACTAGAGAGTTCCTCTTCATGCCACATCCATAACAAAATTCACCGATAACCTAATAATAAGCCTCTACATCCTTCCATGGCTAGCATCAACATCTAGTTTATCCTTGCAAAAACAAATTGTCAACTATTAGGCTTACCTCTTATTTGCCCATGTGTAGTGTAGATGTAGCCTGTTTCCGATAAAGAACAAAAATTTTCATTACCTACATCTAATCATAGATCATTGCAATGCTTGATTCAATTTTTTCTGATATATCGGTGTTATCCTCACTTCCTCCATTTATTGGAAATTCCTACTTTATTAATTTGTTGATGCTTTATACAGTTTGTGTTGACATCCTTTATGCACATCAGATCTCAAGTTTTATCCATTGTTAAATATTTTATCACCATGGTAAAACCCCAATTCAATTCTCTCATAAAGAGCTTCCAATCCACTTGGGGAGGTGAATATCGAACTTTTCACATACCTCAAAGTTTTATGCACCGACCACCAACTTCTGTCCCTATGCACGAGCTCAAAATGGCTTTGTCAAAAGATGAAATTACGTCATTTTTTAAAACAGACTAGTGCTCCTCCCTCAATTATCTTTGTTCCTTAAATTTTGGGACAAAGAATTTGCAACTACTATTTTTCTTCATAATAGAACTTTGACACCATCTCTTCAAACATATCATCATATCAAGGGACCCTAACTACTCTTTTCTCAAAAAAAAGTTGTTGTTTATGCTTTCCTTAAAAATCACACAACACCAACAAAATGCAATTCCAGTCCCAACGACGCATTTTTACTACAATCATCGCTCATTACAAATGATATCTTTATTTTCATCTTTCTTCCTGACATTTATGTTTGTAGGCTTGTTGCATTTGCAGAAACTACATTTACAAATCATAAAATGATTAAATAATCATCAACATATATATCTTTATTATATAAAACAATATAACATTCTTGAAGCACGCCACCAGCTGAATCCTGCCCGTCCGATCAAGCTCCATCAAAAACTGGTCGTTGGTTTCAAGAGATGAGGGTTTTCAATATCCAAATCTCCTTTTAAAACACTGTTCACATCCCAGAATTTCCCGATACCACTTTTCCACCTCTCGTGCCTTCACGGGCTCACCCCGCAGCCGGCGGCTCCGCCGCCGGCGGAATCGGCAGGCAGGAAGCATGCGGAAGCGGAGTTCTGTTTACGGGATTTCAGTTTTTAATTTTTTAATTTTTGTTTTTTTATAATTTAATTTTATTCTTTAAAGTTCAAACAGAAATTTATTTTAATTTAAGTTAATTTAATTATATTCCCCCCTTTGGGAAGCCCGCCGGGGGCGGGGGCAGGGGCAGGGGCAGGCGAAGCCCGCTTGAACGGGCGTAGCCCGCAATGAGACGCATCGAGAACGGGCGGAGCCCATTCGAAGATACCGCCGGGGGAGGGCGAAGCCCGCTTGAATGCCAAGCGGGCGAAGCCCGCAGCGACGCATCGAGAACGAGCGTAGCCCGTTCGAAGATGCTAGTATATATATATATATATTGTTGGAATTTGGTGTGCACATAGTATAAATTGGTGTGCCATTAGCGGCCTTCTTCTTTTGGGATTAGTCCCACATCACAAAATTGATATTTGGGTCTCTCTTTTGTGTGTATATATAGAAGAGATATGTAATTGGATTTGTGTGAAATAATAAGATTTGATTCTTTTATTTTTTACTTGGTATCAGAGCCAGGTTTGGAAATTTTTTTTCCGGAGAGGACTGTGATCACGTAAGCGGGATTAAAGAGATTTCTGTGGACTGATTTTATGCCAAAGAGGGCTATTTTATTTATTTATTATTTCTCTCCTTTCCTGGCATGAGCGACGGACCTACGCAGGAAACTTGCTGCATTTCTCGCACGGCGGACCGGCGTAAGGCCACAGTGAGTGCGTTGGTCTTGATTGCGCGGGATTGCGGAAGTTCCACAAGCGCAGAGGTAGGAGGAGTTACGTGCAGGAGTTACACGCTGGAGTTCCCTACGCTGGTGGAGTACGCAGGAGGAGCGCAGGAGACCGACTGGAGTTCTACAGCGTGGAGGAGCACAACGAACACTGTGTGGAGCGCGGGAGAGCCGCGATGGAGGCACACACATCGGAGTGACGCGGCTATCGCAGGAGGAGCGCGCGATCGTCTCCTTGCGCAGGGAGAAGGAGGAGTGCCGCAGGAGAATCGGCGCTGCAGGAAGATTGTCTTCGTGGCTGCGGGAGGATTGTCGTCGCAGTTGCGGGAGAAATATCATCGTGCGCTATTGCGTGCTATGTGAGAAGGTTCGTCACATTCTTGCGGAAGAAGAATCTCGCGCAGAAGCATCAATAGACCTCTTGTTTGTTGACTGCAGAGGCGGTGCGGGAGTGCAAAAGTACCATGTGCGTTGTGGAGCAGCATACGACAACCCAACAGTGGAGGAGTGGACTCGCTGCACGAGAAGGAGAAGGGCTCGCCCAACAGTGCCGTGTGCGGCTGTGGAGGAGCATACAACATCTTTCATTTCGCTTTCATTTCAGGAGAATTCAGTTTGTTCGAAGTACAAATTAAGAGTGCTCATGGAGAAATTAGTCGCCAAAATGGAGGAGGCAGATTTACTAGTTTTTTTTTAGTTCTTGCGAATGTCCAAAGGCGAGGGCTCGACTTAGTCTTCGTTGCCTCCAATAAAGCTGGATCTTCCCCCTGTAGAGTTAAAGCTTGATGAATCAGCTACATACTTAAGTTGGTTACGTCGGGTGAAAAGGATACTCTCCGGAAGGAACTTGGAGGGCAATCTGACCGACGAGAAGAAAGAGCCAAAAAAGGACTATGATGGGTACAATGAATGAAAGACTACACACAGCCTGTTGCACACATGGTTCCTAAACTTAATGGTCGTGTCTTTCGCTATCACGGTGGATGGCATAGAGACTGTAAACAATGTTTGAGGGAAGTTACAGATGCTCTATGCATGAGTCGACAACAATTTGTGCGTGTTTCAGATCGAACGGGAGATTGAGACCATAACCCAGGGTGATCGCTCGATCCAGGAGTTTGCCGCAGATCTAGAGCGACTATGGGCAGAATATGATTATTTCTCACTAGCCACATGTTGCAAAGACCCCGAATGCAGGAAAGGGGAGCGAGATGGTCAGAGACGGACAATGCATTTTATGAGAGGATTGAACCCGACATTTGAGCCGAGGTGTGCAATACTGCTTGCTCAACAAAAAATCCCTTCTCTAGACGAGACAATCTCAGCTATGATACAAGAGGAGAGCCGGATGAGGCTCCAGTCTGGTACAACTTCACCCCGCCAAGGTGAAATCAGACCTAGTTGTAACTAACCCTGGGTACACAGGTTACAAGGGTGAGACACGACAATGTTACAATTATGGCGAGATAAGTCACCTACGACTGGCTTGCCCCAAGCCACCAAAAGAGTGGGATGCAGGTGGACGGGGAAAAGGAGGCTATCGTGGTCGCGGTCGTGGGGGTCGCAGAGATGGTGGAAGAGGAGGCTACCGAGCAAATCTTGTGATAGTTGAGGACGAGGCAGACAGAAGTATGAATGAGATAAGTAACTCAGAGGAGTAGGAGATTGTGAACGCTTACTCCCAACTAATGTGGAGAAAGCAGAAGAGAGTGATTGACGACGCGCTCATACCAGCCTCATCAAGGGGTAACGTTGCCTCGCTCGCTCATTCAATCATAGGTACAAGAGAAACTCTTGCCCTCGCATCTATATCCAATACTAGATCACAAGATTGGATAGTTGATTCAGGTGCTTCTCGACATGTCACTGGGGATGTTAAGGAGTTCCTTTTGTATACTCCCTTAACAGTCCTAGAGTGCATCCAAACTGCCGATGGAAGAACTCAATCAGTGGTTGGTAAGGGTGTCGTGCAATGTACCAACACTTTAGCTCTGCCCAATGTTTTGCATGCTCCTTCCTTTCCCGTAAATCTCTTATCCATTAGTGTTATCATATCCCAATTAAAATGTGTTGTTTTGTTTGATATTCTGAAGGTGATCTTCAAGGAGAAGGATTCTGGCAGAAGACTTGGGACTGACACATGACATACTGGCTTGTGGTACTTGGATAAAGAAAATATGTACGTAACCCTTTCAACCATTATTGAAGAAGCTGCAAAAGTCAGAAAGAATGCGAACTAGGAAAACATACCAGAAAGTCTTATTTTAGTTCTGGAAGTAGAAGCTCTCGTTCATTTAATCTGATACATTCTGATGTTTGGGGACCATATCCCACGCCCACTATAAATGGATTTTGGTATTTTGTGTCTTTCATTGACTGTTTCTCAAGTGTAACTTGACTCTATTTAATGAAAAACAAAAGTGACGTGCTTGCTTGCTTCAAAAATTTTCATAAAGGGGTTCAAACTCAACACGGTGCAGTCGTAAAGGTGTTGAGGTCTGACAATGAGACAAAGTACACCAACAGAGTGTTTGAAGAGTATTTGTCCTCACAGGGAATCCAACATCAAACTACTTGTCCATACACACCAGAGCAAAACGAAGTAGCAGAACGGAAGAACAGACATCTTCTAGAAGTGACTCGGAGTATGATGATAACACTGAAGGTGTCAAAGTACTTGTGGGGACAAGTCGTGCTAACAACAACCTACTTAATCAATCATATGCTCTCACAAGTATTGGATTAGAAGTCTCCGATTGAAATACTGTGAGGGAAGGGTGAAGATGTTCTCCCCCTCAAGACCTTTGGTTGTGTGTGCTTTGTGCACGATAAAAGACCAAATGTGGAAAAATTGGATCCAAGGGCCCTAAAGTGTATTTTTGTTGGGTATTCAACTACCCAAAATGGGTATGTATGTTGGAGTATGATGGAGAGAAAGTTATTTGTCAGCATGAATTTCATATTCAAAGAGCTTGAATCATATTACTCCTCTTCGACCGACTCGCCTCTTGGAGAATCACTCGACAAAGAAAATATGAGACAAGGGGGAGGATAACTGTGGTGGTAAGAAGCGGATAGTGGAATCCTATTTCCACATGTGCCAAAAGAATCAAGTTAGTTGAGGTGTCGGTTCTTGAGGAGAGAGAATCTGCTAATGATGGACCTCAGATTCAGGGGGAGTTACAAGTGTATACCGGAAGAAGGCAACCGATCGAGACTACAATGCCTACATTGCCACCTGTGTCAAGTCCCTTGCCTCTGTCTACTCCTATCCTTGAGACACCTGCACCATCCACCACAAGTTTAGATATCCCAGGTAAGATAACCCATCATCTCTCTATTCCCACTCCCTTACCGGTAAGACGAAGTTCCCACAAGAATACGAGATTCTCACCTGATCGATATGGTTTTCCGCATGACATTGCCCAATTTGTTTCCTACTCCCATATATCCCCTGCACATGAAGTATTCATTACATCTTTGGACATTGTTTTCATTCCTAAGTGTTGGTAGGTTGTTAAGAAGGACCCTCGATGGAAAGCTGCAATGTTAGAAGAACTTGGTGCATTAGGAAGAAAAACACCTGGAACCTCGTGTCACTACCACTAGGAAAAAAGGCAGTTGGGTGCAAGTGGATTTTCATGGTGAAACAAAACCCAGGGGGGTCAGATTGAGCGATATAAGGCTCGATTGGTAGCAAAGGGTTATAATAAGACTTATGACATCAACTACGATGAAACCTTTGCATCTGTCGCCAAAATGAGTACGGTCCAGTCACTAGTATCCTTAGCGGCAAATGAGGGGTGGAAGCTACACCAGCTCGACGTAAATAATATTTTTCTTCATGGTGATCTGTTGGAAGAGGTATACATGGAAGTGCCACCGAGCTTTGACATGAAACAAACGGTAGGAAAAGTGTGAAGACTCAAGAAATCCTTGTATGAGCTAAAACAATATTCTCGAGCCTGTTTTGACAGATTTAGAAAGGCGATGGTTAATATGATATATTAGCAGATCAACGTTGATCATACCATGTTCTTTAAGCGGAATGAAGATCACACTATGATACTTGCGGTGTACGTAGACAATATGATTATTACGGGCGATGACAAGAAAGAAATTGCTCAGCTAAAGACAAGTTTGGGAAAGGAGTTTGAAGTGAAGGACTTGGGGTAGCTAAAATACTTTCTTGGGATAGAATTAGCTTGCGGTGCAGAGGGAATCATTCTATCTCAACGAAAATATGTGTTAGATCTACTCAAAGAGACGGGCATGCTGACGTGCAGACCCGCAGTTACTCTTGTTGATCAGAAGACCAAGCTCAATGCTGAGGCAGGAGAGCCGACTGATAAAGAGAAGTATCAAAGGCTTGTAGGTCGCTTGATTTATTTGAGCCACACCCGTCCCGACATATCTTTTTCTATGAGCGTAGTAGCCCGTTATATGCACGATCCTAGGGAAGGGTACTTGGATGCAGTGTGTCAAATTCTTAGATACTTAAAGAGTGCGTCAAGTAAGAGACTGATCTTCCGAAAGAATGGGCATCTGAATATCGAGGGCTATTGCGCTCTGACTGGGCTAGTTGTGCAGATGACAAAAGATCCACATCGGAATATTGTATGTTTGTAGGGGGCAACCTTGTCTACTGGAAAAGCAAGAAGCAGACTGTAGTTGTGAGATCTACAGTCGAGGCAGAATACAGGGTCATGACCTCAAGTGTAGGGGAGCTGTTATGGTTGAAAGCCCTACTTAATAAACTCAAGATAAATCAAGGCAGACATATGACATTGTGGTGTGATAGCAAGTCAACCATCAACATTGCAAATAATCTTGTCCAATATGATAGAAGTATAGAACCAAGCATATAGAGATCGATAGGTTCTTTATCAAATAAAAGCTGGATGATGGGATACTGAAGCTGAGACACGCTGCTACAAAAGAACAAGTGACTGATTGTCTAACAAAGGGATTTAACTCATTGGATTTATGTAGATTGTGTGACAAGATGAGCTTAGTGGATATCTTTCGTCCACCTTGAGGGGGAGTGTTGGAATTTGGTGTGGACAGTGTAAATTGGTGTGTGATTAGCGGCCTCCTCCTTTTGGAATTAGTCCTACATCACAGAATTTGTTTTGGGGTCTCTCTTTTGTGTGTATATATAGAGGAGATATGTAATTTGATTTTTGTGAAATAATAAGATTTGATTTCTTTTAATAGAATCATCACTCATTACAAATGATATCTTTATTTTCATCTTTCTTCCCGACATTTATGTTTGTAGGCTAGTTGCATTTGCTGAAACTACATATATAAATCATAAATGATTAAATAATCATCAACACACACACACATATATATCTTTATAACTATAAAGGAAGTATAAACTCATGAGTTTGAAATTAAAATAGCCGTCTGATCATGGATTGATAATTCTGCTACCGTCTTATTGAGCTCAATCAAACTGCACCCTCTCTTCACATTTTACTAGGTCTCCTAAACCTACTACTAGGGTGTCCAAAACTTATGTAAAATTACGATTTTGCCCCTATATAACGCATAAAATACTTCAGGCTCAGGTTAGGCACAGACCGCAGCATGCCCGCTACCAGCCCAAGCACACCCGATAATAGCAACACTTCAACAAGCCTAGCCAGGTATCTTTTATGTACTTAAAATTACAAACTAAATAAGCGGCGTGAGACTATTAAAAATAACAATATAAAATGCGCGCCCGTTAAGAATTGAACTGCAAACCTCCTGTTCAAAGGCACGCTTCTTAATCATCACACCATGAAAGATTTTGCGTTAAACTTTTGACGTATATTTTATTTACTACATTCGACAGTTAAATTATTTTTAATACGGTTAAACATAACGATACAAAGGGCACATCCGCTAAGAATCGAACCACCAACAACCTGTTCGAAGGCACGCGCCTTAACCATTGCGCCATGAAAGCTTTTGCGTTAAACACCTGACGCAGATTTTTTTTAATACATTCGGTAGTTAAATTATATTGTTAAACACACCTTTAATAATTATTTTTTAATAATACATTCGACAGTTAAATTATTATTTTAATAATTATAACTATCAGGGGGGAGGGGTTGGGCGAAGCCCGCCCTCGCCGGCCAGGTATTGTCGCGCTTGGCTATAGGGGCGGAGCCCCGTGTCGGGCACTCGTGTGTGTATATATATATATATAATATCTCAACATGTCAATCCCAATAGCTCTCTCTTCTACATCATGTTGAGTCCATCTCACCAGCAAAGAAACCTAACCTTATTATCTATACTATCTATTAAAGTGATCCATTATTTTGGACTGTTTTTTTTCCTTCTAATTTTATCCCTATAATTTTCTTATAATTATAATTCTTATCTATAATTATTATTTATAATATGATATGATAATATAGATATAAGAAAATGTTACGCCCCTCGACGGATCCGAAGGCGACAACGGGGCTAAATCAACTGGTTCAGCCCCCACTCTATAGATGGCGGCCCTCGAGGGGGCTGAACCCACCCGGTTCAGCCCCAATTAGGGCCGGCCGGCCTTGGTCCGGGTATAAATATACCCGGATCCTCCTTGGGGGGATCAAGCAAGATATTTTACAAGGTATTCCTTTCTCCTCTCTAACCCTAGCCGTCTTCCTCTCTAGATCTCTTTTCTCTCTAGTGGATTCATAACATTTGGTATCAGAGGATTCTTCCTCCCAAAATTTTTCCGTTCCCGCTAGCATCCAGCTCACTTCCAGGCGCTGCTCGACTTCGTTCGGCCAGATCTCACATCGACGATCCCGACCGATTTCGCATCCAGCCAGTTCGCCGATCCAGCTGCTTCCAGCTAGTTGCTGCTGCTTCCGCTCGACGACTCCAGCACGCCCGGCGCTCGACGACTCCCGACTTCCGCGTCGATCCGTGCGTCGATCCCTCGCACCGACCGCTCGGCCGCGTCTGCTCCCGCCGCTGCATCGATCCCGCTGCCGCATCGCGCGATCCAGGCGTCGATCCCCCTGCTGCATCGCATCCAGGTGTCGATCCCGCTGCTGCAGCCTCCGCCGCATCCTGCTGCATCCCGCTTCATCGACGACTCCCGCGGTTGCTGCCTCTGCCGCATCCTGCCCGCTTTCCGTCAGCCGCTGCTTCTAGTGTTGCATTCGATTGCGCCTCCAGTTGTTGCAACTTCACGCACGCTCCCACCATGGTGACTCGCACCCAAGAAGACTCCAATCGGCTCGCACATCTCGAAGAAAAATACACCGGTCTGACTTACACCGTGGCAGCCCTCGCCGATAAGTTAACGACATCAGAGAAATGTCTCGAAGAGAAATTGGATACCCGCATGGACGAGCTTAAAAATATGTTGACTCAACACCTTAAAGGAAAAGGTGTGGTGGGCGAGACCAACACAGTACAGTTTCCCCTTCCTACTCCAGCCTCCGAGCACGACGACCGAGCCTCTAGCCTCAATGGGGGGCTTGGAATTGACGGTGAAAGGGGAGGAGGCTCACGCCGACCACCGGTATGGTCCGGGGCCACCCCGTTGGGTGGAATCGCCGCGTCTGCTTTGGATTTCCCTCCTCACCGCGAAGACCGCCAGGAGGACCAACGACCCCATGGGCTGGGGTACACACCCCGTGATGGGCTCCTCCCTGTTCCAGGAGCACCGGGACACGCCTCAGGCGGACGGGGAGGAGGCGGATGGGAGTTTAGACCGCCTTTCTTTGGAAACCCCTATGGAGAGGATTGGGGGTACCCACATGTGGCCGCTGATCAACGGCTACCGCGTCGACACGGGCAAGAGTACGGAGGACTTGGGCAACAACTACCACACGCTTATATGCCGCCGAAGATTTCCCGCATGAACTACCCCAAGTACAAGGGAGGTGATGCACTCGAATGGGTCCAAAAGGTAGAGTTATTTTACAGCTATCAGGAGATACCAGAGACACAGTGGGTAAATTTGGCGTCCTTCCACCTTGAAGAGGACGCACACCAGTGGATCCAATGGTTCCTCCGGGGACGAGATCACGCGCCATGACACGAGTTTGTCGACGGATTCACCGCCCGCTTTGGTCCCCTTGAGTATGAAGACTTCGAGGCTCTTCTTCAGAAGTTGCGTCAGAAAGGGACGGTGATGGAGTACCGAACCGAGTTTGAACGGTTGGCCAACAGGGTGCAGTGGAGCGAGAGGACATTAACAAGTTGTTTTATTTCTTGCCTGAAGGAGGACATCAGAGATGAGGTGCACGCTTATATGTCGCGCAGCTTGACACACGCTATCAGCTTGGACCGGATTCAGGAAGAGCGTCTCAATCGACAAAAGTTCAGGGGGGACATTTCGAGGAATACTACACACCTTTCCGACACAAAGAGGGATCCAACAGCTGCCGATCAGGCCACAATGAAGAAATTGACGTGGACAGAGCTACAGGCTAGGAAGGAGCAAGGATTGTGCTTCAACTGCGATGAAAAGTTTACCCCAGGCCACAAATGTCAGAGGATCCAGGTTTACATGTTGCAGGAAGATCCGATGTCGGATGGAGATGGAGGGGAACAAGGGCACATTATGGATACAGTCGAGTACGGGGTATCTTCCTTGACCATGGCGGGAGACTCCGCTCCACCCACTATGAGTATTGCGGGGAGGATTGGCCAACAGCAGGTGACCATTCTGCTTGACAGTGGGAGTACACATAACTTTATTAGCCCGGCAGTGACACAGAAGCTGGGGCTAGAGGTCATCACGGATGTCGCGTCGCCGGTTGTGGTGGCCGGTGGACACGAGCTGCATTGTGAAGGCGTGCTTCCGAACGTGGAACTCAGTGTGCAAGGATACACCGACAACATGGATGTCTACTTATTGCCCATCCAAGGGCCAGATATGATTCTGGGGGCCCAATGGTTGCGACAGCTGGGCAGGGTGACTCTTGATTGGGAAAGGCTGATTATGGAGTTTGCTAGAGCTGGGAGAGAATACTGTCTGCAGGGAATCCACATCTCACCAGTGTCAGGGGCCTCTTTTTGCTGTTTGGAGCGGCTACCAGATTCCCACCTTGAGGACAAGCTGGGTCTTGATGGGGTGGGGAATGTTACGCCCCCGGACGGATCCGAAGGAGACAACGGGGCTGAACCAACTGGTTCAGCCCCCACTCTATAGATGGCGGCCCTCGGGGGGGGGGGGGGGGGGCTGAACCCACCCAGTTCAACCCCAATTGGGGCCGGCCGGCCCCCTTGGCCGGCCGGCCTTGGTCCGGGTATAAATATACCCGGATCCTCCTTGGGGGGATCAAGCAAGATATTTTACAAGGTATTCCTTTCTCCTCTCTAACCCTAGCCGTCTTCCTCTCTAGATCTCTCTTCTCTCTAGTGGATTCATAACAAAAAACCTAAATCAGTAACCTAATCTGCCTTGCCCCTGTGTGGACTGATCTATTTCCTGCAGTATTTACACTAATTATGCTATTATTGTTATATGATTCCCTTTACAATAAATTTATGTTCTTTTATGCAGTGGAAAACCATACTGTTATTTTACTTTTGTCGAGCTCAAATTGAATTAAATGAGCCAAACTTGGTTCGGATCGAGATTGGTCGAGCCATCTTATAGAAACGCAAGGCTAGGCTGGAGAACATATTGAATGACCTCGAATTAAACTCGAGGCATTGTCTGACCTACTTGGGATGGGTATTTCATAACCCTGTCTGTGACAAATATCATTTATTCCTTTGTTTGGATACCTACTATTTTATTTCATCTGCATTTACTCCTCCCTCTTCTTCATCTTGTCTCTAGGATCATGGTTTCAGTCTCTAAGATTCAGATCCGTGATTCTCTCTTGTAGTTTGGATTGAAGAATTAGTTTTGATTTATACATTCTACCTTACTAGTTCTTTTTTACATTGCTTTGGCTTGTAGTGTTGATCTTAATTGTCCCCTTAAAAGTATCTTCATAAACTCCTATCTTATATAGTCTATTTCCATGTCTTTTCTTATATAATCCTTTTGCATACCTTTTCAAATATGAAATACTTCTATTTTTTAGGTTACTTTTAAGACAAAGGTATTCCATCCGAATGTCAACAATAAGGGAAGCATCTGCCTGGATATTCTAAAAGAGCAGTGGAGCCCTGCCCTTACCATCTCTAAGGTACTAAGTTTGATTTATCTGGTTTTCCGTTGCTGGTTATATGATGTTGAGTTTTCTTCTAACATCCTGTCCTAGAAATTGTTTTAACCTTTAAACCTTTTTAATTTTGGGTTCCGTTTAGGACCTTCTTAGAAAACTTGAGCTGTCCCAGTGGGATAGATTCATCAAGGCGCCATTTGTTTGGAAGCAATTGAGTGGAATGATTTGAATTTGCTCAATTTCTGGTCAATTTCAATTCTGTAGTTTGGCTGCAAATAAGAATTCAACCACAAGACTTGGAATTGATAATTCTGTTGTGTAATTAAAATAAGTTATAAAACATTAACTCAATGAAATCTCTGGGTATATTAGGCTTCATCAAAGCCCATAGCGGCAACAACTAAAGCAATTACAACCCTTCCCTTCTAGTTTTACGCCGTATATTACTTTCTTCAATCGCGATTAGAGAAATGAATGTGTTACACAAAATAACCAATATATACACCTAAATACAAACGCACAAACGGGCACACATCAATCTCGAAAAGTCCTTGTTAATATGCTATGATACTAACACATACTCTGTTAAGGTTATGCATGCCGACGAGACATGCACAGACCGATGAGGCACGCACACACCGACCAGACGCCGTGGCGAGTCCACGTACGGTGGAAGACGATGACGAGTTCATTTGGAGGAGAAGAGACCGAATACGCGCCGCCGACATGATTATCTTATTTGCATTTTATTATGTTATATTCTGTTATGTGTACGCTTTATTATTCACATTGCTTTTACGTTATCCGCACCTTGCACCTATAAGGGGTTGTGTTGTACTCTTTTTCATTATGCTTGAATGTATGAAATTTAGGGTTGCTCCCTAGCCTTTCTTCTCATTCCCTCCTTCCTCTCCCTCACCACCGCTAGCCCTTCCCCTTGTCGGATTCCTCTCCAGGATCGTATCAATTTGGTCCGACCTGCCTCACCGCCCGCAACTCAGCGGCCAATGTGTCGTTTCCGCCCGGGTTTTTCGCTTTCGTCTCCTGGATCGCACGCTTCCGCCTTTTCGAGTAATCTTCCTGCTCTCCACTGGGGGAACATCGCGCGTCCGGCAGATCGCACGCTTCCGTCTCCTGTTGCGATATGGTTGAGTGACCAGCGGTTCGCCACTGCGGGAACGTCGCGCGTCCAGCTCCTCCCTCCGCTCGCGTGCGTCCATGACATCATTCCCACCAGTCCCGCACATCTCTGTCCACCAGATCTGTCGCCTGCACCCAACTGATCTGCCCTGCCATCCACCGGATCCCGCTCATAACCTTACCCAACAGATTTGTCGTTTGCCGGATCTGTCGTTCGCACCCAACAGATCTGCAGTGCCATCCACCGGTTCCAGTAGTTTCCGCCGAACCCAGTGCATCCGTCCAATCTCCCCTCTTCTAGTCTCTCCCTTATGTTCCGTTGATTCCAGTCCATGGCTCGCAACACTCGTTCTGCTGGTGATCTTCCTCCGGATGCGACCAAGTGGAAAGAGCAGATAATGATGATACTTTGTGTGGAAGAGGAATTTTTAATTACGACCTATTTAGGTCTGAATTCGAGGGGGGGGGAGTAGCTTATTTACAATTCCTATGGAATTGGGAGAATTCCAATCCCTTCCCCTAAGTATGTACACCGAACGGTGGAATTGGATTTTGTAGTCAATGTTAGATATGTTGTATATTATGAATAGTGGTGTTAGCTTATACTCACCTCAGGTGTTAGGATCACCCTCCGTTATTCATGTATATGTATTCCTTTGTTCAATTGTGAATATACAAAAAAACCTTATTTCCTATCATGGTATCAGAGCCCTAGCTGTCTCCTACGCTCGATTCTGTCGCATCCCAGTTTTTTTTCTCGTCGCCGGTTCCATCCCGTCGAGTTTTCCGTCGGTGCTACCGTTCCTCGCTTCCGATCTCGGCTTCGCCGCATCTCCCGATCTCGGATTCCGCTGATCCCGAGTCTTCCGACATTACCATCGCTGTCTTCTCCCGACACTGCCGCTTTCGCCTCAGAAGTCGTGCCTCTTCCATGGATTTCGCGTCTTTGCCGCCTGAAGAAGCCGCGCATCTTGTATGTCTTTCGCCGATCCTCTGCCTCCGTCGTTCAATTGCTTCCGCCGAGCAACTGCTTCTGCTTATTATTGTTTCCGCACACAATGATCCCGATCGACGCAGCCCTGCAGCTGTCGTGCTCCTCTACCCAGATCAATCCTGCTCTTCTTTTGTCTGATTGATCCCGATCGCCCGTTTGCTGCCCCCGCTCGTCTCGCCGAGCCCGTCCGCTGCTCCTACAGCCTGCCGGATCCCTCCCTCCGTTTTGATTTGATGGCGTCACCTCATTCCTCTTCCGCCTTCCTCCAGAAGGCCTTGGTGATTGCTGCAGGGACTCTTCCTCTTGCGCTCTTTACTGCTCAGTCTGGTGCTCCTCGTCGTCAATCGGTCCGCTGTCACTATTGCTAATGTCTTGGACACATCCAATCTGAGTGTCGTAATTTTTAAAGGGCTCAACAGTTTAATCAACAACGTGCTTTTGGTGTTCCTTCCGCTCATTTTTTGGCTCCAGCGCAGTCTCTCTGTCTCTGAGCTTGCGTAGCTGATTGTCCAGCAGTTTTAACTGGCTCGCTCTCTTGCCTCTGTCTCTCAGCCACTGCCTCCGCCCCTGCAGGTATCTCCACCTCCGATTGGTTGCTTGACTCTGGAGCCTCTTTTCATATGATCTATGATGCTACACACCTTTTGTCCTGTCAGCCCATCACTCCCGCCCTTAGTATCATGGTAGCAGATGACACCATTCACCCCATCACCATTCGTGGCCTCCTTCACACCACCCATTTTCATATTCTCGATATTGTCTACATACCTGAGTTATCCATGAACCTTATATCCGTTAGGCAACTCATATCCCATGGTTATCTGGTTACCTTTGATGTGTTCACATGTCGTGTGCATGATCGTCTGGCTGGGGCACTCCTTGGGGCTGGTCGTCGTCTCTGCGGGGTGTACGTCCATGATCGTCTCCACCTTCCATCAACTTCATGGTCACCTGCAGCTTCATCCCTTTGCCTTCCTTCAGTGGATTTCTCTCAGTGGCACCACCCTATTGGTCATCCCAGTGGTTCACGTCTAGCTTCTCTCATTCTCATGGTTTACTTGGCCGTGTTTCTATTGATCGGTCTCACTTATGTTCAGGTTGTAAGCTCAGTAAACAACTACAACTTTCTTATCCTTCTAGTGAGTCTAGGTCTCAGCGTCCCTTTTATTTAGTTCATTCTGATGCCTGGGGACCCGCACCTTTTGTATCCAAGGGTGGACACCTGTATTATGTTCTTTTCGTTGATGACTACTCTGGTCTATTTTATGCATTCTCGATCTGAATTTTTTCAGATCTATATTCTCACCCCCAAATTCCATCAAAAAAGAACGGAGCCTAAGGGCTTGTTTGTTTGGACGGAATTGAGGCACTGAAATTAGAATTGAAGATCATTTTAATTGGAATTGAACCTCTTGTTCAAATTCCGAAGCCTCAATTCCATCCAACCGTTGGTTCCCTCGGGCAAAATTTGGTTATGTGAAGTGCAAAGTGGGGTTTTTTACTTGTTTGGTTGAAAGGGAAGTGAGGTATGACATTTACTAATGCTCATTTTCTTCCTTGAAGTTAGATGGCATGTAATTTTTTAAGGCGATCCACAAATATCATCAAACCTCCCTAAAAATGATGATTTAAATTTCACTTAAACTTAGTGAAAATGAAATCAATATTTTAAAATAAAATATTCTATTTGCAAGCAACCAAAGGAACCCTACGATTTGATTTATATAGACATAGCCTATGAACTTTGGGCTGACATGCTTTCAAGTGGCTCCAAAAAAAACATCACCTCCCACTCCAAACCCTAAATATGTCCGTCTCCACCGAATTAACGGAAGACCCGTCGAGTTTCTAACTATCAGTTGGGCTACTGTTATATCTATCGCTTGCTAGCTCTGAGATAGCAGTCTTTGTTGTGGTAATTCTTAGCAAGTCTATGGCTCTTTTTGGGATAACTCTGGCGAATGGAAAAATTATATTCCACCTGCCATAGCTATTTTTAAGCCGTTTGTACACACATCTCTTTGAAAAACACTTCCAAAACCCGCGTTTTAGGGTTATTTTGGAAACAGGTATTACTTTCGTGATTTGTAAATTATGGAATTATTATTATTATTTTGATTTTTTATTCTCAAACAGGTATTACTTTCGATCTGCTCCTTGTTGACTGACCCGAACCCTGATGACCCATTGGTGCCCGAGATTGCTCAGATGTACAAGTGCGACCGAGCTAGGTACAATGCGACTGCCCGCAGCTGGACCCATGAGCATGCCATGAGGTGAAACAAACTGAACCGGGTTCAACTTGCTTTGTTGTTTGAAACAGATTTTTAGTTTCCTTTAAAATTTCAATCTCTCATAAACTGTCTCTCTTCTTCTCCTTCACTATGCCAAATAACATGGAAGAACCAGCTAAGGATATATTACTCCTGTTCAAATATTAGGATTTTAAGTCATTTAAATACAAAAGTGCCAAAAAATCTGAGAGGCATAGGAAACCCCTTACATTTTTCCATTTTATCTGGGCCAATTGAATCTAGTGAGATGGCATTAAAATATAACATGCATTCAACTTAAAAATCCTTTCAAGTGGCCCATAATATGCAAAGATACATGAGTTTTCCTACTATATACTTTGACCTTCTAAGTTGACTTTCTTTGTAGTGCGAGATTAGGTTGTTTGACTTAGGCTCTGTTTGGGGGGACCTATTTTCACCGGTCAAGCGGTCACGACCGCATGTACCGGACCTTAATTAAGGTCCGGTACATGCGGTCGTGACCGCTTGACAAACGGAGCCTAAGGGCTCCGTTTGGGAGGACTTATTTTCACCGGTCAAGCGGCTACGACCGCATGAATCGGGCCTTAATTATGAACCGGTTCATGCGGTCGTAACCGCTTGACGGGTGAAAATAAGTCCCCCCAAACGGAGCCTTAGCCTCTGTGTGGTGCGGCGGTGGCGGTTGTGAACACAGTGGTTATGAATTGTTGTTTGTGAATGTCAGACCTTACCCAAGGAACGTCATCACTTTTATGTTCAAAACTAATTTTCTTTTTTTGATGGCGGTCATTAGTGGCATGTCAAATAAACATCAGCACCATTTGGCATGGTGGCGGCAATCGTAAATGTATGGATTAAACCGTCATTTGTTAAAGATCATCTAACAAATATCATTCGTTTGAGAGCAAAAATGTAGAGCCAAACCATGCATTTTTGTCCAAATTTATCGGAGCAAAGAAGAAGAGCCAAACCGGGTCTTATTCTGCTCAGGTATTGTCTTATGCACTCAACTTAAAGTCCACTACTGCAAACAAACAAAATTGTATAAAGTTTTGGGAGCATCATTTTTAATGAAAAAATGATTATAATTTTCTTTCTTTTTCTAAGGATTCGTTTGGGAGGATTTATTTTAACCGGTCAAGTGATTATGATCGCGTGAATCAGACCTTAATTAATGCGACCATTTCTTTTAGGCAAAAAAGTACTATTTTAGTGTTCAAGTTTTGCATTTTTTGAAAATCAGGCTCAATATTTTTACCGAATTTCAGCCTATATTTTATAGAAAAAATTGAAATCAGTTTCTCCAAACCATCTTTTGCTAATAACATAGAATTAAAACTCAGATTTTTTTGAATAGCAAAGCCAAGTTAAAACATTAAAACATCGAAATTTAGGGCGACGAAAATTTCCGCTTCTTTATTAATGAACCAAGACGGAGAGAATTATTTGCCGTGAATTTAACATTGGCATGCCATTTGGACTTTCGAGTCTTAGGCCATGAATTGGTCCACTAAAATGCTAATAATCCGTTCAATTTGTAGAGCTTTAGGTATGTAGAGCTTTAGGTTCTGTTTGAGGGGACTTATTTTCACCGATCAAGCGGTTACGACCGCATGAATCGAACCTTAATTGCAGTTGTAACCGCTTGACCGATGAAAATAAGTCCCCCAAACAGAGCCTTATTTTTGACATTTGTTGGTTTTCAATCATGATTTTGAGATGAATATGTCAAACGCAGTTTCTATAATTGAGGTTGAAATTTTAATAACAAAACAAGTGACATTGCACGGGGCCTCCCGTGCAGCGCACGATAGTACCCGGGCTGCGGCGGAGGATTTCGCCCGCCCCCGATGGGCTCCGTCCGCTCCAGAGCCGTTCTTATAAATATAATTTATTATTTAATAAATGAAATCATTAAACAATTAAAAATAAATAATTAGTTAATTATTATTATAGTAATTAATAAAGGGTGTTGTTATAAGCAAACCCATTTTGGTTGTTAACAAACCTTTACTACTAGCAAATCATAAAATCTGAAATTGGCTATTTAAAAACCCAATGGTTACTAGCAAACCACTCAAAAAACCTAAAAAAAAACACATAAAAAGTTTGTACTATACTATATCATTTAACATTACAAAAGTTGACTAATAATCACGTCATTTTGCTACAAAAAGTTAATCCAAAAAGCAGTCATCTTCAATAGCTCCCAAAAATCTCTGCAATAAATAAAAATAATGTTACCAATATTATGTATAAATTAATACGCATAGGAAAATAAATCAAAATGTATACCTTTCTCAATTGCTCCCAAAACATTACAAAAATTGTTTGTCTTTAATACTCTCTAAAATATTCTGTAATATAATTAAACATTGTTAGTACAATTGTAAGTAATTTAATAGACTATGAATTTTGAACTTAAAATTTATACCTTTCATGATTTGTTGTTGAGAATGCTTTCCCATGAACTCGCTATTTGTGTATAATATCTCCTCCATGAGGTGTAAAGTTTAGGCAATGTACATCCTTCTTTCATGCATAGCCTCACAAAATGATTACCATTCACGAAGTCAATATAAATTACGTTTGGGAGTTGAGGAAGTGCGGTGTCCAATGGCAAAAACATCATACTTTGATTTCGTGAGATTAAAGCCACACCAATATTGTAATAAGAAGATATAATTAACCCCATATCTGGCATGAACATCCATTTTTCAAATGGTGCGGGCGAGCATTTGCACTCAAAGTTGTTTACTAATTCCATTTTTCTAGGAGCTCAAAAAAGTGCATCATATAATGTTTCACTTTTCACCAATTCATTCAGTAAATCTTCTCTAACTTGTTGTGCATTATTACCCATGTTGATTGATTCACTAATGACACGGAACCCACAATGGCCATCCGCGGGTACATCAAAAACATCAACCAATTGATCAGAAAAATAAGTAGGTAGTTGTCGGCAGACTCTATCATATAATTTGTTCTTTTGCTTACTATTTCCCCTTGATAACTTTGTCATTTTCGCTTGTGAAAGTGGTCCATCTGACAATACAATTTCAAATAGTGACAGATTACGTTTAGTACTTTTGTAGTCATCTTTAAACTTCTTCAAACTCCCTTTTGGTCTCCCCTTTAATTTTGTAGGCAAGAGATGCTCTTTTGTTCCACTTGAAGTCGGATCCATGAGTTCACGTAACTTATTCTTAATCTCTTTTTATTGATGCTCATTTGTGTTTTTGTACCTTTCTATGATCCCCTCCAACTCAAATGTTATATCTATGTCTCCTGTGTTGACAGACTTTTGTGTTTGTGGTACTTCATAACTATCTAATGAAAAAGACAATTGCTTCCAATGTTTATGAATTAACCAAATCGGACAAGCTGCCTTTTGTGTGACATATGGTGCTAACTCATGACCACATGGTAGCCCAAGCGTGGTCCGGGTTGTATGAGGACAATCTATACATATATTTCTTGTCTTACGCAAGTTGTCTTCTTCTACTTTAATCAACTTTAATGCCTGCAATGACACATTTCCAATGAGTTCTGAATACAAAGAGCCCTTGAATTCTTGACTAACTTGAATGGAGCTTTGCCCAAAGGATCTTTTGATCTCTATATGTTGAAGATTTAACATTTGATTAAAAGCCTTCCAAATAGTTGATAAATTCCCAATTGACACTTCTAAAAATTTCTTCAACTTGCTATGACCACCTTCTACCCGATTTGTTGTTGAGTTGCCAAGATGTAAATATCTATCAATCCAGGCGCACACAAAATATTCTTTTAAAGGATCGATCCAGGTTTTGCATATATAAGTGACAACATCCGGAAATGAGGTGGAGTATGAACTCAAAATATGGTTGTATCTCATATTGTACTCGTTCTCATTTCTTGCATCAACTAATCGTTGCCAAGCACCAAGAAATATTTCGAACTTTTTCCCATCCTTGAAATATTTTTTACAATGAGCCAAAATATTTCTATGCACGTGAACCTGACATAGAATATGTTTGACATTTGGAAATGTAAACTTTATGGCATTCATCAAAGCCAAATCTCTATCTGTAACCAAAACATTTGGCAAGGAGGTTTCATCCAAGGTAGCTTTGAAATGCTCAAGTGCCCATCTATAACTCGACTCAGACTCATCAGATAGAAAAGCAAAAGCAGCGAAAAAAGTTTGCTGAGTAGATGTAACACCAACCACAGATAGTAATGGCAACCGGTACCGATTGGTCTTGTACGTACAATCCATTAAAAACACAGTATAAAATGTTTTACTTAGTATAATAGCAGTCAGATGTGCAAAGAACAAGCTCACTAAGTTCCCCCCATCATTCACTCGATTGAAGCTCAAGTAGCCGCTATCTGTTAGGCACTTATACAAAAATTGTATGGGTGTGGAACCATTCAATTCTTCTTGCTGCAACTTATATCTCTCATTATAGATTGTCCGCATCACTGTATGATTTTCTGCATTCCTTTTTTTAAGCGTGGTTAATATGCTTCTTGGTTTCACATTGGAGGCTATCATGTCATGAACTATTTTTTTCTCTTCACAATCCAATCTTCCCACAGTAGCATGTGCTTCCAAGTGAACCATTTCATGGTTATGTGTCCCACAATTGACTTGAATAGTCCGTTCATCCGAGTATGCATTTGTTTTCCCGGTCAGCGAAAAAGGACATCCACAACGCTTACTAGTACATTTTCTCAAATTTTGTTTAACCCAACCTTTTTTGCATTGCTTCGCACGGTATACACCACCTCTATCACACCCAAGAAACACACGTGGCCTTGCTCTTCCTCCCTCTAATTTGTCTGAACCTTTAACCGTGACCGCAAAACTAAGGCTTTTACCGACATTACGAGCCCACTCAATTAAAGATTCCCTTGATGGAAATTGAATTTCGGTTTCAAAGTGTCTACTATAATCCGGATATACACTTGTTTCACTACAAATTAAATTTTTAAAAACAATTCAAACGTATTATACAGCGATAAGAACAACCAAACTTCAAATAAAGCATTGATACCTTGTAGAGGATGAATGTTGTAGACCAATCTCCATTAAAAATGGGAAGACACCGGCGATGAAATGCTCAATTAGATCACCTAGCCAGTGAAAAAAATTAGAAGCAAAAGAGTAACTAATCCCGTCTGAGTAACATGACTTAAGGGTAATGCAAAAATGTTACTTATAACAGCACCCTTATAACATGACAAATTATGATGATTACTGGTACTAGTTATACTGATTTGAGTAATGGATATGAAAATCATTTATAGCTAAGTTGGGTGCTGCAAAAATGTGAACATTAAGAGGCATGTGTGGAGAAATTGTCCAGGATTAGGAGGGAAAAACTTTCAATTAATTAGGAGGGAAAAATGTTGACCTACTAAGGATATAAGCTTTGAAAATGATTTGCCAACAATGTTAACACCGATGTTTATGAACTACTCCATTAATTATCTTCACAGCATGGTAAAACGATTAGTTTAGAAATCCGACCTTGGCTTTGGGAAGATCGAGGAGGCGGAGGTGAGAAGCTGCACGCGCTACAGCCGGTGGTGGCACTTTTCGGACCTTGACTTTGGGAGGATCGGAGGCGGCGGAGGCGAGACGCTGCACGCCGGCGGAGGCCCTTTGCGGACCTTGGATTTGGGAGGATCGGAGGCGGCGGAGGCGAGACGCTGTACGTAGACGGGCTTAACGCCGGCGGAGGCCCTTTGCTCCGGGCGTTGACAAACCTTCCACACGCCGGCAGAATCGGGGCTGCTGCGGGCGACGAGGGAGCTTCTCCACTCCGGCGGAATTGGGGCTGCAGCGGGCGACTAGGGCAAAAGAAAAGGTCGGGAGGAAAGAAATGAGGTTTTAGGTTAGAAATTGAGTTATATAGTAGGTTTGCTAACAACCTTCTTTTTAAGTTGAAAATAAGAGGAAATATAGGTGAACCGGGTTTATTATGCTCTGTTAACAACTAAAATGGATTTGCTTATAACAACACCCTTAATAAAACAATACATACTTTATTTTTATATAATAGCATGCGGAAATAGTGACTTTGTTCAATCGTCTTTTAAACAAAATCATTAAAAAAAGAAAATAGAAATAAATAAATAATAATTATAATAATAAAACAACACTTTATATAACAACAGGTGGATGAACAGTGGCTCTGTCACTGTTCAGCCGTCTGCTTATATATATAATGAATAATAATATAATATATTATATTAATATATATTATATTATTTTTATAATATAATTTGAAATTTTTTTATGGACTATTATATTTAAAAATTATACACTTATTTTTAATTTTTTGAATTCGCCACTGAGCTCGCCGATGTTACCCAACTTACAGTCATCCCATCTCTCCTCGTTAATAAAACAACATAAATTCCCTTTTAAAGTAACATATATATGGATTATGGGTTGATCTTCTGCATTCAATAAGTTTTCAAATCAAAGCATTTAGGCTTCATTTGGCGGGACTTATTTTTATCGGTCAAACAGTTACGACCGCATGAATTGGACTTTATTGACTAGTGAAAATAAGTCCCTCCAAACAGAACCTTAATGTGGAGGGTAGTGGTTCCCTAAATAGAATGTGCGCATAGACATTCAAGAAAATTTCAAAAGAAATTTTGAAATGCGCTGTCTAGTTTTCTACCAAATTATTTTGAGTTTTATCAGTTCACATGCATAAGAGGCACTACTCACTCTTGTCACAACCCAATAATTCCTTTACCTTGCAATTATGTAAGTACTCAAAACATCTCAAGCACTCTACAAATCTTTACGATCAGACATCTCAAGCACTCTGCATAAGAGGTATACCAATTAATTAAAACATAGATCGAATACTTGTTAACCTCAAACAGAAACCTTGAGGAGGAGATTTCTTCCTTGGATGGAAATCTGGTCGGCAGATACGAGTTCAGTGAGTGAAAACTGCTGATCTGCTATAGAACTAAATGATCTTCTCAGATCTAGATCGACTCGATCTTCCTCTTCAGATCGGTAAGCGAACCACTCCGACAATCTGCTTCGACCTGCTCTCTAAAGGAACGAACGGGAAGAAGATCCATTGATAGGTTGTCATGGAAACCTTCACTGAAATCTGAGGTCTCTTCCTCGCGTCGATGAAGATCCAAACCTAAAGGGCACTGTGTAACACCCCCATCCGTCGTATGACATATAACAGAAGGTCCAGTTGGAACCCGACGCCATATACCACGGACAGTCGAAATGGTTACAAGATAATACCAAAAACTCAACTACTCGTCCTAACACAGAGCATTCTCGTGGAAGCTTTTAAACAGTTTAAGAGAACCAAAAATTTGCACAACCACGGCATGAATGTCCACTATACATCACAGGAATGAAATACAACAAATACACAAACGAGTACTTGGCCTTAAGGCCTTACAAATGTTCACTTGACAATATAATGTTTTACATATATCGGCTCACAGACCGGTCACACATGACAAAAGTAAAACAACAGTTCGTTTGGCCTTCGAGGGCCAGCTCAGCAACTTGGGCTTCAGCTCGCTATTTGGCGCTTGGTTCTGCAGCACCTTCAAGCAACATTCCACCGCACGGTGGCAAACAAAGCAACGGTTAGCTTAGGCTGACCAAAATATAACGACCCCGACCCTTACTCGGGACGGCGGTGCTCCTTCCCTGCATATCATTAGCCCAGCTAAACAGTAAAGTGCAAATATATATTTCACCACAGGTGTAGGCTCGCTCGGCCAAACACCCCGTGCACTCAGGGCACATTTTCGGTGAATCCGGTAAATTCCATGGCTTCACCACCATCCTCAGGATGACAAACATTGTGAGCATTTTTGAGTCTTTCCGACCGCAGTCCAAGACTCTCGACTATGCCAACGTCTAGTTTCACTTTAGGGCCTCTAACACCGAACCGCAAAGCCCAGGTCCGTTTCCACCCGCCCGTTGCTCACGCCGCCTAGTCACTTTAAGACGTACGCGCGGGCCAAGCTTCACCCAGATCCTAAAAAATTCCCAAACATCACATAACCCAGTTATGTTCAAGGCTGGCTCCCCGGCCGCCAAGTTAGCAGAATTACGTTTCCGCCCAGTTTTCCGGGTGCGCCTTGGAGTTAATCCCCAAGGATCCCTTCTACAATCTACCGCGTAGAAATCCGAAAACAACGCACGGAGTCTTCTCCGACTATTTATGCAATGTAATATCACCGATCCAGACAAACACGTCCGGGTAGGCTTCACACACAATGCCTATGCCCGTACTTCGGTTCCGGACTCTAAACAATGGGGACTTCACATATCTACCCCAAGGAACACCGCAAACTCTTCGCACACTCGCGGGAGAGGGTTTTTCTATGCAAAGGAAGAAGAGCTTCACATGCTCAAGTTGAGAATCGTTACCCTTGAAGTCTGCTTAGGCGCCATGAGAAACTAGCCGGATGAAAGGCTTCACAAGGGAATTCTCTCCACGGATCTGGTCTCGGTTCTCAATTTCGTGCTTCGATGCTCTGTCGGCGGCCGGATTCCTCCATTCCTTCTTCCTTGTTCTCTCCTCTCTCTAACTTCTTAGAAAGAGAGAGTTTAGGATGAAATGAGAAATTAACCCTCAATTCCCGAACTTAACTTAACAGGAACTCACCGGGGCCGTCAGATCGTATTTAAAGAAAACGAACGGCTCAGATTTGCCTAAAATATCCAAACCCTGGGCCGAACACGGCTTTGCACACGGCCGTGTCCCAGGCCGTGTGCCTCGATCCAAACACGATTGTCGAGGATAGAAAAGGACACGGGTTGGGACACGCCCGTGTCCCAACCTGACACGCTCGTGTCGGGTCATCGACACGCCCGTGACCTGTGGCGTGTTACGAATAACCGCCACGCCAACCGCCACGACCCTTGGTGGACACGGGTGGCCACACGCCCGTGTCGAATCTGACATGCCCGTGTCAGACAGTACACGCCCGTGTGCCAGGCCGTGTCCCTCAGTCGACACAGGACCCAACTTCCAGAGGAGTGCATGGCCATGTGACACGCCCGTGTCACATGTCGTGTGCCTGACACGCCCTATGACACGCCCGTGTCACAGGCCGTGTTCGAGCAATCAATGCTCGTTGACCTCGACTCGACTACCCGAGCACGATACGCCCTGTGACACGCCCGTGTCACATGCCGTGTTCACCCTTCCTAGACACGAACTTGGCTCAAAACACAGCCCGATTTACTTCTGATTTTTGGGGCGTTACAAATCTCCCCCCTTACATAATTTCGTCCACGAAATTATGTAAAGGTACACAAAATATTTAAAATATTACCTGAGTCGAATAATTCGGGGTATTCTTCTAACATTGTCTGCTCTCGCTCCCAAGAAAGCTTTTCACGTCCGCAGTTATCCCATCGGACTTTAACCATTCGGATTTCCTTGTTGCGGAGCCATTTGACCTCAAAGTCTTCAATGCTAACTGGCTTGACCTTTGTTGTCAACCCATTATCAATCGGCACTTGATCGACTGCAACAACCTGAGAAGGCTCTTGTACCACCTTCCGTAATACCGAAACGTGGAATACATCGTGTAGCCCACTCAATTCCACCGACAGCTTCAATCGATACGTTGCTTCGACAATCCGCTCCAAGACTTCAAACGGTCCAAGATATCTCGGACTCAGCTTCTTCAATCGTCAAATCCGCGAGACACCCTTGAACGACTTGATTTTCAAATACACCCATTCGCCAACACTGAACTCTACATTCCTATGCTTGGCATTATAGTATTTTGCCTGTCTGTCCTGAGAGATCTTTAACCGTTCCTAAATCGTACGTACCATTGAAGTGACGTCTTCCACTGCCTGATGTTTATATAACTTTGACTCGTCTGTCTCCAACCAAGACAACGGTGTGCGACACTTTCTCCCATACAGGGCCTCGAAAGGCGCCATTCCAATACTCGCTTGAAAACTGTTATTGTATGCAAACTCTACCATGTACAAATGATCTTCCCACTGTTTTCCGAAATCCAATACGCACATGCGAAGTATGTCTTCCATCGTCCTGTTGACCCTTTTAGTCTGACCATCCGTCTGCGGATGAAAGGCTGTGCTGAAACTCAGCTTAGTTTTCAACAACTTAAGCACCAGCCTCCAGTCATTTGACGTGAAGCGTCCGTCTCGGTCATTAACAATACTGCGTGGCACACCATACAACCGTACAATATTATCCACATAGAGCTTGGCTAATTTTTCCACCGGATCTTCCTTCCTATTCGGGATGAAGTGCGACACCTTTATCAATCTATCTACGACCACCCAGATAGCGTCATTTCTCTTCTGCGACTTTGGCAAACCATGCACAAAATCTATGGAAATGTTGTCGAGCTTCCACTCCGGGATAGACAAGGACTTCAAGAAACCTTTGGACTTCTGGTACTCCGCCTTTACCAGGGCACAAGTTTGGTACTTTACCACATAAAGTGCTACATCCTTCTTCAACCCTGGCCACCAAAACAACTTCTTCATGTCCCTATACATCTTCGTGCTCCCCGGGTGGATTGAGTACTTGGTATGATGAGCCTCGTACATCAACTCCTCCTGAAGATTATCCGTACTAAGGATGCATAGGCGACCGTCCTTCCTTAGCAGTCCATCTTCAACCATAAATTGAGAATTTGACCCATCCAACGATTCATCCAAGATTTGCTTCATACTGTTATCCTGAACTAAAGCCCACCGAATCCTATCAGCTAGGTCATATTGTACCTCTGTCCAACACAATTTTGCCTTGGCACTAGACTGTTTGTCAATGCAGGAGATCTCTAATGCCTCCAAATCACGGACCAAACTCTCATCATGCACCGCCAACCAGTTGGCTTGCGCAGGTACCCTATGACTCAACGCATCCGCCACCGCATTTCCTTTTCCAGGCACATAATGAATTTTGAAAGTGTAATCCCCCATGAACTCACACCACCTCCGTTGCCTCATGTTCAGGTCCTTATGATCTAGAAAATACTTTAGGCTCTTATGATCGGTGTAGATATCGACCTTTACACCGTACAGATAGTGCCTCCACAGCTTTAGAGCAAATATCACGGCCGCTAACTCTAAGTCATGGACCGGATAATTCCTCTCATGAACCTTCAACTGTCGTGATCCATAGGCTATCACGCTCCCATGTTGTAGCAGAACATAACCCAAACCACTACCTGAAGCATCACTATAAATTTCAAACCCTTCAGACCCACTTGGCGAACGCAAAATAGGCGCTGTGACCAACCGCCTCTTCAATTCTTCAAAAGCCTGCACACACTCCGGCATCCACACAAACTTTTGATCCTTCCTTATCAACGTCGTGAGTGGTAGCGCTATCCACGAGAAGTTCTCTACGAAGCGCCTATAGTAGCCGACAAGTCCCAGAAAGCTCCGGACCTCCGCCACTGTAGTCAACACTGGCCACTCCTGAACTGCCGCTATTTTCGCCAGATCTACCACTATTCCTTCACTACTAACAATATGCCCAAGGAAAGCTATTGAGGATAACCAGAACTCACACTTGGAAAACTTAGCATACAACTAGTTCTTTCTCAACGTCTCCAATACCATATGCAGATGCTTGTAGTGATCATCCTCACACCGCGAGTACACTAAGATGTCGTCGATAAATACTATCACAAAATGGTCTAGGTACTCTCTGAACGTCCTGTTCATCAAATCCATAAACACGGATGACGCATTGGTCAACCCAAATGGCATGAACGTAAACTCGTAATGCCCAAACCGCGTGCTGAACGCTGTCTTTGGGATGCCACTTTCCCTTATCCTTAGCTGGTAGTATCCGGATTTCAGATCTAGCTTCGAATATACCGTTGACCCAACCAACTGATCAAATAGATCGTCAATCCTTGGGATCAGATACTTGTTATTTTCTGTAAGCTTGTTCAACTCTCGATAGTCGATGCAGAGTCGCAAGCTCCCATCTTTCTTCTTAACGAAGAGGACCAGTGCGCTCTAAGGTGATGAACTTGGATGCACATACTCTTGCTCTAACAATTCTTGCAATCATACCTTCAACTCCGTCATCTCCTTTGGCGCTATCCGATATAGAGAGAGTGACACCGGTTTGGCACCCGGCACCAGCTCAATTGTAAAATCAATCTCCCGCTGAGGAGGGGCTCCCGGGAGATCATCTAGGAAGACATCGGGATACTCGGATACAACTGCAATACTGTCAAGACTAGGTTTAGGCATTGAAGCCTGCACTAATGCGACAAACAGTTCTGCTGATAGTTTTACTTTTAAGACAACCTAAACACCTAGAGGGGGGGGGGGTGAATAGGTTCTAATGCTTGTTAACACTTTTTGGCAGAATTCAATTACAGAATTAAAACACACAGCACAGTAGTCATAGAAATTTAACCATCACAGATTGCACACTGTTTAATAGTGGTTCCCCAAGGTCTGGGTACATCCACTTTCCCCCTTCACCTATCTAGCAGTATGCTAGATTTGGCCAAACTTCCTCTTTACTCAGATCCACAGATCCTACAGCTCAGAACCTAAAAAGGTTCCTACAACTCAGGCTCAACAGCCCTACCTCAGCCTTATCACAAAGCCTACAACTCAGAGAAGAACCTTCTCCTACACTCAGGCAAACAGCCCTACCACTCAGAGATCAACTCTCCTACACTCAGCCTTTATAACACAGGCTTACAACTCAGATCTGTATTGACAGATCCTACAAAAATTAGAAAAGAAGTTTTTAATGTCTTGCCTTTGTTGAGAGAGAAAAGAACAAGACAATTCTTGATCAGCTGATGAAATCAACTAAATCTGAGCTTTCTTCAAAGTTTCTTGAATCTGAACTTAGCTGAGTTGATTTTCAAACAGCTTCTTGAGAAACCAATGACAGCTTCCTTCTTCTTCTTCAAGTGGCTGGATCCCTCTCTATCCAACACCTTTGATGATACTTATGAATTCTTGAAAGAACTCTTCTTAGACTGATCCTGAGATCGTCTTCTTTGATCTTCTGATGAAGATCTTCTTTAATGCCTTGCACTTTCTTGAAGAGAGGACTTGTCTCTTAACTGATGTGTTGATTAAGAATTAATTTCCTCTTCTATATCTCTTATATGTCCCTTTCTTCTTCTGAATCTGTCTATTTATAGATCTTCTTCATGATAACCGGCTGATCCGGTTTCTAACTGACTTCTGACAAGTCTGACAGCTTCAGTTAACCTGTCATAACCCACAACTGTCAAGTCTTCAAACAGATCCTGTGCCTTAGTCTTGGACAGCAAAGTGTTGAGACAGACTGTCAGAAAGTGTCGAGACCAACTGTCTATATGTGTCGACACAAGTGACTTTGGTGTCGACATAGCCTTTGATGATGTCGACTAGTTTGCCTTTAAGTCAACACTGCTTCTTCAGAACTTCATCTTGAGAATGAGTCGACACAGAGAATTTGTGTCGACTCAATACTTCATCTTTCTTCAGAAAATAACTTGGTCTTGACTTTGCAGTGTGTCGACACATGTCCTGTGTGTCGACACAGTTGTTGTAGATTCAGAACTCAGTATGTGTCGACTCTGCCTTCAGTTGTCGACATAGTTGAGGTCGACTATCTTTCTGTGAGTCGACACTGCTTCCCAGTGTCGACACAAATGTGGTCGACTATCTTTCTGTGAGTCGACACTGCTTCCCAGTGTCGACACAAATGTGGTCGACTATCTTTCTCTGTGAGTCGACACTGCTTCCCAGTGTCGACACAAATGTGGTCGACTATCTTTCTCTGTGTCGACACAGCTGCCTTCAAGTGTCGACACTTGGACTTAGAATAATTTCCTGTATTCTTTAATACTTCTTCACCTGCACATGTCAACTTAAAACAACATCAAATACACCTTGATGTATATCATTAAGTTAAGTTAGGCTTCTTCAAATCAGGTACACATTTTCCAATGTACCCAACAATCTCCCCCTATTTGGAGAAGTCATAACCCTTTTAGTTAATGATATACACCATTTATAACAAAAATAATATGATGATGTATGACATTACAGGAATATTTTATATAAACAAAATATTAATAATTCATCACAGAGTGAACATGAATATATGATTCCAAACAAAATTTTGTTTATAACTTGATAATGTTTGATTACAGATGTTTACATTGAATGATCAAAACATTTACAAAACATTTGAAAGAACTTAGAGCTAAGACTGATCAGGCTCTCTTATAACAATTTCTTTGCCAAATTTGATTTGAGCCTTCATAGGAGCTTCAGCAACTTCAGGTGGCTTCTTGCCTTTTAGCTCATCTTTCTTCTGAGCTTCTTCCTTTAGCCTTTGCCTTTCAAAATAATAAAAGGGCTTTGGAAAGTACTTGCTTGGCTCCTGAGCATCTGGTGGCAGCCTTCCCAGCTTGGCTTTTCTACTGAACTGTACTATGGCTTCCTGCCTAGCTTCATACTTTTGTCATTCCATTTCATTATACCATTTTCCTCTTTCATGTACTTTGTCCTTTACAGCCTTCCATGCAGTTAGTATAATATTTCTTGAAGTAGGGCTCCACTGCTCAAAATCTGGCTTAAGTTCAGCCTGCTCTCTAAATTTTTTCTTGGATAGTAGAGCATCTTGCTATTCTTTCAAGTTGGCATCAGGCTTATCAACTTTTTCAATAACAACCTTAGTAATCTCCTTTGGAGCACTATATATATCCTGAACTTGCTGATTAATCATATCAAAATCAGGAGGAGGGTAAATGACTTGGGCAATCTCAGGTTGATTGCCTTCAAGTAGACCTGTTTGAATTCCTGACTCAGCCACCATATCATCATCACACAAAGGTGGATATCCCAATGTGGCTCGAATACTATTTGTCACCCATTTGGTGTGCTCTGAGCCAGCATGAACTAACAACCTCCCCCCCTTTATGACTTCTCTGGTAATATGATCTCTTAGATCATCCTTCTGAAATCTGATCTGGCCATCTAGATAATTCACACCTTCTTTAAAATATGGTTTCAATTTTTGAAGTTTGTCAGATATTTCCTTCTGAGATGTAGTGATGGCAGATTGAACTGAAGCTATAGCCTCCTTTAGTTTCTGATCAAAAGCTTCCATCTCTTTTGCTCTTGCTTCAGTCATCCCTGCAGTAGCCTTTTTGAACTCTTGAAGAATTTCATGGTGAGATTCAGCCAAATTATCATTCATCCTCAGCTGATTCTCCAAAACATAACCTTGCTTCAAAACAATATCATCCACTTTAGTGAGGATAGACTGCTGTTGTTTAGCCAAAAACACTACAGCATTACCTCCCTTATGAAAGCAATCTGTCATCTCCTTCTTATTCATATTTACTTCAAATCTAATAGACTTAATATCTTGAGCCAAGTCAAATTGAAGGGATTTATTGTTCTCATCAACATACTTCTCCATTGCTAATCTCTGCTCATCCAACTTAACTTGCAAATCTACCATGAACTTGTTGTAGTTAAATTCAGAGGGAGATTGGTGAGTTGAAGTTTGGAGTGCCTGCTTATAACTTTGGGTCCTTCTCTTGAAGACTATGAGCTTTCTCTTCTTAGCCATTCTGGCTTCTTCAGTCTCAGAGTCTGATGAACTTTCTATTTGAACTCTTTCAGGAGGAGTAGGAGAAATATTAGTTTCAGTGACATGTTGCTCAGTCTCAACATTCACAGGCTCCCCCTCAACTACTTATTCCTCCTCAACTCCTTGTTCCTTCTCATCTTCTTGCTCTATCTCCATGTCTAGTGCCTTTTTATTATCTTGCTCCTCCTCTACTCTATCAGTAGCAATTTCAACATTAGGAAATAACTCATCTAGAGTGTATTCCTTCTGAGCTTGAACAGATGTTGAATCATCCAGATCTGCAATATTCAAATCTTTTGATAAATCAATTTGTTCTTTCTCCTGCACTGATTCAGACATCTACTCCCCCTGCACTTGTTCAGTATTTGGAATATCCTGGGCAGGTGAATACATTTGCTCCTCCTGCACCTGTGCAGGAATAGAAATATTAGTAATGTCCTTGGCAGGAAAATACACTTGCTCTCCCTGTACCTGTACCTGGTCAGGAGTAGATACATTCTGGATAGGAGAGTGAGCATGCTCCCCCTGCATCTGTGCAGGAATGGTTGATTTCTGAACTTGAGTAGACTCAGGCTGATCTTCAACCTGCTTTCTCACTTGCTCTTCTAGATGCTGGGCAGTGCCTAGATCATGTGTAGGGGATCTCTCAGGGGTGTCCTGCCTGTTCTCATCAGGCACATCTTTAGACATCACCCTATCCCACCTTGAAAATAATCTTATATCCATTTTCCTCATGTGATTAATCTTTGTCCCAGGCAGTTGTTGCATAACCTCAGGGATCACCCCAGTCAGGTATAAACTCACAATTCTAGCCATATTTGGCTTCTTGATTCCTTCCTTGATCTTATCAAATACTATAGCTGACCAGTCAGTTGGAATTGTAAACACAATTCTGGTCATTAGGCTGAACATATAGGCTGAAATCCTATCATGTCCACCTGGTTTGCATAAAATTACCTTCCCAACTACTTCTGACAAAAACTTGCCCTGTTGATTCATGCCCTTCCTGTTGATAGCTGCTCCAATCTTCAGGGTTGGATCCAATCCACACCATTGGAGAGCCTTCCTGGTCTTAAAGGCTGGAACCTCTTCTTCATTCTCAATGTTTGATAATTGAAGTGTTTTTCTTAAATTTCTTGGTGTTAGTTTCACCTTCGTCCCATGAATAGTGGATTTTATCTTGAGACCAGCTGAATCCACTGATGCAGAGGTAAAGAATTCAATCACCTCCTTCTTCCAGATCTTTGATGGTTCAGAAACTAGAAATTCTAATCTAGATTCAGAAATTAGAGTGACAACCCTTTGAACATCTGTCGGGGCATCTGCAAAGGCATTGCGCACCAACTCATATCCTTCGTTGACGTTATCTGCAACCTTTGGCGCCATTGATCAGTCGAGAAATCTTGAGAGAGAAGAGAGAGAGAGATTGTCGACACAGGGTTTCAGTCTCCAAAACCTTGTAAGCGTGTCGACAGAATAAGTTCTTGACCTATTTATACCTTCTAGGTAAAGATGATCAAAAGTCGGGCAAAAACAGTCTATATGTGTCGACACAGATGGAGTGTGTCGATACAAACTTCTATTGTCTTGACAACAAGTCTGTCTATTATGTGTTGACACCAATTGTGGATATGTCGACACCTGAGAGACATAGTAGAGCATAAGAAATTCTGTGTCGACTCTTAGGATAAGTGTCGACACAAAATCTGTAAGTGTCGACACCACTATTCTGGTGAAGTCGACACTACATACCTGGATGAGTCGACTATTTGATTCTTAAGTGTCGACACAAATTCTCTGTGTCAACACATATTCTCTGACTAGTCGACATGACTTCACTGAGTCGACGCATTATCACCGAATGTGTCGACACTATTTTACTTAGCCAATTTCTGTTTTTGTCAATACCACTTGATAATCTAATATCACTTGTAAGTTTGTTGATAAACTAATCAATGGTCAGCATGCCTAATTCAATTTTAAATTTATTGAATTTTGTTTCATTCAGTGGCTTAGTAAATACATCTGCTATTTGATAATCTGTTTTAACAAATTCCAATGAGATGTCTTCTCTTTCTACATGCTCTCTAAGAAAATGGTATTTAATTTCTATATGCTTAGTTCTACTGTGAGAAACAGGATTATTAGCAATAGAAATAACACTTTTAGAATCACACAATAAAGGTGTTCTACTTACTTGAATACCATAGTCTTTCAACTGATGCTGTATCCACAATAGCTGTGCACAGCAGCTGCCAGCAGCAACATATTCTGACTCAGCTGTGGATATTGCCACACTGGTCTTCTTCTTACTACTCCATGATATCAATCTTCCTCCCAAGAATTGACAAGTACCTGTTGTACTCTTTCTATCCTCTCTACAGTCTGCAAAGTCTACATCTGAATAACCTGTTAGTAGAAAATCTCTATTCCTAGGGTACCAAAGGCCTAGATTAGGTGTGCCCTTAAGATATCTCAGAATCCTTTTGACTGCAGTATAATGAGATTCTTTAGGGCAGGCTTGGTACCTAGCACAGACACATGTAGCATACATAATATCTGGTCTACTAGTAGTGAGATATAGTAGAGAGCCAACTATTCCTCTATACAAAGATTCATCAACAGGTTTACCTGCATCATCTTTGCATATAGGCATACTTGTTCCCATAGGAGTTCTCATAGTGGAGGATGACTCCATACCATACTTCTTAATTAATTCTTTGGTGAACTTAGACTGGGATATGGACAGGCCATCATCAGTCTGTCTTACTTGGAGTCCCAAGAAGAACTTAAGTTCCCCCATACTGCTCATCTCAAACTTCTCTTGTATAAGTTTGGCAAACTTTTTACAAAGGTTGTTTTCAGTAGATCCAAAGATTATGTCATCAACATAGATCTGAACTAAGATGATCTTACCTTTGGATTCCCTAAGGAATAGAGTTTTGTCTATTTTTTCTCTTGAGAATTTATTCTCAATAAGGAAAGTAGATAGGGTTTCATACCAAGCCCTTGAGGCTTGCTTTAACCCATACAAAGCTTTCCTAAGCTTATAGACATAATTAGGTTTAAGAGGATCTACAAAACCTGATGGCTGCTCTACATAGACTTCCTCTTTTAAATCACCATTCAAGAATGCTGATTTCACATCCATCTGGTACACTTTGAAGTCTTGATAGGCTGCATAGGCAAGGAACATTCTGATTGCCTCCAGCCTTGCTACTGGGGCAAAGGTTTGATCAAAGTCAATCCCTTCTTCCTGCCTGTATCCTTTTGCAACCAATCTTGCTTTATTCTTCACTATTATTCCACTCTCATCCAATTTGTTCCTATAAATCCACTTTGTGCCAATTATGTTGTGGCCTCTTGGTTTAGGAACAAGCTCCCAGACATTGCACCTTCTGAATTGATTCAGCTCCTCTTGCATAGCATCAATCCAGTGCTGGTCTTGGATGGCTTCTTCAAACTTCTTAGGCTCCATTTGAGACAGGAAACTTGAATGCAGGTCTGTGCTTTGATTTCTGCTTCTAGTCTGCACTCCCTGTCTTGGATCACCTATAATCTGATCAGCTGGATGATCTCTTAAATATCTTGTAGCTGGAGGAAGATTCCTTTCTGGTTGAACATCTCCAGCTCCTTCTTCATGCTGAACCTCTTGGTTTTCATCAGCATCTATTGAGTCTTGTACTCCCCCTGGACAGTAGCCTTCATTTTCCAATGCTCCATCTTCCTTTGATGCTTCAGCAATGGAGAGCTTATCCATTCTTTTGCTTATACCTGTTGAATCATTTGATTTACAAGACAACTCACAGTTGATTAATCTTGTTTCATCAAACACAACATGTACAGATTCTTCAACAACTTGAGTAGTCAAGTTGTAGATTCTATAAGCCTTACTATTTATGCTATACTCAACAAATATCCCATCTTGGGATTTGGCAGCAAACATAGTTAGGTATGTCTTGCCATTGTTAAGTATATAACATTTACAACCAAAGATCCTGAAGTAGGATAGATTTGGTTTTCTACCTTTCATAATCTTATAGGGAGTCTTTTTATGGTTCTTGGTGATAGAAGCTCTATTGATCACATGACATGCAGTGTTAACTGCCTCAGCCCAGAAATATTCTGGGAGAGAGGTGTCACTCAATAGAGTTCTACCAGCTTCAATTAATGTTCTATTCTTTCTTTCAGCAATGCCATTTTGCTGTGGTGTTCTAGGTGAGGAGAACTCTTGGAAAAATCCCAAAATCTTCACATAATTTTGTCATGCTTTCAGATTGAAACTCAGTACCATGGTCACTTCTGATTTTGACCACTGTACTATTCAGTTCATTCTGAATTTGCTTTACAAAACTAAGTAATACACTTGGGGTTTCTGATTTCTGTCTCAGAAAGAACACCCATGTAAATCTAGAATAGTCATCTACCACCACAAAAGTATAGACTTTCCTACCTAGACTATGAACTGGCATAGGACCAAAAAGATCCATATGTAAGAGGTATAGGCACCTCACAGAATCCTTGTTTTCAAGGCTTTGAAAGGAGGATTTTGTCTGCTTGCCCTTTTGATAAGCTGAGCATATTTATTCCTTTATACACTTAACTTGAGGACCATTCCTCACTAACTCTTTGTTAAAGAGTTGGCCAATTGTCTTGTAGTTAAGATGAGCCAATCTCTTGTGCCACTTGACACAATGAGAAGCATTATCATCAGCTACAAGACAGATGGAAGAAGCCTTGTCCTCACATACAAAATTAAGACAATAGACATTTCTCTTCCTATACCCAGTCAATATGATCTTTTGATCACTTGACTTTTTGATATGACATCCATCCTTAACAAATGAAATGTCATATCCTAAATCACTCAGCTGGCTTATGCTTATTAGATTGTGTTTCAAACCTTTTACATAAGCCACTTGGGTGATAGTAATTAGGTTAGTAGAAATGTTACCAAATCCTTTGGTGATTCCTTTTTCAGATCCACCAAAGATCACTTTAGGTCCATCTTTGACAGATGTATACTCCTTCAGCAGCCCCTTTGTTCCAGTCATGTGCCTGGAACAACCACTGTCCAAGTACCATATAGGGGCATGACTACTTGGACTTTCCTGCAACACAGATTTACTTACCCTTAGAACCCAAGTAAGTCTTGGGTCCTTGGTTCAGGTTAGCATTAACAAAGCTACCATCATCTCTTCTAACAGGTAGACTATTGTTCTTTCTAACACTTGTGTTATGCCAGTAGTCTAATGCAAAATGACCTCTCTTGCCACAGCACCAACATTCAAACTTATTGTATCTAGATCTAGATACACCCTTGACAGAAGAATTTCTGTCCATTGCTGGTGCAGCAACAGCTTCATCCACTGATTTCTTATAACCATTGGGTTTATGAACATGGATAGACCTGTTGGAATTTACACCCTTGTTTATCAGAACATTAGTCTTAAAATGACCATGTATATTTTCATGATCATATTGGTTAGAAGGCACTTGCACCTTTCTAAACTTAATAGGGACTGAAAGGTTTAGTGGCTTGACAGGAGCTTTGCCTTTCCTCTTGATTTGGGCTGCCCTGGGGTTACCTTTGAATCCTAATCCTGCCTTACCCTTTTGAGTCACAAATTCATCTATCAAGGATAAGATAGACTTTGGCTTAGAGTAACTAGCCACTAACTCCTTTTCTATTCTTAGTCTGGCCTCCAGACTCTTCACTTGATCATTGGTATAATTGATTGTGCCCATCTGAATAATAGTTATATTCTTCAGTTTGGCAATTTCATTTAACTTCTGATCAATTACTTTTTCAAACTCAGTTGCAGCTACCTTTAGATCAACAATTTCCTGAGCCTGAGATTTAACCAGGTTCTTGCTTTTCTTAAGGGCCTACAACAAGTCCCCATACTTATCTATCAATTGATAGATATCTCCTTCAGATTCAGATGCATCTACATCACTTGATGCAGATGTAGCTGACTCTGCACTTGTACTACAAACAGATTTTATTGAAGGACATAGTACCTTACTAGGACCAGACTGATTCTGGCACATGTCTTCTTCTAATCCTGCCATCAGTCCCATGCACTGATGATCTTCTTGTTTATAGATAGAGTCTAGCAATTGCATGAACTCCTCTTCTTCAGAAGCAGCATACAGTCCAATATATGCTTCAGCTTCAGATTCTGATTCTGAAGTTGATTGATCTGTTAGGCTCTTTTCCTTCTTTGCAACAAAGGATTTTTCCTTCTTGCCCTTTTGATAAGTCTTCTTCTTGTCTGATGACTCCTTTCTCTTATCAGGACAGTCAGCCACTACATGTCCAGGCCTACTACAACAATAGCAGACAATCTTTGAAGTAGTGACCTTGCTGGGCTTTGTTCTGCTCTTCTCTTTCCTTGATGACTTTTTCTTCTGATAATAGTCATCAACTTGCTGTGATGAGGAGGGCCTAGACTTCCACTGCTTCTTCTTTAAGAATCTCTGGAATTGCCTTGTAAATGCAGCAAAATCTGCATCTGACTCACAGCTTTCTGAACCCTGATTATCTGAATTTTCAGAACTAACTTCTACAACTTCCTTAGGAGGAGATGATGAAATCCTCCTATTCTTTTTAGTGGCTTCAGCCGTGAAGGCCACTGTCTTCTCTCTATGCTCTCCTTTTGAATTCTTTTCCTCCTCCTTCCTCACCATAAGTTGCATTTCATAGGATAGCAACTTTCCAAACAAGGTTGAAGGAGAAATCTCTGCCAGTTTAGCCACTTCTCTTATGGCACAGATCTTTGTGTCCCAATCCTTTGTCAAGGATCTTAAGAATTTGTCATTCAGTTCATAGGTACTGAAGACTCTTCCATAGGACTTTAACTCATTCACAATTCTATAGAATTTCTTATAGCATTCAGTTATGCTATCAGTTTTTCCTTGTCTAAAACTTTCATATTCCTGGTTGAGCATAGACTTCCTATCCTGTCTTACTTCTTCAGATCCCTCCATGTAGACAATCAAGGTGTCCCACATTTCTTTGGAGGTCTTGCAGTGAATCAGATTCTGAAATGTAGAATCATCTATGACACTCACAATAATATTCTGAGCTCTCTTGTCCATGGTTGCCAAAATGATTTCATCCTTGGTCATTTCAGAATAACTCTTTGGAGTTTGAATATTAGCATCAAGAACTGATACCTTCATTGGAATGAAGGGTCCTTCCTGAACTGTGATGTATATCCTTGGGTCAGATGCTTCCATGAACAATCTGACTCTTTCTTTCCAAATTCCAAAGATTTCCTTCCTGCAGATGGGTAACTTCATTGACCCTAACTCCTTGTGATTTTCTCCAGAACCCATCTTCTTGAATCTTGATTCTGCCTTTCAGATCTACCTCAGACTGTTAAGTCCTTTTTGAGTAACCTCCCTCTGATACCACTTGATAGTTTTACTTTCAAGACAACCTAAACACCTAGAGGGGGGGGGGGGGATGAATAGGTTCTAATGCTTGTTAACACTTTTTGACAGAATTCAATTACAGAATTAAAACACACAGCACAGCAGTCACAGAAATTTAACCATCACAGATTGCACACTGTTTTATAGTGGTTCCCCAAGGTCTGGGTACATCCACTTTCCCCCTTCACCTATCTAGCAGTATGCTAGATTCGGCCAAACTTCCTCTTTACTCAGATCCACAGATCCTACAGCTTAGAACCTGAAAAGGTTCCTACAACTCAGGCTCAACAGCCCTACCTCAGCCTTATCACAAAGCCTACAACTCAGAGAAGAACCTTCTCCTACACTCAGGCAAACAACCCTACCACTCAGAGATCAACTCTCCTACACTCAGCCTTTATAACACAGGCTTACAACTCAGATCTGTATTGACAGATTCTACAGAAATTAGAAAAGAAGTTTTTAATGTCTTGCCTTTGTTGAGAGAGAAAAGAACAAGACAATTCTTGTTCAACTGATGAAATCAACTAAATCTGAACTTTCTTCAAAGCTTCTTGAATCTGAACTTAGCTGAGTTGATTTTCAAACAGCTTCTTGAGAAACCAATGATGGCTTCCTTCTTCTTCTTCAAGTGGCTGGATCCCTCTCTATCCAATGCCTTTGATGATACTTCTGAATTCTTGAAAGAACTCTTCTTAGACTGATCCTGAGATCGTCTTCTTAGATCTTCTGATGAAGATCTTCTTTAATGCCTTGCACTTTCTTGAAGAGAGGACTTGTCTCTTAACTGATGTGTTGATTAAGAATTAATTTCCTCTTCTATATCTCTTGTATGTCCCTTTCTTCTTCTGAATCTGTCTATTTATAGATCTTCTTCATGATAACCGGCTGATCCGGTTTCTAACTGACTTCTGACAAGTCTGACAGCTTCAATTAACCTGTCATAACCCACAGCTGTCAAGTCTTCAAACAGATCCCGTGCCTTAGTCTTGGACAGCAAAGTGTTGAGACAGACTGTCAGAAAGTGTCGAGACCAACTGTCTATATGTGTCGACACAAGTGACTTTAGTGTCGACACAACCTTTGATGATGTCGACTAGTTTGCCTTTAAGTCGACACTGCTTCTTCAGAACTTCATCTTGAGAATGAGTCGACACAGAGAATTTGTGTCGACTCAACACTTCATCTTTCTTCAGAAAATAACTTGGTCTTGACTTTGCAGTGTGTCGACACAAGTCCTGTATGTCGACACAGTTGTTGTAGATTCAGAACTCAGTATGTGTCGACTCTGCCTTCAGATGTCGACATAGTTGAGGTCGACTATCTTTCTGTGAGTCGACATTGCTTCCCAGTATCGACACAAATGTGGTCGACTATCTTTCTGTGAGTCGACACTGCTTCCCAGTGTCGACACAAATGTGGTCGACTATCTTTCTCTGTGAGTCAACACTGCTTCCCAGTGTCGACACAAATGTGGTCGACTATCTTTCTCTGTGTCGACACAGCTGCCTTCAAGTGTCGACACTTGGACTTAGAATAATTTCCTGTATTCTTTAATACTTCTTCACCTGCACATGTCAACTTAAAACAACATCAAATACACCTTGATGTATATTATTAAGCTAAGTTAGGCTTCTTCAAATCAGGTACACATTTTCCAATGTACCCAACATCTGCCCCAGACCGAACTGCCTTAATCACCTGAAGAGCCGACATCAAAATCTTGCTCGACCCTTTCATGCCCGCAAACCTAGTCTCCCGATCAGTATTCAGTCCGACCTTAATCAATGCATGCTCGCTGCTCCGATAGCCAGTCCATTCCAAAGATTACATCGAACTCCACTATCGGCTGCACTGACGCTTGTAAATCAAACTCTTGATCCCCGATCCGCAACTTTACCACACAGACTCTATCCGCAAGCATTCAGCACCCATTGGGCAACAACACATCCAACTTATATCTTCCATCGAGGAAGGAACTGCGAGGCGCGATACGAATCTTTCAGACAAGAAGGAATGCGAAGCTCCCGTATCAAACAGGGCTCTCGCCGGACTATCGAAAACTAACACAAAGCCTAGCACCAAGATTTATAAGCTAACATGTAAAAAGGTAACGACTACAAAATCTAAATAGTAAAAAATTAACTCATACCTGTCACCACGTCAGCTTGCTTAATGGCCTCTTGTAGGCCAAGATTATAAACTATAGGCTGGGCTGGAGCTGGTGGGATGCAGTTGATTCCGCCGCCTTTCCTTTTCCTTCATAAGTTGCTCCATGCCTCTTCTCGGACTTTGCACGTCCGCTCCAACACTCACGTGCAAAATGCCCCACCTTTCCATAGTTTTAGCACGCTCCTGGGACTCGACTTGAGTTTGCCCCCATCGCATCAGACGAAGGGGCTGAACTCGAAGTCTTCTGCTTCTTATTCCATCTGCGGAAACCAGACTTTGAACTCGGTATTTTGAACTCTGACCTCTTATCCTTTGGGTCCTTCTTCTCTTGAACTTTCTTCGCGACCCTTTCCAATGACCGAGCCGCATTTACCAAGGCTAGGAAGCCCTGTGCCTTAGGCCCTGTGAGGAGTAGCTATAGGTCGCCCCGTAGGCCCTCAAAAAATTCGATTGGTCTTCCGCTCTTCTTCAGTAAACATAGCACCAGCATAACGACCTAACCGAGTAAACTCGTTGAGATACTCATCCACGCTACTCGCTCCCTGAGTCAAACCAAGGTACTTATTCTCCATCTCAAGCTTCTGGGCAGAAGGTAGGTATCTAGCCAAGAACAACCTTGAGAATTCCTCCATCGGTACTTCAGCAAGTTGCCTTCCCACTAAGAGATGAACCTCCAACTCATCCCACCACATCCTTGCCTCACCAGCCAATAGGAAAGTTGTTATTGTGGTCTTCTGCCACTCCGCAGTTTCTGTGGCGGTCATGACCCTCTTCTTCGTAGAGAGCTAATCCTCAGCTTGAGTTCGCATTCCCATCCCATCGAACACCGGAGGATTAAAGCTCATCACATGCTTGAGCTGTTTCTCCGTGGCTCTCCTTGGTGCTACCGGATCAACTGCCACACGTTCTACCACTTTCGGCTCTGTCACTCTAATCGGTTCTTGCTCATTAGCAGGTGGTGCGTGCTGCACTTGTTGTGCATTGATCATAACAAAGACTGCTTCAGCCACCAATCTGATGGTTTCTACTGATGGAGGTGTTGTAGGCATGTCACTTGGTGCACTACTTTCCGCCGATTGCGGATGTTCCGATTGCCCAGCACCACTCCTATATACCTATAATATCATAAACCCTTGATTAGGAGACACACAAATTGCTAAAAGCAATCACTGGAACACTCATGTTCTTCAAAACAAGTGTATTTTTTCATTCCTAAGTGGACATTCATGGGTTCTTTTATGTTATAACGATGACACACATACATGTGCTCACCACCCCTTAAAAGAATTCGCCCACGAATTCAAATACAGACGACCGACACCCTAGTCTGATACCAAATTATAACACCCCCATCCGTCGTATGACATATAACAGAAGGTTCAACTGGAACCCGACGCCATATACTACGGACAGTCGGAAGGGTTACAGGATAATACCAAAAACTCAACTACTCGTCCTAACACAGAGCATTCTAGCGAAAGCTTTTAAACAGTTTAAGAGAACTCAAAATTTGCACAACCACGGCATGAATGTCCACTATACATCACAGGAATGAAATACAATAAATACACAAACGAGTACTTGGCCTTAAGGCCTTACAAATGTTCACTTGACAATATAATGTTTTACATACATTGGCTTACAGGCCGACCACACATGACAAAAGTAAAACAACAGTTCGCTTGCCCTTCGAGGGCCAGCTCAGCAACTTGGGCTTAAGCCCGCAATTTGGCGCTTGGTTCCGCAGCACCTGCAAGAAACATTCCACCGCATAGTGGCAAACAAAGCAATGGTCAGCTTAGGCTGACCAAAATATAACGACCCCGCCCCTTACTCGGGACGGCGGTGCTCCTTCCCTGCATATCATTAGCCCAGCTAAACAGTAAAGTGCAAATATATATTTCGCCATAGGTGTAGGCTCGCTCGGCCAAACACCCCGTGCACTCAGGGCACATTCTCGGTGAATCCGGTTAATTCCGTGGCTTCACCACCATCCTCAGGATGGAAAATATTGTGAGCATTTTTGAGTCTTTCCGACCGCAGTCCAAGACTCCCGACTATGTCAACGGCCAGTTCCACTTTAGGGCCTCTAGCACCGAACCGCAAAGCCCAGGTCCGTTTCCACCCGCCTATTGCTCACGCCACCTAGTCACTTTAAGACGTACGCACGGGCCAAGCTTCACCCGGATCCTAAAACATTCCCAAACATCACATAACCCAGTTATGTTCAAGGCTGGCTCCCCGGTCGTCAAGTTAGCAGAATTATGTTTCCTCCCAGTTTTCCGGGTGCGCCTTGGAGTTAATCCCTAAGGATCCTTGCTGCAATCTACCACGTAGAAACCCGAAAACAACGCACAGAGTCTTCTCCGGCTATTTATACAATGCAACATCACCGATCTAGATAAACACGTCCGGGTAGGCTTCACACACAATGTCTATGCCCGTACTTCAGTTCCGGACTCTAAACAAAGGGGACTTCACATATCTACCTCAAGGAACACCACAAACTCTCCGCACACTCGCGGGAGAGGGTTTTCCTATGAAAGTTGAGAATCGTTACCCTTGAAGTCTTCTTAGGCGCCATGAGAAACTAGCCGGATGAAAGGATTTGCAAGGGAATTCTCTCCACGGATCTGGTCTCGGTTCTCAATTTCATGCTCTGATGCTCCGCCCGCGGCCAGATTCCTCCCTTCCTTCTTCCTTGTTCTCTCCACTCTCTAACTTCTTAGAAAGAGAGAGTTTAGGATGAAATGAGGAATTAACCCTCAATTCCTGAACTTAACTCAGCAGGAACTCACCGAGGTCGTCAGATCGTATTTAAAGAAAACGAACGGCTCAGATTTGCCTAAAATCTCCAAACCCTGGGCCAAACACGGCTTTGCACACGGCCGTGTCGCAGGCCGTGTGCCTTGATCTAGACACGATTGTCGAGGACAGAAAAGGGCACGGGTTGGGACACGCCCGTGTACCAACCTGACACGCCCGTGACCTGTGGCGTGTCATGAATAACCGCCACGACCCTTGCTGGACACGGGTGGCCACAAGCCCGTGCCGAATCTGACATGCCCGTGTCAGACAGTACACGCCCGTGTGTCGGGACGTGTCCCTCAGTCAACACAGGACTCAACTTCTAGAGGAGTATATGGCCATGTGACACGCCCGTGTCACATGCCGTGTGCCTTACACGCCCAGTGACATGCCTGTGTCACAGGCCGTGTTCGAGCACTCAAAACTCGTCGACCTCAACTCGACTACCCGAGCATGACACGCCCTGTGACACACCCGTGTCACAGGCCGTGTTCACCCTTCCTAGACACGAACTTGGCTCAAAACACCGCCTGATTCACTTCTGAGTTTCGGGGCGTTCCACACTGAATGAAGGCCGGTGGAGCACCATACTTCTATATCTGCACTTCCTCTGAGTTACTTGGACTGAATGGAGAAAGGAGGATAAAATCCGGTTTGCTCTAACTCTTGGCGTTGAAAGCGGAGTAGAGCACAAAACCACCGGCGACGATGCTCTGCTTCGACGTCCTCTCCAAAGCTCGAATGGAAAGGAGAACGCCGGTTGTTGGAGATCAGAACAAGTTTTGCCGATCGGCTTCTTGCCCTAAGGCCGGCGATTTCACCAGAGAATGAAGAGGAAGAGCGGCAGTTTCTCGAAAAGGAATCGGGATTTCCCCTTTGTTCACGCTTAATTAGAATAGGTCATGAATCCAATTTCAGGTATTAATATGAAATACCCAAAATTGGAAGTTACTTAAATTTTAAATGAATGAAATTAATTCTATTTAAAACCTAAATTAAACTTCATAAAACCATATTCATGACCATGCCAAAATCGTGCCAAAAGCGAGACCAAGTTCGCAACTGAATTTATGAAACGATCGATCTCACCTATCGCAAGCTTCGATCGATCGCGCGACTGAATTAACGCGCACTCGTAGGAGTCGGAATAGACTTAAAAAACCCACGTACGATTTCACCGGGACGTCCCAATGAGTCAAGTCCACTTAATGGAAAATCTCCAACCTTCTCCCACTTGGACTTGCGTTCATCGTAATTTATGACATTCTGATAAAATTTTCACTAAGCTCAAGGGTACCAATTAGCGAACGTGGTATTGAGTCTGCTCCCACGTCAATCCGGCCCAACCAAATCCTTCACTATGAATCATGGCGGCAACTGCATCATTATGTAACACGGGACCTTCCGTAGTCACAATAGCTTACAAACTCAATCGACATGGATAAAACACGGTCATTTAAAACATAGAACAACATACTTAAATTGTGCACATGAAGGTTGTTCTAATTGGTGGTCAACCAAACTTATCAAATGAATGCACTAAAACATGCCGTGAGAAGTTATTAAGTGTTCAAAAGAACAAGTATGTCTAACCTTAAGGTTTGAAATTCATGTGTCAAAAGATATACAATAGGCCTTAATTCAAATGAAGTGCCCTAGGCCTTATGCTCAGACTGGCACAAGTCACGAGACTTTTAATGTAGTGTGACGTGTCACAGAAATTCAATGAATATAAAAATTTAATGATATTCCTGAATGAATAGTCTTCAATTATTAATGAACTAAATAAAGTGCAATATAAATGACAGATAACTGAATTGGAGCTTCATGTAGCATCCCACTAATCTAGCACATCGATCGACTCTTTAAGCCTCATATTAATAACATGTTTTTGAAACACGTTAGGCTGAAGTCCTTTAGTAACTGGATCGGCCAACATGTCATCTGTCCCTTAATGCTCCACCAAAATGTCACCCTCTTGACCAATTCCTTAACGGTCAAGAACTTAATTTTCATATGCTTAGATCCTGTGATACTTTTATTGTTCATCAAGAATATAACTGCAGAAATATTATCACAGTACAACCGGATAGGTCCAGCTATAGAATCGACGACCTTCAACTCTGTAATGAAGTTGTTAAGCCACACCGCGTGAGTGGAAGTTCCAAAAAAGAGCGATGAACTCTGCATGCATTGTGGATGAAGTGATGAGTGTATGTTTGACACTCTTCCACAAAACTTCCCCACCAGCAAACTTAAAAATACAACATGAAGTAGATTTTCTATCATCCTCACACCCGACAAAATCGGAATCTGTATACCCCACTAACTTAAGATTTTGTACTCTATAGTAGACAAACTTAACATCCCTAGTTCCTTTCAGATAACTTAAGACTTTCTTGGCAGCCACCCAATGATCAGGTCTTGGGTTCGACTGATATCTACCTAAAAGTCCTACTACAAAGGCAATGTCCAGTCTGGTACAGACTTGGGCATACATTAAACTACCTACCACACTAGCGTAAGGTATATCATTCATGTGCTCTCTCTATATATCATTCTTGAGGCATTATGATAAGCTGAGCTTATCACCCTTAAGCACATGCACGTCACCAGGATTACAACCAAGCATATTAAATCTCTCAAGTACACGCTCGATGTAGGCTTTTTGAGAGAGTGCCAATGTATGGTGAGATTGGTCCATAATGATCTCAATTCCTAGAATGAAGAATGCTTCTCCAAGATCTTTCATATCAAAGTCTTTTGACAGAAATTGATTAGATTCATGCAATAATGCCAAATCACTACTCGCAAGCAAAATATCATCTACATAAAGAATTAAGAAAATGTACCTGCTCCCACTGATCTTGGGATATATACAACAGTCTACCTTATTTTCTACAAAATCAAAAGAAGTAACTGCCTCATAAAACTTCAGATACCACTATCTAGAAGCTTGCTTTAGACCATATAAGGACTTGTTAAGTTTACACACAAGTTGGTCGGAATGACCAGACTTGAATCCCTCGGGATGCACCATATAAACCTCTTCATCAAGATCACCATTCAGGAATGCGGTCTTTATATCTATTCGATGTAGCTCCAAATCATAATGAGCCACTAATGCCATTATCACTCTAAAAGAGTCTTTAGAGGAAACAGGAGAAAAGGTCTTGTGATAATTGATTCCTTCTCTCTGCGTGAATCCCTTGGCTACCAGTCTGGCCTTAAACCACACGAACTTACCTTTAAAGTCTTTCTTGGTCTTAAACACTCATTTAGAACTAATAGACTTACAACCTTTGGGTAACTGAACAAACTCCCAAACTTTTTTTAGCTTCATAGACTCCATCTCGTCTTTCAGCGCATCCCATCACAGATCAACTTAAGGTCTAGATACAGCTTCATTAAATGTCACTGGGTCAAACACTTTACCAATGTCATAATCACTCTCTCCTAAATAAACTTTATAGTTTGAGGAAATTGCAGGCCTTCTCTGCCTAATGAATCTCTTAGTGAGTGGATGAACCTCCTGAACATGAGGAGGAACCTCAAATGGAATCAGTGGTAAGACCGCTTCGACATCCTCCACTTGTTCCGTCACACGTTCAGGCGCCGCATGATCTCCTACCAAGGGCATATATAAATTAATGGGCACAACTTCCTCGACTTCATTATTAGGGCGAGAGCAACTCGGCTCATCAGCAACATCCAATTCTAAAAATTTAGCTGTTTGTGACTCTATAATTCCGGGTCCTCCTAAAGAGGAATTGAACTTAAATCTCTTAGAGTGATCTGGGTAGCCTATGAAATAGTAACGACAATACCTAGGGGCAATCTTACTCTCCGATGGATTGTATAAACGGACTTCTGCAGGACAACTCCAGACGCGCAATTGATTAAGGCTGGGTCACCTACTAGTCCATAAATCAAAATGGGTTTTAGGTACTAACTTAGACGTGACTCTATTAAGGATGTATAATGCAGTCTTAAGCGCCTCACCCCACAAAAACTCAGGAAGATTCGTCCTACTAATCATGCTCTTCATCATTTCCTTAAGAGTGCGATTATGCCTTTCAGCCACACCATTCTACTCAGGACTACCCAACATGGAGTACTGGGCAACAATGTCACATCTCTCAAAATATCTGGCAAACAGACCTTTAAGTTTCCCAAGGGCATCATGTCTATCAAAATACTCGCCACCTCTGTCAGACCTAACAATCTTGATGAATTTCCCTATTTGTTTCTCAACTTCTGTCTTAAAAGTCTTGAACTTTTCAAGAGATTCAGACTTTTTCTTAATTATGTATAAATAACCAAAATAGGAGTAGTCATCAATGAATGTAATGAAGTAGGTGTTCTTATAGAGGGTAGTGGAATAAGGACCACTGATGTCAGTATGAATAACCTCTAACAAACTTGAACTACAAGTTAAGCCTTTCTTTCTAATCTTGGTCATCTTCTCTCTACAACAGTCTACACATGTCTCTAAGTCACTAAAGTCTATAGTAGGAAGAATATTTTCCTTAATTAATCTTTCAACCCTTTCCCTAGAGATATGACCTAACATTTTATGCCATAACATGAATGACTGTTCCTTAATGAGAGATCTTTTACTAACAACATTTTTTACATTAAATGAGGTGACATAATAATTAACAGGTGCAAGACATTCTATATGAACCATTAGATAAAAAACATTGGCCAATAAATCATGATTTGTGAAAAAGCTTAATTAAACTACAAGAAATATGAAAGCCATAATTAAGTCTATCTAATGCAAAAATAGAAATCAAGTTCCTTCTAAACGAAGGATTATAAAATATGTCTTTCAATAAAAGTTCGTATCATGAATCGAGGACTAAGCAAATGTCCCCGATGAACTCCACCTCCATCTTAGCATTATTACCAACTGTGAGTCTACACTCACCCTTGCTTGGCCTCCTCCTTTTTATGAAATCTTGTAGTATGTAAGCAACATGATTAGTTGTTTCACTATTGAGCCACCAAGAACTTGATGAGGCTTCAATTAAATTGGATTCACAAATAACAAAAGCTAAAGGGTTACCTTTTGGTGCAAATCCATGCTTCTCCATCCAAAACATAAACTTCAGACACTCATGTTTCATGTGAGACCCTCCCAACTTTTCCCAGGTCGGGCCTGAGGGGATCTTACTTGCCCAAGAAGTCCACCCAGTGCTCCTAAAGGGGTAACGACCCATACTACTAAACACTAGTTGACCTCCTTTCTTGGCTTGAATCACAACATTCACATCTTATCACAGAATTTTGCGGAAGCATTAACAAGAAGCCACAACAAATATATAAAACAATATATATTTAAAAAGAAGTACAAAAGGTTGTAGCCACTGTTTATACATAAAACCCGTAGGTTATAAAAGTACTATAACTAACAACTCCTCACTCTCTCAATTCTGCTCGCTAGTACTCACATCTTGAAACTCTAGAGACGACAGGAGTGCCTCTACTCGAGTAGTCCTATCAGTTGGCGTATCGTCCTGCAGTGTAGCTGGTCACTACGGTGCTCCCTCTCCTATGAATGGTTATTAAAATAACCGTTAGTCATAGAGCTAAGTGGAATCAAATCTCCTCCCCGGATCCATATCCCGTGGACAAGAGCACACACCCAACAAAAGTAAATAGTCGAAGTAAGAGAGAGTTAGTACAACATTTCATATATAAGCTAGGAGCAGCCATAAAAGAGGTGCAGCATGGTATAACTGGAATGACAGCAACAATATACGTTAACTATAATTTAAGCTCCATTAACATAGTTGCACATCAGGTATTCAAAACTGATATGCATACTGCAAGCATTTGTAGTCACAAACACATTGCATGCAATTATAGCCGCACACACATCACAAACATTCACAGTCGTGCACAAGACCCTATGTCGACATAGTATGGACAGCTTCTTTTCTAGCAGGATAGAGAGCCCCGCAGGCCTCACTGATGTGGCCGTCGGTGATAGTGGTCAGTCCTGCCACTTCTGGTGGTGGTCATACCGCACAACCTAGGCCATAACGTACCACCTCACGTACTCTTGGATATGAGCAACATCCGATGATTCAACATTTTGGCCGACCAGCTGAGAAAACCTAACGGGGAGAAACATAACGACCGATCACCCATGGTACTCATCTCCCTGTCACCTTGAATCATCGATCTTCTCGCACCGGTATGATCGGTCCGCGAAAATGACTGACCCTCCATAATTTACCGCAAGAAATTTACAAGCAATCTATTTTATCAATTTTGCTAGTATGCACCGGGTCTACAACGGCTTGTCCTACTATGCTTTTAAATAACTCGTACAAATGACACTTGACTCGACTTTCGATAAGGAGCCTGGGAGCACTTTATTTGGGGCTAATCTAGGAGGAACATCTCAACTCCTGTTATCCCCAACTAAGGCTCAACCTATCAAATAACTGCCCATCAGGGCAGGACCCGGGCTTAAAATAGTAAATTGCAGAAACAAAAGTGCGGAAAAAAACCTGCTGATAGTGTAAGCTGCAGAATTGAAATGCTGTAACGAAATAGAACAGTAGGATACTGGAGTAGTACTGAACTGAAATAACTGAACTGAAAGTAAGTATCGGAAGGAACATGACCAATACGAGACTGAAATAGTACTTAAATAAAAGGCTAAACTAAAAGTAAATAAGTAGGACTAGTATAAGACTAGAGTACTAAAAAGAAATAACTGAACTGAAATAAATAAAGGAACTGGACTAGTACGAGACTGGAATAAAATATAAAGAAAATGGTTAGTAGTCCAATCATCCATTCAGGAGGATTCAGTTTTATCTCTGTTCTTAGGAGGCATGTTTAGTTCCATCTCCGTTCTCAGGAGTTGTATTCAGTTTCATCTCCATTATCAGGAGGCATGTTTAGTTCCATCTCCGTTTTTAGGAGGCATGTTCAGTTCCATTTCAGTTTTTAACATGTTTTTTTGGGTTTCACCCATTATTAAAGTCCGATAATAGTTCAGTTGCCCCTTTTTTAATTTTGGATTAATCGTACTTGTAGGACTTATTAAGAGTTACATCTTTATTATTCGTTGAGAATAATTAACAACTCATTTGCTCGTACTATCATCTTCCGAGTTTGCCTAAATTACCTGAGAGTCTTTTAAAGGAAAAAAAATAGGCGCTCGGGTGTTTCACAAAACCTCGGAACCCTTAGAGCTTGAGCACTTGCCTCGAATAATCTTGTTAATAATTGAATTTATTATTCAATTTACAAAGGTGGTCGCATGCTCCAATTTTCACTTTCGAAGAGATTGAACGCATTGATTTCCGAGCGTGATCTTAGGCTCCAATAAATCAGAATATCTTCAATCTTTATTCGAAGGTTCTCAAATTTTTGATACAATCTTTAGGGGAGCCTAAAATGAGCCTAGTAATTTTTCAAAAAAAAATTGAGCAATTTTGGGTCTTAAATATGGCCAAATAAAAATTATTTAGACTTTTAAAAATATCAAATCAACTCCAAAAATTCTTAAATTTTTTGTGCAGGAATCCCTTATCAAGAGGAATAATTTTCATGTTCAACACTTTTTCCCTAGGAGACTAGATTTTTTTATAAAAATTATTCAAAAATCTGTTTAAACTTTGGTCTGCATATAGCTAGATCAAAACCCCATCCTGTGGCCAGAATTGCGTCGGATGAGATATTAGCTAAATCTTCCCCCACAACGGATGAGCCATGGATCTATTGTGGGAGGGTGCTGAAGTTGAGGCGGGGGGGATCAGGAAATTACTATCGTCCATCTCATCCCCGAGATCGGACGACGGTTGTTCCTTCCGGTCAATGAAGAAGACGACGCCCACTGCCACCACTGGCGCCGCCAACGATTAACTCGTTGTGGGCTGACAACCTCTTGGGCGGTGGTCTGGCAGCCTACCGTCGGGAAAAATAAACCGAGTGTAAGGTGGCGGGTGTCTCTGCTCCCAGCGCCACCGCGCCACCCCGCTTCTCCAGTGACTGCCCGACCGAAATACCACCCCAGGCTGACATGCCGGGGGTTGAACTATTCTCCGGCGGTGGTCTGGCGGCATGGCGCCACCGACCGCCGCTGCAGAAAAAATAACAGAGAATTACTCTGTTTTTGGGTGCCATCGGAGCGGTGATTTCCGGCGGCACCTTGCCCTTCCTATGGCGGGGAAAGGTATCCTCGGTGGTGTAGCCCTTCCCTAGTGCCACAACCAGTGTTGGGCAAGGATCACCTCTTGTGGCCACCACCAAACCTGGAGCTTGGCTCGAGTGGTGCTAATGGTGCTTCGGTCGCCAGGGGACACAAGCAGGATGTCAAAAAGATAGGGAGGGGAGAGGGGAGAAGCTTCCACTTGGACTGGGGGAGCTTGAGAAGGCCCAAACCAAGCCGCCATGGTAGGTGGTGGAGGAGCTCGGGTGGTGAAATCTTTTCCGGCGAGCTGGATCTCCGAGGAGGGTGCTCTGAGCTCGGGTAGGTTTGTGAGGAGGAGCGCAGGGGGAAATGGGTCTTTTATAGGCTTGGAGAGGGATGACACCCCTCCCCTCCCCAATATGGGACTAACCCGTAAGAGAGGTGATGCTATTCCCCTCCTCCTCCACTTGCTCAGGCCAGGTAGCATCATCCTAGGGATCCTAGGTGGCAGCCATCCAAGGGGGGAGGCTTGGTGGGCTTGGGCTTGGGAGTGAGAAAGAGGGGAAGGGAAGGAGGGTGGTGGGCTTTTTCAAAGGCCCACCTACCAAGCCCTTGCTGTTTTGGGTGGCCCAAAAGGAGAGGAAGGCCAAGCCCTTTACTAGTAAAGGAGAGGAGGTGCCCACTTCTTTGGGTAAATTTTCCAAAAATGGAATTTTAGGGGGGTTTGACCAAAGTCAACCCTAGGGTGGGTACCCCATGCTAGTTAAAGTCAAAAGAGGTCTATGATATCGGGGTCGGGTCAAAGTTGGGGTGTCATGTCATAATTTGTGTGCGCACATTTTTCAGTGCACAACTATGCTTGATTTGACCACGGGTTGACCACCCGTCACTGAAATTGATCGGGATGAACTCGGTTGACTTTGCATTGACCATACGAGTCCAATGCCACCGACTGGGATCGAATCGGAGTTCGTTTGCTAAATATCCAAAATCTGCGCGTCGCAGCACACTAAGACAGTCAAAATGCTCATATTCGTCGTTAGACTTTGAATTGTGACGCAACGAGTTCCAATGCATTCGTAACGACTATATGAAGACATAAGAATAGATATAACTCAAATCAGAGTTCTCTAGACCGTCATCCAAAAATCTCATTTTCGCGATGTTCTACGAGGAATGATTATGTCCACCATATGACCTCAGAGTTCAATGGAACGAGTTCATACGTGCTCGTATTGACTATACGAGGCCACATGAACTGACAGAACTTACATTAAAGTTTTTTAGCTCCATATCCCCATCTAGGGTTACCTTCTACCTTGGTATGGGCCACGGGTAGATGTTCAGGTCACTTTTATTGGGCACACTAGGGTTCTGGTGGCCCAATAAAAGTCGGGATGTTACAATCCAATAAAAAAAGGATTTTCGTCCCCCAAAATTTGCTTCAAGTAGGGGGGAAAAGGTAACATACATGGGGAAAGAGTTCTGGGTGTTTTTCTCCGACGAGCGCTTCAGGTTTCCAAGTATACTTGTCTTGTTCGTGATTTGACCATAATATTTTAACCATCGGAATGGTCTTATTACGCAGATTTTTCACTTTATGATCCACTATTCTGACCGGTTCAAGATCGACGGATCTATTTGATTGCAGTTGCACTGGCGGTATAGGAAGATGCTATTCTTGTTGCCGGAGGACTCGCCTCAAAGATGAGATATAGAATACATCATGAAGACTTCCCAACTCTGGGGTAGGGGTAATCGATAGGCAACAAGGCCAACACATTCTATCACATGATATGGGCCCAAATAGCGGGGATTTAGTTTCTTTTGCTTCCTCAACCTGGAGATGCCATGCACATGCTTAATTTTTAAAAACACAATTTCCCTCATGCTAAACTCCACAGGTCGGTACATTTGGCCTGTCGGCTCTATACTTTCCGCATTCGCTCTTGGATTAGCCATATCACTGTTGTAGTATCATCAATATAAGCCACTCCTAAGGCTTCTGGGTCCACATCTTGAGCCCAAGACAACGGATTTCGACAACGCCTTCCATACAATGCCTTGTACGATGTCATCTTAATGTTGGCTTGATAGCTGTTATTGTAAGAAAACTCAACTAAAGTCAGCAACTGCTCCCATGGCTCGATGTGCTATACTATACAATGTCGGAGTAGATCCTCCATTGTCCGGTTCGTCCTTTCCGCATGTCCATCTATCTATGGGTGGAAGGCGGTGCTAAAGGCCAATTTGGTCCCCAAGTATGCTTGCACTCGCCTCCACTCCTTGGAGGTGAAACGTCCATCACGATCTGATACAATAGACTGCGGCACTCCGTGGAACCGGACTACTTGCTCTATGAATAATATGGCCAGAATGTCAACTACGCCACCCTATCAGTTATGAATGAACCACGCTACTTTGGTTAGTCGATCAATGATAACCCATATCAAAATCATTTCCAACACAGGATCGTGGTAAGCTGTGGAAAAAATCCATGGAAATATGTTCAAATTTCCATTCTAGTATCGACAAGGGAAGCAACATACCTCCTGGGTTGCGACATTCAGCTTTAACCTTTTGACAAGTCTGGCACCGGGCCACGAAGTTGGTGATGTATTTTTTCATTCCAGGCTAGTAAATAGTCCTGCGCAAATCAACATACATCTTAACCACACCAGGGTGAATAGAATACCTCGACTGGTGCGCTTCTTGAAGAATTCCATCCTGAATTCCTCCGGTGGAGGGGATATGCGGTGCCTGAACTACAAGATTCCATCGTGCAAGTTGTACTCCTCTTGTGCTCCATCTTATAGGGACTAGATGATTGGGACCACTTCCAGATCGACCTTCTGCGCCTCTCGTATTCGATCTCGGATATCACACTGTATCTCCATCTAGTATAACTGGGACTGGTACTCTTCCGGAGCTCTGCGAGCAATAGGAGTAATCTCCAAATCTAATAAAGACCGAAACAATTCTTTTGGGATCTTCTCCATCCAGCTCCCGACTATCAAGGGCTGGCGGCTCAAAGCATCAACAAATTTATTAGACTTTCCGGTGTGGTACTGGAGAGCGAAATCATAATCACATAGAAATTCCAACCATTGGCGTTGCCGAAGGTTCAACTCCATTTGAGTAAAGATGTATTTAAGGCTCTTATGGTCGGAGAAGATCTCACATCTTACTCCGTACAAGTAGTGTCTTAAAATCTTGAGAGCAAAGACAACAACACCCAACTCTAGATTGTGGGTTGCATAATTCAACTCGTGCGGCTTTAATTGGCGATATGTGTAAGCCACCACCTTACCATATTGCATCAAAATAGCTCCCAATCCTTTCAGGAAGGCATCCGTATATACTTGGAATCCTTCGGTTCCTGATGGTATCGTAAGGATCGGGGCAAAAGTTAGCCGTTTTTTAGTTCTACGAACACAGCCTCGCATTCTGGCGTCCACCGAAATGCAACACCCTTTCTGTAAGAGCTATGAGGGGGTAACATAATCTTGGAACACAGCTGCACGGTAGATCAAGCAAATATTCAAGCAGTTCAGAACTGGCCACCCTATTCATCAGAGCCATAAAGGCAGAAGGGGCATTAGTGAGTCTGAATGGCATTACCATAAACTCGTATAGGCCATAGCGGATTCTAAAGGCAGTTTTGGAGATATCTTCCTCTTGAAACCGAAGCTGATAATAGCCGGATCTTAGGTCCATCTTGGAGAACACATATGCACCTTGCAGTTGGTCGAACAACTCGTAAATCCTTAGAAGTGGATATGTATTCTGTATTGTAAGATTGTTTAGTTCCCTGTAATCTATGCATAAGCGCAGTGTCCCGTCCTTCTTTTTCACAAACAGTATAGGGGCTCCCCAGGGCGAGGAACTTGGGCGGACAAATCCAGTATCTATTAATTTATGGAGCTGGATCTTCAACTCGACCAATTCCTTGGGTTCCATCCGATAGGGTACTCGGGACAATGGTCGAGCTATGTACACAAGCTCGATCTGGAAGTCGACCTCTCGCTGTGGGGGCAAACCTGGGAGGGACTCAGGGAAATATCTGAAAAATCTCGTACCACTAGGACTTTAGCGAGCACTTGAACCTTATTCTCCATTTTAAAGTAGAAATAAATACTTCGTCTTTCTGCCGGACTGACCTTACAATCTGAGCAGAGGTCAAAATGATGCGAGAGACGGAGGGTATACCTGCCAGCAAAACGACCTCCAGTCTGGATTCTGAAGCTATACCTCTTGGGTTGAACAATTTATTTGGGCCTTATGATCGGTCAGCCAATCCATTCCCAATATGATATCGAACCCGATTATTGACATAATTGTCGAATAAATCTCAAATTCCACGCCCCTTAACATGGCCTGGAACGTGCATTTCTCCATAGACGTCATATCTGATCCGTCTGGTAGACGAATCTGTATAGACAGTCCAGAAAATCAGACGTCATTTTTCGTAGTTGCAATAAAGTCTTGGGATACAAATGAGTGTGTTGCTCCAATATCAAAAAGAGTTTTTGCGGGGTGTCCTACCAAGAATAGTCCTGAAGAAGTAAGGAGTATATATATATATATATATATATATATATATATATATATATATATATATATATATATATATCATTTAACAAAACATATGCTCGATGTAGACATATATATGCATAAAGTCTAATACATAGGTACTGATATCTGACGTATCTCAAATGTCTAAGATATATACTTATCACTACATCAGGGGCGGGTCCATGCTGAAGGCCTAATACGTAGGCCTCCAAGGGCACTGCTTGGCCCTGATGACCTCTCCTACCAGCTCTAACACTACGAACTCTCTGGCCCTGTACTCGCACTGCCTGCCCTCCTTGAACTTCTCCTAATCCTGGCCTTCCCGCCTCCAGTGGGCAGAAAGCTCTCATGTGTCCCGCCTGCTGGCACAGAAAGCATTTACCTACAAAGGGAACATCTCATCGAGATACTAGCACGGGCTGTGGTATTGGAGCTAGCTTGGGATCCTGCTATGGTATTGGGGATGATGGGGGTGCTGGTAGGCGCCTATAAGGCTGCCCACACTATCTCTATTTGCGCTCTCTCTCCTGTCTGTGGGGAGAAGCTCCTTTATCTCGTCCCTGACCTCTGGGGACCTCGACCTGTCCTCGGCGCTGCTAGGACACCATCCTTTGGTCTAACTTTAATGTCATGGAGTGAGTCACTATGGTGTGGAAGGTGGACTGAGAGACTATGTTCAAGGTCTGTCTTAAGTCATCTCATAAGCCTCGGTAGAAGCGAGCAGCCTAATCTCTGTCAGTGGCTGCTAGGTTCCCAACAAATATGTCAGGTGGATGAACTCTCTCTCGTAGTCTGGCACCGTCTGGTCACCCTAACAGATGTGCAGGAACCCCTCCTACAGTGTATCTCGGTCGGCATTTGAGATGAAGTGCTCCAAAAAAGCCTCTGAAAATTCCCCCATAGGATAGTGTTGAACGGTCATCCTCAGAATGTCGAGCGGCTGGCCGCTCTCCACCAGTCTCTAGTATATCCCTCTAATAAGGTCACCACTAATGACATTGCAGCTACTACCAGGCACATCATTCATACCAACAACTCCTCTAAGCACTCAACCCACTCTTCCGCCTGTATGACAGTCTCTATACCTCTGAAGGTGGGAGGCCTTAGCCCCCAGAAAGTCGTTAGTAGGTCAGTGGGTACTAACAACTACTGCGCTGACTGCACCAAGGCTATCCGGAACATTGCCAAGATAGCTGTCAACATTTTCCCAAAGTCGGTGTCTGCAAATAGACAACTGCAGGGGTAACTGGGTCTGGAGGTGGGGTGGCGGGGACATATCCCCTCCTTCAGGGGAAATTTGCAAGAACTAACAAAGCGGAAATAAAGGTGTGGGTGTTCTATCGTATATTCTAGGATCCCTAAGTCTCTATACTAAGGTCCACAAGACTTCTACTGCAAGGTTCATCCCGAACCAAAGGGCAAAGAGAGGGACAGAGGGATCCTGAGACTACTCCATAAGGAAGGATCGTGATTGCTCTGATCCATTTGTAAGAACCCCTAACCTTTGCCCGGGTTGGGATGGAGGGGATCTTACTTGCCCAAGACGTCCACCCAGTGCTCTTAAAGGGGTAACAACCCACACTACTAAGCACTAGTTGGTCGCCTTGCTCGGCTTGAATCACAACATCCACATCTCATCACAGAGTTTTGCGGAAGCATTAACAAGAAGACATAACAAATATATATAGTAATATATATTTTAAAGGAAGTACAAAAGGCCGTAACCACTGTTTATACATGAAGCCCGTAAGTTATAAAAGTACTACAACTAACAACTCCTCACTCTCTCAATCCTGCTCGCTAGTACTCATGCCTCGAAACTCTCGAGACGATAAGGGTGCCTCTGCTCGGGTAGTCCTATCAGCTGGCGTATCGTCCTGTGACAGCTGGTCACTACGGTGCTCCCTTTCCGGTGAATGGTTATTAAAATAGATGTTAGTCATAGAGCTAAGTTGAATCAAATATCCTCCCCGGATCCATATCCTGGGGATGAACGCACACACCCAACAAAAGTAAATAGCTGAAACAAGAGAGAGTTAGTACATCATTTCATATATAAGCTAGGAGCAGCCATAAAAGAGGTGCAACATAGTATAATTAGAATGACAACAACAATACACGTCAGTTATAATTTAAGCTCCATTAGCATAGTAGCACAGCAGGTATTCACAACCTGTATTCATACCACATGCATTCATAGCCACACACACACCACAAGCATTCAAAGCCGAGCACAAGACCCTATGTCGACATAGTATGGACCTCTTCTTTTCAAGAAGGGTAGCGAGCCCTGCGGGCCTCATCGATGTGGCCGTCAGTGACAGTGGCAAGTCCTGCCACTTCTGGGGATGGTTATACTGCACAACTCATGCCCTAACGTATAATCCCATGTACTCTTAGATGTGAGCAACATCATGTGATTCAATATTTTGGCTGACCAGCAGAGGAAACCCAATGGAGAGAAACATAACAGTCGATTACCCATGGTACTCATCTCCCTGTCGCCTTTAGTCGTCGATCTTCCCGCACCGGTACGATCGGTCTACAGAAGTGACTGACCCGCCATAATTTACCGCAAGCAATTTACAAGTAATCAATTTTATCAATTTTGCTAGTATGCACCAAGTCTACAGCGGCTTGCCCTACTATGCTTTTAAATAATTCGGACAAACGACACTTGACTCGACTTTTGACAAGGAGCGTTGGAGCAATTTTTTTGGGGCTAATCTAGGAGGAACATCTCAACTCATGTTATCCCCAACTAAGACTCAACCTATCAAATAACTGCCCATCAAGGCAGGACCCGGGCTTAAAATAGTAAATTACAGAAACAAAAGTGCGAAAAAAGAAGCTGCTGATAGTGAAAGTCTTTAATTCCAAGGTAGCTAATCACCTAGAGGGGGGGGGGTGAATAGGTTTTTGGGCTTTTATAATTTTTCCTCTATTTAGTGTGTTGTGGGTGAGTTATACATTGCTTACAAGAAAATCACACAAAGCACACACAAGGTTTATAGTGGTTCCCTAGATTATGGGTACGTCCACTTTCCCTCCTACCTTTATAATAGTGTGTTAAACAAGACACTTCTCCAAAACTCAGCTCCTAAGAGCTTACAACACAGATCCCTCAGGATCTCTCAGTCTCCTCTAAGCCCTACAGCTCAGGCAAAAAGCTCTACCTCAGAGTAAGCTTGCTCCTATAACTCAGTGATCAAAGGATCACCTATCTCAGACTTGAACCTAAGTCTTATAGCTCAGGCTATGGAGGTTAGCCCTACAACTCAGAGAGTAAAACTCTCATACAGCTTAGATCTGTTAAGATCCTACCTCAGGCACACAGGCCCTACACTCAGATCCACACAAGGATCCTACAAAATCAGGCTCAACAACCCTACACTCAGATCCACACAGGGATCCTACCTCAGCCTTTATAAATCAGGCTTATAACTCAGATCCAAAAGGATCCTATAGGAAGAATAGTTGGTTGGTGTGGTTGATTTGATACGAGAAATTTCTCAGTTTCTGTCTCCCGAGCTGAGTTTACCTCAGTCCCATCTTCTTCTCAACAGCAAGAGAATGATCTTCAATAAGTTGGAGCTTGTGCTGGAAGTAACTAAGAAAATTGTTTCTGAACTTGCTGAAGAAGACTGAAGATTTGACAGTTCTTGGGTTCTTCAATCAGCTAACCTAGACCTGCAGAAACTTGAAAGCTCGGCTCCTTCTTCTTTATCAAATCCTTATCTGAACTTGATGTAGCAAAAGAAATTAGCTACAACAACTTGAAAGAACTTTTAGATCAGCTGATTTAACTGCAAGCTTCAAGCTCGGCAATAATGGAGAGAAAGAAGAAGTTCAGCTGCAATTTTTCGAAATGAGAAAAACCTAAAAGTTAAAGCTCCTTCAGTCCATCTTGTCCCTTTTATCTTTCGCCGATTAACGGCTCTAAGAAGCAGTGAGGACCACCTGTGGTTGGTAGCTGTACCTTGCTTTAACGGAAGAAGACGTACAGTAGGCTTCCGGCACTATTTGTCATGTTATATAGCTTTACCACAACTAATTTGAACTCTATTGACTTTTGTTGACTTTGACTGACGTCAGTATTTGTGAACTTAGCCAAATCTTCAGATTCAATCCAGACGTTGAGTGCGTTGAGTGAATGACCTTCACTCAATGAATCTGGACTTAGTCAAATTCTCTGCACCATCAGGAGTTGAGTGCGTTGAGTTAAATGAATTCACTTAACGCCTCTGGACTTAGCCAATATCTTCTGCACTGCCAGATGTTGAGTGCGTTGAGTGAATCTTCATCACTCAATGCCTCTGGACTTAGCTGCAACTTTCTTTATCTGCTAGGCATTGAGAGCGTTGGGTGAAGCTTCATCACTCAACGCTTTTATACTTAGCTGCTTCTCTGGTCTACCAGTTTGCTAAGGTGTTGAGTGCATTGAGTGAGCTGTCCTCACTCAACTCTTCTGGACTTAGACAGATTTGTCTGTCTATCTCTTTCTTTAGGCTTTGACTGATTGTTCCTCTATCGATGCCTTTTGCTTTGGCGTTGAGTGAGCTGTCCTCACTCAATAATTCTGGAATAGCAAGAGACGTTGAGTGAACTGGCTTCACTCAACGCATGTGGACTTAGTCGATTTTTTAGCTTGCCAATACTAAGGCTTTGACAGACTCAGCTATACTCAATGCCTTTTGATATATGGTGTTGAGTGAAATGCCTTCACTCAACGCCTGTGGACTTAGTCGCAGTATTGCTTTACAGTCTGCTGGGCTTTGACTGTCCACACCTTACTCAACGCTTTTTGGCATCTGGCGTTGAGTGAACTGGCTTCACTCAATGCCTGTGGACTTAGATAGATTTCTGTTTCTCCACTTCTCTACCTTCTGACCACCTTTCACAACCACTTAGACAACCTATCTAAACTTATTCCATGGAACATCCTGCACATGATGATCTTAACCAACATTAAATACAGTTATGCTCTTAGTGTTGATGGTGATGCCTCTTCAAATCAAATCTAGGGAACATTGAGGGTAATATTCCCAACAGATAGTATATGCTGCTGAATTGAAATGCAATAACGAAATAGGACCAGTAGGATACTGGAGTAGTATTGAACTGAAAGAACTGAACTAAAAGTAAGTACCGAAAGGAACATGACCAGTACGAGACTGGAATAATACTTAAATAAAAGGATTGAACTGAAAGTAAATAAGTAGGACCAGTACAAGACTAGAGTACTGAAAATAAATAACTGAACTGAAATAAATAAAGGGACTGGACCATTTTGAGACGGAATAAAACATAAAGAAAATGGTTAATAGTCCAATCACTCCATTCAGGAGGCTTCAGTTTTATTTCCGTTCTCAGGAGACATGTTCAGTTCTATCTCCGTTCTCAGGAGGCATGTTCAGTTCCATCTCCATTCACAGGAGGCATGCTCAGTTCCAACTCCGTTCTCAGGAGGCATGTTCAGTTCCATTTCAGTTTTTAGGAAGCTTCTTTGGGTTTCACCCATTAGTAAGGCCCGATAATAGTTCAGTTGCCCCCTTTTTAATTTTGGCTTAATCAGACTTGGAGGACTTATTAAAGTTACATCTTTATTATTCGTTAAGAATAATTAGCAACTCATTTGTTCGTACTCTCAGCTTCCGAGTCTGCCCAAATTACCCGAGATTCTATTAAAGGAAAAAAACGAGGCACTTGGCGGTTTCACAAAACCTCAAAACCCTTAGAGCTTGGGCACTTGCCCTGAATACTCTCGTTAATAATTGAATTTATTATTCAATTTACAAAGGTGGTTGCACGCACCAATTTTCACTTTCGAAGAGATTGAGCGCATCGATTTCCTAGCATAACCTTATGCTCCAATAAATCGAAAAATCTTCAATTTTTATTCAAAGGTTCTCAAATTTGATACAACCCTTAGGGGAGCCAAAAATTAGCCTAGTAATTTTTCCAAAAAAATTCGAGTAATTTTGGGCCATAAATTTTGCCAAATAAAAATTATTTAGACTTTTAAAAATTTCAAATCAACTCCAAAAATTTCAAATTTTTTGTGGAGGAAGCCCTCATCAAGGGGAAAATTTTTCGTGTTCAACACTTTTTCCCTAGGTGCCTAGATTTTTTTATAAAAATTATTCAAAAATCTGTTTAAACTTTGGTCTGCATATAGTCAGATCAAAACCCCATCCTGCGACCAGGATTGCGTCAGACGAGATATTAACTAAATCTTCCCCTATAGCAGATCGACCACAGATCCGCTGTAAGAGGGCGCTTAAGTTGAGGCCGGGGGGGGGGGGGATCAGGAAATCACCACCGTCCATCTCATCCCCGAGATCGGACGGCGGTTGTTCCTTCCCGTCAATGAAGAAGACGGTGGCCACTGCCACCGCCGGCCAGCCAATACTGGATGCCGGCGCCGCCCCGATCAACTCGTCAGGGGTCGGCGACCTCTTGGGCGGTGGTCTAACGACCTACCGCTGCCGACCACCGCCGGGAAAAAGAAACTGAGAGCAGGGTGGCGGGTGGCTCTGCTCCCAGTGCCACCGCGCCACCTCACCTCTCCAATGACTGCCCCAGCCACAATACCACCCCCGACCGACGCACCGGGGGTTCAACTATTCTTCATTGGTGGTCTGGGGGCCTGGCGCCACCGGGGGCCTGGCGCCATCGGCCGCCACCGTAGAAAAAATAACAGAGAATTACTTTATTTTCGGGTGCCACTAGAGCAACGATTTCCGGTGGCATCTCGACCTTCCTTTGCTGGGGAAAGGTATCCCCGGTGGTGTAGCCCTTCCCCAGCGTCACAACCGGCACTGGGCAAGGTTCACCTCTTGCGGCCACCACCTGACCTGGAGCTTGGATCGGGTGGTGCTAGTGGCGCTCCGGCCGCCGGAGGACACATGCAAGACGTCAAAAAGATAGGAAAGAGAGAGGGGAGAAGCTTCTACCTACACGGGGGGGGGGGGGGGGGGGGGGGCTTGGGAAGGCCCCGACCGATCCTCCATGGGAGGTGGTGGAGGAGCTCGGGTGATGAAATCTTTTCCGGTGAGCTGGAGCTCCGGGGAGTGTGCTCTGAGCTTAGGTAGGTTTGTGAGGAGGAGAGCAGGGGGAAATGGTATTTTATAGGCTTGGGGAGGGTGGCCACACCCCTCCCCTCCCCAATGTGGGACTAACCCGTGAGAGAGGTGATGCTCCTCCCCTCCCCCTCCACTTACCAAGGCCAGGTGGCATCATCCCATGGCTCCTAGGTGGCAGCCATCTAGGGGGGGTGAAAGCATCTAGTGTCAACCTAAATCACATAGAGGGGGGTGTGAATAGGTATGTTTTGCGTCTTTTGCGGAATAAAAATTAATGAAAAATAAGCACACAAAAAACACAGAGATTTATAGTGGTTCCCCGTGTTGGGTACGTCCACTGTCCTGCCTCGCCTATCTATCATGAAGGGTTAGATTCAGCTACTTCACCTTTATCTCAGATTATAATCTTACACCTCAGAGCCTCAACTCTTACAACTCAGAGACAATGCTCCTACCACTCAGAGAACAACCTCTCCTACAACTCGGAGAACAAACTCTCCTACAACTCAATCCATAAACAAGGATCTACAACTCGAAGGGAGAAACCATATACAATAATACAAAGTTTTACACAATAAAAGATTAACAAAAATCTTCAACAAATCTGAAATCTTCGATCCCCCATTTCTCTGAAAAATTTGATCGCGAATGTCTTGAAGAACAAAAAAATCGAAGTATTGAAAATTCAGATTTGGATGCATGGATCGACTAGATCTGAGAGAATTGGAACCTTCAGAGATCAACGATCTAGTCGATTGGCTTGAAGAAGAATGAATCATGCGACAATAATTCGTCGGCTGAGCGGAGTAGCGAAGAACGAGCGTAGGCCGACGAAAATGTTTCGTCTTCGTGAGATTTCTCGATTTTTCCAATTAAGCACGATTATAGTTGATTGATGTTGAAACCGGAAAACCGGTCTCTGTGGAGTTCACCCTTGGGGAAGGGGTGACCGCACACTTACTACACTCGAGAGAACGTCACGGACCAAAGACTTGGGAAACTAGGAACAGACCCTCGGCTCTAGCGCGGAGGTCCCACCACACACCCGGAAGGTCACAAGAACACTTCCCCTCCCTTACCAATGGCAGAGATGGGTACCTTGGAGTGTTCTCTCAACTCTACCAAGAAGAGAACTAGGGAGGAGGAAGCCAAAAGCCAATGCCCCTCCAAAGGTACCCAAGGGGTCTATTTATAGTTTTCCCAAGTCCTGGGGATAAAATGACCAAAATGCCTCTACGACCAATTGGCCTTGAGCTCGGCGGACTGGGGAGCTCAGCGGCCTGGGGAGCTCGGCAGCCTGGGGAGCTCGGCGGCCTGGGGAGCTCGGCGGCCTGGGGAGCTCGGCGGCCTGGGGAGCTCGGCGGCCTGGGGAGCTCGGCGGCCTGGGGAGCTCGGCGGACAGGGGAGCTCGGCGGACAGGGGAGCTCGGCGGCCTGGGGAGCTCGGCGGCCTGGGGAGCTCGGCGGACAGGGGAGCTCGGCGGCCTGGGGAGCTCGGCGGCCTGGGGAGCTCGGCGGACAGGGGAGCTCGGCGGACAGGGGAGCTCGGCGGCCTGGGGAGCTCGGCGGCCTGGGGAGCTCGGCGGACAGGGGAGCTCGGCGGACAGGGGAGATCGGCGGCCTGGGGAGCTCGGCGGCCTGGGGAGCTCGGCGGCCTGGGGAGCTCGGCGGCCTGGGGAGCTCGGCGGACAGGGGAGCTCGGCGGACAGGGGAGCTCGGCGGCCTGGGGAGCTCGGCGGCCTGGGGAGCTCGGCGGCCTGGGGAGCTCGGCGGCCTGGGGAGCTCGGCGGCATGGGGAGCTCGGCGGCCTGGGGAGCTCGGCGGACAGGGGAGCTCGGCGGCCTGGGGCGCTCGGCGGACAGGGGAGCTCGGCGGCCTGGGGCGCTCAACGGACTAGGGAGCTCGGCGACCTGGGGAGCTCGGCGGCCTGGGGAGCTCGGCGGCCTGGGGAGCTCGGCGGCCTGGGGAGCTCGGCGGACAGGGGAGCTCGGCGGCCTGGGGACCCCCCGAGGGGGCCGGGGGGGAGAAAAATATTTCATCCCCCTACTAGTATATTTCCAAGTCTTAGCGAAAATTGGCCACCAAGAGCCCAAAATCTCTAAAAAGCTTAAAAACTTAAAACTGGCTCTGGGCCTGCCGAAAGGACCCTACTCTGCGAATACGGGGTTGTACAATTGAAATCCACCATATATATACAGGAAACTTTCTTCTATAATGGCTAAAAATTTCCTTCCTAATCGAGAGATCCGAAAATCACTGTGCATGGCGTTCTGGTCGACCCGAGCCATAATTTTGAAAAGAGAAGAAAATAACCCTAAGTGTAATTCATCAAATATCGTTGCGTATGTATAGGTATACTCGCTGAACCACTAGGAAACTCGACACATTTTACTTGGACAAATCCACCCAGATCGAGCAGATAACTCAACGCTTGGCAGAAGAGATACTCGACGAATTCGACGAGTATCAACTAGTATACTCGACGAGTATCAGCTAGCTAACTCGACGCATTCAACGCCATACCAAGTGATATTCGACGAATATCACTTAGAGAAATCCAGAGAAGTAAAGTCGAGATGACTCGATAAATTCATCGTGTATCGACATTTATATTCGACGAATTCGACGTGTATCGATAGATATACATTCGACGTGTATGCACGATGATACTCGACGACTTTTACTTCACTGATTTCCAGGAGTTCGGAGATTATTCTCTAAGTAAATACGATGAATTCGACGAGTGCTAGTAATCATACATGACGAATTCGACGAGTATTCATGAGTATACTCGACGAATTCCATAACTATACTCGATGAATTTTACTTAGTGAAAATCTTCTCTTCTGAAGGCCGCAACTTGATCTTCTTGGATTCTTCTAATGTACTTGAAATAGAAGTACACCCCAATAGAGAGATTACACGTGAGTTAACACCGTGACCTACATAATGAAGGATTACATTATATAGTCCTGTGTTTTAAGACCCATTGTAACCTAACATTGGGTTGTACTTGGCAATATCATCTTGCAAGCACATAACTAGAAAATAACATCAAATACAAACTCAATTCATCTTAGTTCAAGGTACACTTCTTCAAATCAGAGTTATTATGGATACAATACCCAACAATCTCCCCCTATTTGAAGAAGTCAGAATCCTACAAACTAAGGTGAATTGCACACACAAAAATCTTAAAATATTATAATGAAAGAACATATAAAAACAAAAGATAATAGCATTCAAGTCAAAACATTAAATTATATATATAAATAAGAAAAAGTTCTATATGGGGCAACCAAAATCCACAACCATCAACTGAAAAACAATTAAACATTTTTCCCTTGGCTTTTCTGATGTTGTCTGTCAAAGTAGGCTTTTGGCTTTGGATAGTACTTGGACGAGGCCGGAGGAGCTTTTGGTTCATAAAATATGTACTTTCTGAAGTGTAGCATTCTTTTAACATTAGCAACCTCATGCTTCTCTCACTCCTCCCTGCTATAATAGTCCCATCTATTCTCATTGGCCAAGTCCACCAGTTTGAAGGTGTCGAGAGTAATGCTTTTGGAGATGGGACTCCAGACTTCTACCATTTATCTGGTTGGCTCAGACGTCACCGCAGAGTTTATCTGGTTTGCTCAGACCTTACCGCAGAGGGGCCTTCACCATATCTTATTTTCTTATGAGCAGGAGGAGGTACGTCTTCAACTATTTGAATTTCTGGTTCAGCGGTAACAGCAGATAGATCTTGAGATTCTGACCAATATTGATTGTATTCTGGAGCAGGCTGAACAAAGTCATGACCAGGATCTGGTATCATTGGTTCTGGCACTCTGGCTTCAGCCATCCCTGGAAATAGCTCTCTATGTAGCCAGTAGAAGTTTTCATAGCAGTAGATGTCAGCAGCTTTGAACTAATCTTTCATTGACACTTCCTGTGCATTAACCTTAGTTTTTAATTCATCCTCGCACTTTCTGACTTCTTCAAGTATGTTGGCTGCAATAAAATTGCTATAATTGACCATTTGGTCGTCAAAATAGTTCATCCCTGCATTTTGGGCTTCAATAACTGTTTTGGAATTAGCGTCAATATTCTGAAGGATAGTCAGGTTGCTCTTCAACCCAGCCATCGTATGAACAATGGACTGACCACCCTACACAAACCATGAATCCAGCCTATCATCCAGTTTGTCAAAACATACCTTGATCTCTGCAAGGCCATTGTTCATATCTATTTAAGTTTCTTTGACTTTCTTCAACACTTTCTTCAGAGAGTGATCAAAACTTGCCTGTTGTTTTGCCATTAGGGCTTCTATAGATTTTAGGAGAGAAATATCTACACTTGTACTGGGTGTGTCTGCAACTGGAACACTGGGAGGGGAAGGGAGATATTCACCTTCCTCTACATCACTAGAAGACTCTTCTATGGGAGAAACATGAGCTTTAGATAGCAGTCCAGTATTAGGATAGAAGGATGCACCTTTACATCTCCTTCCTCATCAGAAAGTTCAACAATTTCTACCTCCTCTATTGGAGGTCCACCAGGAATTGCAACCATTATCCTCTGTAGATTTCATATAAATTTGTCCATCTCTGTTTGAATTGAGATTAAAGGATGACTCTACTCCCCCTCAATACTTACAGGCAGAACATCTGAGATTTATAAACAGATTCTCTATGACAATAATCTTAATAGAATCATTTACATTATCATCAGCGAGCTCATCCCCATCAACAATATCATAGTCTGCAACATCTAGCTCAGTCTCATCAACTGGCTCATCCAGAACCTCAACAGATTCACCTTCAGTAGCAATAACAATCTCATCATCAGCATCAGCAACAACATCCACACTGTCATCACCAGCTCTCTCATTATCATTCTATTCTGATACTATCTCAGCAGCATCATCCCTACCAATATCAGCAACCACTGTGAGGAGATCATTGGTCTCTGCAACTGAATCTTATATCATTGTCTCTGTAGACTGAACCACTGTATTTGGAGCATCTGGAACTGCAGAAGAAACAAACACCAAGGACATTTGCACATCAACAACCACTTGGGGTTCAACTGGATCCCCCTCCATTCCTACACTCGATCCTTCAGGAATCTCATGGTGGGTGGGAGTAGGAAGTCTTTCCTCAGGAACTTCCTCCTCCTCAACATCCGACTGAAGTCTGATACCTCCTGGTCTATAGATCCTCCTATCCCACCTAGAGAAGATAGATGAGTTGATTTTCTTCAGGTGATGAATAGGTACACCTTTGGTCATATCAAAGGTGTCATGGTTAAGCTGATTTAGGTATAAGCTGAAAATTCTGCCAAAATTTGGTGCTCGGAGACTATCTGTTAACCCAGAAATCAGCGATCCCTCCCAAGGTAGCCAGCTTGCAAGTTGCGGCCTGCTCCAGGTTCCACCTGGAGGTTGCGGCCTGTCAACCCCCTTTTTTTCTAAGGATGGGCGGACATACTTCTCTGTCTGCTCAATCTGCGTGGCTAGGGCGGTCTCCCCGTCCTGACTGCCCAGGTCGCATAAAAGCCGCTTGTTATGCAGGGGCTACGGACTGCTTCCTCAGTCAGCCCCTACAGGCCGTGCGGTTGGGTCAGCTAACTGCGCAATGGTTCATTCCTCCAACAGGCGAACTAACGAACTAGGCGACAGACTCGTATTGCAATCCGCCCATACCGCCAAGTAGTCGCATGACCGGCAGGAGTTGCGTGTTTCTTCAGTCCACTCCTGTAGGTCACGCAGTAAGCAAGACAAACCGCCTTATTGCAAGACAACCTGCCTCCAGGTCGCTCAACACAGCGCAGACTCAACTTAGTCGCTAGAAGGTGCCGGACTCAGCCTCTGTCTGCCAAAGGGAAGGATGCTCCTCTCACTAGCTAACGAACTTGCCTCATCTGATAGCATGCGTGATCTGCTCCCTTCTGTCCGCCAGCAGTGGGCGAACTCGGTCTTAGTCCGCCCGAGGGAGAACTTGGCAACAGGACTCCGCCCAGCCCGCGCAATACGGCACGGACTCAACTCCAGCACACCGCCAGACAGCAGTGGCGACCTGCCTCCAGGCCGCCCACCATCGACAATGGCGGCAAGCCTCCAGCTTGCCGCATAGCAGGAATGACGACTTGCCTCCAGGACGCCAGTAAGCAATGGCTATCTGCTCCACCTCGCCAGCATGCGCAACCTGCTCCTCAATCCACTAGGATGCCAAGACCTTGTCGCCCAGCAAGGGGGACAAGCCTCTAGCAGATAAGCTCATCCTGTCCGCAGTGAGCTGGGCAGACTCATTCTGCAGTACGCCAACTAGCCCTATAATTTCCCGGCTCCCGCTTCTTCCCAGCAGTAGGCGAACTACTCCTCAGCTCGCATAGCTTGGCGCGGGCTCGCCCAATACAGTAGAAGCGGACTCGTCCCAGTCCGCCAACAGAAGATCAACTCAAGTGAAAGGGTCCCTAACCGCACAACATGGTGTGGACTCGGCGGACTTCGCGTCTACTCGTGCAACTTACCGCTCTACCGGGGGTAACGTTACCAAGACCGTTACCTCCTCAGACCTATAAATAGGCCCCCATACCTCTCACTGAGGACACGATAGTAAAGGGCCAACCAACACAGCAAACCCTGTGGACTCCAACTCTCAGTCCGCGCGACCTCACCTGTCTTCTCGGCCTGATCGCGCAGTCCGCTTGGCTTAGTCTATTGAGATGCGGTATCAGCTAACCGCACGGTCTGTCGAACTCTCTGCTCAGCCTGCGTGGCCTCTAGCAACTTCTTTCCTTAGCCGTCAGCTTCCCCCTTTGTACCCTTTATTTTCTTTCCATGTAAAGGTGCAATCTCAAGGTGTAATACTGATTCATAATCAAAGGAAAGCTCGTCGCAAGAGTGACATTTAAGTCGTGGCGGGCAAAGTCTGCTGTTGTCGCTGCTAGCGGCCCCCTCTTCTTCTTAACTCCTCTCCTCTCTCAGCAATAACATCAACCATCAAAGCCTAACGGTCAAAGTAACCGTTTGCTCGACAGTTCCTCATCAACCTCCCATTATCCCCGTAACCCTTGATCAAGCGCGTGCTCCACTCTCGAGCGTGCAGAATCATTCACCGCATCCCCATCAACCTCTCCACCTCGTCCTAGTGAGACCAAACACCCGTTATCTGCTAGTGCCCGCGTCACATCCATTTCCGCTCATCAACAGTTAATACGCGACCTTCAGATCTTGAGCAGACAGTGAAATCAGCGATTACTCATGTCAGACCTCCAACCCCCTCAAAACATTACTCATACCAGCAAAGATGCTCTCTGGGAAGCCCTCATGCTGACACATCTAGAAACTACCCAGCAAATTGCAACGATTAACGATACCCTAGCTGTTATAATTCAACGACCAGACTCGCAACCTGCAGCAACGCCGGTTACTACAATCAACCCAGTAGTGGAGAATCCGCATTCTTACCTGCCAATTTTTTGGCCAGTTGATCTTCATACCTATCCGACAAGTTACCCGCCTAGGAAGGCCGCAGTCCCTTTGCAGTCTCCAATTGTTGGACAAAGGGAGTGTTTCTACAAACTCAGTCCTCGAACCATCTCTTATTCTGCTAATCACCCAAGAAAACTGCCCAAGTTTTCCACTAAGAGTAAAAGAGGCCCAGAAGCTTTATTCCACATTAAGCAACGTGAGAACGATACTTTAGTCCACTTTTTCGAACGCTTCCAAAGAGAGATCTCGAAAATGAAGAACGTTGATCCAGAATTCTACAAAGCCACATTGATGGTTGGTTTACAAGAAGTACCACTCAAGTTTGAAGCCTGCCTTCGACAGCCAAAGACGTATCAGGAATTGATTAGTCTCGCCAATGAATATATTTGCATTGAAGAGTATAATCCCAGTTTCATCTCTAGGATTGTAGCAGAGAAGGATTCTTCTTCTTATTACAAGCAGCCTCCAAAGTCTCCTCTGAAGGATTTTCAACCGCAAGCAATGAAGGGAAGAATTGGCCAACGTCATCAACACTTCTTCCTAAGCAAGGATCAACTCCAAAGTAAAAAACTGTGATTGCCAGTCCCTTTCGCTTAACCAGCACAAACTCCGCAAGCAGCTTCGATTCATCAACAGCAGGATGAAGACTTGTTTGAGTCCAAACTGAATGCAGCCATGCAGGAAGTAGGCCAAGTCATGAAGGGTAAGGATAACTATAAGAGGCCTTACCAACCGTCAAATCAAAGATCAAATGATTCAAATTCATTTTGCGAATTTCACAAAGGAAAAGGTCATGCGACAGAAGATTGCAGAGCCCTTCAACAACTTGTGGAAAAAATGCTGAAGCAGGGCAAATGTCAACATTTGCTCCAGAAGGATAACTCATCTCATCCATAAATCTCAAAAGGAAAAAGGAGGCAGGCGGCTTTCTTGCCACAAAGTCCCCACGACTCCTCACAACCGTGGCCGGTTGCTTTTACTTTACATTCTTCAAACATTTGCTTTCTAAAAACACTTCTAAGTGTTCTTTCATTTCTTTTCAATAAATTTTACGTCAGAGATCCCGTACTGACACTTTCCTTTTTTGGAGTGCTTCATCCTCTTTTTTCTCTTTGCCTAAGGGATCACTGAACCACTGAGATATCGCCAAGTCTTGTTGTTCCCTCCATAGATTATCCTCGGGCTTAAGACCACAATGACCACATATAGTGGGGAGTGTTCGCGTATGTGCAGTGGGTGCCACTCAATCTATGATGGTGGACTTCAGGCTTCGGATCCCAGCCGGTATCTAACACATAGTGTGTATCAAGGGAGGTCCCAATATGTTAGCTCTGTTGTGCTTCGCTAGGGATACATTACAGTTAAGATGATCTTTGCTTGACAAACAATGACAATCAAGTGTAGCCTTATCTCTTAGATCATATCATGACTATAATGGATGAATACTCCATGGTACTCTCAATTCGTGCCTTCACGAGGCCCACAACTCCGCTGATCACTCCAAAGACAAGCAATAGGCCACTTGGCGCATCTAGTCTAATTGATTAGCAATGTTTATAACCCGAGGCATGAGAGCAATGTATCTATCGTTTCCTTCTTAGGATTTTGTGCATGTCTCCCTTTTGTGCTCTTTCAAGGGAATGCGGCTAGTCCGCTCTAGGTAGGACTACACCCTAGATGATTTTTCTTAGGCAAGCGATGCTTTAGGCCCCAGGGAACACCTGCGGCAGCATCCAGTCTTTTTTGGGTCATCTTCGAGTGTAACCCTCCTTTTTCATTTTGCCTTCTTTCAGGTTAACAGGTTAACTCCAACCTATCAAAAGGATTTGCAACATCTTTTTTGCTTATGTCCATCTTATATACTAGGCTCGCATGATGCTCTATCAGATGATGGTTAACAAGCTCTCTGCTACTCTTATTGGATTTTTCTGGCACTAATTGATAGTTAGAGAATCTGGTTCTCTTTGATTGGCAAACCATCCTATTGAAGCCTAGTTAGTGTTTTTATCTGACTAACCTGGATTTCATATTGGGATATCATATATGATCAAGCAAGGAGCTTATTATTGTGGCTTGATCTCTACTTGATTTTGCTTATTCAGTCAATAGTAGGATTTAATGGACGTTCCTTCTGTAGTCTAATCATATCTAACTTATCGCAATAGCTTTTAGCAAAATATTTATCCATAAACTCCTCAGGTACTCGAGTTACTTTTCTTTCATATCTGCTACTCACTCTTCTTTTGAGGAGATTAGCAGATATTTGCAAGTTCCCTTCATGTACTTGTAGCTTAGTTTTCTTTCATATCTGCTACTCACTCTTCTTTTGCAGAGATTAGCAGATATTTGCAAGATCCCTTCAGATACTTGCAGCTTAGTTTTCTTTCATATTTGCTACTCACTCTTCTTTTATAGAGATTAATAGATATTTACAAGTTCCCTTCAGGTACTTAAAGCTTAATTTTCTTTCATATCTGCTACTCACTCTTCTTTTGCAGAGATTAACAAATATTTGCAAGTTCCCTTCAGTTACTTGCAGCTTAGTTTTCTTTCATATCTTCTGCTCACTCTTATTTTACAGAGATTACTAGATATTTGCAAGTTCCCTTCAGGTACTTGTAGCTTAGTTTTCTTTCATATCTGCTACTCACTCTTCTTTTGCAGAGAATAGCAGATATTTGCAAGTTCCCTTCAGGTACTTGTAGCTTTTTTTTTTCATATCTGCTACTCACTCTTCTTTTGCAGAGATTAACAAATATTTGCAAGTCCCCTTCAGGTACTTGCAACTTATTTTTCTTTCACATCTACTACTTACCTTTCCTTTTGTAGAGGTTAATAGGTGCTTGCAAGTTTCCTTCAGGTATTTGCAAGTTATTATTATTCTATGCCTTCCTCTCACCTTTGTTTTGTAGAGCTCGATGGAAGACATTCACAAGTCTTCTTCGTTTTGCAAAAGCAACTCAAGTATACACAAGATGTACCTCTTTTTGCCTGCATTAACTTTTCCTTTGCAGAAAAAAGATAGACATTGGCAAACCTTTTCTGAGAAGAGACATCAGGTTCTATCTCTCCCTGCCACTTGTTTTTTCCGAGGGATGGATCACGATTTTCGTGGGTCTCCTACTTTTTCGAAGTTCCCTTCGAGACTTCAAAAAGTGCGGGGATTATGTTAACCCAGAAATCGGCGATCCCTCCCAAGGTAGCCAACTTGGAAGTGGCGGCCTACTCCAGGTTCCCCTGGAAGTCACGGCCTATCAGCCCCCTTTTTTCTAAGGATGTGCGGACAGACTTCTCTGTCCGCTCAAGCCGCGCGGCTAGGACGGTATCCCCGTCCTGACTGCCCAGGTCGCGTAGCATCCGCTTGTTCTGCAGGGGATACAGACTGCTTCCTCAGTCAGCCACTGCAGGCCGCGTAGTTGGGTCAGCTAACTACGCAATGGTTCATTCCTCCAACAGGAGAACTACCGAACTAAGCGATGGACTCGCATTGCAATCTGCCCAGACCGCCAAGTAGTTGCATGACCGACATGAGTTGCGTGTTTCTTCAGCCCACTCCTGCAGGTCGCACAACAAGCAAGGCAAACTGCTCATCGCCAAGGGACTTGCCTCCAGGTCGCCCAACACAACGCGATCTCAACTTAGTCCGCCAGAAGGTGGCGGACTCAGTCTCTATCCGCCAAAGGGAGGGACGCTCCGCTTACCAGATGATGAACTCGCCTCATCCGACAGCATGCGTGATCTGCTCCCTTCTGTCTGCCAGCAGTGGGCGGACTCGGCCTCAGTCCGCCCGAGGGAGAACTTGGCAACATGACTCCTCCCAGCCCGCACAATATGGCGCTGACTCAACTCCAGCACACTACCATACTGCAGTGGCGACCTGCCTCCCGACCGCCCACTATCGACAGCAGTGGCAAGCCTCCAGCTCGCCGCATAGTAGGAATGATGACCTGCCTCCAGGCCGCCAGTCAGCAACGGCTACCTGCTCCACCTCGCCAGCATGCGCGACCTGCCTCCCTAGTCCTCCAGGTTGCCAATCCCTTGTCGCCCAGCAGGGGGGACAAGCCTCTAGCAGATAAGCTCATCCTATCTGTAGTGGGCTAGGCGGACTCATTCTGCAGTCTGCTAGCTAGCCCTCCAGTTTCTCGGCGCCCTCTTCTTCCCAGCAGTGGGCGAACTACTCCTTAGCTCGCATAGCTTGGCACAGGCTTGCCCAATACAGCAGAAGTGGACTCGTCCCAGTCTGCCAATAGAAGATCAACTCCAGTGGACAAGTCCTTAACCGCACAACATGGTGCGGACTCGGCGGACTTCGCGTCTACTCACACAACTTATCGCTCTACCGGGGGTAACGTTACCAAGACCGTTACCTCCTCGGGCCTATAAATAGGCCCCTATACCTCTCGCTGAGGACACGACAGTCAAGGGCCAACCAGCGCAGCAAACCCAGTGGACTCCAACTCTCAGTCCGCGTGACCTCACCTGTCTTCTCGGCCTGATCGCGCAGTCTGCTCGGCTTAGTCTAGCAAGCTGTAGGATCAGCTAACCGCGTGGTCTGCCGACCTCTCTACTCAGTCTGCACGGCCTCTGGCAACTTCTTTCCTTAACTGTCAGCTTCCCCCTTTGTACCCTTTATTTGATTTCCATGTAAAGGTGCAATCTCAAGCTGTAATACTGATTCATAATCAAAGGAAAACCCATCGCACTACAAGATATTTTGTTATTGGCCACGATTTTTATAGTCTTTGGCGACGTTTTTTCAAACATCGCTAATCTTTTCGCGACGATTTTATAAGCGTCGCACAGGCGTCGCGAATACAGCCGTCGCCATAAGTATTCACGATGTTTTGTAAAGCCCTGCCGCCAATAAAATTATAACATTAGCGACGCTTGCATTAATAAACATGGCAAGCTTTGGCCACTTTACGTTGTGGAAAACGTGGCGAGCTTTAGCTACGTTTAAATTCACATTTGTTTAGGCTTTGGCCACATTTGTAAAAAAACGCCCCCAATATTGTTATATATATTAAAGAATATATAAGATATTTTTTATTGCCATTTTGTATTGTGCTTCCACATATTTTCTTACTGTCTCTACAACCTCTATAATATCATATTAATAAATAATTTTTGCAAGTGCATCCAAACATTTAATAGTAAGTATCACAAGTACCTATATAATATTATAGCATAAAGATTATGTAACATAAATGAGATGAATGTGTCAGCATGCTTGAATTAAAAATATTTATATTAGTTCAAATAGCCATTACTAATTGATCAATACCACACACAAAAAATTTTTTGCACGTCCAAATAGTCATTACTAACAACTAAGCAAAACAAAACACTTTGAAACATATTGAAGGAATGTTCTTCAAAAGTCAAAATGTTTCATATAGCCGCGGTGAGCGAAGTCTGCTGTTGCCGCTGCCAACGACCCCCTCTTCTTCTTAACTCCTCTCCTCTCTCAGCAACAACATCAACCATCAAAGCCTAATCATTAAAGTAACCGTCTGCTCGACAGTTCCTCATCAACCTCCCATTATCCCTGCAACCCTTGATCAAGTGCGTGCTCCACTCTCGAGAATGCAGAAGCATTCACCACATCCCCATCAACCTCTCCACCTCGTCCTAGTGAGACCGAACACCCGTTATCTGCTGGTGTCCACGGCCCTTCCATTTCCGTGCATCAACACTATCCTTAATTCATGTAAACATCACTGCACCCCTATCAATCTTCTTCCTGCATATGATAGCCACCCAAATCTTGAACATTTCTGAAGATATGTAGTCGTGGGATCTAGTCTTACATAACAAAACCTTGTCGATGATGTCTGATAAGAGCTTTCCTTGTTCATTCATCCCTTTGCGCTTAATAGCCTTTGTTCCTCGTAGAAAACCATAGAAGAGCAGTTCCCTTGAGATATCATCCTCTTCCAACTGATCGGCTTAATCACACTCAGGAAGCTGCAAGTACCTTGTGAGTAGAGATGCTTTTGCCTTAATCCTGACTTGACAAACTTTGCTTTTGATGACTATGTCTTCTCTACAGAGCTTTGCATTTGAGAAAAACTCTAACACGTCCTTCTCCAGGACTTTGCAGGGGTGTTCAATAATGAATGACAGTCTGACCGATTCCAACATCAGAATCACATTTCTGAATTCATCAGTGGTTGTCGCAAACCCCGTTCACACAAGCTCTCCCCCTACGAGCAAGCCACTTATTCCTATAAGGGCCATAAATAGCGATAGAACTTTGGTTAGGAGCGAGACAGTCGGTTCTGAGCGATCTTCAATAACCGAATTTGTTGTAGGAAATGAGTCTGAAATCGAGAATCCTCAACCTCGAGGGAACTGTTGTTGTTGTTGTAGGAGTTGAAGAAGAATCGTTGTTGAAGATGAATCGTTGGGGAAGAAGAACTGTTGTTGTGGCTATAGCGGAATCAGAACCGTCGAGATGACATATTCGGCAGGATTCGACTTCTCGTTCAGCGGAATGGAGTTGGTTTCCCCGAGAACCTTATATATATATAAAGCTTTAAGATGAGAAAACAGCGCGTTCTTGAAACGAGCGACTCTTCGAATCCAATAAAATTGACCTAAGTATAAATCATCGAAAATCCACGGAAGCCGAGCAGAATTCGTCGAGTTTCGTCGCGTCATTTCGAGGAATTTGCCCTAAGAAATTTTTGTTTAGACATGTACTTCCCGAGAATATTTCTGTCTACTTAGCTGTCTTCAAGACTCCTTGTTGAGCATGCCCAGTTCCATTTTGAATGATGAAGACTTGGCCTCGTCCAGTGGCTTCGTGAAAATATCCGTGATATGCTTATCCGCTAAGACATAGTTGAGAGTTATGTCCTTGTTCTCCACATGCTCCTGGATGAAGTGATATATGATTTCGATGTGCTTTGTCCGACTGTGAGAGACTAGATTATTTGTGATCACTATCGCACTAGATGAGTCACAAAACATTGGAATCTCCTTGAATTTTAGATTATAATCTTCTAGTTGATTCCTAATCAAGAGAAGTTGTGTGCAACAACTACCAACAGAGATGTACTCTTTCTCGAGAGTGGAAGTTGTCACACAATTTTGTTTCTTGCTGCTCCATGAAATGAGCCTTCTTCTGAGGAATTGGCACGTCCCGGAAGTGTTTTTCCTATCATCTCTGCTACCTGTAAAATCTACATCTGAAAACTAATTAGCTCGATATCATTACTTCTTTGGTACCATAAGCTAAGATTTTGTGTACCCTTAAGGTATCTCAAAATCCTCTTTGTAGCGATGTAATGAAATTTCTTAGAGTTCACCTGAAATCTAGCACACACATATGTTGAAAACATTATGTCCGGTCTACTGGCCATAAGGTAGAGCAAGGATGCAATTATGCTTCTGTACTTAGTTTTATCAAAAGATTTCCCTTTCTCATCCTTGTTTAGAGACATAGTTGAACTCATTGGAGTCCTCATCGAGGGTGTATTCTCCATTCCGAATTTCTTGAGTAACTCTTTGGTGAACTTCGTCTGAGTGATGAAAATTCCATCATCAGATTGTTTCACCTGAAGTCCTAAGAAATACTTCAACTCTCTCATACTGCTTATTTCAAACTTCTCTTGTATGAGTTTATAGAACTTCTTGTAAAGGTTGTCTTTCGTAGAGCCAAAAATAATGTCGTCTACATAGATTTGCACTTGCAAAATCTTGCCTTTTACTTTCCTAAGAAATAATGTCTTGTATATTTTTCCTCCTGTGAACTTATTCTCAAGAAGAAAGCTAGACAACATCTCATACCAAGCTCGGGGAGCTTGTTTTAAGCCGTATAGAGCTTTATTAAGAAAATAAACATAATCAGGGAAAGTTGAGTTAACAAAACTTGGGGGTCGTACTACGTGTACTTCCTATTTTAGGTCTCCATTGAGGAATGCTGACTTCACATCCATCTGATAGACTTTGAAGCTTTTGTGGGTAGCATACGCCAGAAATAACCTTATCGCTTCGAGTCGGGACACTGGAGCAAAAGTCTGATCAAATTCGATCCCTTTTTCTTGTATGTACCCTTGAGCTACAAGCCTGACTTTGTTCTTTATAATCACTCCGTTTTTGCCCAGTTAGTTTCTGAATACCCATTTGGTACCGACCACGTTCCGTCCTTTAGGTCTGCGCACCAACTCCCAAACCTTGCATCTTTCAAACTGCTTGAGTTCTTCTTGCATGGCCATAATCTAAGAGGCATCCTTGTTTGCTTCTTCAAACTTCTTTGGCTCAACCTGAGACAGGAATCTAAGATGTAGAACTTCATTAGTAGTACCTATTCTGGTTCTAACATCATCGTCTGGCTCTCCAATGATTAGATCAATCAGGTGATCTCTTAGGTATCTGAACATTAGATTTCTTTCTCTCCTACTAGTAGGTTTTGCCACGTCTATTGCGTCTCCTGCAGGTTGAGGTAGTTCTTCATTTAGTCGTTCTTCATCTACCATACTTGGATCGATGATCTTGACTGAGCTTGGAGCATCTTACTTGATCGCTTCTTCCAAGCTTAGTTCCTTTAACCTGTTACCTGCATCTACACTAACAACACTAGACAAGCTGCTATGAAACATGTTTGTCTCATCAAATACAATATTTATAAACTCTTCTACTACCAGAGTTTTCTTGCTAAAAATTTTATAAGCCTTACTATGACTACTATACCATACAAAAATACCTTTAAAGCATTTTTCACTAAACTTCGTGCGATAATACTTCCCATTGTTAAGTACGAAGAATTTATTGCCAAAGATCCTAAAGTAGGACACAGTCGATTTTCTGCCCTTCAACAGTTCATAGGGAGTTTTACAATCGCTTTTGTTGATTAAAGCTCGATTTTGCACGTGACAAGCTGTGCTGACTGCTTCGGCCCAGAAGTACTCAGGTATTGAAGCGTTATTTAACATAGTCATATATGCTTTAATAAGGGTTCTATTCCTTCTCTCAGCAGCTCCATTTTGTTGTGGAGTACGCAAAGATGAAAACTCATGAAAGATACCTTGACTTCAACAAAATTCTGTAATGGCACCAGACTCAAATTCTGTTCTGTGATCACTTATGATTTTGATCACTGAGAAGTCTACTTCGTTCTGAATTTGCCTAACAAAATTAGTGAAAACCTCAAAGGTTTCTAGATTGTGTTTCAGAAAGAACACTCAAGTAAAATTGGAGTAATCATCAACAATGACTAACATATGAACTTTACCCCCTAAACTATGAATTGGCATAGGACCGAATAAGTCCATATGAAGTAAATACAAATTTCTAGAGGAATCTTTTTCAGAAATACCCTTAAAGGTAGCCATTATCTGCTTACTCATTTGACGTGCATGACATGGACTCTCTTTAAGGTACTTAATGTCGGGGGAATCACGCACTAAGTTGTGAGGGAATAATATATTTATCATTTTGAAATTAATATGTGCTAATCTATTGTGTCATTGGTCATAGAGAGACACACTATCTTTTGCCAAAAAGCACACTGGTGTAGAATTATCTAAACACAAAAAATTTAAACAGAAAATATTTCTACTTCGAGTGCCTGTTAAGATTGTCTCCAAATTGGCAGACAATTTTAGCAGACACTTGTCCTTGTAGAGCTCAACGATATAGCCTTTGTCACATAATTGACTTATGCTTATCAGATTATGATGTAATCCTTCAACATAAGCCACAACTGTAAAAGAGGCTATGCCATTGGAAATCATATCGTAGCCTTTGGTGATTCCCCTATCAGACCCTCCAAAGATAACTTTTGGCCCATCTTCAACTGGGTAAATTCTAGCAGTAGGCTTCTAGTCCCAGTCATATGTCGAGAACATCCACTGTCCAAAAACAAGATTGGTGTTTTGTTGGCCTTTGGACATACCTGCAATCATAAATCACTTTACCTTAGGAACCCAAACAGATTTAGGTCATTAATTTCTTTTTAGTTTAACACCACTTGGAACATTAATGTTGTGAATGGTCGGTCTCACACTGTTAACTCGTGGAGTTTCAAGCTTTATCGAATGAAACCAATAATCTACGGTGAAGTGACCAATCTTGCCGCAACACCAATAGTCAAACCTGTTATACCTTCTCTTGTACTCCTGCTTTACCTTTGAATAGTAGATCTAGCAGGGGCCACTAACTTGGAAGTGGAAGCCTCGTAATTGCAGCACACACAAGACTTCACTATTTCCTTAGCCTTGGGAGCAACAATGTTGGATTTTGGAGCCTTCTTGCCACTTTGTCCATGAACGTATGGACCATACTCTTAGAGTGCAATTTATTCATAAGGTGCTTTGAAAGCACTAACACCAAAGTCTCGGGGATGGGTCCATCCTTGGTAGCGCTTTTTAGGCTCCACATAGGTTGGCCTAGCCAAGTGTCCATAGGACATCTCAAAGTCTTATTTGTTCGTGGGGAAGATCACCTTATTAAAAGAGGGTTGACTTTGAGGGGCCTTCCCTTTTCCATTGGTAACAACTTTCTTAGCAGCCTTACCTTTCTCAGATATATGGTCATGACCACTACCTTTCTTCGGAGCAGAGAATTCATCAATGAGAGGAAGAATGGTATTTGGTTTAGAGTAGCTTTCAACAAGTTTCCTCTCCACTAAGAGTTTTTCTTCTAGCTCATCTAAATACTTCTCTTTCTGATTTAACAGTTCAGCAGAGCATTTTAGTTCCTCTTTCAAAGAGTGAATTTCTTTTCTGAGAGGAGTTAATTCAGCAATTTCCTCCTTCAAGCTTAACTCCACTGCCTTGAGAGAAACAATCTCCTTTGATTGTTTTTTGACTACCTTGCAGCATTTATCAAAGGCTTTCAAAATTTCTTGATGTTGAGCCATCACGTCAACTTCATCTTCCTCGGAAGAGTAGTCTTCATGACTATTAGTTGAGGTTTTGGATTCAGACAATATCGTGTGAGAGTTTACCTTCCCATGGAATTTAGAGTCGCCTACCTCCTCATCTGATTGAGCCATGATCCCGAAGTAAGCTTCTTCATCTTCAGAGCTCGACTCACTTGAGTCACTATCACTAAGAGACTTTGAATTCTTTGCAATGAAGCTCTTCTCTTCCTTCTTCTTACCTTTGAAGGATCTCTTGTCTTCCTTCTTGGATCCTTCCTTCTTTTTGTACGGACACTTTGCAATCATGTGTCCTGGCTTGTTGAAACAATAGCAGACTATGTCAGAGGAAGAGTGTTTGTTTAGTTTAGATGTATACATGTCCTCTTAGTTGTAGCTTTTCTTAGACCGATCACCATCACGATGTGATCTTTTGAAGTTCGAGGAGGAGGACTGATTTTTCATTCACCTTCTCTTATTGAGAAATCTCTTGAATTGCTTGGAGATAAGCAAAAAATCTCCATCGGATAACTCAGAGCCTGGCGTGCTTGGCTTAGAGTCTTCTAGGGTATCTGGAGATCGTGTTCTTACTGGTGACACAGATTTAGATTTTATTTTTCCTTTGGCTTTCAGAGCTGCTGACTTCTCTCTGCTTGAAGTCCTTGAAAGACTTTGTGGACCCAACAGTCCATCTGCTTTGCTCCTCTTTCTTTCGAATGTTCATTTGCAGTTCGTAGAAAAGGATTTTTCTGAACAGATTCTAAGGATCAATCTCGGGTAGCTTTCCAAACTCCCTAATGGCTACCACTTTTGTATCCCAGTCCTTTGTCAGGGATATGGGGTATTTGTCATTTAGCTCACCATTAGTTAATGTGCGACCATAGTTTTTGAGGCCGTTAACGATCTTGAAGAATTTCTCAAAACTGTCAGTAATAGTATCGTTAACACCTTGCTTGAATGCCTCGTATTCTTGATTCAGCAGAGATCTACGATCGTCTCTAACTTCTTCTGTTCCTACCATGAGAACTACGAGACAGTCCCACATCTCCTTGACAGATTTGCAGTGTAATAAGTTTTGTAGCATTGAGTCGTCCACTGCACTAGCTATGATGTTCTTTGCCTTTTTGTCCAAGGAGACTAGGGTAATTTCTATTGAAAATCATGAAGTGAAAGTAAGGGACTAGGGGACCTGGACGACCTGTCCGCGTGGCCTGTGCGAACAGGACTGGAGGATAGCTAGGCCGACAAAGGTACTGCAGTCAGATTGTGCTCTGGTGGCCTGGACGGTCTGTTTGCGCTGTCTGTGCGGACAAAGGAGACGGCTAGCCAGGACGGCTTATGGTCAGCAGGCAGTTGATTCCCAAAATGTAACCAGACGGATAGGGTGGCTATTCGCGAAGCTCGTCAAGACCAGCAATGTGCAGACTCGTGTGGAGTTCGCGTAGTCCGGGTTGCGAGCTGGACTAGATCTCATGAGATTGGTGTGGCGTGTGCCTTGGTCTAGCTCTGGTGGCGCGGTTGGTGGTAACCGCGTATTTCACTGGTTAGAGTGGAGTGGTGTTGGAGTTCGTCGTGTTGTGCGGAATGGCTTAGTCCGAGGAAGTTGTGCGGTCTGCGCGGACTAATATTTCTATCTGCCAAGTTCGGCAGCTACCAGCCTTGTGTGCTTTGGATGCGAGCTTGGGGTATGTGGACTAGAGTGGTGTCCACAGGCGCGTGCGGACTGGAGCTTTGTCCGCAAGTAGGCGGACTGGGGTAATATTCACAGAGTCCGGCTATATGGCGATCAAGTCTAGCTTTGCCTTGGCGACAAGACGGAGTGGCTTAATATCTGGCCTTGGCGGTGCGACCTTAGTGGACTGGCTATCTAGCCTAGTCATGGCAGTCTAGTTGTGTGTCTGCGGCTTGGCAGATATATTTGGTGCTCGCCGCAAAATAGGGTGGTTATCCCATCAATTAGGACGGTGATCACACTCCTCTCCGCTCCTATAAATAGGACCCCCTGTCACATCAAATATACAACTGAATGTGCAGGTTGTGCGGATTGCACTGAGGAGCCAAGAACTTGGTCCTGACTTCGGCCAGGGTTAGTGCGGATTCAGCGGTTTGCAACTAGCGATTAGCAGCAAGTCGCCGCTTGCGACCAGGCGGTCTTTCTTCTGCAACTTATTTTCTAGTTCAATAAGATGTCCGCCTCTGAAAGTTTGTTCAGTTCGGTGGAGAATCAGTCCGCGTGATCTGGCGGTTAGGCGACCTCACGATTAGGCGATTTGCAGATCAGCAGACAGAGTTCTTTTTCAGCACTGGAATAATGGATAGTCTGCGCGGCTTATTACGGTCTTGCGACTAGGCGGCTTCAGCGGACTCCATAGCGGTTAGCAGCATAGCCGACGGTTACTCCTTGAGTCCGCGCCGCTTGTTTCTTCCATTGTATGTTATCTGCTTCCATCAGTTATATTGGCAATCATGTATTTCCATGTATGCCTCGCTCTATAAAGATTTTTTATAGTACAAGATTCTTGCTCTTCTGGTTGCATTTGGTTTGCTTGGGCTCAGTTTGGTTGAGTGTTCTTGCGACTGGTGTCCCATTTTCTGCTTATCATAATTTGTTTACATGGTGTCAGAGGGATCAGAGGCTGAGCAGTGAGCAACCGTCAGTTTGTTTTTTTCTGAGAGTTTAAGTAAACCAAGGTGTTTGCAATGGAAGGTGGATTCGCAAGAGGTCTAGGAATTGAGCTCCTTACATCGACTAACTTCAAGATGTGGAAGTCGTGTATGGAGAGTTATCTTTTGGGCGAGGACCTATGGGAGGTCATCTGTGGTGACGAAAGGCAAGAGGTTACTGTTGTTGCTGATGCGGTGAGAGCCTGGAGGAAGACAAATGTGAAAGAAAAGTTTACTCTCAAGCGGGCTTTCTTATCGGAACTCTTCGACCATATCATCGAATGTCGGTCTACTGCGGAGATTTGGACTTCTCTTGATGGGTTGTTCAACAGGAAGAATGTAGTTTAGCTATAATTCATGGAGAATGAGTTAACGTTCTTCCTAAAGATGAAGAATTTGTGTACTGAGATTTCAACGTTGGACTCTAATGAGCCTATTTCGGAGGCGAAGCTGAAGAGGCACATAATCTGCGGTTTACGGAAGGAATATGTGGCCTTTGTCACTTTCGTTCAAGGTTGGGCCAATCAGCTGTCTTTGCTTGAGCTAGAGAACCTGCTGGATTTGCAGGAGAGCTTAGCAAGTCAGATGGATGGAGTCACCATCTCTGGAGGAGATGGTGAGGCGCTCTTCTCAGGGAAGAAAAGGAGATGGGACAAGAAGAAGAAGTCATCTGCTGGTGTTGGTCCCTCTACTTCATATCAGCAAGAGAGGAGTGTATCTCGTAAGCATGATGGAAAGAGGAGGGAAGGGTGGAGGTGTTATAAATACAACCTGCCTGGCCACTTTAAGAAGGACTGTAAGGCTAATCTTCAGTCAGTGAACGTGGCTCTTGTAGGGAGTAAGGATATGAACTTGTTTGGGTTATCAATAAGTTCTTATGTCTATCAGATGAGGGCTAGTTTTAGTGCTGCTATCTGGCATGAAAGAATGGGACATGTCGGGATACACAAGTTGAAAGCGATGGTGGTAAGGAGCCTTGTGAAAGGCTTGCCTAGGTTGTCATCCTTCGGCGACGATCTTGTTTGCATAATTTATCAAAATTGTGAGGCTTATCGCTTCACATTTGATAAGTCGCAGACCGGGTGTACTGAACTATTAGAGTGTATCCATGGTGAGGTATTGGGACTAACCGTCACCGCCAGTCTTGGAGGCCGTAGGTATATGCAGATTTTGTTTGATGACTACTTGAGGTACACTTGTGTGTACTTCATGAAGGAGAAGTCGGACGTGTTTCGTTTGTTCGTTTAGTTAAAGAAGTTTGTGGATGGCCAGCTTGGCATGCAGATCAAGAAGTTGAGAATGGGCAACAGAGGTGAATTTGGTTCAATCGTGTTCTCTAACTTCTGCAGGAAGCATAGAATCTGGAGAGAGCATTCTTGTGGGCATACTCTACAACAAAGTGGAGTAGCAGATCGGAATATCCATCATCTAACGGAGACCTGCAAGTGTTGGTTTCATGTCAAAGGCATTCCAAAGGCCTTCTGGGTGGAAGGGATGACCTGCGCGGTATATGTCATCAATCGGATGCCTCTGAGTCCGATCAACATGATGTCTCCTTATGATATGATATTCAAGGAGAAGCCCAGCATTGAACACCTTCGGGTGTTCAGATCGACCTGCTATGTTCATGTCTAGGATGCTCTCAGGACAGAGCTGGATGCGAAGACAAGGAAGCTTGTCTTCGTGGGCTATGACGAGCGGAAGAAGTGGTGGAAGTGTATGAATCCAGTGATGAAGAAGTTCGTGGTTTAGAGAGACGTGGTCTTCGACGAGCTGACGTCATATGGAGATGGCTCCTTTGTAGAGTTGCAAGAAAGCAGGACGGATGTTGGGAAAGTTAAGGCTGCTGAAGATCTTCTGTTGGAGTTGTATGTGTCACCAGGAACTCCAGGTTATTCTAGCTCTGGGACGAAGGCCTCTGCTTCGGGAAGCAGGGGGAGCGATGCTCCATGTACTTCTAGTTCCAGGGCAGAGTCTTCTGGTTTAAGAAGCAGGGGGAGCGATGCTCCAGGTGCTTCTAGTTCCAGGGTGGAGGCTTCTTGTTTGGGAAGCAAGGGGAGAGATGCTCCATTTTTGCCCAGGAACGGAGCTGGTCTAGAAGAAGCGATAGAGATGGTTAGTCGTGATCAGGCTCTTCAGAGATCAAAGAGGATCATCAACCCACCGACTCGATTTTGTGAAGGAAATGCGGTGAGCTCGATCTCTTATTTCTTTGCAGGACCTCTGATCGAGCAAGAGCCTTCTAGCTGTGAAGGCACTACTGGATTCAAGGAGGTGGAAAGTGCAAGGATGAGGAGGTGAATGTCCTCAGGGGAGATGAGGCTTGTGACCTTGTACTCAAGGTTTATGGTGTTACCCTTGTGACGTACAAGTGGGTGTTATAACTAGAGAAGAAGGCGGAGGGAAGCATGACTCCTTTCAAGAGATGCTTGAGGGATCCCTTATGGTCTTTGATATGCCAAGCGAGGACTATGTCGCGGACATCTTCTCGAACGCGCTACCGGAGGGGCCATGTTCATAGTTACGGGGATTGCTAGGGCTGGTTACCACTTCTCACTTTAAGGGGGAGTGTTGAAAATCATGAAGTGAAAGTGGGTGACTGGGGGACCTGGACGACCTATCCACACGGCCTGTGCAGATAGGACTGGCAGCTAGCCAGGTCAGCAATGGTGTTACAGTCAGCTTATGCTCTGGCGGCTTGTTCGTGCAGTCTGTGCGGACAGAGGAGATAGCTAGCCAGGATAGCTTGTGCTCAGCAGGAAGTTGATTCCCATAATGTAACCGAGCGGATAGGGCGGCTATTCGTAGAGCTCACCAAGACCGGCGAGGTGCAGACTCGTGTGGAGTTCGCGGAGTCCGGGTTGCGGGCTGGATTGGAGCTTATAAGATCGGCATGGTGTATGCCTTGGTCTAGCTCTGGTGGCACAATTGGTGGTAACCACGTAGTTCGTTGGTTAGAGTGGACTGTTGCCAGAGTTTGCCGTGTTGTGCGAAGTAGCTTAGTCCGATAAGTCGTGCGGTCTGCGTGGACTGATATTTATGTCCTCCGAGTTCGGCAGCTGCCAGCCTAATGTGCTTTGGCTGCAAGCTCGAGGTATGCGTACTAGAGTGGTGTCTGCAGGAACGTGCAGACTAGAGCTGTGTCCGCAGGTAGGCGGACTGGGGAAATATTCGCAGAGTATGGCTATATGGCGATCAAGTCTAGCTTTGCTTTGGCGATAAGGTGGAGTGGCTTAATATCTGGCCTTGGCGGTGCGACCTTGGCAGTGCGACCTTGGCTAACTTGCTGTCTAGCCTAGTCGTGGCGGTTTGGTTGTGTGTCCGCGGTTTGGCAGATACATTTGGTGCTCTCCGCAAGATAGGGCAGTGATCCTATCAACTAGGGCGGTGATCACACTCCTCTCCACGCCTATAAAGAGGAACCCTGAAAGTTAGGGTTAGATCTGATATATTCTAGAGGGGGGTGAATAGAGTATGTAGGTATAATTTAAATCTTTTTTTGAACTATAAGAAGTACTCCTAGCCTTGGATACTATACCACAGAAACCAAAGAGAAATAGGTGTAAATACAGAAAGACCTAAATATCACAGCCACAGCAAGAACAAAAAGAAAAAGGGGCAACCAGACGACACAAGAATTTATAGTGGTTCCCCAACTTGGGTACGTCCACTATTCTACCACCCTGGTAGGAATCCACTCAGAGTTTTGATCAGGTGCCTGCCACCAATGAGCTTTTGATCAGATGCTCAATAACCAAACCTCAAGTCTTTTGATCAGGAGGCTTGCAACCAAGAATCACTTTTGAAGGGAAATGACATCCCTTTTTACAGTGGGGGTGAGAGAATGATTGTGTCTTCTCTTTCTCAATTCAAACAACTGAGAAGACTTGTGGATTTAATGGTAGCAAAAGCTCCCCCTGAGATGTTGCTTGTTCAGGATGATGGAAGCTTTGTTGCATGATGATATGCCTTCAAGCTTTCAATTTTGACAAGAAGAACTTCAGGAACTATTTTGACAGATGCAGTATTGTTGTCCTTCAGAGAGTTCCTGAGAAGAAGACACTTGATTTGGATGGTTGTTCTTCTTCTTCAGAATTGTTCTTCTTCTTGTCTAGCTGCTGTTGATTCTTGACTGATCGATCTTTAATCTCAAGAATTCTGTATATGTCTATTGATTATTGTCTGTATTGTATCTCTTGTGTATTTTAGAAGGAAAAATCTATATCTTATATATATTTCGCGTGAGGAAGTCCATTTGAATTTTTAAATCCTTCTGCAATTAATGCTGACGGCCTTGGAATATTTTTGGCATTGATTTGTTTCCCCAACTGTCCCATATAAAAATGGTAGGCAACAATTCTGATGAAGACCGTAATTAATGCTCTTGTCTAACGGTAATATTTAGAGAATATTAGAGCACTAATTACTTAGGAATTATTGCCACGTAATAAGGACAAAAGAGGGAAATTTATAAGACTTGATTCGTCGACCTGAGTCCCCAGTTCGTTAGCTGAGAATAACTGTTCGTCGAGCTGAGATCCAAGATCGTCGACCTCTGAATGCTTCTTGATAACTTTCTTTTTCTGTGCATCAAGTTCGTCGAGCTGAATCTAAGATCATCGAGCTGAGCCCTGAGAACAGAGTTAGTCCAGCTAGGGACCAAGATCGTCGAGCTGAGTCTGCAGTCTGGACTTAACTATTTTTTGATGTTGAGTGTTGAAGTATCATTTTGGCATTGAGTGTGATGTCCTCAGGCTTTGAGTGTTAACTCACCATTCTGGCGTTGAGTGTAATGTCATCTGGCTTTGAGTGTTAACTCACCATTCTGGCGTTGAGTGTAATTTTATTTGGCTTTGAGTGTTAACTCACCATTCTGGCGTTGAGTGTAATGTCATCTGGCGTTGAGTCAAATGTCATCTGTTGTTGAGTGTTGAATCACCTCATCCAGAATTAGTCGACCAGAGAACAGTGTTCTTCTAGCTGATGTTCTTAGTTCATCGACTGAGGTTTGACTTAGAGGAGTTATTACTTTGTCTAGAGTACGTCGTGCTGAGCTCAGAGAATTATCCCTGAGTTCGTCTAGCTGAGCTCGAGTTTCGTCGATCGGAGATCGACGAACATAGAACTCCCTTTTTGTAAGTCTTGAATTCTCCAAGTCTTGAGTCTCTAGCAGTGTTGGAGGCTGGTCCTTTGTACTGTTGACTCAAAGGACTTGACCTAGACTCTAGGACACAACCATGACCCTGGTCTATACATGTTGGGTCATATCCTAACTTAGTGAACCTAGCCCAAATCCAACTAGGGATCCAACAAACTCCCCCTATTTAGGTGAGGTCACTAATTACAGACTCAAACAAAATTGAATAACAAAGCAAGAAGACATATATCTGGCAAAAAAATACTGCATGCAACAGATATATTTATACACAGTAAGCTTTGTGTTATAAAAACACAGTTTTTCAAAAATGATACCATAATCACATCAGTTCAGGTTTTTACTTCTTTTGCTTCTTTTCCCTTGGCTTTTCTTCTTTGCTTTTATCCCCAGGCTGAGTGAAAATGATTTTCCTGTTGGGATTGACAGCTTCTTTCTTTGATATGTATAGATCTGCTTCTCCAATCATAGTCTAGGCAGAAACTCTGGGTACAGTAGCCTCTGGATGTAATGCCATGTATTTTGCTGGATTAAACACTTTCTTGCTGACTTGAAGCTTATCCAGTTCTTTTTCTCTATATGATGACATAGTTGTATACTTTGATGGATCGTCACCTACCTCTATAGCCTTCTTTATCTGAGACAGACCAATCAATTCTTGAAGCCTAGCCATCCTGAAAATTAGGATCATCATCCTGACTGACAGATGATTGATCATCTTGAGAGGGTAGCAGAGATGCAGGCCTTAATTGAGTTGACTGTGCTTGAAAGTTTGTTGCCTTCTGGCTTTCATTACTCTGAGTGTATAGTGACTTTGGAGGTACAGCTTCACTATATTTTCTTTTAGGTTTGTGTGATTCTGAATGCCTTCTTTGTTCAGCTTGTTTTTGGGGAGGAGAGAACTCTGGCTTCTGATTGATTACTTCCTTTATCTGCTCTGTATAACCAGTACTTCTTTGCTGACTGCTTCCATGTGATTGATGTGTAGATGGCCTTCCTTGCCTTTGATAAGTTTTTGTGAAAGATGTAGACTTTGAGGGAGCATCTGAACTTTGAGGAGTTGTTCCTGAAGCACCAACAGCTGGAGGAGGAGGAGGAGGAGGATCCTTCCTGTATTTATGAACTAGGGGAGGAGAGTATCTTCTTCTTTTCTTTCTGGCCTTTTGTTCATTCTTTGAAAGCCACATCCAGGCCGGCATCCCTTTGTATGGGGTTATTTTTTGTAAAATATAGTAGGGAGTGTCATTTGTATTTCTTAGCTTAGGAGCAGAAGAAGGATGAGCCTTCCTTTTCTTAGAGATTTTCTTCCTCGTTGAGTCCTCCTCATCATCATCCTCATCAGACTAAGGATTGTCATATATAGCATCAATTTGGCTTATTGTATCCTTGGAGATTTCTTTATTGACTGGAGTGGGGACAACTTCAGCATGAGCCACTTCAGTTTTCATGGCAATGTCTTGAGCTATTATGTCATCCAAATTGGGGAGAGGGATATCATCCATGATATAAGATGGCCCAGGAGGGCTAGATCTCTGATCATCAGACTTATTTTCTGGAGGAGTTGTCAAACTTTTCTTTATAGTGTCTAATACCTCTGAGCTAGCAAGAGAGGTATAGCACACCATTGCTTTAGTTGATGGAATGGGGGGGGAGGCAGAAATAAATGTATGACCCAAATACTCTTAGTAAAGCTGCTAGATTCACTTTGGATTTAATAAAGTAAACCCTTCCTGGCATAATCTCTAGCAGAGTGATCTCTTGAGTATTTGACATTATAATATCTATTCCTGCTTCTGACACTTCAATTGTTGCTGGTGCTGCTACTTCTTCATTAAGTATCTCCCCCTGCCTGGTTTCAGTAGATACTGAAGCTAGGCCCCCAAATGAAGAGGGAGCAGTAGCGAGGGTAGAGATCTGGGCAGCAAGAGAGGATATGGAGGCAGCTAGAGGATAAATGGCCTCTGCTATAAGAGATTTGAGTAGGGGTGTGAGGAGAGTAATGAGTTAGGTGACAAGAGATGGATCCAGGTTTGGAGAAGTGGATTGTGGGGCAGTAGCTGGTTGAGTGGAAATTGTAGTTTCTGGGGGGGTGATAGGTGGAGATGGAATGAGAGTGTCTAGGAGGGAGTCATGTTGAGGAGAGGGAGTGTGCTGTGGAGAGGATAATAGGTTGAAGGAGGGGTGTAAGGAGAGGGTGGTGTGGGGAACATTAACAAGATGAGATGGAAGAGGGGATTGAGGTGGTGTTGGCATTGGTGTATCTTGTTGGGGGGAAGGTGTAGAGGAGGAAATATGTGTTGGAGATTGAGGAATTGGGGATGATGAAGGTAGGGGAGTAGAGACTATAACATGAGTTGAAGCTGGGGTGTGCTGAGTTGCTGGCAGAGATGAAGGTTGGAGAGCTGGAGATTGAGGAGTGGCTGGAGTAATGTTGGATGGAATAATGTTGGATGGGATCTCTTCAGAAGGGTGGGAAGTGGCTGGAACAACCCTTGTTCTTTCAGAAGCTTGGGTGGCAGAGGATGAAGCCTTAGAGGGCTTTGTGATTGTCCTCTCCCACCTGCCAAACAAGGCACATGTGAGCCTTTTGCTGGCATTGATGAATGTGGTCTTGGAGACCAGTGATTCAGTAGCCTTTTCTGTCAAGAAGATCCCTAGGATCCTTCCAAAGTTTACTTCCTTTTTACTGTTTCTTTTCTTGATAAGATCAAAGATGATCTGTGCCCAGTTCACCTGCCTCTTGTTTACCACTGCACACATAACCAAAAATTGATGCCTGGTTATATAATCGTATGTAGTGTGCTTGCCTAGCAAGACTTTCCCAACAATATCTGCGAGAAACTTGAACTCGGCAGATAGGTGTTTCTTTAGTAGTTTATTTGGGTTATCTCCAGAGTAACCCATCAGACTCAACATCATATCATATTCCTCATTATCAATTTCTAATTCTTCTTCTCCCTTATCTAATCCAAAGATTTCAGTTAGTACAGCGGGAGTGAGAGAGAGGGCAGTACCCGCTATTGATCCATTCATTGTGTTGTCCTCAGTTGTAGACGCAATATAGACCCATTCTCTGATTTCCTTGTTGGGTAATTTGATTCTGATGGTCAGCAGATTTTTCAATTGCTGGTCTTCCAGCAGTTGCAGAATGTGGAGGAACATTGGATCGGGTCGTGAAGGAGTCAAAATCCACGTCGAATCTGGTATCAAACCTCATTGCCGCAAGAGCACTGCTGGAATCGCCATGAATGCACCTGCAAGAGAGAAAACAAAGATCAAGTGTAAAGGGAACTGAAAACGCGGGATGGAGGTCGAAGAAAACCTAAATATAAGGTTTTCTAGAATATGAAATAACAGACTCCGGTCCACGAGAAATAAAAATATCTTCGTTCTGAGGTCGATGAAATAATTTAAAGTTAAACAGTTCGTCGATCTCAATCTGAAGGGTTGAAAACATTTCGTCGATCTCTGGTCGACGAAATTTTTCTGAAGTAAGTTCGTCGATCGTAGGTCGACGAAGATCACTTACTACAGAGAGTTCGTCGATCTCAGGTCGACGAAAATCTCAAGAACCTTTCGTAGTTCGTCAACCTCCGATCGACGAAATTTGAAGAGTTCTTCGAGTGTAGACAGAAACTAAACTATGTCTTCTCCATTGATCATACCAAGCTGATTTATAAAGAACAAGTGATTTCTTTCATCCAGGGGTTTGGTGAAAATATCAGCTCTTTGTAAATCAGTGTAGATATAGACAAGTTTGATTTTTTTTTTGTCTGCACACTCTCTAATGAAATGATGTCTAATGTCTATATGCTTATTCCTACTGTGATGGACTGGATTTATTTCTGCGTCTTTTGCGGAATAAAAATTTCTGAAAAATAAGCACACAAAAAACATTGAGATTTATAGTGGTTCCCCGTGTTGGATACGTCCACTGTCCCGCCTCGCCTATCTACCACAAAGGGATAGATTCAGTTACTTCACCTTTATCTCAGATTGCAAACAATCTTACACCTCAGAGCCTCAACTCCTATAACTAAGAAACAAATCTTCTACCACTCGAAAAACAACCTCTCCTACAACTCGAAGAACAAACTCTCCTACAACTTGATCCATAAACAAGGATTTACAACTCGGAGGGAGAAACCTCCTACAATAATACAAAGTTTTCACAATAAAAGATTAACAAAAATCTTCAACAATTCTGAAATCTTCGATCCCTCGTTCCTCTAAAAATTTGATCGTGAATGTCTTGAAGAATAGAAAAATTGAAGTCTTGAAAATTCGGATCTGGATGAATGGATCGACTAGATCTGAGAGAATCAAAACCTTCAGAGATCAACAATCTAGTCGATTGGCTTGAAGAAGAATGAATCGTGCGACAATAATTCGTCGGCTGAGCGAAGTAGCGAAGAACGAGCGAAGGGCGATGGGAATGTTTCGTCTTCTTGAGATTTCTCGATTTTTCTAATTAAGCACGATTAGGGTTTATTGGAATCCATTCTACATATATATAGGAAACTTTCTTCTATAACGGCTAGAAATTTCCTTCCTAATCGAGAGATCCAAAAATCACTGAACATAGCGTTCTGGTCATCCCGAGCCGTAATTTGTAATTCGTCGAATAACATCGAGTATGTATGTGTATACTCGTTGAACCACTAGGAAACTAGACAAATTTTACTTGGACAAATCCACCCAGATCGATGAGATAACTCAACGCTTGACAGAAGAGATACTCAACGAATTTGACGAGTATCGACTAGTATACTCGATGAACTCGACGAGTATCGACTAGCTGACTCTACACATTCGATGCCATACCAAGTGATATTCGAGGAATATCACTTAGAGAAATTTAGAGAAGTAAAGTCGAGATGAATCGACGAATTCATCATGTATCGACATGTATATTTGATGAATTCGACGAGTATCGATAGATACATTCGACGAATTCGACGTGTATACACGATGATACTCGACGACTTTTGCTTAACTGATTTCCAGGAGTTCAGAGATTATTATCTAAGTAAATACGAGGAATTCTACGAGTGCTAGTAAATATACACGATGAATTCAATGAGTATTCATGAATATACTCGACGAATTCGATGAGTATCCATAACTATACTTAACGAATTTTACATAGATAAAATCTTCTCTTTCTAAGGCCGCAACTTGATCATCTTGGATTCTTCTAATGTACTTGAAATAGAAGTATGCCCCAATAGAGAGATTACACGTTAGTCAACACCTTGCCCTACACAATAAAGGATTACATTGTATAGTCCTGTGTTTTAAGACCCACTATAACCTGACATTGGGTTGTACTTGACAATATTGTCTTGCAAGCACATAACTAGAAAATAACATCAAATACAAACTCAACTCATCTTAGTTCAAGAGATACTTCTTCAAATCAGAGTTATTGTGGATACAATACCCAACTGGGGGAAGGCTTGGTGGGCTTGGGCTTGGGAGTGAAAAGAGGGGAAGGGAAGGAGGGTGGTGGGCTTTTGCCAAAGGCCCATCTACCAAGCCCTTGCTGGTTTGGGTGGCCCAAAAGGAGAGGAAGGCCAAGCCCTTTGCTAATAAAGGAGAGGAGGTGCCCACATCTTTGAGAAAATTTTCCAAAAAATGGAATTTTAGGGGGGTTTGACCAAAGTCAACACTAGGGTGGGTCCCCCCTGCTGGTCAAAGTCAAAATAGGTCATTGATTTTAGGGTCGGGTCAAAGTTGAGGTGTCATGTCATAATTTGTGTGTGCACGCTTTGCGGTGCACAACTATTCTTAATTTGACCACGAGCTGACCACCCGTCATTAAAATTGACTAGGACGAACTCCGTTGACTTTGTATTTACCATACGAGTCCAATGTCACCAACCGGGGTCGAATTAGAGTTTGTTTGCTAAATATCCAAAATCTGCGCGTCGCAGCGCGCTAAGAAGTTCAAAATGCTCATATTCGTCGTTATACTTGAATTGTGACACAATGAGTTCCAATGCATTCGTAACGACTATACGAAGTCATAGGAACTGACAGAACTCAAATCGAAGTTCTTTAGGTTGTTATCCAAAAATCTCGTTTTTGCGACGTTCTACGAGGAACAGTCATGTCCACCATATGACCACAAAGTTCAATGGAACGAGTTCCGACGCGCTCGTATTGACTATACAAGGTCACATGAACAAACAGAACTTAAATCAGAGTTTTCTAGCTCAATATCCCTGTCTAGGGTTACCTCCTACCTTGGTATGGGCCACGGGTAGAGGTTCAGGTCACTTTTATTAGGCCCACTAGGGTTCTGGTGGCCCAATAAAAGTCAGGATGTTACACTTCACATGCCCATTTTTCTTACAAAAGAAACAACTATGAGGATTCTTTCCGCTAGTGTCCTTGCTCCGTGAAGCTTGTCCATCCTGAGCCTTGTAAACAGCTTTGGACTTCCTCTTCTTCTTAAAAGAGGGTTTGACTACGAGCAAAGTAGTGTTCGTCTTCTCTTTATTCTGTTTCTCCTAGTCAGCAATACAACGGGTGATCAAATCATTTATCTTCCATGCCTCATCTTGGGAACTATATGTAGTCTTCTGAATGCTGAATTCGCAGGAAGAGTATTTAGTGTCTGATGCACTATCAAGGCTTCTGGGAAAGTAATCTCCATCTCCTACAACTTGGTCTGGTAATAGACTATCTTCAGTATATAATCACGGACTCCGCCTCCTCCCCAATACCTCATTGAAAGGGGGTCCTGAATCAGAGACCCAATCTCAGCATTGGAAGACACCTTATACCTCTGTCCAACGACAGTTAGAAAATCCCTGAAGATGATCGTGTCTGGAAGACCACTCAGTAGGTGCTCTGGAATGGAACGCTTCATAGTCAACAAGCAGATCTTGTTAGAATTGTTTCATGCACCATACAGATCCATCTCAGCTTGAGTGCTGGTCGCTGTGAGAGCCACATGCTAGTTGGTACTCATGGCCATCTCGATATCTACCATCTCAAGAGAAAACATGATGTTGGATTTTCACTTCTTAAAATTCGATCCAGTGAGTTTCTCAATGGTCACCATATTATTATGCACTGTAAAGATGAATGTATAAAGAGAAAAAAAAATGTTAGTGACAAATAGGACAATAGTGGTTATAAAACCCTAAACAGCACACTAGGTAGAGAATTCAAACACGTCAACGCGCAACACCTTTGGGCAGACTACGTGTCACGCAATTAGTAATTCTCCACACAAGAATGAGCAACTGTTACGCTTGAGCTTTTCGTAGATCTACCATCTTTGGGCGAATAGATTACTAGAGTCATGCACTACCGTCCAAATTTCTGTGTGTATCCTTCTGAACCTATTGCGCAAACACCACCTTTGAGTGAATGATTGTGCACTAGTCTTAGAGAACTCCCTAAAACATGTGAAACCGTAATCTCACAAACTAACACGAAAGGACCACTTTGGCGGATACAGTTCTTATTAATTTACGAGACTCTTTCACACCGAGATATCTAAATATTGCCCTAAAATAATATCGTGTTTCTTTTGCTTAATGATGTATGAGCGCTTAATCGTCTAAAGGAAACAAGGAGCTTTTGTCAGGAATTGATTAATGAAAACACTTTGAATTGCAAACTCAAATTTTATTTCTCTCTAAGTAACTTAACGGGTTTTGATATTGTGTTCTGTAAACAAATTAATTAGAAAACAATTTTCACCAATTTTTTGAATGAGACTAATAGGTTTAGATTAACCTCCCTCTGATACCAACTGTTAATAAAATTTAGGACTGCGTGGAGCTACAATGAATAAATATTTCTCAAGATTTTGCTGAGTGCAGCGACCCACAAACCTCTAGGACCGAATTTAACCAAACACTAATAGCCTCAATTTGGAACTTATACTGAATATTATTTTCTAAAACAATAAGAACACATAATTAAACGAGCCAGAATAAAACAACAAATCTACTGAAGTGCGGAAATTAGATTATACCATTCTTGGAATCTTGCTCGTGCTTCAAGATGGCGGATATTCACAACAACTGTGATGCGTTATTCTTTATGAATTCCGCAACGTTGGAAGAACCCACAAACATACAAGAGAAACTAAACCTTGATATCTACAACAAAAAGGAGTTAGCACAGAGTATGTGTATAAATCTATCACTCAGTGTGCAACAGGTACTTATTCTAGATTTAATATTATAAACACCAAACACAACTCTGTAGATTCAAGAGTGAAATAGAAAAAAAGGATTCACAACAGTGAAAATTAAGCTGCCTCACTGTGTTAAGGTTGGATCATTCAAGGTATACCAATTAATTAAAACATAGATTGAATACTTGTTAACCTCAAACAGAAACCTTGAGGAGGAGATTTCTTCCTTTGATGGAAATCTGGTCGGCAGATTCGAGTTCAGTGAGTGAAAACTGCCGATCTGCTATAGAACTAAATGATCTTCATAGATCTAGATCGACTCGATCTTCCACTTTAGATCGGTAAGTGAACCGCTCTGACGATCTGCTTCGACCTGCTCTCCATAGGACCTAACAGGAAGAAGAAGATCCACTGATAGGTTGTCTTGGAAACCTTCACTGAAATCTGAGGTCTCTTCCTCGTGCCGATGAAGATCCAAACCAAAAGGGCACTGAATGAAGGCTGATGGAGCACCAGACTTCTATATTTGCACTTTCTCTGAGTTGCTTGGACTAAATGGAGAAAGTAGGAGAAAACCCGATTTGCTCTAACTCTTGGCGCTGAAGGCGGAGTAGAGCACAAAACCACCAGCGACGATGCTCTGCTTCGACGTCCTCTCCAAAAGCTCGAATGGAAAGGAGAACGCCGACTACTGGAGATCGAAACAAGTTTTGTCGATCGGCTTCTTGCCCTAAGGCCGACGATTTCACCAGAGAATGAAGACGAAGAGCGCCAGTTTCTCGAAAAGGAATCGGGATTTCACCTTTGTTCACGCTTAATTAGAATAGGTCATGAATCAAATTTCACGTATTAATATGAAATACCTAAAATTGGAAGTTACTTAAATTTTAAATGAATGAAATCAATTCCATTTGAAACCTAAATTAAACTTCATAAAACCATATTCATGACCATGCCAAAATTGTGGCAAAAGCGAGACCGAGTTCGCAACTGACTTTACGAAACGATCGGGCCCACCTATCATAGGCTTCGATTGATCGTGCAACTGAATTAACACACACTCGTAGGAGTCCGACTAGACTTAAAAAAACTCACGTACGATTTCACCAGAACGTCCTGATGAGTCAAGTCCACTTAACGGAAAATCTCCAACATTTATAAGTACATATTTTTTGTAGATATGTTTATTATGTAATTTATAAATATAAATTACTATAATTGTATATATTTACAAAAAATGTATATATATGAATTTAATTAAATGTTTAAATGTGACATTATAAATATCTCTGATATATTCCCCAATTCGACATCCGATATTTCAAACGCAAACCGACATGAATCCGACATCCGACATCTGCAACCTTGAACAGAAATAATGTTTAATGTTCATAAACCGTACTGATCAAGTAACACCATATTAGCATCACGAACTTAGCTTCATATGAAAATTATTATACTTAATCATGCGTACAAGATGGATTTAAATAAGAAATTATTGTGAACCAATATGGTAATATATCAATATCGTCAATAATAACATCAATATTAAAATTTGTTGGTCTCACAAACTGAAGAAAATGAAAAAAGTTTCTACATAACACAATGAATCAAATGAGTTATCTTCGACATTGTTTAGACTCCTATGAAATTGTAAATATTATAAGGGAAAACGAGAGTCAATCAAAGCTGATCAAAAGTTATGCAACAATTCCTTTCAGTGATCATCCTAGCGGACTTTGAGGTGGGATATCTCAAAGCAAAGTAACAAAAGTACTCTACATATATAGTGTCTCAGACATCATATAAGTACAATGTTGAGTGTGGAAATAAAAGGGGTAATATATTGTGTCATGAATGAAATCCAAATTCATTCGGAAACTCACTGCAAATCCTAATAGAAAATTACAGGTATCTAATATAACAATCAATCATCAATAAGGTTGAGGGTGCTCATGGTCGTACAACTGTACGCTCTCAAGGTGCGCATCTTCACAGCATACATACAATGCATACGGTATTCCCAATCCTCCAATGTAAAACAACGATCATGCTCACTCATCATTATTGTTCTTGTTCAGTTTGATTATATTTTACCACGTCATCTAAAGCTTGTTCATCGTGCATGTGAGAGCCTCTTTCCAGTCCCACAATTCATTTGGTATCTGAGTTTATTGTCAATTCATTAATCTCAGGACATTGTAGAAGCATGCACAAATAGTACAAAGTAAAACATATAATATAATTTTTATTTAATTTGCAAGCTTTATTACAAGATAATACAAGTAAGAAGCCTACCACCCGTGGATCAACCAAGAGAGAAGCCTAGCATTAGCGGCGCGACCAAGTGAGAACCCTAGCACTGCCAGAGCGACCAAGTGAAAACTCTAAACAAACGAATGTTGAATCTAGTGGCCAACCGTAGAACTCCCTTTTTTTAAAATCTTGAATTCTCTGGCTTTGAGTGTTAACTCACTATTCTGGCGTTGAGTGTAATGTCATCTGGCGTTGAGTAAAATGTCATCTGGTGTCTAGTGTTGAATCACCTCATCCAGAATTAGTCGACTAGAGAACAGAGTTCTTCTAGCTGATGTTCTTAGTTCGTCGACTAAGGTTTGACTTAGAGGAGTTATTACTTTGTCCAGAGTTCGTCGTGTTGAGCTCAGAGAATTGTTCCTGAGCTCGTCTAGCTGAGCTTGACTTTCGTTGACCGAAGATCGACGAACATAGAACTCCCTTTTTTTAAAATCTTGAATTCTCTAAGTCTTGAGTCTCTGGCAGTGTTGGAGGCTGGTCCTTTGTACTGTTGACTCAAAGGACTTGACCTAGACTCTAGGACACAACCATGACCCTGGTCTATATATGTTGGGTCATATCCTAACTTAGTGAACGTAGCCCAAATCCAACTAGGGATCAAACAACCCCCCTGTCACATCAAATATACAACCGAGTGTGCAGGTTGTGTGTACTGCGCTGAGGATCCAGGGACCTTGTTCTGACTTCGGTCAAGGTCAGTGCGGCTTCTACGATTTGTAACCACCAGGTCACTGCTTGCGACCAGGCGGTCTTTCCTCTACAAATTGTTTCCCAGTTAAATAAGATGTCCGCCTCTGGCGGTTTATTCAGTTCGGTGGAGCAGCAGTCTGCGTGATCTGGCGGCTAGGCGATCTCGCGGTCAGGCGGTTTGCAGATCAGCGGACAGAGTTCTTTTTCAGCACTGTAATAACGGTCAGTCCTCACGGCTTGTTGCGGTCTTGCGACCAGGTGGCTTCAGCAGACTCCACGGCGGTTAGTAGTAGAGCCGGCGGTTACCCCTTGAGTCCGCGGGGCTTATTTCTTGCATTGTATGTTTTTTGCTTCCATCAGGTACATTGACAATCATGTCTCGCCATGTATGCCTCGCTCTGTAAAGATTTTTTTATAGTTTAAGATTCTTGCTCTTCTGGTTGCATTTGGTTTGCTTAGGCTCAGTTTGGTTTAGTGTTCCTGTGCCTAGTATCCTGTTTTTTGCTTATCACCAATTTTTTTAAATTTTAATCCTTGGTCAAATCCATCATCTTCTTTGGAATTATAACCGTAGGATTTAGAGCAGAAGACTATGTAGGAATGTGAGGTCCTTCTTCCGCAATCTGAAATATGCAAAGATCAGCAGCTTCCATGTAGAATCTGGCTCTTTCCTTCCACATGGGGAAGTTCTCCTTAGTGCACACCGACAACTTCATCGAAGACATATCCTTGCTTCTGTCTATAGCAACTGAGTGGTATCTCTTAACAACTAGATAGGAGATCTTTGTTCAAGGTGTTAGCCTTATATCGAACACCCCTCTAATACTAATTGAAAGTATCTAATGTCAACCTAAATCACCTAGAGGGGGGTGGATAGGTGTGTTCTGTGTCTTTTACGGAATAAAAATTACTGAAAAATAAGCACACAAAAAACATTGAGATTTATAGTGGTTCCCTGTATTGGGTACGTCCACTGTCCCGCCTCGTCTATCTACAACAAAGGGATAGATTCAGTTACTTCACCTTTATCTCAGATTGCAAACAATCTTACACCTCAGAGCCTCAACTCCTACAACTCAGAAACAACGCTTCTACCACTCGAAAAACAACCTCTCCTACAACTCGGAGAACAAACTCTCCTACAACTCGATCCATAAACAAGGATTTACAACTCGGAGGGAGAAACCTCCTACAATAATACAAAGTTTTCACAATAAAAGATTAACAAAAATCTTCAACAATTCTGAAATCTTCGATCCCTCGTTCCTCTGAAAATTTGATCGTGAATGTCTTGAAGAATAGAAAAATCGAAGTCTTGAAAATTCGGATCTGGATACATGGATCGACTAGATCTGAGAGAATCAAAACCTTCAGAGATCAACGATCTAGTCGATTGGCTTGAAGAAGAATGAATCATGCGGCAATAATTCGTCGGCTGAGATGAGTAGCGAAGAACGAGCGAAGGGCGGCGGGAATGTTTCGTCTTCTTGAGATTTCTCGATTTTTCCAATTAAGCACGATTAGGATTGATTGGAATCCACTCTACATATATATAGGAAACTTTCTTCTATAACGGCTAGAAATTTCCTTCCTAATCGAGAGATCCGAAAATCATTGAACATAGCGTTCTGGTCATCCCGAGCCGTAATTTGTAATTCGTCGAATAACATCGAGTATGTATGTGTATACTCGTCGAACCACTAGGAAACTAGACAAATTTTACTTGGACAAATCCACCCAGATCGATCAGATAACTCAACGCTTGACAGAAGAGATACTCAACGAATTTAACGAGTATCGACTAGTATACTCGATGAACTCGACGAGTATCGACTAGCTGACTCTACACATTCGACGCCATACAAAGTGATATTCGAGGAATATCACTTAGAGAAATTCAGAGAAGTAAAGTCGAGATGAATCGACGAATTCGACGAGTATCGATAGATACATTCGACGAATTCGACGTGTATACACGATGATACTCGAAGACTTTTGCTTAACTGATTTCCAGGAGTTCGGAGATTATTATCTAAGTAAATATGACGAATTCTACGAGTGCTAGTAAACATACACGACGAATTCAATGAGTATTCATGAATATACTCGACGAATTCGATGAGTATCCATAACTATACTTAACGAATTTTACATCGATAAAATCTTCTCTTTCTAAGCCCGCAACTTATCATCTTGGATTCTTCTAATGTACTTGAAATAGAAGTACGCCCCAATAGAGAGATTACACGTGAGTTAATACCTTGCCCTACACAATAAAGAATTACATTATATAGTCCTGTGTTTTAAGACCCACTGTAACCTGACATTGGGTTGTACTTACAATATTGTCCTGCAAGCACATAACTAGAAAATAACATCAAATACAAACTAACCTAATCTTAGTTCAAGAGATACTTCTTCAAATCAAAGTTATTGTGGATACAATACCCAACTGGGGGAAGGCTTGGTGGGCTTGGGCTTGGGAGTGAAAAGAGGGCAAGGGAAGGAGGGTGGTGGGCTTCTGCCAAAGGCCCATCTACCAAGCCCTTGCTGGTTTGGGTGGCCCAAAAGGAGAGGAAGGCCAAGCCCTTTGCTAATAAAGGAGAGGAGGTGCCCACATCTTTGAGAAAATTTTCCAAAAAATTGAATTTTAGGGGGGTTTGACCAAAGTCAACCCTAGGGTGGGTCCCCCCTGCTGGTCAAAGTCAAAATAGGTCCTTGATATTAGGGTCGGGTCAAAGTTGAGGTGTCATGTCATAATTTGTGTGTGCACGCTTTTCGGTGCACAACTATTCTTTATTTGACCACAAGTTGACCACCCATCATCGAAATTAACTAGGACGAACTCCGTTGACTTTGTATTGACCATACGAGTCCAATGTCACCGATCGGGGTCGAATTAGAGTTTGTTTGCTAAATATCCAAAATCTGCGCGTCGCAGCGCGCTAAGAAGTTCAAAATGCTCATATTCGTCGTTGGACTTTGAATTGTGACACAATGAGTTCCAATGCATTCGTAACGACAATATGAAATCATAGGAACTGACAGAACTCAAATCGTTTAGGTTGTTATCCAAAAATCTCGTTTTTGCGATGTTCTACGAGGAACAGTCATGTCCACCATATGACCACAAAGTTCAATGGAACGAGTTCCAACGCGCTTGTATTGACTATACAAGGTCACAGGAACAAACAGAACTTAAATCAGATTTTTTTAGCTCAATATCCCTGTCTAGGGTTACCTCCTACCTTGGTATGGGCCACGGGTAGAGGTTCGGGTCACTTTTATTAGGCCCACTAGGGTTCTGGTGGCCCAATAAAAGTCGGGATGTTACACTTCACATGCCCATTTTTCTTATAAAAGAAATAACTATGAGGATTCTTTCCACTAGTGTCCTTGCTCCCTGAAGCTTGTCCATCCTGAGCCTTGTAAACAGCTTTGGACTTCCTCTTCTTCTTAAAAGAGGGTTTGACTACGAGCAAAGAGTTGTTCGTCTTCTCTTTCTTCTGTTTCTCCTAGTCAGCAATACAGCGGGTGATCAGATCATTTATCTTCCATGCCTCATCTTGGGAACTATAGGTAGTCTTCAGAATGCTGAATTCGCAGGAAGAGTATTTAGTGCCTGATGCACTATCAAGGCTTCCGGGAGAGTAATCTCCATCTCCTATAGCTTGGTATGGTAATAGACTATCTTCAGTATATAATCACGGACTCCGCCTCCTCCCCAATACCTCATGGAAAAGAGGTCCTGAATCAGAGACCCAATCTCAGCATTGGAAGACACCTTATACCTCTGTCCAACGACTGTCAGAAAATCCCTGACGACGATCGTGTCTTGAAGACCACTCAGTAGGTGCTTCGGAATGGAACGCTTCATAGTCAACAAGCAAATCTTGTTGGAATTATTTCATGCACCATACAGATCCATCTCAGCTTGAGTGCTGGTCGCTGTGAGAGCCACATGCTGGTTAGTACTCATGGCCATCTCGATATCTACCATCTCAAGAGAAAACATGATGTTGGACTTTCACTTCTTAAAATTCGATCCAGTGAGTTTCTCAATGGTCACCATATTATTATGCACTGTAAAGATGAATGTATAAAGAGAAAAAATGTTAGTGACAAATAGGACAACAGTGGTTATAAAACCTTAAACAGCACACTAGGTAGAGAATTCAAACACGTCAACGAGCAACACCTTTGGGCAGACTACGTGTCACGCAATTAGTAATTCTCCACACAAGAATGATCAACTGTTACGCTTGAGCTTTTCGTAGATCTACCATCTTTGGGTGAATAGATTACTAGAGTCATGCACTACCGTCCAAATGTCTTTGTGTATCCTTCTGAACCTATTGCGCAAGCACCACCTTTGGGTGAATGATTGTGCACTGGTCTTAGAGAACTCCCTAAAACATGTGAAATCGTAATCTCACAAACTAACACGAAAGGACCACTTTGGCGGATACAGTTCTTATTAATTTACGAGACTCTTTCACACCGAGATATCTAAATATTGCCCTAAAATAATATCGTGTTTCTTTTGCTTAATGACGTATGAGCGCTTAATCGTATAAAGAAAACAATGAGCTTTTGTCAGGAATTGATTAATGAAAACACTTTGAATTGCAAACTCAAATTTTATTTCTCTCTAAGTAACTTAACGGGTTTTGATATTGTGTTTTGTAAACAAATTAATTAGAAAACAATTTTCACCAATTTTTTGAACGAGACTAATAGTTTAGATTAACCTCCCTCTGATACCAACTGTTAATAAAATTTAGGACTGCGTGGAGCTACAATGAATAAATATTTCTCAAGATTTTGCTGAGTGCAGCGACCCACAAACCTCTAGGACCGAATTTAACCAAACACTAATAGCCTCAATTTGGAACTTATACTGAATATTATTTTCTAAAACAATAAGAACACATAATTAAACGAGCCAGAATGAAACAACAAATCTACTGAAGTGCGGAAATTAGATTATACCATTCTTGGAATCTTGCTCGTGCTTCATGATGGCGGATATTCACAACAACTGTGATGCGTTATTCTTTATGAATTCCGCAACGTTGGAAGAACCCACAAACATACAAGAGAGACTAAACCTTGATATCTACAACAAAAAGGAGTTAGCACAGAGTATGTGTATAAATCTATCACTCAGTGTGCAACAGGTACTTATTCTAGATTTAATATTATTAACACCAAACACAACTCTGTAGATTCAAGAGTGAAATAGAAAAAAAAGGATTCACAACAGTGAAAATTAAGCTGCCTCACTGTGTTAAGGTTGGATCATTCAAGGTATACCAATTAATTAAAACATAGATTGAATACTTGTTAACCTCAAACAGAAACCTTGAGGAGGAGATTTCTTCCTTTGATGGAAATCTGGTCGGCAGATTCGAGTTCAGTGAGTGAAAACTGCCGATCTGCTATAGAACTAAATGATCTTCTCAGATCTAAATCGACTCGATCTTCCACTTTAGATCGGTAAGTGAACCACTCCGACGATCTGCTTCGACCTGCTCTCCATAGGACCTAACAGGAAGAAGAAGATCCACTGATAGGTTGTCTTGGAAACCTTCACTGAAATCTGAGGTCTCTTCCTCGTGCTGATGAAGATCCAAACCAAAAGGGCACTGAATGAACGCTGATGGAGCACCAGACTTCTATATTTGCACTTTCCTTGAGTTGCTTGGACTAAATGGAGAAAGTAGGAGAAAACCCGATGATTTGCTCTAACTCTTGGCGCTGAAGGCGGAGTAGAGCACAAAACCACCGGCGACGATGCTATGCTTCGACGTCCTCTCCAAAACTCGAACGAAAAGGAGAACGCCGACTACTGGAGATCGGAACAAGTTCTTTCGATCGGCTTCTTGCCTTAAGGCCGACGATTTCACCAGAGAATGAAGACGAAGAGCGGCAGTTTCTCGAAAAGGAATCGGGATTTCACCTTTGTTCACGCTTAATTAGAATAGGTCATGAATCAAATTTCACGTATTAATATGAAATACCTAAAATTGGAAGTTACTTAAATTTAAAATGAATGAAATCAATTCCATTTGAAACCTAAATTAAACTTCATAAAACCATATTCATGACCATGCCAAAATTGTGGCAAAAGCGAGACCGAGTTCGCAACTGACTTTACGAAACGATCGGGCCCACTATCATAGGCTTCGATCGATCGCGCAACTGAATTAACACACACTCGTAGGAGTCCGAATAGACTTAAAAAACTCGCGTACGATTTCACCGGGACGTCCCGATGAGTCAAGTCCTCTTAACGGAAAATCTCCAACATTTATAAGTACATATTTTGTGTAGATATGTTTATTATGTAATTTATAAATATAAATTACTATAATTGTATATATTTACAAAAAATGTATATATATGAATTTAATTAAATGTTTAAATGTGACATTATAAATATTTATGATATATTCCCCAATTCGACATCCGATATTTCAAACGCAAACCGACATGAATCCGACATCCGACATCTGAAACCTTGAACAGAAATAATTTTTAATGTTCATAAACCGTACTGATCAAGTAACACCATATTATCATCACGAATTTAGCTTCATATGAAAATTATTATACTTAATCATGCGTACAAGATGGATTTAAATAAGAAATTATTGTGAACCAATATGGTAATATATCAATATCGTCAATAATAACATCAATATTAAAATTTGTTGGTCTCACAAACTCAAGAAAATGAAAAAAGTTTCTACATAACACAATGAATCAAATGAGTTATCTTCGACATTGTTTAGACTCCTATGAAATTGTAAATATTATAAGGGAAAACGAGAGTCAATCAAAGCTGATCAAAAGTTATGCAACAATTCCTTTCAGTGATCATCCTAGCGGACTTTGAGGTGGGATATCTCTAAGCAAAGTAACAAAAGTACTCTACATATATAGTGTCTCAGACATCATATAAGTACAATGTTGAGTGTGGAAATAAAAGGGGTAATATATTGTGTCATGAATGAAATCCAAATTCATTCGGAAACTCACTGCAAATCCTAATAGAAAATTACAGGTATCTAATATAACAATCAATCATCAATAAGGTTGAGGGTGCTCATGGTCGTACAACTGTACGCTCTCAAGGTGCGCATCTTCACAGCATACATACAATGCATACGGTATTCCCAATCCTCCAATGTAAAACAACGATCATGCTCACTCATCATTATTGTTCTTGTTCAGTTTGATTATATTTTACCACGTCATCTAAAGCTTGTTCATCGTGCATGTGAGAGCCTCTTTCCAGTCCCACAATTCATTTGGTATCTGAGTTTATTGTCAATTCATTCATCTCAGGACATTGTAGAAGCATGCACAAATAGTACAAAGTAAAACATATAATATAATTTTTATTTAATTTGCAAGCTTTATTACAAGATAATACAAGTAAGAAGCCTACCACCCGTGGATCAACCAAGAGAGAAGCCTAGCATTAGCGGCGCGACCAAGTGAGAACCCTAGCACTGCCAGAGCGACTAAGTGAAAACTCTAAACAAACGAATGTTGAATCTAGTGGCCAACCGTAGAACTCCCTTTTTTTAAAATCTTGAATTCTCTGGCTTTGAGTGTTAACTCACTATTCTGGCGTTGAGTGTAATGTCATCTGGCGTTGAGTAAAATGTCATCTGGTGTCTAGTGTTGAATCACCTCATCCAGAATTAGTCGACTAGAGAACAGAGTTCTTCTAGCTGATGTTCTTAGTTCGTCGACTAAGGTTTGACTTAGAGGAGTTATTACTTTGTCCAGAGTTCGTCGTGTTGAGCTCAGAGAATTGTTCCTGAGCTCGTCTAGCTGAGCTTGACTTTCGTTGACCGAAGATCGACGAACATAGAACTCCCTTTTTTTAAAATCTTGAATTCTCTAAGTCTTGAGTCTCTGGCAGTGTTGGAGGCTGGTCCTTTGTACTGTTGACTCAAAGGACTTGACCTAGACTCTAGGACACAACCATGACCCTGGTCTATATATGTTGGGTCATATCCTAACTTAGTGAACGTAGCCCAAATCCAACTAGGGATCAAACAACCCCCCTGTCACATCAAATATACAACCGAGTGTGCAGGTTGTGTGTACTGCGCTGAGGATCCAGGGACCTTGTTCTGACTTCGGTCAAGGTCAGTGCGGCTTCTACGATTTGTAACCACCAGGTCACTGCTTGCGACCAGGCGGTCTTTCCTCTACAAATTGTTTCCCAGTTAAATAAGATGTCCGCCTCTGGCGGTTTATTCAGTTCGGTGGAGCAGCAGTCTGCGTGATCTGGCGGCTAGGCGATCTCGCGGTCAGGCGGTTTGCAGATCAGCGGACAGAGTTCTTTTTCAGCACTGTAATAACGGTCAGTCCTCACGGCTTGTTGCGGTCTTGCGACCAGGTGGCTTCAGCAGACTCCACGGCGGTTAGTAGTAGAGCCGGCGGTTACCCCTTGAGTCCGCGGGGCTTATTTCTTGCATTGTATGTTTTTTGCTTCCATCAGGTACATTGACAATCATGTCTCGCCATGTATGCCTCGCTCTGTAAAGATTTTTTTATAGTTTAAGATTCTTGCTCTTCTGGTTGCATTTGGTTTGCTTAGGCTCAGTTTGGTTTAGTGTTCCTGTGCCTAGTATCCTGTTTTTTGCTTATCACCAATTTTTTTAAATTTTAATCCTTGGTCAAATCCATCATCTTCTTTGGAATTATAACCGTAGGATTCAGAGCAGAAGACTATGTAGGAATGTGAGGTCCTTCTTCCGCAATCTGAAATATGCAAAGATCAGCAGCTTCCATGTAGAATCTGGCTCTTTCCTTCCACATGGGGAAGTTCTCCTTAGTGCACACCGACAACTTCATCGAAGACATATCCTTGCTTCTGTCTATAGCAACTGAGTGGTATCTCTTAACAACTAGATAGGAGATCTTTGTTCAAGGTGTTAGCCTTATATCGAACACCCCTCTAATACTAATTGAAAGTATCTAATGTCAACCTAAATCACCTAGAGGGGGGTGGATAGGTGTGTTCTGTGTCTTTTACGGAATAAAAATTACTGAAAAATAAGCACACAAAAAACATTGAGATTTATAGTGGTTCCCTGTATTGGGTACGTCCACTGTCCCGCCTCGTCTATCTACAACAAAGGGATAGATTCAGTTACTTCACCTTTATCTCAGATTGCAAACAATCTTACACCTCAGAGCCTCAACTCCTACAACTCAGAAACAACGCTTCTACCACTCGAAAAACAACCTCTCCTACAACTCGGAGAACAAACTCTCCTACAACTCGATCCATAAACAAGGATTTACAACTCGGAGGGAGAAACCTCCTACAATAATACAAAGTTTTCACAATAAAAGATTAACAAAAATCTTCAACAATTCTGAAATCTTCGATCCCTCGTTCCTCTGAAAATTTGATCGTGAATGTCTTGAAGAATAGAAAAATCGAAGTCTTGAAAATTCGGATCTGGATACATGGATCGACTAGATCTGAGAGAATCAAAACCTTCAGAGATCAACGATCTAGTCGATTGGCTTGAAGAAGAATGAATCATGCGGCAATAATTCGTCGGCTGAGATGAGTAGCGAAGAACGAGCGAAGGGCGGCGGGAATGTTTCGTCTTCTTGAGATTTCTCGATTTTTCCAATTAAGCACGATTAGGATTGATTGGAATCCACTCTACATATATATAGGAAACTTTCTTCTATAACGGCTAGAAATTTCCTTCCTAATCGAGAGATCCGAAAATCATTGAACATAGCGTTCTGGTCATCCCGAGCCGTAATTTGTAATTCGTCGAATAACATCGAGTATGTATGTGTATACTCGTCGAACCACTAGGAAACTAGACAAATTTTACTTGGACAAATCCACCCAGATCGATCAGATAACTCAACGCTTGACAGAAGAGATACTCAACGAATTTAACGAGTATCGACTAGTATACTCGATGAACTCGACGAGTATCGACTAGCTGACTCTACACATTCGACGCCATACAAAGTGATATTCGAGGAATATCACTTAGAGAAATTCAGAGAAGTAAAGTCGAGATGAATCGACGAATTCGACGAGTATCGATAGATACATTCGACGAATTCGACGTGTATACACGATGATACTCGAAGACTTTTGCTTAACTGATTTCCAGGAGTTCGGAGATTATTATCTAAGTAAATATGACGAATTCTACGAGTGCTAGTAAACATACACGACGAATTCAATGAGTATTCATGAATATACTCGACGAATTCGATGAGTATCCATAACTATACTTAACGAATTTTACATCGATAAAATCTTCTCTTTCTAAGCCCGCAACTTATCATCTTGGATTCTTCTAATGTACTTGAAATAGAAGTACGCCCCAATAGAGAGATTACACGTGAGTTAATACCTTGCCCTACACAATAAAGAATTACATTATATAGTCCTGTGTTTTAAGACCCACTGTAACCTGACATTGGGTTGTACTTACAATATTGTCCTGCAAGCACATAACTAGAAAATAACATCAAATACAAACTAACCTAATCTTAGTTCAAGAGATACTTCTTCAAATCAAAGTTATTGTGGATACAATACCCAACTGGGGGAAGGCTTGGTGGGCTTGGGCTTGGGAGTGAAAAGAGGGCAAGGGAAGGAGGGTGGTGGGCTTCTGCCAAAGGCCCATCTACCAAGCCCTTGCTGGTTTGGGTGGCCCAAAAGGAGAGGAAGGCCAAGCCCTTTGCTAATAAAGGAGAGGAGGTGCCCACATCTTTGAGAAAATTTTCCAAAAAATTGAATTTTAGGGGGGTTTGACCAAAGTCAACCCTAGGGTGGGTCCCCCCTGCTGGTCAAAGTCAAAATAGGTCCTTGATATTAGGGTCGGGTCAAAGTTGAGGTGTCATGTCATAATTTGTGTGTGCACGCTTTTCGGTGCACAACTATTCTTTATTTGACCACAAGTTGACCACCCATCATCGAAATTAACTAGGACGAACTCCGTTGACTTTGTATTGACCATACGAGTCCAATGTCACCGATCGGGGTCGAATTAGAGTTTGTTTGCTAAATATCCAAAATCTGCGCGTCGCAGCGCGCTAAGAAGTTCAAAATGCTCATATTCGTCGTTGGACTTTGAATTGTGACACAATGAGTTCCAATGCATTCGTAACGACAATATGAAATCATAGGAACTGACAGAACTCAAATCGTTTAGGTTGTTATCCAAAAATCTCGTTTTTGCGATGTTCTACGAGGAACAGTCATGTCCACCATATGACCACAAAGTTCAATGGAACGAGTTCCAACGCGCTTGTATTGACTATACAAGGTCACAGGAACAAACAGAACTTAAATCAGATTTTTTTAGCTCAATATCCCTGTCTAGGGTTACCTCCTACCTTGGTATGGGCCACGGGTAGAGGTTCGGGTCACTTTTATTAGGCCCACTAGGGTTCTGGTGGCCCAATAAAAGTCGGGATGTTACACTTCACATGCCCATTTTTCTTATAAAAGAAATAACTATGAGGATTCTTTCCACTAGTGTCCTTGCTCCCTGAAGCTTGTCCATCCTGAGCCTTGTAAACAGCTTTGGACTTCCTCTTCTTCTTAAAAGAGGGTTTGACTACGAGCAAAGAGTTGTTCGTCTTCTCTTTCTTCTGTTTCTCCTAGTCAGCAATACAGCGGGTGATCAGATCATTTATCTTCCATGCCTCATCTTGGGAACTATAGGTAGTCTTCAGAATGCTGAATTCGCAGGAAGAGTATTTAGTGCCTGATGCACTATCAAGGCTTCCGGGAGAGTAATCTCCATCTCCTATAGCTTGGTATGGTAATAGACTATCTTCAGTATATAATCACGGACTCCGCCTCCTCCCCAATACCTCATGGAAAAGAGGTCCTGAATCAGAGACCCAATCTCAGCATTGGAAGACACCTTATACCTCTGTCCAACGACTGTCAGAAAATCCCTGACGACGATCGTGTCTTGAAGACCACTCAGTAGGTGCTTCGGAATGGAACGCTTCATAGTCAACAAGCAAATCTTGTTGGAATTATTTCATGCACCATACAGATCCATCTCAGCTTGAGTGCTGGTCGCTGTGAGAGCCACATGCTGGTTAGTACTCATGGCCATCTCGATATCTACCATCTCAAGAGAAAACATGATGTTGGACTTTCACTTCTTAAAATTCGATCCAGTGAGTTTCTCAATGGTCACCATATTATTATGCACTGTAAAGATGAATGTATAAAGAGAAAAAATGTTAGTGACAAATAGGACAACAGTGGTTATAAAACCTTAAACAGCACACTAGGTAGAGAATTCAAACACGTCAACGAGCAACACCTTTGGGCAGACTACGTGTCACGCAATTAGTAATTCTCCACACAAGAATGATCAACTGTTACGCTTGAGCTTTTCGTAGATCTACCATCTTTGGGTGAATAGATTACTAGAGTCATGCACTACCGTCCAAATGTCTTTGTGTATCCTTCTGAACCTATTGCGCAAGCACCACCTTTGGGTGAATGATTGTGCACTGGTCTTAGAGAACTCCCTAAAACATGTGAAATCGTAATCTCACAAACTAACACGAAAGGACCACTTTGGCGGATACAGTTCTTATTAATTTACGAGACTCTTTCACACCGAGATATCTAAATATTGCCCTAAAATAATATCGTGTTTCTTTTGCTTAATGACGTATGAGCGCTTAATCGTATAAAGAAAACAATGAGCTTTTGTCAGGAATTGATTAATGAAAACACTTTGAATTGCAAACTCAAATTTTATTTCTCTCTAAGTAACTTAACGGGTTTTGATATTGTGTTTTGTAAACAAATTAATTAGAAAACAATTTTCACCAATTTTTTGAACGAGACTAATAGTTTAGATTAACCTCCCTCTGATACCAACTGTTAATAAAATTTAGGACTGCGTGGAGCTACAATGAATAAATATTTCTCAAGATTTTGCTGAGTGCAGCGACCCACAAACCTCTAGGACCGAATTTAACCAAACACTAATAGCCTCAATTTGGAACTTATACTGAATATTATTTTCTAAAACAATAAGAACACATAATTAAACGAGCCAGAATGAAACAACAAATCTACTGAAGTGCGGAAATTAGATTATACCATTCTTGGAATCTTGCTCGTGCTTCATGATGGCGGATATTCACAACAACTGTGATGCGTTATTCTTTATGAATTCCGCAACGTTGGAAGAACCCACAAACATACAAGAGAGACTAAACCTTGATATCTACAACAAAAAGGAGTTAGCACAGAGTATGTGTATAAATCTATCACTCAGTGTGCAACAGGTACTTATTCTAGATTTAATATTATTAACACCAAACACAACTCTGTAGATTCAAGAGTGAAATAGAAAAAAAAGGATTCACAACAGTGAAAATTAAGCTGCCTCACTGTGTTAAGGTTGGATCATTCAAGGTATACCAATTAATTAAAACATAGATTGAATACTTGTTAACCTCAAACAGAAACCTTGAGGAGGAGATTTCTTCCTTTGATGGAAATCTGGTCGGCAGATTCGAGTTCAGTGAGTGAAAACTGCCGATCTGCTATAGAACTAAATGATCTTCTCAGATCTAAATCGACTCGATCTTCCACTTTAGATCGGTAAGTGAACCACTCCGACGATCTGCTTCGACCTGCTCTCCATAGGACCTAACAGGAAGAAGAAGATCCACTGATAGGTTGTCTTGGAAACCTTCACTGAAATCTGAGGTCTCTTCCTCGTGCTGATGAAGATCCAAACCAAAAGGGCACTGAATGAACGTTGATGGAGCACCAGACTTCTATATTTGCACTTTCCTTGAGTTGCTTGGACTAAATGGAGAAAGTAGGAGAAAACCCGATGATTTGCTCTAACTCTTGGCGCTGAAGGCGGAGTAGAGCACAAAACCACCGGCGACGATGCTATGCTTCGACGTCCTCTCCAAAACTCGAACGAAAAGGAGAACGCCGACTACTGGAGATCGGAACAAGTTCTTTCGATCGGCTTCTTGCCTTAAGGCCGACGATTTCACCAGAGAATGAAGACGAAGAGCGGCAGTTTCTCGAAAAGGAATCGGGATTTCACCTTTGTTCACGCTTAATTAGAATAGGTCATGAATCAAATTTCACGTATTAATATGAAATACCTAAAATTGGAAGTTACTTAAATTTAAAATGAATGAAATCAATTCCATTTGAAACCTAAATTAAACTTCATAAAACCATATTCATGACCATGCCAAAATTGTGGCAAAAGCGAGACCGAGTTCGCAACTGACTTTACGAAACGATCGGCCCCACCTATCATAGGCTTCGATCGATCGCGCAACTGAATTAACACACACTCGTAGGAGTCCGAATAGACTTAAAAAAAACTCGCGTACGATTTCACCAGGACGTCCTAATGAGTCAAGTCCACTTAACGGAAAATCTCCAACATTTATAAGTACATATTTTGTGTAGATATGTTTATTATGTAATTTATAAATATAAATTACTATAATTGTATATATTTACAAAAAATGTATATATATGAATTTAATTAAATGTTTAAATGTGACATTATAAATATCTCTGATATATTTCCCAATTCGACATCCGATATTTCAAACGCAAATCGACATGAATCCGACATCCGACATCTGCAACCTTGAACAGAAATAATTTTTAATGTTCATAAACCGTACTGATCAAGTAACACCATATTAGCATCACGAATTTAGCTTCATATGAAAATTATTATACTTAATCATGCGTACAAGATGGATTTAAATAAGAAATTATTGTGAACCAATATGGTAATATATCAATATCGTCAATAATAACATCAATATTAAAATTTGTTAGTCTCACAAACTGAAGAAAATGAAAAAAGTTTCTACATAACACAATGAATCAAATGAGTTATCTTCGACATTGTTTAGACTCCTATGAAATTGTAAATATTATAAGGGAAAACGAGAGTCAATCAAAGCTGATCAAAAGTTATGCAACAATTCCTTTCAGTGATCATCCTAGCGGACTTTGAGGTGGGATATCTCTAAGCAAAGTAACAAAAGTACTCTACATATATAGTGTCTCAGACATCATATAAGTACAATGTTGAGTGTGGAAATAAAAGGGGTAATATATTGTGTCATGAATGAAATCCAAATTCATTCGGAAACTCACTGCAAATCCTAATAGAAAATTACAGGTATCTAATATAACAATCAATCATCAATAAGGTTGAGGGTGCTCATGGTCGTACAACTGTGCGCTCTCAAGGCACGCATCTTCACAGCATACATACAATGCATACGGTATACCCAATCCTCCAATGTAAAACAACGATCATGCTCACTCATCGTTATTGTTCTTGTTCATTTTGATTATCTTTTACCACGTCATCTAAAGCTTGTTCATCGTGCATGTGAGAGCCTCTTTCCAGTCCCACAATTCATTTGGTATCTGAGTTTATTGTCAATTCATTCATCTCAGGACATTGTAGAAGCATGCACAAATAGTACAAAGTAAAACATATAATATAATTTTTATTTAATTTGCAAGCTTTATTACAAGATAATACAAGTAAGAAGCCTACCACCCGTGGATCAACCAAGAGAGAAGCCTAGCATTAGCTGCGCGACCAAGTGAGAACCCTAGCACTGCCAGAGCGACCAAGTGAAAACTCTAAACAAACGAATGTTGAATCTAGTGGCCAACCGTAGAGGAGGGGGGGGAATAAGGTTTCGAGCATTATTTGAAAATTCAAATAATTTCGGTCCAAGTAAACTAGTTCAGGAAGCTACCGCGGGGCGTTAGGTAGTTAATGCGCGGCGGTAAGTCACGTAACTCGTTTTCCTAGGCAATTCACCCTTTGGAGAACTACGCACACTAGAGATAATTTGATCGTAACGCACAGAAGAATAAAACACACAGAAACTAACTTTATTAGAATTCAAAACAACAAGAAGTTCTTAACGATTACAAAATCGTGATCCCCGTGATGCCGGAGATTGAAGGCGGTGAGAAAGAAAAACCTTTTTGTTTTCTATACCGACTCGCTCCACAGACTGGTTGGCTCTCTCCCTTTCCCTCCAAGAAAGGTCTTCGAGGCGGCTCTTCACCTCCACACAAAGAAGGGTCTTAGAGCCCCGCTAGATCCTTCGATCTAGACGTCCCTACACCGGGATGATTTTTCACGGAATTCTACCCGGATTCCGACGACCCTCACCGGTCGATTTTCCTTACCACAAGGTTAAGAAAAAGAGAATATTACAAAAATAAAGATGTAAAGAATCTAAAGGATTAAGTTCTCCCTCTAAACGATTTCTCCGTCGAGCGATCCGCGGCCCGTGCTTGAGATCTTCATATGGTAGCAACCGGTCGGCTCTTCGTAATCGATGTAGATCTTGGATCGCCGGAGTTCTTCGTGCGCGAACGGGAGGGAGACGGCTTTCTTCTTCTTTGACGAAGACAATTGGAACAGAACGTAGAGAGGCGGTGTTGGATACACTGAATAATATGTACCAGATTTGGAAAAGCCTCATCTTACTCATTGATATACATCAATTTGTATTTTATGGATGTTTGAGTTTCATTGTGCAGGTGAAAGGTTTGCAAGAAAATTCTCTAAGTACAAGTATCGACACTTGTGAAGAATCGTGTCGACACCCAGAAGTTGTGTCGACACTAGAAGCAAGGCATGTGTCGACACCCAGGCATTGTGTCGACACCTGAAGAAGAAGCTGTGTCGACACCAAGAATTGTGTCGACACCTGAGGCAGGAATTGTGTCGACACCTGAAGCAGAAGCTGTGTCGACACCCATATGTCGACACCAGAAGGAAGGCATATGTCGAAACCCAAGAATTATGTCGACACCTGAAGAAGGTTTGTGTCGACACACAGGACTTGTGTCGACACACACTCAACGCCATCTTTCAACAACAGCTATACTGAGTCTGAAAGGCTTGTGTCGACATATAGGACTTGTGTTGACACACAGGACTTATGTCGACACACATTCAACGTCATCTTTCAACAACAGCTATACTGAGCTGAAAGGCTTGTGTCGACACACAGGACTTGTGTCGACACACACTCAACTATGTCTGGACATATACTCAACGCCATCTGTCAGCATCAGTTATGTCAAGAACAGGAGCAGTTGTGTCGACACACAGGACTTGTGTCGACACACACTCAATGATGTCTGGACATACACTCAATGCCATCTGTCAGCATCAGTTATGTCGAGACCAGGAGTAGTTGTATCGACACACGGGACTTGTGTCGGCACATACAAACAGAAGCTGTGTCGAGAAGAAGAAGAATGACTGTGTCGACACATTAAGTGTTGTGTCGACATCATCAAGGTTTGTGTCGACACTTAGTCTATTTGTGTCGATACATGTGAAGTAATTTGTTGAGTGCCTGATGAGATATAAAGTCATTGCAGAATCAGCTGTCATGACTGAAGACTTGACAGGTGTCTTAAACAACAAGTCTGACACCTTTGTCAGAACTGTCAGAAGGTTGTTACAAACCGGATCAGCCGGTAATCATTGAAAAACTCTATATAAAGGACTGATCTATGACAACCAAAAAAAGAGTAACAATTAAGAAAGCAATTAAGAGGGAACAAATCAACACAGACCTAGAGAGAGAATTCAACAACAAGAAAGGGGGGACCCTTAAGGAGGCAGAACCTGAACAGTCTGCAAGAAAGATTCAGATCTATTTCTGAATCTAAGAAGGGAGCTGTCTGAAAATCAACTTCTACTCCAAGTCAGATCAACCTCATTTTGTTCAATCAAGAAGCTTTAAAAAATCTAAGTCAGGTTGGATCTAAAGTATACAGTTTGTTCAAGAACTGATCAAGAAGCTCACAACAATTGAGAGTTCTATCTGGGTGAAATTTCTGTACTATTAAATATTCTTTTTCCTGGTAAGATCTTCTTAGATCTGAGTTGTAAGCCTGTGTTTATAAAGGCTGAGGTAGGGCTGAGAGCCTGAGGTGTAGGACTTGTGAAAGTCTGAGTTGTAAGCCTGGTGTTAAAGGCTGAGGTAGGGCTGTTGCCTGAGATAGGGTTCTTGGGAAGAATCTGAGGTAGGACTTGTATAAGTTTGAGCTGTAGGAACCTGTCAGGTTCTAAGGTGTAAGATCTGTGGATCTGAGTTAGTGGAAGGAAGTTGGGCTGAATCCAACTCTCTACTAGATAGGCGAAGGGGGAAAGTAGATGTACCCATAACTTGGGGAACCACTATAAATCTGGTGTATTGTACTGTATTGTGATTGTTGTGCTGTGATTGTTGTGCTGTGAATTGTATTATCTGTGCTAAGTTAGAACAAGATAATTGCCTAAAAATTTATTAAAGAAAATTAGAACTTATTCACCCCCCCCCCTCTAGATGCCTAGGCTCTTGAAATCAAGTCTTTAAGGCGGCCGAACCTAGGAATGCACGAACTTATCATTTTTTATCTTAGATCCCCAACATAGAAATCGAGGCGGCCTTATATACGTCTTCGTGAAAATAGGTTATCGTCATCGATAAGACTAGCATCCGTCAGTAGGTTCATGCGCTTGATATGCCAGCTGTCCTCCAAATTTGGAAAATATTCAAAATGAATATTTTCCTTTTTCTAATGCTAGCGCGGTGCAACAGAAAGATAGCGCCCGGCGGTAGGCCCTTCTCAACGCACTCACCGTCTCAGAGCGTTGAGTGGGTTACCGCGATGCGGTACTATACTAGCGCCCGACGGTAGTGCTGTCTCAATGCACTCAACGCCTGGGAGCGTTGAGTGGGTTACCACGACGCGGTATCAAAGCTATCGCCTAACGGTAGTGTTGTCTCAACACACTCAATGCCTTGGAGCATCTAGTGGGCTAGCGCGGACAGTAGGACTAGCACCTAGCGGTAGCTTCCCGAGAGATCTATCTAATTAATTCCTTCAGCTATCGCCTCCGGTATCGCCTGGCATTATTGTTAGCATTACTGATCCTAGCGCGGCGCGGTTAGTTCTCGAGTGCTACGTCGAATTAATTCACTACTACCGCGCGACGGTAACATCTATCGCTCGGCGTTAGTATCCGTAGGAGACTTTTTTTCTTTGTGTGAACCTGTCAACCTGCACACTCTATCAACACAAAACGTGATCAAATACAACCTGAGATTTAATATTCTCAAACACAAGGAATGCGAAGCACCGGTTCCAACAAACTCCCCCTTTTGATAATATCAAATCTCGTTCATGAGAAATAGTAAAGAAGTACATGATAGAATGAGTATATATAAAAGATAATCTTGAACGTTCGGGTTTCAGGTGTCAGGTTCTCTATATAGCTCCCCTTCACACAAACTCCCCCTATCTACGTATTCTACACACTCCCCCTATCTGCGTGCACACCTTGTAGCAAGCTCCCCCTACAAGTGATCCTTTCTAACCCTGGACTCATACTCATGAACAATCTCTTCTCCCGCTTTGATAGTATCAAAAGGGTGGGCCAGACCAGACGGACATGTAGGGTGAATATAAATAGTGAGTGTGATATAGACAGCAGACAGTGCACACAATCAGTAAAGCAAGGAGTGAGAAACATAGGGGTGACCCAAAAACATGCAAATCAAAGAATATGATGCACATGGGCATACATAAGAGCGGAGTACACGAACATAGAATAAGTCAGTTCGCAGAGTTTATATGGAGTGGATAACATAGAGTAGACTAAGCACACAACGAGGAACAATGCAATGCTATGAGATTTGTAGAGTTAATCACATTTAAACATTATAGACGTCAAAAGTATAAATTGTGTGCTAGTACCTATGTGCGAAAAACATGTAGTGTAGTTTTAGTCCAATTCTTATGCATGGAAGCGTTAAATAAGGCAATGACATGTGTACATGTAGCATCAAAAGAAAGAAAACACCAAGTAGAAATATCATGCTTTACATTTTTTATCTCGATCCTTTAAAAATGCTAACACAGGAGAAATAAAGTGAGCGATCATGTCACATGTCAATCTATGTCATACCAAGATTTGAACTGGGGGCACTAAGCTTAAGTTAGAGTCTATGCACAAGATCGAAATGACTCTTTTAACTAAGGTGGTCATCCTCACAATGCTCATAAAGACTTATCAGGAGGAATGAGTAGTGCTTGAGGGGTTCTTGACATAACATGTGATAGCTTGCATAGTTTTCTTTTTGAGTTTGCTCTGAGCTATCACTTTTATATATTTTTTGAAGTCAAGGAACCTATAGATTCGACACACCATGACCGGGGACAAGTCTTGTCGCACTCAGTAAACAGACACTGACAAGTCTTGTCGCACTCAATAACTAAGCACCTATAGATTCGACACACCATGACCGGGGACAATGTTCACACGGATTAGCACTCTTAACTCAAACATTGTATGTACTCGTTATAGCCTAAGTAAATGTCTTGTGCGCCCGTAAAACATGATCAATTCACAGTTTTTTTTGTTTTGGGTTATATATATTTTTTGATTATTCTGATGAAACGAGAAGTAGAATGAAAATAGCCAAATACACATAGCAAGCAAAACAACGAACACAAAAACAAGAAGCTCGATAGAGTATTATACATGAGACTAACTACCATGAGACATGAACTAATGTTCATGTCACGAAGGAGAACCTATGAGAATGCTCAAAGCACAATTGAATCAAATAATGTGTCGTCACTCTAGCCCTGTACTAAGTGACGGATGGGCATGAGGAGCTGCACAAGTGTCGTAGGGTGGGGTGTTAATCCCATATGCCCTCACAAGAACCCACTCAACCTAACACTCTTTCCCCCCAGCATCACACAAGGACCCACTGGAACCCTTCCTCGGTTGAAGACAATACGTGGATTATAGGTTAGCGATTCTAATGACGACACACCTACACCCCCGCAAATGTGAGACACAGTACAGTGAGTCTTGTGTTGTCGTTGATATACCCACAGTAATGAAGTTACTGGGGCAGATAGGCAATAGTACGAAAAGCAGTGCTACCGCCGGGCGGTATAGTTATCGCTCTGTGATAGCTTCAGAATATATATACTCTGGATTAGATCCAATTTCGCACTCCCTCCTTCCTTTCTTTCCAGCTTCTGCCAACACAAACATTTCTTGTAGCTCTCTCCTTCATCTTAAGGTACTCTCTTCCTCTCTCTCCCCTAATTTCTATTATTATGGACTTTAGAGGTATAGGTTTTAGATGTCACGTGTTTTTGGGCGCGATTCGTGGCATTTTTGAGATGGTGTTAAGTTTGATTTCTGAGTTTTTGCTACGGATCATCGCCGTTTTTCATGGATCTAGCTTATGTAAGCTCAGATCATGCGTCTTTGATGTTTTTCAAGTGACCGATTCATATAAAAATCACGTTTTGGTGAGATCTGGAGCCGGAATGTCATCCGTATCACTTTTCGTGATTTTCCATGCTGGATGTATATTTGTTTTTTGTTGTGGATCTTGATTAATCTCTCCGATCGACTCTCCATAAGCATGGATCTATGTTTTCTACCGTGTTTGAGATGAGATTTTAACACAAGATCAGGTTTTTGAGAAGTGTCCGGCGGAGGAAGATGATGACAGTCCGTGACGCTACCGCCTGGCGATACCAAATTATCAGCCGATAGTAGGATCCAGAGGCCAGTTTCAATTTTATGTTTTGTTGTTTTTGGTTATCCCCCTTTTCAAATATTTTACTGAAGAGTTTCATGGTTTATATTTAGGATATGGCTTCGTCGAGCTCCCAGTCTTCTCACTGCAGTTTTTCAAAGAGGTCCCGGGTGCCGGTCACCACCTACCCTATTATAGATGATGCAACTGTGAGCGTTCCGATGAACGTAGATATTGATGATCGATATACTCATATTTATGAGTACTTGGAGAAATCGGGCGTGCTTTTAGTGATCTCATCCGGTGTCCCATTCTCCTCGGCCCTTACCCGAGATTTCTATAACAACCTCCGGGATCCCGCTCAGACGCACCAAGGTGGAGGTGTGCAATCCTGCATTGGGACTAAGATAGTGACCATCCTCCACTCAGATCTCGAGAGGAAGTATGTCTATTTTCCCAACTTACCGCACCTGGACATCGTGGAGTCCTTTCAGAGAAGCCGAGACCTGAGAGAGATCAACGAGGTTCTCTATGTTGTGGTGGACCGCCGAGACCTCATTACTACTGTGGACATGCTTACCTCAGACCTCATTACTCTGTCACACCCTCATGTTCAAGGCCGGGGACACTAATAAAGTCATGACCCAGCTCACGATGGTGACCTACTACATCCTGGAGAAAAAACTATTCAGTGTCTCAGATCTTATCCTTTCTATAATGCGATACACTTTTCGCCTCAAGTCCCCTAACCGCCAGCGGATAAACACGCTACCTTTGGGCGGTGTGATCCAAAGCGTGCTAATGGAGAAGTACCCCGCCATTGATTGTCAGGCGTATCCTATTGATAGCTTCCCTCTGGTCTACAAGGTGGGTGAGATTCCTATCACTTCGCATGCGCGGCCATCTACAGCGCAGCCACCGTTACCCCAGGAGGGATCCCTTCGGGAGACTAGTCAGGACATCTATGGCATGGTGGAGACCCAGGGCGAGGAGATCAGGAGAACCACGAGAGAGGTGAAGGGGGTGAAGAAAATGTTAAAGAAAATCATGAGCAAACTCAACATTTCTCCCCCATCTTCCGAAAAGTAGCTTTATTTTTCACATTTATAAATTTTATTTTGTGATGTAATAAAATAGGTGAACTTAGGACTTTGGTAGTAGTTATTTGTGATGTGATGTGTTTTGTGCCACCCCCATGCTCGTCGTGATTTTATGTTGCTCTGCTTTATTTGATTAAATCATCTTATCGTTTTAACTCATAATCATAAAGCAGAGATTAACCATGTTCTAAACTAAAGAATATTTACACAACAAAAATTAAAATAACCTAGTTAACATATCGTGAACTAAGATATAGTATACTTCGTTTGGAACTTACTTCACGTAGATCATGAATATTAACGAATAAGAGATTTAGGTACCCAACAGGAACCGGTGGTGACGGTTTTCTTGGGTACCCAAATACATCGTGAAGTACCTTGGGGAGATGACGATGAGAGACCCCATTTTAGCAAACTAGGCGTGCTCTTCTGAACTTTGGGTCTCCATTCGTACTTTGACTTGATATTGTTTTTATGTTGCAAATTTTCTTTTAGATTTCTACGAGCCCTTGTGTGATGCACTTCAGTTAAGGCATGGGCAATTTGTTTTTGCTGGTGAAGGTGATTTGTATGTTTAGGAGTTTCACCTGCTTGAGCTTGGGGTTTTCTACTCCCTTTGATTGACTCAGTTATTATCTGACCATTAATATTCAACATGCTTTCAAGATTTGCTTGGAATTGTAAAGTTAAGTTTTGCGAATTTTTCTTAATAACTTCCTTAATCAATGTTGAAACCAAAAACTTGGTCTCTCGTTAAGTTTGGGGTCCCAAGAAAGAGGTGACCTCATACCTATTACACTCAGGAGAACGTCACAGGCCAAAGGCTAAAGAAGCTAGGAACAGACCCTCGGCTCTAGCATGGAGGTTCCACCTCACACCCGGAAGACCTTTGAGATGTCCCCCTCCCTAGCCAATGCTGAGCTAGGTGCCTTGGAGGAAGAAAGTAAGGGGATTGGAGTGATGAAGAAGTAATGCCTTCCAAGGCACCCTCAAGGGTCTATTTATAGTTTTCTTGGAATGGCCTGCAAATAAAAAACCTCCGCTCCTCTAAAATTACTGAAATGCCCCCGAGTTGGTCTGCCAACAGCCAAATCTCGTTGTTTTAAGCGGCTAATTACAGTCCACTAGGGGTGAAAGATATAAGTTATCTACCTAAATCACCTAGAGGGGGGTGAATAGGTGAGATGTGCGTCTAAAGCGGAATAAAAAATTTAGCAACTAGCACAAATAAGTAAGCAAGCAATCACACAGACGACAAGAGATTTATAGTGGTTCCCCGATCTTGGGTACGTCCACTTTCCTCACCGATCTAGCAAATCACTAGACTCGGCTACTGATGTCTACTAATCGTGAAGAAAATAAAAGCAACCGAACTAGCAATCCATCTAGGCAAGTATACCTATCGAATTGTAGCTAGGGGACACAAGTGTCGTATTGAAATCCGGGTACTGCTGAATACACTTACTCACACGAAGACTATTATTTTATCAAAGGAAAATCTTGAGGGCTAAAAAGGAAATTGCAATTAAGAAAGGAAATATAGTTAATCGCTAGAAAGAGAACCACTGCATTAAGTTAAAGAACTATTAGAGGCGATTACGATAAAGTGTTAAAGAACTATGACAAAGGGATGGAAATGTACTCGATCAAGAATCACCTCGGCCAGAGTAATAAAGAAATGCGATAAAAGCCTAAACTTAATAGGGAAGAGTTTCTTGACCGTGGAGGTTCCTAAAGCTTAAACACGCTTCTCTCGAAGTCGTGTCCGACTGAGTTTAGGAAGATCCGACCGACTTTCGTCTGAATCAGAGGCCTAAAGCTCGCTTTACGCGGTGAACCCCACTATTAGATTTTACTCCAATCCGGGGGATTTGAATGTCTGCCTCTCTCGAGGGGTGCATACCAATCCCTTTCCTCTTGAGTGCTCACTTCAAACTATCGGCCTTTCGGCTAGCCAAGCATGAAAGCTAAGGCGGAGAGTATACATCGATGATATATCTCCAACCCAAAAGAATTCAAGAGCAATTCAAGGTTAAACCCCTAAAAAGGAAAGGTAAAATTAAAGCATCATAACTTAATCACTCAACCTCAGATCATCAAGATCGAGTACAAGGAGGATTTAGTTATTCATGGTATAGAAAATGAAGATCATATTAATAGTATGGAAAATAACACCGAGTAGAAGGGAAAGAGAATAGCGAACTATTTTATTTCGTAATGTGGAGGAATCACAAGTAGGGCACACAGATACTATAAGAACACATTCTACAATGATTACAAATGTTGTAAAAAGGAAGTACAGAAATGCGAAAAAGGCTTGCATGAAAAGAAACTCAATTACTTGAAGTAAAAAGGAAGAGACAAGCTCAAGACATAAAAATTAAAATAGCAGCACTTCTTCTTCTCTAATCTCTCTCCACCACCCCCCAAAACACTAGAAGATGATCCCTATTTATAGAGTTTTTTCGGGCTGGGTCACGCCCTATGACACGCCCATGGAGGGCGTGACCATAGGGCGTGTCTGATTCGGTGCGACATCTGGAGCGTTGGCATTTAATTCTGGCGTGGTTGTTGAGTTACACGCCCATCGAACACGCCCCTGGAGGGCGTGACCATGGGGCGTGTCGGATTCGGTGCGTTGAAATTGAGCTCGGTACTGACTTCTCGGGACTTGGCGGGTCACGCTTGTCAGACACGCCCCTGGAGGGCGTGTCAGTGGGCGTGTCATTGGGCGTGACAGCTAGTTTCTGGTGGAGATTGACTTCGGACCGGCGGCTTCATTCCACTAGGTTACACGCCCTTGGTACACGCCCTAGGAGGGCGTGACCATGGGGCGTGTAACAGCAAAACTTGTAAAATCCTGCAAAAATAAGGGAAGATGTTAGTGACAATAATATATACAAAAAAGGGTCAAAATATAAGCATACAAGACATGCTTCGTAAATTGAAAGCTAGAAAATACCATTACGAAACGGACTATCAGCATACAACAACATAAAATTATAATAATACTTAGAAATTTAAGCTACTAAATTACCCAAAAAAGGATGACTAAAAAGTAGTCATCAAACACCGCCATGCTTAGACATTTGCTTGCCCTCAAGCAAATAAAAAATGAAAACTAGGGAAGGAAATAGAAAATAAACAAAGCTAATTTAGGTTTCATAATTAAGAAAAACAAAACATGGAAAATTAAACTATCCTAGTATTCATATTATCAACTAGTGGGGTGAGAAGTGCACAATAGAAGATTTGAAAGGGAAAGCCTAAAAATCTCATTAAAACATAAGAGAAGTCTACTAATTTCTAAATCTTAAGAACAAGGCATCCAAAATAAATGAAAATAAGGAAAACAAAAGTAGAAGTTCTAAATAAACGGCGCATTAACAAACTACTAGGTTGCTAGATAAACATTAACCCTAAAACACTCCAAGATAACCTCCAAAGAAATCCATCAATGATGGTGGCCATAGGCTTGTACGTTCACACTTTCTCCACTACGTGAAATTAAGTTCTAAGATCATTAGGATTTCTACTAGGCATTAAACTTGGCGTAGGTAAATAATTAGGAAGTGGATTCAAAGGTAAACATGAAGGTTTTAGGCACTAAACCAAGATGAGCTCAAAAATAACCAAAGCATAAAAAAAATTGAGAAATAACAACTATGTCATTTCTCCAATATGAAACTAAAAAAAAAACAAGGCCATGAATTTTTTTCTTTTATAAACTTGGCCAAACATAAACGTTTTGCATTCATTTTCTTTTTTTTTTCTTTTTCTTTTGATTTTGTAATGATATATTTTTTCTCAAAAATTTTTTGAATAACATTTGAAAAGAAAGCTCGAAAAATAAGCTTGAGAATTTCCTATTTATTTCCAAAATAATACCTTTCCCATAAAAATAATTTTTAAGCTCAAATTTATAGTGCAAAAATAGGAAAGATATTTGGCTTTGGTGAACATAATGAAATGAAAGGTGAAGCTAAAAACAAAGAAAATAAGGAAAAGGCCCAAAATTGTTTTGCAAGGGTTTTGTTTTTGGTGGGAAAGAAAAGCTCAAACTATTCAAATAGTGGCCTAAATCATTTCTAAAGAACGTAAAAACTATGCAAATGCTTCGAGAGTAGCTTGGTACAAGTTCTAGACACCAAGAAAGACTACCCCGCAAATGAAAAAGGACTAATGATACCTAGCAACCATTCGTAAGTAACTACCCGAATAAAAAGACACAACTACGCATTGCTAGCTTATAACTTAAAAACCGGATGCCTATATTTAAGAAAGAGCAACCAGTAGAACTAGACTATGTTAAAATGATCTGTTTAGAAAAACATTTCCAAAGTAATCTATATAGAACTAAGAAACCGCATGGGCCTACACATCACTAGAAGCAACATAAAAATGAAGATAGAAATAATTTTTGATTTTGTTTTTCAAATCGATTTAAGCACAATTGTTTTTTTTTAAAGCGATTTTTTTTCCTTTTTTTTTTCTAATTTTTTTTTTTTTTGGGTTTTGATGACATAGCATAAGATATTATACTAATATAAAACATAATATATTTTTTTGAAAGAAGAATAACAGAAAGAAAAGACCAAAAGAAACTAGACCCCCCCCCCCCATGCTTAAGCTCTTCATTGCCCTCAATGAAGGAAACAAAAAGAAAAAGAGAAGGGGACTTGAGAAGAAGAGAAAAAAAAAATACAGGAAAAATAAAGAAATAAAAAGAACAGGACTTCCCCGGGTTCGTGAGATGAAGGCGGATGTCGCTCCCCCATGCTTGTTTTTTAGAGTACTTGATCGTCAGCAGGTCTGACTTGATCCATCTGATATCAGCAGCGACGGAGCGGCGACCACGATCATGGGCTTGATTGGCCTCCGGTAGAAAGTGCAAGATAACAGCAAAAAGATAGAGTCCATGGGCAGATGCCTGATAATGTTTTTTTTATTACAACAGTGTAAATAAAAGAGTTTCATAAAAATATAGTAGTCCAAAAATAAATAAAAAAAATAATGTCCATCAGACAATAAGAAACTAAGCATCAAAAAGAAGATTCTCCTTTGCAGGAGTCACATAATCATTAGAGAAATAGAGTTTAAGTCTATGGCCATTAACTTTAAAGTCCCCTTTATCGGGGTGTGAAAGTAGCACAGTGCCGTAAGGAAAAACATCCTTGACCGTGAATGGTCCGGACCATCTAGATTTAAGCTTTCCCGGGAAGAGACGTAAATGCGAATTAAAAAGAAGAACCTGATCGCCTGGTTTAAAAGTTTTAGGGTGGCGCAGGTTCTTATCATGATACAATTTCGTGCGTTCTTTATAAATTTTATTATTTTCATAGGCGTACGCTCGCCACTCGTCAAGCTCATTTAGTTGGTTTTTTCTATGCTCACCGACCGAGTGCGGATCGAAATTAAAAAACTTCAACGCCCAATACGCACGGTGTTCTACTTCTACCGGAAGATGACACGATTTTCCATAGACTAATCGGAAAGGAGTACAACCGATGGCGGTTTTGTACGCTGTCCGATATGCCCATAAAGCATCGTCCAATTTTAAAGACCAATCCTTACGAGAAGTAGAAACGTTTTTTCCAAAATTCGTTTAAGCTCGCGATTGACTACCTCGACCTGACCGTTCGTTTGGGGGTGATAAGCAGTGGACAATTTATGCGTAACGCCATATTTGGCTAAAGCCTTAGTGAGCTGAGCGTTGCAAAAATGACTTCCCCTATCACTAACGATCGCTCGAGGAAACCCAAAGCGAGAAAATAATTTTTTAAAAAAATTGATAACTACGCGAGCATCATTATTTGGTAGAGCTTGGGCTTCTGCCCACCTAGAAACATAATCAACTGCGACTAGAATATATTTGTTTCCTAAGCTGGAGGGAAATGGGCCGACAAAGTCTATACCCCATAGATCAAAAACTTCGCACTCGAGAAAGTAATTTTGCTCCATTTCATTTTTGTTAGAAATATTTCCAGTCCGCTGGCATCGATCGCACCCGCCCACAAAGATTTGTGCATCTTTAAATATGCTTGGCCAATAGAAGCCAGCACTAAGCACTTTGTGGGCGGTGCGGTTTGCTTGATAATGCCCGCCAGTCGGACCTTCATGAACATGTTTTAAAATTTGGTGACCCTCTTCCTGCGAAACGCATCTCCTTACTACTTGGTCTGCACAAATGCGAAATAGAAATGGGTCTTCCCAAAAATAATATTTCAACTCCGAAAAGAATTTCTTCTTTTGGTGAGTGGAGTATTCTTTTGGAAGGACCCGGGCCACAAGATAATTGGCCAGATCGGCAAACCAGGGGGTAGAAGATGAAGAAATATTCAAAAGACGCTCATCCGGAAAAGAGTCATTAATAAAAGTTTCATTTAAAAAATCAAGTTTGGGATTTTCAAGGCGAGATAGATGATCTGCCGCTAGGTTTTCCGCTCCTTTCTTATCCCGAATTTCCAAGTCGAATTCTTGAAGTAAGAGGATCCAACGGATGAGACGCGGCTTGGCATCCGGTTTAGAAAGGAGGTACTTCAAAGCGGAATGATCCGTGAAAACAATAACCTTAGATAGAGTAACATACGGTTGGAATTTATCAAAGGCAAAAATAACTGCTAAGAGCTCTTTCTCCGTCGTGGTGTAATTTTCTTGCGCAGAAGTGAGAGTTTTACTAGCGTAGAAAATTGGATGAGAGTTCTTAGCGATTCGTTGACCTAAAACCGCACCTACCGCATGATTACTCGCATCACACATAATTTCGAAAGGTAAATCCCAAACTGGGGCGATCATAATAGGAGCATTTATAAGTTTCGATTTTATTAATTCAAAGGCCTCGAGACAAGATTTATCAAAAACAAAAGGAATGTCTTTTTCGAGCAAGTGGGTGAGAGGTTTAGTGATTTTTGAAAAGTCCTTAATAAATCTACGATAAAAACCCGCATGACCTAAAAAACTTCTAATCGCTTTAACGGTTAGAGGGGGCGGTAACTTTTCAATTACTTCAATTTTTGCCTTGTCCACTTCAATTCCCCTAGCGGAAATGTTGTGGCCAAGGACTAAACCCTCACGTACCATAAAGTGGCACTTCTCCCAATTTAAAACTAAATTTGTCTCCTCGCAGCGCTTTAAAACTTTTCCTAAATTTTCTAAACATAGATTGAATGAGTCGCCAAAAACGGAAAAGTCGTCCATAAAAACTTCCATAATATTTTCTACATATTTATCAAAAATAGCAAGCATACACCGCTGAAAGGTGGCGGGTGCGTTGCATAATCCGAAAGGCATTCTACGGTAGGCAAAAGTTCCGAAGGGGCAAGTGAACGTCGTCTTCTCTTGATCCTCGGGTGAGATAGGGATTTGAAAATATCCCGAGAGACCGTCGAGGAAGCAATAAAAATTGTGCCCGGACAAACGTTCTAAAATTTGATCGATAAAGGGGAGGGGGAAGTGATCTTTTCGAGTGGCATCGTTTAGTTTACGGTAATAGATGCACATCCTCCATCCCGTTATCGTCCTAGTTGGAACTAAATCATTGTTTTCGTTTGGTACTACCGTGATCCCACCCTTCTTAGGAACAACCTGAACTGGACTTACCCACTGACTATCGAAAATAGGATAAATTATCCCTGCATCTAATAACTTAAGCACCTCTCCCTTCACAACCTCTTTCATATTTGGATTAAGTCGGCGTTGTGGTTGAACTACACCCTTAGGATTATTTTCAAAAAATATGTTGTGTGTGCAGAAAGAGGGACTTATGCCAGGAATATCACAAATTTGCCACGCTATAGCTCGGCGATGCTTTTGTAGTAGTTCGATCAATTGATCGTTTTCGGATTGGGAAAGAAAAGCCGAGATTATAACGGGCAATTTTGAATCTTTTGCAAGAAAGGCATATTTGAGGTGCTCAGGCAGTGGTTTTAAATCAAGCTGGGGTGGTTCGTCATAAGAATTTTTTAAATTTTTCTCTTTTTCAAAAACAAGATTTTCATACTTTTTCCTACTGCATGCAAAATTATTTTCAACATTTTCTTGGATCGACATTACCGGGTTGTCAAAATTATGTGAAGAAATTTCAGAAAACGAAGATGAAAATTCATTGGGAGAAATGTTGGAAAGGGAAAGGGAAGAGTCTTCATTTAGAACGTCAACAAAAAAACAAGAGTCATCATTTTTTAAGGAGTTTTTCATGGATTGATTTATAGAAAATATGACCTCATCATCTCCCACGCGCAAGAACAACTGTCCGTTACTAACGTCTATAACTGCTCGAGAGGTGGCTAGAAATGGTCGTCCAAGGATAAGAGGAACCTCGACGTCTTCTTCAATATCAAGAATGACAAAATCCACCGGGAAGATGAATTTGTCGACCTTTACTAGCACGTCCTCAACGATACCTAGTGGATACTTGATAGACCTATCAGCTAATTGGATACTCATCCTTGTAGGGCTCAGAGTGCCCAATCCTAACTTCTTAAATAGTGAAAAAGGCATCAAGTTGATGCTCGCTCCTAGATCTGCCAACGCATGTTTAACAAATAAATCACCAAAGACACAAGGAATGGAAAAACTACCCGGATCGTTTATCTTTTTAGGCAGATTAGAATTTTTAACGACTGCCGAGCATTCTTTATTCAATGTTACATGTGATAAGTTCTCCAATTTCGTCTTGTTTGTTAATAAGTCCTTAAGATATTTTGCGTACTTCGGCATTTGACTAATCGCTTCATGAAATGGCAAATTAATGTGAATTTGTTTGAACATTTCAAGAAAGCGTTGGTACTGATCATCTAGTTTGTCTTTCCTAAGTCTAGCCGGATAAGGAGGTGGCGGGAATTCTTTTAGGAAAACAGGAGCATCATTTTGAAAATCAGCTTTTTCTTTTTGAGAATCAGAAACAATAGAGCCATCGTTTTCTTTTTCAAATGTAGATTTTTCTTTTTCAGAATCTAAGTTGTCATTTTCCGTGGGGGTAAAAACTGGAGGAGCAATCACCCTTGGCTCTTCCCTTGTGGTGGGCTCGTTAACAACTTTACTGCTCCGAAGGGAAATCGCATTTGCGTGCTCCCTAGGGTTAGACACAGTGTTCGAGGGAAGAGTTCCAGGTGGTCTCTCGGAAAAGGCCTTGGCGAGTTGGCCAACTTGATTTTCTAAGTTTTTCATGGATCCTGTTAAATTTCTAATAGTGGCATCGTTCGAGCTTATATATTTAGCGAGGATCTCTTCCAAAGGGGAAGGTTTTTGAAAATTTTGTTGCGGTGGTGGTGGCGGTGTAAAATCGTGCGGTGGGCGTATTACGTTAGCATTATTACTCCAAGAAAAATTAGGATGGTTACGCCATCCGGGATGATAAGTGTTCGACGAAGCAGAAAAACCAGGAGGAGAAGAAAAATTCGAAAAAGCAGAAAAATTATTCGCAGAGATATTTTGAGTAGGCCTGGGTATGTTCCCCAGATAATCCACCTGCTCGGCAGCAGCAGCATTTTCATATACCTTAGCGGTGGAGGGAGCAGTCATCTTCGAGATCTTCTTGTTGAGCATTTCCACTTGCATCGCCAGTTGCGTCATCGAATCCACTTCATAGATACCTGCAGGTTTAGATGGGCGAGACCTGGACGAATTCCACTGATAAGTGTTCATCGCCATGTCATCGATAAGCTCAAGAGCGGCTTCCGGAGTTTTGCGGTCTAAAGAACCAGCGGAAGCGGCATCTATCATTTGCTTAGTCACTTGGTTTAGCCCATTATAGAATGTCTGAACCTGCAACCATACAGGCAGAGCATGATGTGGGCATCTTCTCAAAAGTTCTTTGAACCTCTCCCAAGTGTCATAGAGGGTCTCAGAATCAATTTGAGAATATGAAGTTATATCATTTCGAAACTTAGCAGTTTTGGCGGGGGGAAAATAACGAGAAAGAAATTTTTCAGTTAAAATGTTCCAAGTAGTGATTGATCCTCTTGGAAGAGAACTCAACCACTGTTTGGCTTTAGTCCTTAAGGAGAATGGGAAGAGTCTTAGCCTTATCGCATCGTCCGAGACACCATTAATCTTGAAGGTGTCACAGATTTCAAGAAAATTAGCAATATGCAAGTTCGGATCTTCATCTTGCGATCCGTCGAACTGTACATATTGCTGCACCATTTGAATGATGCTAGGCTTAAGCTCGAAGTTATTGTTCGCAATAGCGGGACGAACTATGCTAGATTCTGTACCCTCCAGGTTTGGTCTTGCATAATGGGACATAGTCCTTTGCACGACTTCCTCTTGGTTGGGTCTTTGCAAGACTTCCTCTTGGTTGGGATTGTCCATTCTTAAGGTAGAATATGAATCGGAATGTTCGACCGGTATTTGAAGAGTCGGGCCTTGAAATCGCAATCTTCTCCGAAGAGTACGCTCGATTTCGTGGTCCAAGTCCAAAATAACCGACGGACTTCCCCGGGTCATGCACTGGAAGAAGAAAGAGAGAAGTATTGTTTATTATTATTAATATTTTGTTGTTTTTTTTTTCTTAAGTATATATATATTTTTTTGTTTTAGCTCCCAAACTTCCCAAGGACTACCCGATGAAGGGTTCACAAGGTACTAGACAAGATAGCGGCACTTAAAACCGCATTGCCCTTTTTGAGAGGATTTTGTTGGTGTAGGAAACTTGTGATGTGGGTATCTATTGAAAATGATTATATTTATTATTATTATTATTATTTTTTAAAGCGATTTTTTTTTCTTTTTGGTTTGCAATAAGGAAGATAAAAGTAATAGATTCGTGTTTTCAATATATCAACAAGAGCTGAGTCCCCGGCAACGGCGCCAAAAACTTGATGTCTACTAATCGTGAAGAAAATAAAAGCAACCGAACTAGCAATCCATCTAGGCAAGTATACCTATCGAATTGTAGCTAGGGGACATAAGTGTTGTATTGAAATCCGGGTACTGCTGAATACACTTACTCACACGAAGACTATTATTTTATCAAAGGAAAATCTTGAGGGCTAAAAAGGAAATTGCAATTAAGAAAGGAAATATAGTTAATCGCTAGAAAGAGAACCACTGCATTAAGTTAAAGAACTATTAGAGGCGATTACGATAAAGTGTTAAAGAACTATGACAAAGGGATGGAAATGTACTCGATCAAGAATCACCTCGGCCAGAGTAATAAAGAAATGCGATAAAAGCCTAAACTTAATAGGGAAGAGTTTCTTGACCGTGGAGGTTCCTAAAGCTTAAACACGCTTCTCTCGAAGTCGTGTCCGACTGAGTTTAGGAAGGTCCGACCGACTTTCGTCTGAATCAGAGGCCTAAAGCTCGCTTTACGCGGTGAACCCCACTATTAGATTTTACTCCAATCCGGGGGATTTGAATGTCTGCCTCTCTCGAGGGGTGCATACCAATCCCTTTCCTCTTGAGTGCTCACTTCAAACTATCGGCCTTTCGGCTAGCCAAGCATGAAAGCTAAGGCGGAGAGTATACATCGATGATATATCTCCAACCCAAAAGAATTCAAGAGCAATTCAAGGTTAAACCCCTAAAAAGGAAAGGTAAAATTAAAGCATCATAACTTAATCACTCAACCTCAGATCATCAAGATCGAGTACAAGGAGGATTTAGTTATTCATGGTATAGAAAATGAAGATCATATTAATAGTATGGAAAATAACACCGAGTAGAAGGGAAAGAGAATAGCGAACTATTTTATTTCGTAATGTGGAGGAATCACAAGTAGGGCACACAGATACTATAAGAACACATTCTACAATGATTACAAATGTTGTAAAAAGGAAGTACAGAAATGCGAAAAAGGCTTGCATGAAAAGAAACTCAATTACTTGAAGTAAAAAGGAAGAGACAAGCTCAAGACATAAAAATTAAAATAGCAGCACTTCTTCTTCTCTAATCTCTCTCCACCACCCCCCAAAACACTAGAAGATGATCCCTATTTATAGAGTTTTTTCGGGCTGGGTCACGCCTTATGACACGCCCATGGAGGGCGTGACCATAGGGCGTGTCTGATTCGGTGCGACATCTGGAGCGTTGGCATTTAATTCTGGCGTGGTTGTTGAGTTACACGCCCATCGAACACGCCCCTGGAGGGCGTGACCATGGGGCGTGTCGGATTCGGTGCGTTGAAATTGAGCTCGATACTGACTTCTCGGGACTTGGCGGGTCACGCTTGTCAGACACGCCCCTGGAGGGCGTGTCAGTGGGCGTGTCATTGGGCGTGACAGCTAGTTTCTGGTGGAAATTGACTTCGGACCGGCGGCTTCATTCCACTAGGTTACACGCCCTTGGTACACGCCCTAGGAGGGCGTGACCATGGGGCGTGTAACAGCAAAACTTGTAAAATCCTGCAAAAATAAGGGAAGATGTTAGTGACAATAATATATACAAAAAAGGGTCAAAATATAAGCATACAAGACATGCTTCGTAAATTGAAAGCTAGAAAATACCATTATGAAACGGACTATCAGCATACAACAACATAAAATTATAATAATACTTAGAAATTTAAGCTACTAAATTACCCAAAAAAGGATGACTAAAAAGTAGTCATCAGCTACTCCACTATCTCGGATTGCAAACCAATCCTACACCTCGGAACCACGTTCCTACAAAACTCAATCCCAAACGGATCTACACTCGGAAGATAGAACTTCCTACCACTCGGAGATAAATCTCCTATAAAGAAAATTGTTTGAGAAAAAATACAACAAAATAACACAGATCTGGATCTTTAGCTTTGTCTTCTTCGTTGAGAGCTTTCGGCTTGGACAAAAAATGTTGAAGAAGACTTGACAGAAATCCACGGATCTAAGATCTGGAATCACCACGATCAAATAAAAATATCAGAGATCGATGGAGCACGAGATGATCGGATGATTCTTCTTGAGTCTGGATAGCTTGAGAATGAGAGATTGGCAGCAGCGGCTGTGAGAACGACGATCAAGAGTTCTTTCCGAAAACAGTAATGGCGGCCGAGAGAATTAGTTTTTTGGAAATTTTTTTCTTTCTTAATATTCTCTGTAAAAAAATTATTGTTAATAGGTCAAATCGGAAAGGATCTATTTATAGGCGAGCTGCAACGGTCATACGAATCTTTAATGACGACACGTGGACTAATCAGAAAAGAGTAATTCAAAATACCCGTTGAATCTGGACTTAGAAATATTCCAGGAAATCTGAACCAATATACTCGAGAGAAATGATATACTCGAGTATAAGAGGTCTGCTACTCGAGTGGATAAGAGAGGAATATACTCGAGTTCAAGAAGAGAAACTACTCGAGTATCTTAGGAAAAACTACTCGAGTAACTAGAAAACTACTCGAGTATAGTAGGAAACAACTACTCGAGTAAGATAAGACCTACTCGAGTATGAGAAAATATACTCGAGTGTAAACACAAAAATACTTCTCAGAGAAAAAAAAACTTGAAGAACATACTCGAGTATAAGAATTGAAAATACTCGAGTACATAGAAGACAAACTACTCGAATAAAAACAAAGGATCCACTCGAGTACTTGAGCAACTACTCGAGTATAAAATAAATCTACTCGAGTATAAAGACAAAATCTGAGATGAGAATCCAGATCAACTTGAGTGTACACAGAACACCTACTCGAGTATGAAAACTAATCTACTCGAGTACTAAGTCACTTACTCGAGTATATCAGGGAAGTACTCGAGTATGTGGACTTAAAAAATTTCAGACTGAATGCATAATGATCTACTCGAGTAAGAAACATAACCTACTCGAGTGACTAACAATCTACTCGAGTATAAGATATCACCTACTCGAGTATAAAGAAAATCTACTCGAGTATAAGCTCATATACTCAAGTATACAGAGTCTTCTCGAATATGTCTAAGGATCTACTCGAGTACTAAGTCACTCACTCGAGTATGTGAAGGATACTACTCAAGTATATGGACTTAGAAAAATTCCAGACTGAAATAAACTTCAATACTCCAGAGTCCATGAGTCCAAATGCATGTAGATGAAGTGTATTCCAATAGAGAGGCTATATATGAGTCAACACATTGGATCACATAATGAGGAATTACATTGTATGGTCCTGTGTTTGGTGACCCACTATAGACTGTCATTGGTATACACTTGGAAATAAGGTCCTGCATACATACAACTCAAACACAATATCAAATACAACTTAATTCATCTTAGTTCAAGGTCTGACTTCTTACAAATCTGAGGTATTGTGGAGACAATTCCCAACAATCTCCCCTTATTTGTAGAAGTCAGCACCCTCTATACTAAGGTGAATTACTTAGAGTAAAAAGAATAATGATAGCATATATCAATGATAAATAAAGCAGTAAACTACTTTAGCAAAGAAATAATAATTATAAGGATAACCATAATCAGAATTATATGTAATAGAAATTTCCATTTCCACATCATCATTCACTCAAGGATAAGCTTCTCTATGCAGTCTTTCTCTTTTTAGCTTTTGCCTCTCCAAGTAGCTGAAAGGTTAAGGAAAGTAAGTTCTAGGCCTTGGAGGAGCAGCTGGATTATTGTATCCCCATCACCTGTCATGCAATCTAATTTTTATCTGGGATACATCATAGGCTTTTCATTCAGAGTAACTGTAGAACTAATCTTTATTTTCTCCAAAATCTGTCACCAGCTTCAAGGTATCAAAAATAAGAGACTTGGAGGTAGGACTCCAGACTTCTGCATGCACTACTTTAGGTATTTCCTCTGGAACTGGGGCTGGCTCTCTCCTAGGTGCAGAACGGCTGGCAGAAGCGCCGTCACCATACTTTCTTTTCTTGCTTGGAGCACCCTGATCAACAGGTCTTCTAGAAGAGGAAGCACCTTGATCAAAGTGTCCCTAAGAGCTACCAGTAAAATCATCTTTCCATGCATCAGAGTAAGATAGTGGAGGCTCAGACATCTCACCAGCAGGTCTGGGAGAGAAGACTGGCACAGCCTTTGAGATGTTAACATGAACCTGAGCATCTGAAGGAGGATTTTCCTCAAGAGGATCTAGACTTTTGGGGATGATGGTAGGATCAAGCTAGAAATTTGGGAAATTCTGATTGTGCACCCAGACTGTAGTATCATATATATAGAATTTAACTGACTGAAGTTGGGCTAGAATGTCTGCTTTCATTGCTTTAACTATTTCATCCAAAGTAGCTTGAGACTGGGCAGAGAACTGGGCAGAAATTTTTGTAACTTGTTCTTTCACTATTTTCTCCCCCTTGCTGATTTCTACAGATAATTGAGCAATAGATTCATCTTTGAAAGTTGCAACTTCCTCACAAACCTTCATAATGTTTGCTTCAGCCCTTTTGTCCAACTGAATTTGATTGCATGCCACTGTTTCAGCTTGGTTCCTTACTTCACCCATACTAGTGATAGTATGGTCTATTGCTTTTCCACCCAACTGAAACAGTCTTCTTAACTCATCAGTATTGGCTTGAATTTATGCAAAGCCTCTACTCATCTCAGATTCAAGAGTAGAGACCTTTTCTTTTACTGATTTCAGAGAATCATCAAAGTAACTTCTCTGTTCTAGGAGCATCTGCTCAATCTTACTTATAATATCAGAAGAACTGGAGGGAGCAGAGGCTGGAGCATCGGATGAAGCAGGGGTTGGAGGAACAGGGGCTACCCATGGAGGAATTTCTTCAATCACAACTGAGCTTACAGCTCTCTTTGTAGGTACTATCTCAACTGAATCTTCTGGAGTTGTGAAAGAAGGGAGAGAGAAATTCAGTGTTCTCAGAGGTGGATCAACATGCTCTGGGGACATGTCCTCGTCATCGGATAGGAGGAAACTCTCATGCTGATCTAGGTCTTCAGCAGGAGACTGAGCAGGGGAGGGAGAGGGAGATGGGTGCTTTGATAGTAATGGTTCCTTAGCAGGAAACTGATCTTAAGATAGCTGATGCTCAGGAGAGACAACAACTAATTCTTTTAGATGCAAGGGATCATCTGATCTTAGCTCTTCAATGAATCTGTCGATATCTGTAGCAGTTGAGAGGATGTCCTCTTGAACTTGTACATCTGAGAGAATATCTGCTGGAGGAGGGAATGGATCTCTGATCTGAGCTGGCTGAGATGGAGATACTGAATTCTGATGCTGAGGGCTAGATGAAGCAGGCTCCCCCTCAACTATTGCACCCAAGGTGTCAATAGTTTGATATAAAGGAGGAGATGGAATCATGTCATCTGAAACACTGGGTTCTCTGGGGATATCTTTTTTGATAACAGGAGCTTTGTATGCTTGAACAGTGTTTTGAAGTTTTATCTCATATCTCTGGATAGAAGAAATAGAGACCTTTTTCATGTGGTCGAGGGGAGTTCCTTTGGATAAATTGAAAACTTCGGGATTAATCTCATGGAGGAGTAGAGAAATAATCTTAGCAAAATTAGAGTGTTTTATACTGTTCTTGATCTTGTCCAGTAGCAACATTCCAAACTGGAACTTCTTTCGGCATATGATAGCTTGCATAATGTCAAATATATTCATGGATATCTCTCGGATCGAATAGGATTTGCACAGAATTACTTTAGAAATTACATCCACCAGTAATTTACCTTCTGTATTGAAATCTGCTCTATTAAAGAAATTGGCTTCAGGATCTACTCCACAGAATAATCTTGTTCTGTCGGAATCTTCAGGACCTAAGTCATCCTCTTCATCTACCACCGGCAGTCGTAACAGAGTAGCTATGTAGGTCTTGTCTAGATGAATTTTTACCCCTTTCACCTTGGATTTCAGTACTTTTCCATTTCTCTTTATCTTCAGATTATTGTAAAATTCTTCAACAGCGGGAAGGAGAACATTACACGGAAACTGCAGGAGGAAGGTGAGTCCTGCGGTATCGAACAGTATCAAGAGATTACGGAAGTCATCCGAGAGGTCTGTTATCCCTTCAGGAGCAAGCTCCTAGCCGATTCCAATCTTCGAGGAGGGAGCCATCACCTTTTTTCTATAGAACTGAAACGGGGAAGACGAAGCTCTGCAGGCTCTGGAAGACGAATCGCCGACGGCTTACTCGAGAGAATGGAAACCGTGGAAAGGATTTTCCGATTTTTCTTCACCGATTTCTTTAACTCTGAGCCTTTGAATGAATCCACCATCACTATTCTTATTTGTTGAGCATCCCGAGTTTCGTTTTGAAGAACGAAAACTTGGTCTCATCTAGCGGTTTAGTGAATATATCTGCAACTTGCTTATCTTTGGAGACATATTGTCGATCTATGTCTCCATTCTCCACATGCTCCGGGATGAAATGATATCGAAGCTCTATGTGCTTTGTCCGGCTGTGGGAGACTGGGTTGTTGGCGATTGCTATTGCGCTGGACGAGTCGCAAAACAGAGGATTGTTCTGGAACTTCATGTTGTAGTCTTAAAATTGATTCTTGATCCACAGAAGTTATGCACAACAGCTGTCTGCAGAGATATACTCTGATTCAGCCGTTGAGATGGCTACACAGTTCTGCTTCTTACTGCTCCAGGAAATAAGTCTCCTTCCTAGGAATTGGCAAGTCCCGGAAGTGCTTTTCCTGTCGTCTTTGCTTCCTGCAAAATCTGCATCTGAAAATCCAATCAGTTCACTATCATTACTTCTTGGGTACCATAAGCCAAGATTTGGTGTACCTTTAAGGTATCTCAAAATTCATTTTGCAGCAATATAGTGAGATTCCTTACAGTTCACCTGGAATCTAACGTATACACATGTTGAAAACATTATATCTGGTCTACTTGCGGTAAGGTGGAGCAAGGACCCAATTATGTTCTTGTACTTGGTTTCATCAAAAGGTTTCCCTTTCTCATCCTTGTCCAGAGACATAGCTGAGGCCATTGGAGTCCTCATAGAGATTGCATTCTCCATTCTAAATTTCTTAAGTAGCACTTTAGTGAACTTGGTCTGTGAGATGTAAATTCTATCCTCAAATTGTTTCACCTGAAGCCCTAAGAAATACTTCAGCTCTCCCATACTGCTCATTTCAAACTTCCCTTGCATAAGTTTAGAAAACTTCATGCAGATGTTGTTATCCGTAGAGCCAAAAATAATGTCATCAACATAGATTTGCACTAGCAAAATCTTGTCTTTTATTTCCCTAAGAAATAATGTCTTGTCTATCTTTCCTCTTGTGAACTCGTTCTCAAGAAGAAAGCTAGACAGCATCTCATACCAAGCTCGAGGAGCTTGTTTAAGACCATATAATGCTTTCTGTAGTAAATAAACATGATTAGGAAAAGTTGAGTCAACAAAACCTAGCGGTTTCTCTACATACACTTCTTCCTTTATGTCACCATTCAGGAAGGCGGACTTTACATCCATTTGATAGACGGTAAAGCCCTTAAGTGCAGCATAAGCAAGGAATAACCTGATCGCCTCCAGTCTTGCCACTGGAGCATACGTTTGATCGAAGTCGATTCCTTCTTCTTGACGATAGCCCTTGGCAACGAGTCTAGCTTTGTTCTTTATAATAGTTCCATCTTCATCCATCTTGTTCCGGTAGACCCATTTTGTCCCGATGACGTTCTTGCTCTTTGGTCTAGGAACAAGTGTCCAAACTTTGCAATGTTTGAACTGATTTAACTCTTCTTCCATGGCTAGAATCCAGGATGCATCCGAGTTTGCTTCCTCGAACTTCTTAGGTTCAACCCGTGATAGAAAACTTAAGAATAAATTCTCGTTAGTTGAACTTCTCCGAGTCCTGATACCATCCCGGGGATCTCCTATGATTTGGTCCAAGGGATGATCCTTCAGGTGTCTGAGCTCTAGAGTCCTTGCATCTGGGATCTCTTCAGCCACTGGAGTTGCATCTTCAGCTGGGATGAATTCTTCATCTTGATCATCTACCTCTCCAATCGGGGTGGTGGAGGTGATCTTGATGAACTTTTCATCTTTATCTTTAGTAGGTTCATCCAGGCTGAGTTCCTTTATCTTTGTACCTGCATCTTCAATGAGCACACTAGAAGAGTTGCTTTGCAGCAAACTTTTCTCATCAAATAAAATGTGTATCGATTCTTCTACCACCAGAGTTTTTCTATTAAATACTCTATAGGCCTTACTATGGCTACTATAACCTACAAAAATACCTTCAAAGATTTTCTCGCTAAACTTGGTAGTGTGATACTTGTTGTTGTTAAGTACGAAGCACTTACAGCCAAAGATTTTAAAATATGAAATGGTTGGTTTCCTGCCTTTTAGAAGTTCGTAAGGAGTCTTATCATGGTTCTTGTTGATGAGTGCTCAATTTTGCACGTGGCAAGCGGTGTTACGGCTTCAGCCCAAAAGTACTCTAGAAGTGAGGCATCATTCAACATAGTCCGGCAAGCGTCTATGAGTGTTTTGTTCCTTCTCTCAGCTACTCCATTTTGTTGTGGTGTGCGAGGAGAGAAAAACTCATGAAAGATACCTTGACTTTCACAGTATTCTGTCATTGCCCCATACTTGAATTCTGTTCCATTGTCACTTCTGATTTTGACTACGGAGCGGTTGTATTCATTCTGGACTTGCCTAACAAAATTAGTGAAAATATTGAAGGTATCTGACTTGTGTTTCAGAAAGAACACCCACGCAAAGCGCGAGTAATCATCCACAATAACCAACGTATATTCCTTACCTCCCAAACTTCTAACTTGTAGTGGACCGAACAAGTCCATATGAAGAAGCTATAAGCTTCTATTAGAATCCTTGCCTATAATGTTTTTAAATGAACTCCTTATTTGCTTGCCTTTTATAGAGGCATGATAAGGGCTGTCCTTAACGCACTTGACGTTAGGGGCATCACGTACTAAGTTCTGAGAGAATAGTTTATTAATAGTTTTGAAATTAACATGTGCTAGTCTCTTGTGTCATTGGTCAGCAAGAGATGCACTACTTTTTGCTAAAAGACATACTGGTGTAGAGGAGTCAATACAGATGAAATTTAAACAGAAAATATTTCTGCTTTGAGTGCCTGATAAAATAGTATCCATGTTATCAACCGATTTTATCAAATACTTGTCAGCATGGAATTCAACCACGTATCCTTTGTCGCATAGTTGGCTTATGCTGATGAGATTGTGTTTCGATCCTTCAACATAGGCTACATCCGAAAAGGATACGTTACCGTTGGTAATCATATCGTAGCCTTTGGTAATTCCTCAGTCTGAACCTCCAAAGATGACCTTTGGTCCATTCAACACCGGTGAAAAGTCATGGAGTAGGCTCCATGTCCCGGTCATATGCCGAGAACATCCACTGTCCAAATACCAGATTGGCATTTTAATGGTCTTTGGACGTACCTACAATTATAATCACTTAGCCTTAGGAACCCAAACACATTTGGGTCCTTGGTCTCGAGTTAGAATACTCCCCCTACGAGTATTAGCCTCATGAGTGGTCATTCTCACAGTGCTAACTAGAGGAGTTGCAGTATTTCTAGAATTGAACCAACAGTCTATGGAAAAAGTGACCAACTCTACCACAGCATCAACAGTCGAATCTGTTGTATCTTTGCCTTATAATCTCCTGCTTGACCTTCTTGAGAGGAGGTCCAGCAGGGGTAGCATTCTTAGAGGAAGAAGCTTCATGATGATGGAAACTACATGAAGTCTTCTCCTTCATAGGCTTTTCCACAACAGGTTTTACCTTTGGTGCCTTCTTGATGTTATGACCATGAGCATATGGTCCATAGCTCTGAAGTTGAATCTCTTCATAAGGTGCCTTGAAGACACTCTCGCCAAAGTTACGAGGGCGAGTCCAACCTTGGTACCTTGACTTAGGCTTCTCCGGGATCGGCCTAGTGAAGTGTCCATAGGTGGACTCATAGTCGAATTCGTTCGCAGGAAAGACAACTTTCTTGAACGAGACTAGTTCCAAAGGAGCTTTCCCTTTTTCCTCGGCCAAGGCCTTCTTGGCATCCTTATTCTTTCTCTTGGCCTTGTTTCTCCTAGAGGATTTACTAGGAGCACCTTTGTGGCCTAGACCAGCACCCTCGGCCTTAGCTGAGAATTCAACAATCAGAGGAAGTACAGTCTTAGGCTTAGAGAAACCTTCTACAAGTTTCTTTTCAGCCGAGAGATGTTCTTCAAACTCCTTGATGATTTTCTCCTTAAGGTCAAGGTGCTCAAGAGCCTTGTTATATTCTTCAATAGATTTATTGAAGTCTTCCTTGAGAGAGTCAGTCTTAGAGACTTCTTCTCTTAAGGTGCTCTCTGTAGCTTTTAGAGATTTTATCTCTTTAGCTTGAGTTTTCACGACTCGGCGACATTTGTCGTAAGCCTTGAGTAACTCCTTATATTGTCCCATGAGTTCAGATTCATCCTCAGATGGATATCCCTCTTGCTCATTATTATCATCTGATTCTGAAAGAGAGGTGTGAGATTTTACCTCCCGAGTGAACTGGGGGACTTGTTCATCATCAGTCAGAGCAATTAGCCCAAAGTAAGCTTCTTCCTCTTCTGCACTTGACTCAGATGAGTCAGAGTCACTGAGGGTTTTGCCCTTCTTTGCTAACAGGCTCTTTTCTGTCCTCTTTTTATTGTAGGACTTCTTCTCTTCTCTTTTGCCACCCTCTTTCTTCTTTTGGGGGCAATCTGCAATGACGTGACCTGGCTTATTACAGCATAACAAACAATGTCAGTCGAATAATGTTTATTTGGTTTAGAACCATACCTGTCGTGGCTTCTTGAGCCTTTTCTATGGCGATCACCATCATTGCGTGATCTTCTATAGGAGGCATCCTTGCCTTTCCATTGCTTCTTCTTGTTCAAGAATTTCTTGAACTGCCTTGAGAGTAGAGACAACTCTCCATCAAATGTCTTTGAGCCAGAGGAGCTAGGCTCCGACGATTCTTCTTCATCAGCTTCAGGAGCTGGGGCAGGAGAGCTAGCCTTTGTCTTCCTTGAGCTATCTGCCTTCAGAGCGATAGACTTCTCCTTGGATGCAGACCTGCTCATCTCTTCTTCAGCTTTTCTTGAGTTGATTTGAAGCTCGTAAGACATAAGCTTTCCGAACAGATTCTGCGGGTCCGTCTCGGCTAACCTTCTGAACTCCCGAATGGCGCATACCTTATTATCACATTCCTTGGTCGGGGATCTTAATAATTTGTCATTCAGTTCCCCATTTGTGAAGACTCGGCCATAAACTCTTAGGCCATTGACTATCTTGAAAAAGTTCTCAAAGGTATCAGTTATGTCTTCCTTGTGACCTTGCCCGAATGCTTCATACTTCTGATTTAGAAGGGATCTCCGATCATCCCTAACTTCTTCAGTGCCTTCAATCAGAGTCACTAGGGATTGCCACATATCCTTAGCAGACTAGCAATGAATCAGATTTTGCAGCATCGAGACATCGACTGCACTTGTTATAATATTTTTAGCTTTCTTGTCCAGGGAGACAAGTGCAATCTCGTCATTATCCAAGTCCATCAACTTCTTTTGGACTTCTCTGGTTGGATCTATTGTAGATGCAATGATAGGAACATACGGACCTTCTTCAATAATCATGAAGATCTGAGGGTCCACTGCTTCCATGAAGAATTTAACTCTTTCCTTCCACATAGGAAAATTGTTTTTGGTGCATATAGGGAGCTTAGCAAAATCCTTGGTCTTACTCATGTTTGATACTTCTCTAAAGACAACTTGGGAAGGATCAGATCAATGTGTTAACCTTTTAACGATCAACCTCCCTCTGATACCAATTGAAAGATATAATTTGTCTACCTAAATCACCTATAGGGGGTGAATAAGTGAGATATGCGTCTAAAGCAGAATAAAAAATTTAGCAACTAGCACAAATAAGTAAGCAAGCAATCACACAGACGACAAGAGATTTATAGTGGTTCTCCGATCTTGGGTATGTCCACTTTCCTCACCGATCTAGCAAATCACTAGACTCGGCTACTCCACTATCTCGGATTGCAAACCAATCCTACACCTCGGAACCACGTTCCTATAAAACTCAATCCCAAATGGATCTACACTCGAAAGATAGAACTTCCTACCACTCGGAGATAAATCTCCTACAAAGAAAATTGTTTGAGAAAAAATACAAACAAAATAACACAGATCTGGATCTTTGGCTTTGTCTTCTTCGTTGAGAGCTTTCGGCTTGGACAGAAAATGTTGAAGAAGACTTGACATAAATCCACGGATCTGAGATCTGGAATCACCACGATCAAATAAAAATATCAGAGATCGATGGAGCATGAGATGATCAGATGATTCTTCTTGAGTCTGGATCGCTTGAGAATGAGAGATCGGCAGCAGTGGCTGTGAGAACGACGATTCAGAGTTCTTTCGAAAAACAGTAATGGCGGCCGAGAGAATTAGGTTTTCGGAATTTTTTTTTCTTTCTTAATATTCTCTGCAAAAAAATTGTTGTTAATAGGTCAAATCGAAAAGGACCTATTTATAGGCAAGCTGCAACGGTCATACTAATCTTTAATGACGACACGTGGACCAATCAGAAAAGAGTAATTCAAAATACCCGTTGAATCTGGACTTAGAAATATTCCAGGAAATCTGGACCAATATACTCGAGAGAAATGATATACTCGAGTATAAGAGGTATGCTACTCGAGTGGATAAGAGTGGAATATACTCGAGTTCAAGGAGAGAAACTACTCGAGTATCTTAGGAAAAACTACTCTAGTGACTAGAAAACTACTCGAGTATAGCAGGAAACAACTACTCGAGTAAGATAAGACCTACTCGAGTATGAGAAAATATACTTGAGTGTAAACACAAAAATACTTCTCAGAGAAAAAAAACTTGAAGAACATACTCGAGTTCAAGAATTGAAAATACTCGAGTACAGAGAAGACAAACTACTCGAATAAAAACAAAGGATCTACTCGAGTACCTGAGCAACTACTCGAGTATAAAATAAATCTACTCGAGTATAAAGACAAAATTTGAGATGAGAATCCAGATCTACTTGAGTGTACACAGAACACCTACTCGAGTATGAAAACCAATCTACTCGAGTACTAAGTCACTTACTCGAGTATATCAGGGAAGTACTCGAGTATGTGGACTTAGAAAATTTCAGACGGAATGCAGAATGATCTACTCGAGTAAGAAATATAACCTACTCGAGTGACTAACCATCTACTCGAGTATAAGATATCACCTACTCGAGTATAAAGAAAATCTACTCGAGTATAAGCTCATATACTCAAGTATACAGAGTCATCTCGAATATTTCCAAGGATCTACTCGAGTACTAAGTCACTCACTCGAGTATGTGAAGGATACTACTCGAGTGTATGGACTTAGAAAAATTCCAGACTGAAATAAACTTCAATACTCCAGAGTCCATGAGTCCAAATGCATGTAGATGAAGTGTATTCCAATAGAGAGGTTATACATGAGTCAACACCTTGGATCACACAATGAGAAATTACATTGTATGGTCCTGTGTTTGGTGACCCACTATAGACTGATATTGGTATACACTTGGCAATAAGGTCCTGCATACATACAACTTAAACACAATATCAAATACAACTTAATTCATCTTAGTTCAAGGTCTGACTTCCTACAAATCTGAGGTATTGTGGAGACAATTCCCAACAAGGGGCAGTCCCTCAAGCCGGGTGAGCAGGGCGGTTAGGCGAACTGAGGCTGGGCGGGCTGGCTGCTGAGAGAGAATAGGCCAGGCGAGAAGCGGCTTAGGCGAGATGGGCTGGCTGGCCGAGATGGCGGCCTGGCGAGACGGCAGCCTACGAGTTGGCGGCCTGCGAGCTGGCGACGGCCTGGGGAGAGAGCGAGTTGGCGGCCTGCGAGCTGGCGACCTAGGGCGAGAGCGAGCTGACGGCCTGGCAAGAGCGAGCTAGCAGCCTGCGAGCTGGCGACTTGGGGCGAGAGGGAGCTGGCGGCCTGGCGTGACGGGCAGCCTGGCAAGCTGGCTACTAGGGCGTGCTAGCGGCCTAACGAGTTGGCGGCCTGCGAGCTGGCGGAGGCCTGGGCGAGACCAACGGTAAGGCGAGAGCGATGGCCTGGCGAGATGGGCGGCTTGGCGAGACGGGCGGCCTGGCAAGCTCGCTACTAGTTCGAGACCGGCTGGGGCGACCCCTCAAAGGGGCCGAGAGGAGACAAATATTTCATCCCCCCTCTTAGTATATTATGCAGATTGAGCCTAAATTGGCCACCAAGAGTGTCAAACCCCTTGAAAAGCTTAAAATATGCATAGCTAGTCTCACGCCTGCTGGAGGACCCCCATTCTGCGAATATGGAGTTATATACAATCCCCGCTCTTTTTGAGGTTGGCACAAGCTCGGAAAGAAACATCCAACCCAACGTATTTGCTGAGTGTAATTCTCTTGCATGGTCGAAAAGATACTTAGCCTCTCCGGGGAGTCAACCTGTCATGTCAGCTAATGGGAGCCTGGGTGACGAGATGGTCTCGGAGCAAAAAAAACACTTGGCTTCCCCGAGGGGGTCAACCTGTCATGCCAGCTAATGGGAGCCTGGGTGACGAGACGGCCTTGGGGCAAAAAGAACTTGGCCTCCATGAGAGATCAACCTGCCCTGCCAGCTAGTGGGAGCCTGGTCATCAGAATCACCTCGGAGCTAAAAGGACCTAACCTCCACGAGAGATCAACCTGCCATGCCAGCTAGTGGGAGTCTGGTCAGCGGAATCATCTCGAAGCTAAAAGGACTTAGCCTCCACGAGAGATCAACCTGCCCAGCTAGCTAGTGGGAGCCTGGTCAGCAGAATCATACCGGAGCTAAAAGGACTTAGCCTCCACGAGAGATCAACTTGCCCTACTAGCTAGTGGGAGCCTGGTCAGCGGAATCATCTCGGAGCTAGCCTCCATAAGAGAGCAACCTGCCCTGCCAGCTAGTGGGATCCTGGTCAGCAGAATCATCTCAGAGCTAAAAGGACTTAGCCCCCACGAGAGATCAACCTGCCCTGCCAGCTAATGAGAGCCTAGTAAGCGGAATCATCTCAGAGCTAAAAGGACTTAGCCCCCACGAGAGATCAACCTGCCCTGCCAGCTAGTGGGAGCCTGGTCAGCGGAATCATCTCGGAGCTAAAAGGACTTAGCCTCCACGAGAGATCAACCTGCCCTGCCAGCTAGTGGGAGCCTGGTGTAACATCCCGACTTTTATTGGGCCACTAGAGCCCTAGTGGACCCAATAAAAGTGGCCCGAACCCTACCCAAGACCCGGTGGGAGATAACCCAAGGCAGGAAATAGAGCTAGAGAACTCTGAATTGAATTCTGTCAGTTCCTGTGATCTCATATAGTCGATACGAGTGCATCAGAACTCGTTTAGTTGGACCCCTGGGTCATATAGTGGATGTGACCATTCCTCGTAAAGCGCAACGAGAGCAAGATTTTGGATATCGAGCTAGAGAACACCGAATTGAGTTCTGGCGATTCATGTGACCTCATATAACCCAGACGGGTGCAATGGACCTCGTCGCGTCTCAATTCGAGATCTAACGACAAATTTAGGCACTTTGACCATTTTAGCGCACTGCGATGCGCAAATCTTGGATTTTCGCCAAACAGACTCTGATTCAACCTCAGTTAGTGGCGTTGGACTCGTGTGGTCAATACGAAGTCAACGGAAGTCGTCCCAATCAATTTAGATGACAATTGGTCAACTCGTGGTCAAATCAAGCATAGTCGCACACCGAAAAGCGTGAGCACACCAATTGTGACACGACACCCGAACTTTGACCCGACCCCGATGACTTGGACCCACTTTGACCAGCATGGGGGACCCACCCTAGGGTTGACTTAGTCACACACCCCCCCTAAAAACCTATTTTTGGATTTTTTTTTTTCTCCAAGAAGGGACCCACCTCCTCTCCAAGGAAGGATAACCATACCCCCTCACTCTTCTTTGGCCCCTCCCCCAATCTTCATACAGCCCACTATAAGTGGAGGCCCACCCTACCCCTCCTCTCCTCTCTTTCCCCCTTTCCTTTTCAAAGGCCCAAGCCCATGAGGGCATCATTCTTTTTCCCCACATGGGGGAAAATATGGCACCTCCAGCTGTCGTTGGACAGCTGGAGGGTGGGGATTAGTCCCTCCCTAAGGAGGGATTAGTCCCACCTTGCCCAAGGGAGGGGAGCTCCCCTCCCTAACCCTATAAAAGGCCACCCCACCCCTCTCCTTCCCCAAAACTCAGAGCAGTTCACCCCCCCCCCTGCCTGACCCCTGTCGAAGCTCAGGTGGCCAAAAAAGCCAAACCGAAGCCTCCCCCCTCCTCCACCACCACCAAGGCATGACTGACCAGGACATCCCCTCCCGAGCCCACCATAACTAGGTGGAATCTCTCTCCCTCCCCTCTCCCCATTCTGGACGTTAAGCATGGCACTCACGGCGGTCGGAGCGCCGTTGGAGCCACCCGAGCCTTGTTCCAGGCCGGGTGGTGCCTAAGGAGAAGAACTCCCCCAGCGTCAGTGGTAGCGCTAGGGGAGTGTTATACTACTGGGGGCGGCGGCCCCCAGCGGTAGAGAGTGGCGGTGCTGCTGGAAAACGCGGCTCCGGCGGCACTCGCGAAATAGAGCCACGCTCTATTTAGAGCTGGCGGCAGCAGCCGGCAGCGCATGGCCGCCGGACCACCGCCGGCAAGAAGCCCGACCCCCGACGCATTGGCCGGGGGTGGACTAGTTGGCATCCATCCACCCGAGGAGCGGGGGTTGTGCGGTGGCGCCGGGAGCAGGGCCACCGCCACCCTAGGCTCTCGGGATGGGGATTTCCGGCGGCGACCGACGGCGCCAGGCCGGCAGACCACCGCCTAGAGAGTAGCTGGCCCCTAACGAGTTGATCGGGGCCAGCGACGGAGGCTGGCAAAGGCTGGCCGGCGGTGGTGATGGATGCCACCCTCCACACCGTCGGGAGCAGTAGTGGTCGTCCGTTCTCGTGATGAGATTGGACGGCCCAGATCTCCTTAATCCCCGCCCCTGCCTCAGCATCTATGCCCCCCACAGCGGATCCACTATCGATCCGCTGTGGGGGCAGAAGGACAAAATTCGTTCTGCAGCTCAATTTCAGCCGCAGGATCAGATAGATCTGCTATTGGCAGACCAAATCAAAGGGCAGGAGCTTGGGAAATTTTCTGGGCCAAATCTAGGCCTCTAGGAGAAAAGTAACCAACATGAAAAATGTTCCCCATAATGAGGGATGCCTCCACAAAAATTTTGAGAATTTTTAGAGTTGATTTAATATTTTAAAAAGCTAAAATAAAATTTCATTGGTTAAATTAAATGCTCAAAACACCTTGGAAAATTACAAAAAAAATTACTAGACACATTTTAGGCCCTCCTAAGGATTGTATCAAAATTTGGGGCAATGGAGATAAGTTTTGATATTTTTCCTAAAATATTGCAAGCCTGGGGTCGCACACGAATCTTATTCCGCTTGTTTTCCCTCGAAGGTGAGAATTTGAGCACGCGACCACTCCGTATAATCAAATAAGTGTTTCAAACTATTTTATCGACGAGAGTGGCCGAGGCAAGTGGCTAAGCTCCGGGAATTCCGAGCTTTTGTAAAACCGTTGAGCGCCTCGACACTCGGGTAAATTGGACTACTACCCCTTTTTCTTTGTTGTTTCCTCCAGTCTCGTACTGGTCAAGCTTATTTCAGTACTTTCATTTCAGTACTACTCTAGTATCTTACTGGTCAAGCTTATTTCAATACTTTCATTTCAGTACTACTCCAGTTTCGTACTGGTCAAGCTTATTTCAGTACTTTTATTTCAGTACTACTCCAGTCTCGTACTGGTCAAGATTATCTCAGTACTTTCATTTCAGTACTACTCCAGTCTCGTACTGGTCAAGCTTATCTCAGTACTTTCATTTCAGTACTACTCCAGTCTCGTACTGGTCAAGCTTATTTCAGTACTTTCATTTCAGTACTACTCTAGTCTTGTACTAGTCAAGCTTATTTCAGTACTTTCATTTCAGTACTACTCCAGTCTCGTACTGGTCAAGCTTATTTCAGCACTTTCATTTCAGTACTACTCCAGTCTCGTACTGGTCAGGCTTATTTCAGTACTTTCATTTCAGTACTACTCTAGTCTCGTACTGGTCAAGCTTATTTCAGTACTTTCTTCTCAATACTACTCCAGTCTCGTACTGGTCACATTTCATTTCAGCACTTTAAATAAGCATCATAATCACCGCACTTGTTCTTATTGCAATTTACTTTTATAATCCCGGGTCGTGCTCTGACGAGTAGTCGTTGTTAAGTTTGAGCCTTAGTTGGGGATAACCAGAGTCGAAGTAGTCCTCCAGGTCTAGCCCCAAATAATGCGCTCCCACACTCCTTGTCGAAAGTGGAGCTAAGTGCCAACACCCGAAGTCTAAAGCCTAGTAGGGCAGGCCGACGTAGACCCGGTGGGTATTATGATTGTCTTTTTGTTTGATTGTTTGTAAATTGCTTACAGTAAAATAGTGGCGGGTCAGTCCCTCCCTGCAGAACGTTCGTACTGGTGTGGGAAGGTTGATGACTCAAGGCGACAGGGAGATGGGTACCGCGGGTGACCGGCCATTATATTCCCCGTCGGGTTTTCCTCCGCTGGTCAGGCAAAACGATTCGCCGGATGTCGCTCATATCCAAGAGTACACAAGCTTGTACGTTAGAGCCTGGGGTTGTACGGTACGATCACCCCCAGAATTAGCAGGACTGGCCACTGTCACCAACAGCCACATTGGTGAGGCCCGCGGGGCTCGCTACCCTGCTATAACAGAAGCGGTCCAAACTATGCCGGCATAGAGTTTGTGTACGGAGCTATGAATGCCTGCAGTGTGTGTGCGGCTGTGAATGCCAACAATTAATTTCAAGTTGTGATATCCTGATGTGTTGACGTGCTAGTGGAGCCTTGTTATAACTTATTTGTATTGCTGCTGCTGCTTCCAGTTATACTATCATGCACTCTTTTATAGTTATTCGTAGCTATACATATATGAAATATTGTGCTAACTCTCTCTTGCTTCGGCTATTTACTTTTGTTGCGTGGGTGTGTGCTCGTCCCCAGGATATGGATCCGGGGAGGAGATTTGTTTCCACTTAGTTCTGTGACTAATGGTTATTTAAATAACCATTCACAGGAGATGGAGCGTCGTAGTGACCCGCTGTCGCAGGAGATTACGCCAGCAGCTAGGACTACTCGAGCAGATGCACTCCCGCCGTCCCTAGAGTTTAGAGACGTGAGTACCGCCGAGCAGCTTAGGGGGAGAGAGTGTGAGAGACTTATATAGTATATGTATATCCCACGGGCTTATATAAATGCTTAGGCTTTGGCCCTAGAACCTCTGTATTATTATGATGTGTTATATAAATCTATAGTGGTTTCCTGTTAATGCTTCCGCTATATTCTGATAAGTTGTGAATGTTGTGATTCGAGCCGAGCAAGGCGGTCATCAAGTGCTTAGACAGGGTGGATCATTTCCCTTAAGGAGCGCTGGGTAGATGCCTTGGGCAAGTAATACTCCTCTGGCCCGACCTCAGCAAAAAGGATCGGGGGGAGGGGGGTACTACACCTGGTTAGCGGAATTATCTCCGAGCTAAAAGAACTTAGCCTCCACGAGAGATCAACCGTCCTTGTCAGCTAGTGGGAGCCTGGTCAGCAGAATCATCTTGGAGCTAAAAGGACTTAGCCTCCACAAGAGATCAACCTGCTCTGCCAGTTAGTAGGAGCCTGGTCAGCGGAATCATCTCGGAGCTAAAAGGACTTAGCCTCCACGAGAGATCAACCTACCCTGTCAGCTAGTGGGATCCTGGTCAGCAGAATCATCTCGGAGCTAAAAGGACTTAGCCTCCACGAGAGATCAACCTGCCCTGCCAGCTAGCGGGAGCCTGGTCAGCGGAATCATCTCGGAGCTAAAAGGACTTAGCCTCCACGAGATATCAACCTACCCTGCCAGCTAGCGAGAGCCTGGTTAGTGGAATAATCTCGGAGCTAAAAGGACTTAGCCTCCACGAGAGATCAACCTGCCCTGCCAGCTAGCGGGAGCCTTATCAGCGGAATCATCTCGGGGCTAAAAGGACTAAGCCTCCATGAGAGATCAACCTGCCCTGCTATCTAGTGGGAGGCTAGTTAGCGGAATCATCTCTGAGCTAAAAGGACTTAGCCTCCACGATAGATCAACCTGCCATATCAGCTAGTGGGAACCTGGTCAACGGAATCATCTTGGAGCTAAAAGGACTTAACCTCCACGAGAGATCAACCTGCCCTGCCAGGTAGCGGGAGCCTGGTCAGCGGAATCATCTCGGAGCTAAAAGGACTTAGCCTCCACAAGATATCAACCTGCCCTGCCAGCTAGCGGGAGCCTTGTCAGCAGAATCATCTCGGAGCTAAAAGTACTTAGCCTCCACGAGAGATCAACCTGCACTGCCTGCTAGCAGGAGCCTGGTCAGCGGAATCATCTCGGAGCTAAAAAGACTTAGCCTCCACGAGAGATCAACCTGCCCTGCCAGCTAGCGGGAGCCTGGTCAGCGGAATCATCTCGGGGCTAAAAGGACTTAGGCTCCACGATAGATCAACCTGCCCTGCCAGCTAGCGGGAGCCTGGTCAGCGGAATCATCTCGGAGCTAAAAGGACTTAGGCTCCACGAGAGATCAACCTGCCCTGCCAGCTAGCGGGAGCCTGGTCAGCGGAATCATCTCGGGGCAAAGCCTTGATCACAAATGTTTTCCGGCGGTCTTTTTCATTAATCATAGTTGATACAATGCAAGCAAAGTTAATTACAAGAGATGATCTATTTCGTGTACCTCTCTCTTTCCTCGTGCATCAAAGGATCCCTCCTCGAGTGCCCACATCAACCCTATCCTCACACCTCTCCCCTGCTATCTCGGGTTGGACTTCTTCAATCCGTACTGGATCTTGCGGTCATTGAGGTTGTGGCTTGTCCTTCTCAACTCCTGGAATTCGGGGCAAGTAGTTGTTGCATGGCCTTCCTCCTGGTGGAACTCATAGTAGGGTAACTCTACTCTGACTCTTCCTCTTCCCGCGCGATTCCTCCTCTCCCTTCGACCGATCGTCATCGCTTACTGCATTGGGGGTAGGAGCTTCCTAGGGGCTTGTCTTTAGAAGTTGTATCTTCCTTGTCCTCCCTGAAAATCCTCCCCACCCTGGATGAGACCTCTCCCTAGACCCTAAACGGGCCCTCCCTGCTGTCTCTAACCAGGTTCCCGACCTTCCTGAGGTCCTTGGAACCCCTGAGCTCTCTGCACTTCTCTCCTCCTTCCCTCTTGATGTCTCGAGCCACCTTGCTCCTTTGACTTCGCCTCTGTCAACCTTGCCAACTTCTTGACAAATG